>OU862932.1:21218017-21877754 GCA_917880885.1 Limnephilus marmoratus | reverse complement strand
ATACGCGCATTATTTATAAATAACCTCGCCTACACTCGAGTCTGTATTTAACAAGGAGGAAAAGTTATGGTGATAGTATTCTGGGATGCAGAGAGTGTGATTATGGTTGATATTTTGGAGCAGGGATGCATGATAAATTCTGTCCAATACATCACAACCCTTAAAAAGCTTCAAAGCACATCTTCAGCGAGTTCGCCCAACAAAGACTATGGCGGATATTCTTCTTTTGCATGACAATGCAAGACCACACATCAGTCGTCACACCACTGAAGAGATTGTGAAAATTGGATGGGTAGTCTTGCCTCATCCTCCATACAGCCCTCCTGGCTCCATCAGATTTCCATCTGTTCGGGCTGCTAAAAGAAGCTCCTTTTGGGATTCACTTTGAAGATGAGGAGGTATTGAAAACTTCCGTGTATCAATGGCTTAGGAAGCAGGACCGTGCTTTTTGACTGGGATTCATGCCCTTGTTAAAAGATGGACCAAAACTGTGGAAATCGACAGAGATCATATTGAAGAGTGACAAATTAATTGACACGTACCTTTCTCAGTTAGCAGAGAAATTCCGTATGCATGAGCTCTCATCATCATCTCAGGGTCCTGCATGGGATAAAAAGAAAGCTACTATCTGATGTAAATAAAAGAACTCACATTAAACAAAATGTACTTGTTATTATTGACAAGCAAAAACATAATCTACATAAATACCTTTGTAAACTCAAAAAAAATGTAGAGAGAGAGAGAGAGAGAGAGAGATAATTCAGTTATTTTAGTAGAATTCACTCCAAATGATCATTCGTAGCTTGCCATAGTTAAAATGGCGCACCTCTTCTAACCTCAGCGACAAGGGCTCCAGATAGCTGGAGAAGAGCCCCAGAGCTGCCGCTTCGCAAGCCCATGACACCGTGAAGCATCCAAGATTCCAGTCCATCCACAAAGGCCCGCTGATCACAATGCGTCCAATGGCCATCTTTGAGCATTGAAAGGATAGTTCTAGATTGTTGATGTCATTCTAGAAGCGCCTGCAATCTTCATCAAAGTTGTCCTCGGTGATATTGGATTGTACGTGGCTGTAAACACGCCCGACCAAACGTCAATGTATCAAGCTGTGATCAGTAAATCCCAATGGCTATTTCTCGGTGGATTGTTTTCCGCGTCATTACGAGCGTCAAGCATTAATTCTTCACATCACCAATTTGTAGGTGTTCGCACTAGCCTCCCTGGCTTGTTGAACAAAAACCCGGACTACATCAAGCAACCACTCTGTTACGAAGCAAAGTCGCTGATAGAGAAATTTACACAATCATTTACGAGTAATAATAATATTTCTCGTGCTGAGATTAAACACAAAATCACACTTCATAATATAACTCTTTACAAATCAAACTTCCGACAAATTCATACTTATGTCATGACGTCGCCCTTATAAACAGTTTCTCTTTGTTCTTTTTTCAAAACAATCGAGCCACCGTCCAGGCAATTTGAATTTGTTATCAATCGTTCCAACGGCAGCCGAAATTAATAATACTCTTTCTGAGCAAGTACTGACTGAATAAGAACCATGAAAATAATTACGTTACATAATCGTGAATAGTGTGGTTTTCAACCTATGTAATTGGATTTTCATTTTTTGGAAATTAAAAGCAGAAAAAATTGGAGGCATTAGTTTTGACTGACCTTCGTATATTCGCCTAAAATTTATCAATTATAGAAATTAATTAAATAGTTACCTCTTTTTCCAGTCCGCAGGGAATGAAGGCATAAAAGTTTTCCTTTTGTTTCCAAATGCCCATATCTATTTTGCCAGGATACTGAAATTAGAAAAAAAATATCAAGCTTTATTTTACGTCTTTGTACGAGTTTTTATGAAAACTGGCCGTCTTGAACCGGCATTATAACGTAACAAACAAATTTACAGACACATGAAATGCCGAATGGGCAAGTTATAACAGGACTTTGCTACGTTTAGTCAATTATGTAATTTGTACCTGAAGCACGCCCCTGCCGTTGTTGGCCAGCAGGGTTGCCACCAGCAGGGGCAGGCCGGGCGCCCGTCCCCAGGCCGTCGTGCGCCCCGCCCACCCGCCCCACGGCCCCGTGCCCCCCACGCAGCGCGTCAGCCCTAGCAGCGTTGGCCGCTTCTGACTGCAGGAAGCGCGACGGTAGTCCTGAAAAATACATCAGACACTTTAATACTACACGACTGCTGAATCTGTGCAAATCGTGAGAGCACCTTAGTGTTGAATTTGGCAACCGCCTCTGGTCTGGAGCCTCAAAATAGCCTCGTTTGATAGATTCCCAATTTTGCAAACAGATTGCAATCTTTAGAGCACAGGCGACTGATGAATGCTGTTGTACTACCGATATTCCAATGGAAGTGGCTCTGAGGAACTCTAATCATTGATCCCTTAGGCACACTCAGGAAATATTCCACATTTATATTAGGTACGTATTCCTCAAGGATCTCATTTAGTACCACTTTTATTCATATTTTTATCGATGACATATATACATACATCATTGCCTCTCGGCACTACAACCACTGGACAGTCCTGGCATCCTTTTAGAAACATCTTCACTCCAGCTGGTCTCCTGCTGTTTTCATTGAGTTTCTTATGCCTTAAGGTAGCATTCGGATCTCAGCAGTCGCGGTCCGGCAGCCGCGGCCCTGCAGCCGCAGCCGTGGTCGCGCCATACCGCCTTGTGCCTGCGTGCGAACTTAGCAGCGACGCCGAGCCGCTCCGGTGGCAGTATGGTCGCGCTGCCCGCTTACAAAAGTTGACAAAATGGCGACGTTTACTGTTGAAAATGACGAGTTTCTAGTAGAGTTAATTACTAAAAATCCACCTCTTTACGATTCTCGACTCAAAACCTATAAGGATAACGTTGTTCGAGATAATATATGGGAGCATATTTCTAGTAAACTCAATAAAATTAGGATCAGCGGCCGGCAGCAAGTCAGTCTTTCAACTGAAAGACTGACTTTTTTGGAAAATGTTCCCACTGAAAGAAAGACTATCTGTAATATTGAGAGAACTAATGATGGTAATGATAGCGAAAACGAAGTATCAAATTATGATGAAACCTGTTTCAACAAAGAGATTAACATGGAACCTAGAATAGAAATAGAAATTAATAGCAAAGGACCAAGTGGAACAGTAATGGTCAATACGCCATCGGGTGCAACAGGGGTAAACGTTGAAGAAACGGCTGATGAAGAAGAACAAAACAAAAAAGCAGGAAGAGGGGGCGTATTGAAAAAAAGAAACAGAGTCAAAATAGTACTATGCAGGCGGCTTTATTCAAATACTTGAAAGAGAGGGACACTGAAAGGCGAGCCCAAATTCAGGCCCTCACACCTCAGACAACTTCAAATCGAGAGCAGGAATCAGATGTGGATGGCATTAAATCGTTTTGCTCGCACGTTGGGACTATATTAAGTAAGCTTACTCCTGCATTAAGAATAGAAGCTAAAACCAAGGTTTTCAATATTTTAGCAGATTATGAATTAAGGAGCCTGAACCAAAGTTCTAGTACTTCTTTAAGCAGTCCCCCATTTGATCAAAATTCGCAATTTTCATCAACAAATCTGTACCGGACGGGTGCACGAAGAAGAGGATGATCCCATCAGGACGTCTTCTTCTTCTTTATTAAGATTTAGCCCATTTTTAGCAAACGAAGACGAGGACGAGTTCCCTCACAGGCCGTCCTCTTCTTCTCAACTAACTTACATGTAAAAGTGAAGAACGAAGGCGAAATTATGTTTCCATGCTACAATGTAACCTTTTATATATTTAATAAAGATAAGTTTTAGTAAAACAGGCCCTCTAGAGGGGTCGGAAGCGGGAGCGGGTTTTTTCTTTGGCGCTCTTACTTTCGATCCCACGGCACGCCACTGGTGTCCACCCCGAGGGGAAAAAACTACCCGCGGGGGAGGGGCGGGCTCCGCTTCCCTGCCCTTCCCCGCACCTACCCTCCGGGCGGACCAATAGGAACGCTCCATCCAGCGGAACGTTGAATTTAGCCTCTGAAAACGAGGAATGTTTTTCATGTTTTGTTAAATTATGAGAGTTCGGTCTAATCTATCGCCAAATAAATAATACGGATGGATAGACCGGACTCTCCTCTATGCAAATGTATACAAATAAAACATGTACACCTAGAATTAAGGAAATTATTTAAGTTTCCCCCGAATAATGTGGGTACGGGGGGCCCGCCAAATATTATGTAATTCACTATATAAAATCGAATAAATTATGAGGAGAGAGGTCATGGGGTTCAATCAGAGGAGAAAGATAAGGGGAAGAGCTGAGACAATAGCAATCTCTGCTGTGTGGAACACAGCAGAGGTTATGACCCGCCAAAACTCGAACCGCCGGAAAAGTGGGCAAGAATTCGGGTCCGCCCCCGCCGGTGGCGAGAGTGGCGGGTCTGGCTATAAATAGAGCGGTACCCCGGGAACGACGGTCACTCAACGCATACATACAACTCGAACTGGTACCGTCTCAAGCACTTCTCCGCCTCCTCTGCCTGGCCCTTGGACTTCTCTCCGGACTTGGACAAAACTTGGAGTTTTCCTTTCTGCTTCCCCGGGACCCAGCTATTCCCCCGAGAAGGGCCGCCGCTCCGGTGCATTGACAAGTATCTCGGCGGCTACCCAGGACTGACCGGCGCCCCTATTTCTACAGTCTATGTGAGTGGCGGAAACGTCGCTTACATAGTGGTCCTTCGAGCCGGATCCAGTCACCAGCCGCTACGATGCCCCGGTCCCTGCGGTCAGGAAGAGGAGGCGAAGAAGACGGTGCCGATCGCCCCGGCCCGAGCCCCGCTGCTCCAGCCGTGGACCAGGCGAGAGCACAGGCTGGCGCCCCCGCTCCGGAGAGCGCTTCCGCCTCGACGGAGGAGCAATCAGCTTCGGACAGTGAGCCATCAACAGAGGACAGCCTGCGCCTACTGCGACGAGAGCTACGGACGGAGCGCAAGCGGAACGAGCAGCTGGCGAGGGATGCCAAGCAGCAGGCACGAGACTCCGCTCGGCAGATTGAGCGGCTTATCGCCATGCTAGAGGCGTCACGGACGTTTCCGGAGCAGGAGCAGGAGCCCGGTGGATCAACGAAGCCCACCGCCGACGCCAGGGATGGCCCGACGCAGCCCGCAGCCGACGTCGGGGGTGGCCCAGAGCAGCCCGCCGCTCAACCCGGAGCTGCACCGCCGCAGCCCGACCTGCCACCGGCGGCGCCCGCATCTTCGGTGCCAACCGGGCACCTGCCTGGCTCGGGCCCTTTCCAGGGCCGTCCCACAGCGGAGGAAACCGCCCGGCAGACGCAGGACTGGGTCAACCGTGGACCGGACCCTTTCGCACATTTCGCCGCCGTGGTGGCCGACGCCATCCGCAGTTCGCAGTCCGGAGCTACGCCGAGGACCTACGAGGAGGACCACCGGATGGCAGCTTTGATAGCGCGGCAGTCCACGGCGAAGGACTTGCCCCCGTTCTCCGGCGACCCGGTGGAGTGGCCCACCTTCCTGGCGCAGTTCAAACAGTCAACAGCTACGTGCGGGATGACGGCGGCTGAGAACTTGATCCGCCTACAGCGCGCGCTGCGCGGGAAGGCAAGGGATGCGGTCAACCCACTACTGATGGACCCCGAGCAGGTCGGGGAAATTATGGAGACCCTGAGGAACCGGTTCGGGGGGCACAAGCGATTGCCGCGGTGATGCACGAGCGGGTGAAGAGTTTACCGCGGCTCTCCGAGGAGGCAACAAACGAGGCCCTTGTCGAGTATTCCGGGACGGTCCAGAACGTGGTGACGTCGCTCGGCAACCTGGCCGACAACTACCTACTGAACCCGGCGCTGCTAAGTGAGATGTCTTCCAAGATGCCTTTCGCCCTGCGCATCGCCTGGCTGGAGAAGGTCGCGGACAACCCAGATCAAGCGGATGTCCACCAGTTTGCGGCCTTTCTTAAGCGACTCGCGAATGCCGTCCCGCGCTCCGGCCTAGTCGATCCTGCCAAGCCGACCCGCCAGCGCCGTGAGCAGGTGCACGCCCAGAACGCGGGATATGAGAAGAAAGCGGTGACTTGGGAAAAGGACGACGACAAGAGTGAGAGGGGCGACAAAGGTGCCAAACGTGAAAAAACCGTGAAGTGTGTTAAGTGCAGTGACGCCCACAAATTGGGCGAGTGCCCGCAGTTTGCCGCCATGGATGTTCCCGCCCGGTGGGAACTCGCGAAAGTAGCGCGTGTGTGTAACAAGTGCTTAGAAAAGGGCCACTATACCCGTTACTGCAAAACAAAAGTGAACTGTGGAGTGGGCTCGTGCCGTTACGCCCACCACAGGCTATTGCACGACGGGTCGCGGTACCCCGCAAACAGTGACACAGTGAGTACGACGGTGGCCCACGGGCCGGGGGACGTATTCCTGAAAGTGGTACCAGTGAAAGTTTGTGGCCCGAAAGGACAAGTGATGACCCACGCGCTGCTCGATGACGGGTCAACAGTGACGCTTATCGACGCGGAGATAGCGGAACAAGTGGGAGCGAGCGGGCCTCCCTGCGGACTCCGCATACACGGGGCGTACGGGACATGCTGGTCAGACAGCAACTCTCGGCGCGTGAAGTTATCGGTGCGCGGCGACAGTGGGGAGTACGCACTCTCCGCCAACACAGTGCGGCACCTGAACTTGCCGGACCAAGCGGTAGTGGGCCACCGGCCGGTGCAACCGCGGATGCTAATAGGACAAGACAACGTGCACCTACTAGCAGCACGTGAACAGCAGGTGGAGAGTGGCGGCCGCATGACTACACGAACGGCCCTCGGTTGGATCATGCATGGAGGACGTCGGGACGGCGACAGCGGCATCACCCTCAACATGTCGGCCAAGAAGGATGACACGGACAGCAGGGTGGACAGGCTGATCAAGCAGCATTTCGCCGTGGATTCGCTGGGCGTGACCGCCGCAATCCGAGTGTCCGCGGACATCCAACGAGCAGAGGCGCTTATGAAAAGCACCACGCGCCCTGCAGGGACGAGCCGGTGGGAGACCGGCCTTCTATGGAGGGAGGACAACGCCTGGCTGCCCGACAACCGGCAGTGCGCCATGAACCGGCTCGCCTCACTGGAGAGGAAATTGGGCAGAGAGCCCCAGTTGGCGGCGGCATACACGGGCAAAATAGAGCACCTCATAGAGCGGGGATATGCGGTGAAGTTGACCGAGGGGGAAGCAAACACCCCCGGCAGAAGGAAATGGTACCTGCCGCACTTTGCCGTATCAAACGCAAATAACCCCGGGAAATTGCGGGTTGTATTTGACGCCGCTAGCCGCTGCCGAGGTACGAGCCTGAACGATCGGTTGCTAACCGGGCCCGACCTCCTGTCCTCATTGCTGGGGAACTTGCTGCGGTTCCGCGAGGGGAAGGTCGCCATAGCCGCAGACATAGAAGAAATGTTCCTGAGGATCCGCATAAAGAAGGAAGACCAGATGTCCCAGCTCTTCCTATGGCGCGCTAGACCGCAGGATCCCCCGAGCACCTACAAGCTGACGGCAATGATGTTCGGCGCAACATGTTCCCCGAGTAGTGCGCAGTTCGTGCGTAACCGAGTGGCCGAACAAGGCGCCGCTGAGTTCCCCGATGCCGCGGCCGCAGTACGGTCCAAATTCTACATGGACGATTATTTGGACGCCGCCGACACCGTGAGGGAAGCCGCCATGCTGGTACGAGAGGTCGGTGCCTTGCTGGCTCGAGGGGGTTTTTACCTCGCTAGCTGGGCATCCAACGCGCCCGCCGCCATCCAGAGTGTTCCAGCAGAGAAGAGGGCGAAATCAGCCGTCACCATAAGCAGCGGCGCCGATGCTGGGACAGAGAAGGTGCTGGGATTGGCATGGGACCCGTCCAGCGATGAGTTTCTTTATAATTTCAAAGAAACCGAAACGGCGGAACTCGTCAGGCACCCAACAAAGCGGCAGCTGCTAAGCACAGTTATGAAAATTTTCGATCCGGTGGGGTTCGTAGCCTGCCTCACCGTGCGATCCAAGATCCTCCTACAAGACGTATGGAGGTCCAGCATTGGCTGGGATGAGCGCATCCAAGAGGCGCATGCGGTACGATGGGCCGGCTGGGTAAAGTCACTGCAAGAAAATAACGTCCGGGTCCCGAGGCGCTGCCTGCAAAGAAAAAACGGGGCATTTGAGCTACACCTCTTCTGCGACGCCTCGGAGTCGGCATGCTGCACCATCGCTTACCTGGTCGAGAGCTGCCCGGAGGGCAAACGCGCCACCTTCCTGGCAAGCAAGTGTAAGGTGGCGCCCCTCAAGCCGTTGTCTATCCCGCGGCTCGAACTGCAAGCAGCACTGATGGCCGCCCGCCTGGCGGCAAACATTAAATCAGAGACGCAGTGCCACATCAGTCGGACGACCTACTGGACAGACTCCACAACGGTTCTATGCTGGATACGAACAGACCCCCGGAGTTATTCGACGTTCGTCTCCAACCGCTTGGGGGAGATTGACGACCTATCGTGCGCCAACCAATGGAGATGGGTCCCCACGAAGTCCAACCCAGCAGACATCGGGACACGCGACGTGGAGGTACCAGACCTCACACCGACTGGAAGGTGGTTCTCCGGACCACCCTTTATCACTCTCCCAGATGCTGAGTGGCCAGTACAACGCGGTCACCAGGTGCAGCCAGACGAGAGCGCCCTGGAGATGAAGCCCAAGTTTGTGGGCCATAACACCGTAGAGGAAAAGGCCCTGCCAGCTGTCGAGCGGTTCTCATCATGGCTCCGGCTGGTCCGCGCAACAGGATGGATGCTGCGTTTCATCAGGCGATGTCGCGACGGACCCTATCGCGCTCTTCATGAAGGCCCCTTGCGCGCTGAGGAGATCCAAGACGCCGAAGCCCGTTGGGTCCGGCAGTCTCAGAGGGACGCCTTCAACACAGACATGAGGGCGCTGCGCAGTGGCGCGCCAACACCAGCCGGTAGCAGACTCAATGCCTTGACACCATTCATCGGGCCAGACGGAGTACTAAGAATGGGCTCCCGGCTACAGGCCGCTAAGAGAGTCGCGCAAAGCGTACGGACCCCGATCATCCTAGACGGGGATGACCCCTACACACGCTTGCTGATCCTCCACTACCACAGAAAAGGGGATCACGCCAGCACGGAGCGAACAATGTCCGAGCTGAGGAGCAGCTTCTTTATACTGAGACTACGGACGAACCTCAGGAAGATTGCGCACACCTGCCCCACCTGCCGCATGCGAAGAGCGAGGCCCCACCCGCCGCTAATGGGTCAACTACCGGCAGCCCGACTAGCCCACCATGTACGCCCGTTCACCAATTGCGGGCTGGACTATTTCGGGCCAATTGACGTTACCATCGGCCGGCGACGGGAAAAAAGATATGGGGCCCTGTTCACCTGCCTCTCCACCCGAGCGATACACCTGGAGATCGCCCACTCGCTGTCAGCGGATGCCGCCATAATGGCCCTCCGAAGGATGACCGCGCGCAGAGGGCAGCCCGAGGCGATCTACTCGGACAATGGTACGAACTTTCGCGGGGCGGACCGCGAGATGAGGGAGGCGCTGAAAGAGCTACAAGAGGACCCCCGACTACAGGATCATCTCTCCACGCAGGGAACGGAGTGGCACTTCATCCCTCCAATGTCACCTCATATGGGGGGAGCTTGGGAGAGACTAGTTAGGTCTGTGAAACGGGCCCTGGAGGCGGTCCTGAGAGAACGAGCACCCCGAGAAGAGACCCTCTTGACGGCAATGGCTGAAGCCGAGTATGCCGTGAATAACCGGCCACTCACCCACCTGTCAGTCGACCCCAAAGATGAGGAGCCCCTGACGCCTAATCACTTCCTGCTGGGATCATCCGGTGGGCGGCCGCACCTGCCACTCTATGGCCCGAAGGAGGAGGAGGTCTGCCTACGGAAGCAGTGGCGCATCAGTCAGCAGATGGCTGACATGTTCTGGCGACGATGGCTGAAGGAGTACCTCCCCACCATGGCAGAGCGACCGAAGTGGCAACACCGCAGCGCCCCCGTGCAGAAGGATGACCTGGTCCTCATCGTGGACCCCACCCTGCCCCGCAACAGCTGGCCCAGGGGACGAGTCATCGAGGCAACCCCCGCAGCAGATGGCCAGGTGCGAGCAGTACGCGTGAGGACGAGCGCGGGCGAGTATACCAGGCCCGCAGTAAAGATCATCGTCCTCCTATCAGCCACGCCACCATCGACGCAGCTCCCAGCGGCAGGCAGACCCCGTGCACCAGCGGGCCCCAGAGGATCCGGCCGCCAGGGACACCGACGTCGACACGCCCGTCCTAGCTGAATAGGGCACAGCTGACGCTGCACCGGGGGGAGTGTACCGGACGGGTGCACGAAGAAGAGGATGATCCCATCAGGACGTCTTCTTCTTCTTTATTAAGATTTAGCCCATTTTTAGCAAACGAAGACGAGGACGAGTTCCCTCACAGGCCGTCCTCTTCTTCTCAACTAACTTACATGTAAAAGTGAAGAACGAAGGCGAAATTATGTTTCCATGCTACAATGTAACCTTTTATATATTTAATAAAGATAAGTTTTAGTAAAACAGGCCCTCTAGAGGGGTCGGAAGCGGGAGCGGGTTTTTTCTTTGGCGCTCTTACTTTCGATCCCACGGCACGCCACTGGTGTCCACCCCGAGGGGAAAAAACTACCCGCGGGGGAGGGGCGGGCTCCGCTTCCCTGCCCTTCCCCGCACCTACCCTCCGGGCGGACCAATAGGAACGCTCCATCCAGCGGAACGTTGAATTTAGCCTCTGAAAACGAGGAATGTTTTTCATGTTTTGTTAAATTATGAGAGTTCGGTCTAATCTATCGCCAAATAAATAATACGGATGGATAGACCGGACTCTCCTCTATGCAAATGTATACAAATAAAACATGTACACCTAGAATTAAGGAAATTATTTAAGTTTCCCCCGAATAATGTGGGTACGGGGGGCCCGCCAAATATTATGTAATTCACTATATAAAATCGAATAAATTATGAGGAGAGAGGTCATGGGGTTCAATCAGAGGAGAAAGATAAGGGGAAGAGCTGAGACAATAGCAATCTCTGCTGTGTGGAACACAGCAGAGGTTATGACCCGCCAAAACTCGAACCGCCGGAAAAGTGGGCAAGAATTCGGGTCCGCCCCCGCCGGTGGCGAGAGTGGCGGGTCTGGCTATAAATAGAGCGGTACCCCGGGAACGACGGTCACTCAACGCATACATACAACTCGAACTGGTACCGTCTCAAGCACTTCTCCGCCTCCTCTGCCTGGCCCTTGGACTTCTCTCCGGACTTGGACAAAACTTGGAGTTTTCCTTTCTGCTTCCCCGGGACCCAGCTATTCCCCCGAGAAGGGCCGCCGCTCCGGTGCATTGACAAGTATCTCGGCGGCTACCCAGGACTGACCGGCGCCCCTATTTCTACAGTCTATGTGAGTGGCGGAAACGTCGCTTACAAAATCCTTATTCACCAAGTTCAGTCAGTGAGGCTACTGACTTAAGTGTTTCAAATACTTTTAATTTGCCAACAAATACTTCTGAAAACATTTCTAATACATATTTCCAGCTAGATAACAGTTCTTTTTCATATTTACCTTAAAGTGAGAATAGTTTTTCCTCAGCTGTGATTGATCCTTTTTTCATTGGTTGAATATCGTTTTCAATTAAACTAAGTACAAATTGAAATTGAGTTTTATTTAGTCTGCAGTATTTCCTGAATTTCTGATCCTTTAGATTTAAGTGCCATTTTATCAGGATTTGATAGCTGCCTTCATCGATTCTGGATGTATATAATGAATCGATTTTATTCCTTTTTGATGAAAGTAAGAGCAACATTATTTCATCATCCTCTTCTTCGTCCTGTATCAGTCTCTTCACGGGTTCTCGCTTTCGTTCATTGAAATTGTCCGACATAGTTAATGTTCGATACACGACTGCAATGCACAACTGATCGCACTGACTTCTGCTTGACTAGTGCGGTTGGCAGTCGCTGCCCGGGCCGTGGACGCTGCTATCCGAAAGTTTCTGGCAGCGCCGCACAGTAGTGATAATGGGTCGCGGCAGCTGGTCGCAACTGCCAAGTCGACCATCCGAAGATCCGAATGCTACCTTTGGGCTTGTGTTTTATTGAAAATTATTTATTTTAACATGAACACCATGCAAGTGTCTTTCATTTTAGTTTTTCAAGCGGATTTTCGCATGTCAATGAAAATATTGCTCAATGCTCAAAGGGTATTTTTACGTATGTTGTTTACGTGTTTTTCGTTATCGTCATTAGCGCACAAAAGTCCCAACTGCTCGAAGCCAGTGGAACTACGTCATCCTCATTTGGGGTAGATAGGTATGTTGAGCGGCTGTAGAGTGGAGAGGAAGGTCCGGAAAGTCTCTGGCTACTGGGATCTGGTCAATTTTAGACTTATTATAATGGTAATAGGTAATAGGGAAGAATCCAAATAATATAATATAATTCGTCCCCTGTGAATATTTGTCTTTCTTTAAACATGAAAGCAGTTACCTGCAAAGCAAGAACTCACCATGTACATCTCTGATCCCGCTAAAACGATGTCATCGATTGTCTCTCGATCCCAACTGCTGGCCTTTTTTACATCAATCCTTTTCAGGGCTTCGATGATGACAGCAAGGCCTTGGAAGCCCCAGCACTCCTTGTAGCTGGAATCAAATACACAAGATATTGCACCTCAAAAACCATTTTTTAAACGACGATTACATAAAAGTCTCAACTCTCCCGGATTAAACCTAGGGGCTCCTAGGCAATGCACGCCTCGAGGCTCCTTTACCCTAGGGGCCCCTAGCCAATGCGGGGCCCCTAGGAAGTTACCTACACGGCCTTATGGATAATACGGCCCTGCTATCAAGGTAAACACCAAGATCTTTACATTCCGTTTTAGAGATGACAGGTTCGTTGGTGAGTGATTTATGCGCAATTTCAAATGATGACCGCCCAGATGATGAGCTGATGGGATGAGAGAGTTCTGCATATAAAGCAATGGGGGGGCACTCACTAGATCAGACTCTTGCTGCCCTCCAGCATGAGGGAGCCCTGGTGCCCAGCGCGCGTGAAGTGGCTGTGCTCCTCCTCCTCGTGGGGATCCTTATCGGGGCAGTCGGGCTCGGCCCTCAGCAAGAATACCTGTCCCTTCAGCTCCACCCCATCTCCCTGGCGGCAATGGCAAGCCCTGCAAAGGACACAAAAAAATGCTGATTAGCGGCTTTTAGCGTTGTTAGTTGTTTACATTTTAGACTATTTGAAATTAACACAAATCTATGGTAATGCACGTTTTTATCCCCCGACAAAATATCCCTGACAAAATGTCCTATGACAAAATATCCTTCGACATAATGTACAGTTTGGCAAGAAAGTGTAGAAAATAAATGATGGCGCTGCGATCGTTTTCTAGTTTTAAATGGCAACACCAAGATGGCTCATAAGACAAAGAACGTATGTTTTAAAAAACACTTCTGGCAAAATGCATATTTCATAGCGTATTTGTATTTTCAAAAAATTTGCACAAAAAACTGTAATTTAATAGAAGCAAAATAAAACAAAACAGGTTTTAAGTGGGCGTTTATTCCGATATAAAAACGTGGGTACTTAAAAATTTAAGTCTATTAATTCAACACCCGACATGTAATTATTGTCTTCGTCCTCGTGTGATTCTTCTTCTTCCGTATCTTTATCTTCATCTAAACGCAGTTCATCGATATCATCATATATATTACTGCCTCATGCATAATATTCTGCATCAATTTTCATCACGTGTTTGCAACAATTTTTCCAATCATCAGCACTTATGCTATTACATAATGCCCATTTTCCGTTTTCCCAGTGTTTCAAATTTTCCATCTGCCTTTTTCCCTTCCTTGACAATTCGTCTTACCGTTGATTCAGATTTAAGTGTGTGTGAAAAATCATTAAAATTATTATTATAGAAGGGAGTTTTAAAAACACACACTAGATAATATTCACTTGGAAAGAAAGAAAGAGAAAACGTGAAAAAAGTAACTTTTCTACGAGTTTAATATTATTTTATTTATTGAGTTATTCCCTTTTTCCTGTGGCCGCACATTAACTGTCGAAATGAAGTGTCAAAATCAGATTTTTTTACCATAACCTCAAATCAGATTGTAATGGTTATTATCGCTCGAAAATTGGCATAAATCTTGTAATACTAATGAAATTTATTAAACAAACTATACTACGTACCAGTCATTTCTGCAGTTCGTTTGCAAACATCTTCTAAATTAAAAAGAAGCTTCTTCGCGTGACACTCGGCTAGGCAGCGTTGAAAAACGCAGAATATAACCCCTCTTGTATCACTATGTAATAATTTATTCATTTTAATTAAATTCAGGCAAACAATGAATAAAAATATTATCAAATCAGCGATATTCTACTCAGATTTAAGACAATAAATCAACCGTAACACGCGCTAATATGACAGCCATAGGCGGCCATAGGAAACGTCATATAATTCGGTGTTGCCATAGTAATGAACACGTTTAGTTCCAATTGAATTAATTTCTACACTTTCTTGCCAAACTATATCTCCACCATGCTGAGTTCTTTCTTATAACTATTTTCGAACAATCTTTACAGGATGTCTGCTTTAGTTTTGTCCCATTTTTTTGTTAGGTTAGGTATAATTTCTTCTTCTTCAATGGCGCTACAGCCCATTTCTAGCCTTGGCCTCCTTCAAGATAAGCCTCCACCGCCCTCTGTCCTCGGCCGTCCTCTTCCAATCTGCGACATGGAGTAGTCCTCTTGCATGCCCGCCTTTCGTTTACCTCCCGGATGTCCTGTTAGGTAAAACTATTTTTGAACAATAATTTATTGTCTTTACAGGATGTCTGTATTATTTTTGTCCCATTTTTTTGTTAGGTCAGGTTAGGTTATTTTGGGACATTTTGTGGTGGGGGGGGATGTTTTGTCCGTAGGATATTTTGTCGGGGATATTTTGTTGTAGGATGAAAATGCGCAGAACCCAAATCAATGATCTACAACATTTTAATCTGTTCAAAATTTGATTCTATTTTGCATTAATTGTATTCTAGGCACTTACTTTTCTTGCTTTGTGACAAACTTCAGTGGATTGAGGAAGAAGCCACTTCCCCTGGCCACCAGGTTGTCCGTCTCCAAAGTGGGATCCTCCAGAGTGGCCGCATAATACTGCAAATCATTATTTACAATAGATCATTATTTACAATAGAGGCATCTAGGTTAGGTACGGGGGCTCCATCGAAGCCAAGTTAGTCTCTCAGAAGCTGTACCTACATTCACAGCTAAAGTCGTTGTATTGTTAGTGATTGTGATCGCCGTTAGCGCGCTCTAAACACAAGTTGGCCAATTTAGGATGGGTAAAAAAAAAAAAATTTGATGAATTCATCAAATATTTTAAGTTAATTTTCAAAAAAAAATATTATAAAATTGTAAACTTCAACTTAATTACTTACAAGTAAGGAAAATTTGCCAATATTGGCAGCAAAGCAATCCAAGGTATTTTAAATAGTGCCATATTTTGGCAAAAAGCGCTCCAGTGGTTATGGATTCTTTTGTAATCCTCTAACTAGCTAGGGCTTATAACAATACCCTTCATATTTCTAGCTGACTAGTACTGCGGCTCATTTGGCCTTATTACTATTATTATTTGATCAGGGCCGCCGAGAGGGCACGTTGGCCAAGTCTGAAACTTGGGGACCGGGCCTAAGGGGGGCCCGGGACGGGCTCACGGATTTTTGACTAATAAAAGCCAACTAATAAAAGAAACTTTTCAGAACATTTAAATCCATCGCAGTTACTAAATACTCTTTCAAACCAAAAACTGTCAAATACCTAATGTAGTAATTGCCATTCGAATTTTCTGTACTCTGCCTGTAACAGTTGCGGAAGCAGAAAGATCTTTTAGTTTGTTGTCTAGAGTGAAAAACATTTTGCGTTCCACAATGGGTCAAGAACGTTTAACAAGTTTGGGAATGTTATCCTTAGAAAATGGTCTGGCCAGAAACTTGGACTTTGATGATGTTTTAAATAGCTTTGCAAACAAGAAAAGTAGAAAAGCAATATTATAGATGACAATTTTTATTTGCCTATATTATTATTTTATAGTTTGTGGAGTTTTTATTATAATTTAAAAATATTCCAATTTAGTATTCCATTACTAAAGTGTCTGTGTTGATATTATAATAATTTAATTTAGCCTTAAGATATAATGAACAACGAAGAACACACACACACACAGTAGTCTAAAACAATAAACACAAGTATTTTATTTTGAGTATTCACTATAACTTTTTAAGCATTTCCATCGAATAATTATGCTAAATTCGAATGATTGGTTTAAGATACTGGAAAATAAGAAAAGGTAATGAAATAGTATTCCCAGCAGTAGCAGGTTAGCATGACATTTTTAATTGTTTTCTCTCTCCCCCCCCCCCCCCCCCCCCCCCCCCGGTAAGTTAGGTGGAGGGGGCCCGGTATAGTTTACTAGACTAGGGGCCCAAATTGACCGTCAGCGGCCCTTCATCTGATGGTTGTATTTGATTGATTGATTTTACTACACATTATTGTGCTTTCTGAGGAAAATTTCTAACTGGATAAAAAACTACAAATAAATTAAGAAGTTATTTAGGAATACTCAACCTTTTTCCCTCTCAGCATTTGTGCCACGGCGATGTACGCTTCCTTGCAGTGGTGGTGCATATACCGCAGTTGCGTGTTCTCCGCTGGATTTCTTTCCTGAAATATTATTATGGTCACAATTAAAATGAAAAACTATACTATTACACGATACTTTGGACATATTGCTCGCTAAGCTGAGGACTCCAACTTGGAGAAACTCATAGTCACTGGCAAAGCGGAAGGCAGAAGAAGCAGAGAAAGGTCACCAATGCGCTGGAGTGACTAAGTATCACTGGCGTCTGGTACCTCGGTGTCTGCAGCTCTCGACACAGTGCAGAACCACGAGGAGTGAAGAAGCCTTGTCCACAGTGAAAATTGGAGTAGGAGTCATACTCAGCAATGAGGAACCGACTTGAGAAGAAGAATATCAATTCAATGATACTAACCAAGGACTGGTGGCTGTCTATTGAGAACTTGGTCAGCACATAGGACCTTCGTTTCCTTCCTATACCGCAGATAATCTCGAGGGTATCATCCAGCATGTACTCCAAGCAGGTATAGCGAGCAAGGCATGGGGTCCCTTTTCTGAAAATTAAAAATTTATTAACAATAGCAAGACTTTTTTTAATGTACATCAGAGGTTCTGATCTTCAGGGGGGCGGTAGAAGACCAAGAGAAAATTGGGGGGCGTTTCAGACTTTTAGGGGGCGGTAGGAGACCCAGAGAAACCCATCCCACCCCATCCTATCGTGCTCCATCTCATCCCATTAAGGGCCATCCATCCACAAAAATATTTTCCCTATCCGATTACGTCCCCCGTTGTGGGCAAATGTAACCCCATCGTGGTATCCCATTACGCCCCCTCCGTCGTGGGATCCCGTTGCTGTTTCGGATTCAATTCATAAGTTAGGGGGCGCTAGAAATAAAAATATTCTCAAAGTGGGCGGTGGGCAAAAAAAGTTTGAGAATCTATGATGTACATCATCATTTTTCAAATTGGAAGGCGAGTATGGGTACCGCTGCCCCGGGAACTATTTATTGGATAACCAACACCCTGTCATAGCTCACCCTAAGTGGTTCGCTACGTTTGGTGACTTAGCAGGGTTTTGACCACTGTTTGGCGTGGCGGTTCGGAACGGGAGAGACTGATTGAGGGAGACCTTTTTAATATCTCTCCATCCGGCACTCTTGACCCATTGCCTTGTAATGCAGTGGGAGGGATGGATTCATATGTCTGTCACTTCTGAGCACATTGACCCCAGATTCATATCCAACCCTCATAACTTTTTCTTTCCCAGAACTTCCTCTGCTTTTTTTTCCCTAAAAAGACCCTCCACACAGCATCCCTAAAGACGACATCCCAAGGGAAATCGTTTTCCTGAGGGTCTCCTGTGTTGGGCTAATAATGACCCTTTGGAATAACATCGCCGAATAGTACCACCGCCCTGGGAACCATTTATTGGATTACCAACACATCTGCCATAGGTCACCCCAAGTGGTTCACTACGTTTGGTGACATAGCAAGGGTGCCCGGGTTCATGGGGTGAGGTTTGTCAGATTTTGGCAGCTGATGCATCTGCCCACTAACTGCGTGGCAGGCCGGATCGGGAGAGACTGGTTGAAGAAAACCTGCAGACCTCTCCAGCAGGGCTCTCGGAACATCGCCTTACCCGCAGTGGGGGAGATTGATTCATAAGTCCGTCACTCCTGGACACACTGACCCTCAGATTCCTAGCCACCCCTCATACCATTTTCCTTCCCTCTCCCTTCTTTCTCTTAAAAGATCCTCCACACAGCATCCCCAAAGATGACATAGGCCCTGAGGGGAATTATTTTCCTCAGGGCCTCCTGTGTGGAGCTAATGTAAAAAAAAACACATTTTTTTTAAATCTTCTAATAATAACCTGACGTGATACAGTGTCTTTCAAACATACAATTGGCAAAGATGCTCTTAACCCAAGAGGAAACTCTCTCGAGTTAACCATTCATTTTCTCCTTCAAAACTCTCCAAGTCAATGGTAGTTTCTATGTATGCTCTTAGGGGCTCATCCAACAAGTTCTATTGTTCGTCCCTACGGTGAGGAGGAGGCTGTCTAATCCAACTGAAACTCACTTGCAGGTAGGTGTGCAGTCCTTGGTGCCCCCCTGAGAAGAGCTCTGCGGGTCAAACACGTAGGAACTGGTGGGCGGGTTGCAGGCGGGGTTGTCCAATGGCTTGGCCTTCTTGCACAGGTCCCCGTTCCACATTGCTATATTGTTCCTCTCCACGGTCAGGATGTAACTGTCACCAGTGGCGAGAGCAGCTCGAATGCAGCTGGAAAGTATATATATGTAACATAAATAAAGTGTTGAATAATTATAATGATGAATTTCCTTATTATTCTTACTACGAATTCTTATATTTGCACCATTCTTAACCCTTTCCACTCCAATGTTGAGTGTCACTCAACATTAATTTTGTTCCGCTGGCTCCAATGTCGAGTGACACTCGACATGGTGTGATATTTCTTTTTGTGGACAACTTTAAAATAGGTGGGATTTTTTTTACTAAAATTTTTTAATCAAGATTGATATACATATTCTAGAATTGCACGATAATTTAGTACTTGCTATGGGGTCGTCCATTAACCACGTGAGGCTCGAAAGGGGGGGGGGGGGGGTCGGAAAAAATCATGAAATATCACGAGGGGGGGGGGGGGGGGGGGTATAATGAAATATCACGTGTATTTATTTTTCGTGAAAATTGCCGAAATTTCCGGGGAAGATAGAATATTAAAAGAAATCACGGGAAACAATAAACAATGTCAAAATTTGGGGAAAAAAATTATTATCTCTCCGAAAGAAGAACAGACAACGGAGAAAACCGAAGAGGACATTAAAAAAAATATTAACCCAATTGAAACCGGAGTGATGGAAATAAAAAATGCAAAAGATGGGAAAATTGTTGTTACATGCAGAAATAGTAAGCACATTGAAAAACTACAAGAAGACATAAAAACAAAGTTCTGCGAAAAATATACAACGAAGATCCCGGATAAAAGATTCCCATCAATAAAAGTCGTTGGAATAACACACAAAATGGATGAAAGAGAAATCGTTCAGAACATAAAAATTCAGAACGAGTTTCCAGAAGAACCACAAAAAATGGAAGTATCCGCAATAAAAAACAAAAAATCAAAAACAGGAGAAGAATACATAATTTATTTGGAAGTAGATTCACAAACACATGGAACAATGTTACAAATGCAAAAAATAAATATTGGATGGGAAAGGGTTCGAGTATTTGACGCATTTGACATTAAACGGTGCTACAAATGCTACGGGTTTAATCATAAAGGAAGTGAATGCAAAAAAGACTCCTTTGTATGCCCTAAATGTACAGGAGGGCATAGAAGTGAAGCATGTACTTCTATTAGAGGAACAGAAAGATGCATAAATTGTATCCTGCGTGGAGCTTTGAATGTCCGGTATATAAAAGAAAATTAGAACTGGAAAAGAAAAAGGTCATTTTTTTATAAAAAGCAACCAACTCCAAGGAATTCTATGTTTAAATATTCAAAGTTTGATATCGAATAGTGAGGAGGTCCAGATACTGATCGAACGAAATAATCCCAAAATAGTAATGTTAAGCGAGACTCACGTAACATGCGACATTGAAGACAGCGAAATTACTTTTCAGGGATATACTACAGTACGTTGTGATTCCTATAGTAGACATACAGGGGGAGTAGTGATAATTATTAGAAAAGACATACTATATGAAGTAATTTCCAACACACAGTACGAAAAGAACTGCTGGATTCTTGCAATAAGGATAACTTCGGGATATAAGAAAGGAGTTTATGGAGTAATTTACCACTCTCCAAATGCAAGTACCAAAGACTTTCTATCATTTATAGAGAACTGGTGCACCCTAAATCTCCAAGAAGAAGAAGATAATATCTTAACTGGTGACTTCAATATAAATTTCAAAAACTTTAAGGATACATATACTAAAAGACTAAAACAAATTATTCAAACTTTGGGAATGAAACAACTTGTTAAAAGTGAGACACGAATAACAGATAAATCCAGTACGTTAATTGACCTTGTCATATCAAATAGATTAGATTTGAACGTAAAAGTTCTTGATGAACCAAAAATAACCGATCATAACCTTATCCACATTACAGATAACATAAAAAGAAATAAGATGAAAACCAGCAAAATAATAAAATACAGAAACTATAAAAAATATAGCAGTGAAAGATTAATTGAACTTCTGGGTGATATGGATGAACTTCATCAAATGGAATACAATGAAAAGTCTAAATCATTAATAAATAATCTACAAGAAGTAATTGATAAGTTAACACCAATCCAAGCTACTAAAATAAGAGGAACAAATAAATGGTATAATATAGAACTACAAACAATACAAAATGAAAGAGATAGATTGTACAAAATTGCAAAAATCTCAAGAAACTCTGAAGACTGGAAAGCATTCAAAAATATGAGAAATAAATACACAAAACAATTGAGAATTTGTAAGAACGATTACTTCAAAAACAAAATTATCTCTGAAAAGGGAGACACTAAAAAAATGTGGAAAACCATAAAAGGATTACTACAAACTAAAGATAAAGAGATGAAATACGACATTGAATTCCCACATCAGATACAAGGTACCATACAGAACTGCTTCAACGAATATTTCGTAAACAGCATAATAGAATTGCATCAGAGTATACCAATACTGAAGAAAGACATCTGCGTGAGAAATGTTCGGCTAAACCGAGAAAAACTTGTGTTTAAAGAGATTGATGAAACATATCTTTTACAGATTCTTAACAGCACCAAATCAAAAGCGAGTCCAGATGGAATAAGTTTTACAGTTTTGAGAGATGCAATGCCAGTGATAGGACCTCATCTACTGGATATAATAAATGAATCATTAAGAAATGGAAAATTTCCAAACACATGGAAAACATCTACTGTGATCCCGATTCCGAAAGTTGTTAATACCAGAAAATGTGACGAATTTAGACCAATAAATATGTTACCAAAATACGAACAGGTACTAGAAATTGTAATAAAAAAACAACTCGTCGAGTATTTGGAAAAACATAACATATTATGTGAGGAGCAATCAGGATTCCGGAACAACAACTCTTGCGAAGCGGCGATAAACATAGTGATTGATACATGGAAGAAAGAAACAGACAAAAAAAAAATCACCATTGCAGCATTTTTAGATTTCAAAAGAGCATTTGAAACGATAGAAAGGAAAATACTATTGGAAAAACTAGAAGACATAGGTCTTTCTGACGTAGCTCTGAATCTATTTAAAGAATATCTCCAGCAAAGAAAACAGGTAACGAAAGTTGAAAGCTCAGAATCAGAACCGATAGAAAACAACCTTGGTGTTCCGCAAGGGTCGGTATTAGGTCCAATTCTTTTTATAATTTACATAAATGATATTATCAAAACTATTAAACATTGCAAAATTAGACTATTTGCAGACGATACCTTAATCTATATTTCGTGTGAAGATTACATAGAAGCAATTACCAAAATAAACGAAGACCTACAAAATATAGCAAAATGGCTGAAATTAAACAAGTTGAAACTGAACGTAAACAAAACAAAATATATGGAAATAGGCAATAAAACACGTAACACAGGGTTAAATTTGACAATTAATGGTGAAAAAATTGGAAAAGTAAATGAAATCAAATACCTGGGTGTAATACTCGACTCAAAACTGACTTTCACAGCAAACTTTGAATATGTACTAAAAAAGGTATCAAAAAAGGTAAATTTTCTTAGAAGACTAAGACGTAAATTAAATAGAAACACTACGGAGCTTATTTATAAAACTATCGTTGCTCCACATTTGGACTACTGCTCTACGATGTTATATTTGGCCAATGAAGGAAATTTGAACAAACTAGAAGTTATACAAAACAAAGCTGTGAGATGTATACTGGGGAAAGGCAAATACGCAAGGATTAATCAAATGAGAGAGGAGCTAAATTGGATTCCAATAAAAAAGAGACTACTATTTAATGTGTTAATTTTTGTGCATAAAATTATGAAAAACCAAATTACTTTAAGGATGAAATTGTTTTTAATAGAGACATTCATAACTACGAAACAAGAAATACAAACAGAGTTCGATTGCCACAAATGAAGAAATCAAAATCACAGAACTGCCTAATGTACAGAGGACTAAAGATGTATGATGAAATGCCTGAAAGTATGAAGAATGAAGAAAGAATGAATGTATTTAAAAAGAAATGTTATGCTTACTGTAAAAATATTTAAATTTATCAAATGAAATGTTATATTGTGCTTATTAGTTTATATTCATGTAGTATAAACTAACTCAATAAATTAAAAAAAAAAAAAAAATAAATAATATTCTGAAAATTTCAAAATACTTTGTACTAAAAAAATACACATGATTTTGGGGGGGGGGGGGGGGTTTAGTCTAAAACCTCACCAAATATCACCAGGGGGGGGGGTTAAAAAGTTGCTAAAAAACATCACGTGATTAATGGACGACCCCTATGGTCGAGGGACGGATTTTGAATTTTGTTTTTGCTACAAAAATTATATCTAAATATTCTATTTGAAAAACATGGACGGATGTGAATGAAATTAAAATGAAAGCATTTTTGGGTGTAGTAATCAACAAGGGTCTCATCGAAGTTAACGAATTGCAAGATTATTGGAGTCAAGCTTTCCATTTCATAATTCCATTTTTTAACGTTTTTCGCGAAGAAGGATTATGTAGATATTTTGGACATCGCATTTGGAAACAATAACAACAGGGAATCAGGGCCTCATAAATTGGAATTAAGAATTATAATGAATAACTCGCAAAATAAAGGTTATCAGCAATTTTATTTACAAAGAAAAAATTAAAACTAAAACTTAAAAAAACGCAATTTTGGCGTGGAGCTGGTGGAATAAAAACAAAAAAGGCTTGGAGTGGAAAGGGCTAAGATTTTATCCTGAGCACTTCATAAGCATTTCACTCTACATGTATATTCATTTTAATGTTCTCAAATGCTATCTTCGACATCATCAAATCTGCCCTGATGATGGACACTAAGGTTGTCTCCGAAATGTTGGCTAAAGAAGAATCTCATCTCCATGTCCATAAGGGTATTAGAAAACTTCTTTCGAGCATGCAAACTCGGCCATCCTGACAAAGAGGCAATTACTGTGCATTTATTTGAAACCGGTCATTACTTTGGATTTATTCCTGAAGTCCTAGGAAGACCGAAAACGCATCAAGAATGCCTAATTATGGAGGCCATTCACAAAAATCCCATTAATAATAATAGGAACGACGGGGCTAAGTTCAATAGTGTTTAGTATCCGGTAATTGCCTGCTACACCAAAACTAAATGCCGTAAACCTTACTTTAAAAATTAGTGCTAGTTCAGACACGGCAATAACCGCGCGATTGATAAAATCGTGCGATTTGAACCGCAAAAATATCTACTGTTCAAACATCGGCGGTTAGTTAGCGATTAGCGATCAGTTTCAAGATGGAAGTCGAAGAGGAACTAGCGTGTCTGTGGCTGCTCCAGAAAAAAATAAAGAAAAGAAGGAAAATGCAGTATTGGGTGCCAATATTAAGGGATCGACTGACACATAGTCAATTCGTAACGCTATACCCAATTTAAAAATGTTAGAGAGGAAATTTTTTGACTATTTAAGAATGTCAATAAAATCTTTTGATAAACTAATTGAACTAATCAGGGAAGATATTTCGAGCTCTGAAACACATATGAGGGCAAGCGTGTCACCAGAAGAAAAACTCGTAGTAACTTTGAGGTAAGATATTTATTTATTGTTCATCAAAATCAGCATATATATTTTCTATTATCGTAGAAGACTGCGAGGCAGTACTAAATTGAGATGATGGCGATGGTGACCCAGGCGGAATAACAGCAGAAGTTGATCCAGTTGTAGTAAAATATCCTTGTGGAGTTGTATACTTTTGCCAATACGATGTGTTTGGTATTATCTGGTAAGCACTAACGCGAACAGAGGGTGGTAAAGCTTGTAACCTGAAGCAATTCAATTTTGGTCGCTAAACGTCGATTTTATGGTACTTTGAGTTCTTTGTATAACGATAAACAAAAAATTTTATCGTCATCTTGTCTGGAAATACTATTTTCTTGGAGTCCATTTTCAAAACTTTGTCTTCACCATTTCCAAATATCTACACCAACTCTTGTCATGCTCGGTTCTTTGCAATTTTATCCGAATAATCCGCACACTGAAGATTCCATATCACAGGTCTTTTCTCCACTTCATCAATAAATAACTCTGTGTCGACGCGAACCATAGCTAGCTCAGGCGTGCTCTCGTTGTGATATGTTAATCGCGCGGTGCCCGCAATGCTACTGAACGCTGAGGAAAATCTCCATAGTAATAAAACCGCGCGGGCGCCGCACGATTCTATTTTCTAGCATTTGAGTGGCGGTAACCGCGCGGTTGGACTAACCGCGCGATCATATCTGAATGATTATATAAATACCTGCGTAAATAAGACCCACGCGGTTCCCGCGCGATTCTCCAACCGCGTGGTTCCCGCCGTGTCTGAACTAGCACTTAAAATTAACCAAAGAAATAATTAAATTTAAAATGAACTAATTTGACTCAAATACCAGCCCTTAACGGTATCTGCCCTGATGATGGACACTGCAACACTGTTGGAAAAGTTGGCTAAAGATGGAGATAGCGCAACACGGCATGATACCCCAAAAAAATCACTTTGAATGTTGACATATTTTGCAATAGTGTTTGACATTAAATATATTATTATCTTCGATATTTTTACACAATACTAGCGAGTTTCTGACATGCGTCGCAATGCCACTTAAATAAAGAAATTATTTTTCCATGCGTGTCCTTTCCCATTCGCCCCCGTTCCCATTCCGCTTCCCCTTCCCCTCCCGTATCCCCTCCTCCTCCCACCACCTTCACCTTCCAGGCCTTCCCCCCTTTCGCTTCCACTCGTCCCACGAAACCTTCGCGGGCGGGCACACACGCTCATCAAAGTTTCATCGCAATCGTATGAATAGTACAGGAAATAATTTCATAATGCCAGAGCTCTCTATAAATAATATGTAGAAACCATCGCGGACATGCGCATATCAAAAAATCATTTTTTCGCCAAAAGTTTCATTAAAATCGGATAAATGGTTTACCACTCAGACCCATAAGCTTGTTTTCATGATAATATAATATTTCCAGACATGTATGACATATAAAGCGTACTTATTAAGGAACGCATAAGCATGGCGTAGCTAACATGGGAGGCACCTGGGGCGGATGACGTGGTGTCACCCCCCCCCATTAAAGTTGACTTTGAGAAATTCAAATATCGACTTCATCCTGGGGCCTCCCCCCAGAGAATTTCTGGGATAAAAATTCTGCAAATGGACCGCTACACACAAAATTCTCCCATTTCGGGGCACTCCACCGGAGCCATAGAGCTACAGACCGTGCTCTTGTCACCCCCATCGGATGGCACCCGGGGCAGCCCGCCTCCCCCTCGCTACGCCACTACGCATAAGGGACAAACAAAGAAACAATAATTTTTATATATTAAGATTAATTTCCTCTTTGAACTATTTTTAGACAATTTGTTTTCCATCCGATTATCCATGTATTACTGAATTTCCGTTTTTTACTTTTAAGTATCTGTGTTATTTCTGATAAATGAATTGTCAATCCTGGCTACAGTAATTAGTAAAAATATTATAATTATCCAAATAAAAAGTTACCATTTAAACCTCTCTCTTTCATCTTCTATTTCTGGATCCATCTTACCGCGAAGAGCCTCTTCAAGTTTAATGCACAGTTTGATGTCTTCAAAATAAAAGCAAGGTACCATCTCATCAATGCCAACATATTGGTTACCTTGAAAAAACGTTAGGACAGTATCAAGAAATATCTAATTTAAATCCATACTATCACATTGGGTTGCTTGGCTACACAAAATTACAAAGATATTCCCGGGATGTGCTTTATTTAATAAAACACACTGACAATTGTTTGTTTTGCTTTCGAAGTTTTATGTATTCCGTGTTGTTTTGGTTGTACAATTACTATGATAAGTTGAACCAATGTTAACATAGGTAGTAAGTTACAAAGATAAGATTGACATTTTCCGCATTTTTTTGTATGCGAAAAAATTTTTGCTTGATCCATTCATAGGAGTGATTGGCACTAAACGAGATAATGGGTTTTGAAGGTAAAATTATATGAGCCGAAAATTTACTTACTAAAATTACAATGCAAAAATTACACAGAAAAAATACATTTGTATTATTAAAATACATTACTATAAATTACACAAATTAAAACAACAGAGGTTTTTTTTTCATAAGGAAAAAGGTATGAGAGATGGCTAGGAACTGGATGTCAGTGGGTCCAGGAGTGACGGACATACGAATCCATCTCACTCACCACATCCCACCCACTTCATCCCACCTCATTCCACCCATATCCTCTCTCGAAGGGGCGCAAGGCGATGGATGGGTCGAGAGAGATCTGCTTGATAGGTCAAGTGATCTCCCTCAACCAATCTCTCCTAATCCGGCACGACACACAGTATGGGGGGCAAACACATCCGCCGCCAAGACCTAGAAAAACCTTACTGCTTGAGGTGACTTATGGCAGAGGTGTTGGTTATCCAATAAATGGTTCCAGAGGTGGCGGTACCCATACCTGCCTCCCAAATAAGGAACTCCAGTAAAAAATATTATGACTTTAAAAAAATATGTTCATACAGACCAATAAACGCTGATTCTGAATATATAAGTTTTTTTTTATAATATTAAACGTAGTGTTCGTAAAAAAATATTAAAAAGTGCATTTTTTAACGTATCGTTAAAATACACTGTAAAGTTGGTACGATTGAATGGTTAGTGCTGACGTCACGCGTCACCAGTCATTGTATCACATTGTATTGAAATCAATCGACATGTAGTGTAACGTATCGTCTTATTACAGGAAGCTAGCTCAGAATAATCATTGATGTAAGGTTAAATTAGTGCAGTTTTATAACATACCTTTGTACTTTCTCCACTCTGCCTTCTCTGCCTTCTCACCGACTCGGGTCGCTTGGGTTCGGACAAAGGGGGGTTGAATTTAATTATAGAGATTTTATATGTTAAGATTTTAATTAGGTTTGGCAAGGATACATGATCTTAATTATAGTTAGATCTACTTATATCTAAATCTTAACTAGTTGTCATATGGTTCGGGGATAACTAACTTTCAACTTTGCGATGCGTAACTTCGTTGGCGATCTGCGGGAGCCTTTCCAGGCACGGGGACGGGATGCGGTGACAAAGCTGTGGCGGTAAGCAATGAGCAGCAAGCAGTGGTGGCACGCGGTAATATCGTTTTGCACTATCTTATTGTTCGCAAGGGCGGCACTTTGTAATACACTCTTCTAATATTGTTATTTACGCAGTCTTCGTTTAACACTTTCACTGGCGATATTAACTCTCCTTTTCATGTATCTTGCTTCCTCAATTTCCGAAGGATCTCTTCTTTACTCTTCTCGCGCTCCTCCTTCTCTCTGGTCTCGGTCTCGACTCTAGGTCACCGGGCGGGGAAATACACATCTTGCAAATCACTTTCTTCAACTTCTCTATAATTTCTTCATCCACCGCCCAGCACCACGTCGCTGGGCGGGGAACCCGTACTTCGTGTTGCACTACTACTCCTGTCCCCTCTCTTTCCCGTCTAGATCTTGACTGCCTGCACCGGCGCGCGTGCTCTCTGAACTGGTGGGACCCGTGGCCCTACCCCGCAATTCTCCCTTCCTCCCTCCTGTCCTTTCGCTCCATATCTGTCAACACTCTCTTTGTCTTTGAATGCACAATGCCAGATAAGGTTTAATTCAAATTTACTTGTGACGTAATTTGATTCGTCACAATACCCCCTTCGTTACAAAAGAAAATTTTGGTTTCCTAGAAATAAAAATTTTCTTTTCCCCTTTTCCCACATGACAACCTTTATATGTTTACTCATGGAAAATCTTAAATTCTAAACAATTCTTATATCCGGAACGATACTTAAGATCTAAACAAAACTTATATTTTAAACAATTCAAAATTAAACATTAATAATCTTAATCAACATTTACTTGT
Organism: Limnephilus marmoratus; assembly: GCA_917880885.1. Classification (NCBI taxonomy): domain Eukaryota; kingdom Metazoa; phylum Arthropoda; class Insecta; order Trichoptera; family Limnephilidae; genus Limnephilus; species Limnephilus marmoratus. Next base: position 21,848,908 of record OU862932.1, on the reverse strand, counting down.
CCACCAAATGTCTAAACTTCTTTTATCATCTCCCCATATCGAATGACAATCCTTTCCGCTTCATACTCTTTTAAACCAACATCAAAACTCACATTAATATGTGGCCCATCAATAAAATACAATGACAAGAAAACCATAAGATACAATGAAACATAATAATAGCAACGATAAACAATAACACTCGACTAACATAAACACTTCTTATTTAACAAAGCGGTCTTGTCCTCTCTAAACACTTGAGGATCGTATTCACTGTTTATTTATGAAGCTCTTCCCAACCATATGACCAAAAACCAATGACAACATAACATGATTTGACAAAAATTTCAATGTACCAGGATGGGTAAGGAATGGATGCATACGTACCACTTGAGTTCAATCTCCCATCATTACCGCTGGCAAGTCTGAAGTATAATAAAATTTTATACCTGCTTACGCGTAGATCTTTTTGGTTTTACTCTTAATCAAACATATTTTTTGTAAAGGAGGCCGTTACTAATACTTATTCACTCCTCAATTACATAAATCTATAAACTTCTACATCATCGATAACGAAAACAAGAAATCTGGTGTACATGCCATAGTACGTCTGAGAATGGATGAAAAAATTAAATAAAAAATGATTACAGAGTTGTAGTGTATCTCCCGACGCGATACACATTGAAAATTAGGCGCCAGATAATTTCTATTACACGGAGAAACCACCAAAACCGGAATGTAGAATCTTTCGAATCACGTTTTCCTCTTCACGCGTTCTTTCGCATTCTATCGCATTTTTTCGCATTATTTGCACTTTTACACAATCCTCGGCCTTTTCTCACGCGCGCAGACTACTACTCAAGTATGGAGACATTTAGGTACACTCATATTACTTTTCATCGAACGCGCGTATTTGTACCACTCAAATCGTGCAAAGTTCAGTGCTCACATTCGTTTGACGACAACACTAACACCGGCCTTTTATCACGCATGCAGACTACTATTCGTAAAAATTTCATCAAACATGCATATTTGTACCACTCAAATCGTGGGACATTTAGTGCTCGCCTTCGTTTTCGCATTTTAACTCGCTTTTCGCATTTTTTCGCTTGTGGACGCACTACTACCAACACCGGTCTTTTATCACTCACGCTGATTACTTTTAAAATATGGAGACATTTAGGTACTCGGCATATTTATTTCGTCAAACGTTTGTATTTGTACCTCTCAAATCGTGTCAGTGATAGGTGCTCCATTATATCGCTCTCATAAAACGTACCTAACGCAGTTCGTTTGCACATTACGCACGCCCCCTTATTTTCTCATCTGCGCAGGCTTTCGAAACATCGCGAGACTTTAGGTGCAAGATAATGTTCGGTTTCGCCAAACGTAGATATTTGTTTTCCTCAAATCGCGTTAGTAAGTGCGTCTTAACCTCTTCTCTCCCCTCGACAGCCATCGTCTGTCACCTTCAATTTTGAATTATCGGATTTTTACCGAACACATAAAATTGATCAAAATTGTGGTATGGAAATATATTTCTCCGAATGACATTTAGAATTATATTTTTATTCTTACACCGTCCATACACAGCAAATCTATATTACTGATTCTATAATTTATTTGGTTCGATGACCTTTGTCAACGGGACAAAGACGTGTTCCCTACTCGGGGGTCAAACACCCTGCCTAAATATCAGCAAAAAATAACCTCGACTAGGTACCCTAAAATCATTAGCCCAAACACATAAATTTAGGCAAACAACCAAAAAAAAAAAAATACTTGACATCGCCCGTCTTACTTGTGACCGTATGAAATCTAAAACACTCTTGAAATTATTATTCTGCCGATCGGTAATAAAAGGTTTGAACTCCAGGTACCTACCGACATTCCCGAATAAGTCAACGCGCCGATTTGTAAGATGATTTAATAGCCTGCCAACAAAAAATAACCCTTGATAATCCCGCCGTCAGCTAATACTCGTATTACGTCTCCGACCTCGCCGCACATTTGTTTATAATAACAACGTTAACAGAGAAAGATTATATTCAAAATATAACACATCTCATATTATCAAATAATATTATGAGATAGCAACGATAAAAATCTAACCCAAACTAAACGAAGAAAAGGATATACCTAAACAAGGTTATACAAGACAAAGGGAACTCATATGAGTATCGAGAAAAAGTACAAGAAATTCACTATAATAAAAACATGCAAATATTTACCTTCTTTTCAGGGACGGAGTTCATGAATGTCGATAACATTAGTGATAGGTATAGTAAAATACCTAAAACTGCCACACGTCGGGCGACATTGTAACGTATCGTCTTATTACAGGAAGCTAGCTCAGAATAATCATTGATGTAAGGTTAAATAAGTGCAGTTTTATAACATACCTTTGTACTTTCTCCACTCTGCCTTCTCTGCCTTCTCACCGACTCGGGTCGCTTGGGTTCGGACAAAGGGGGGTTGAATTTAATTATAGAGATTTTATATGTTAAGATTTTAATTAGGTTTGGCAAGGATACATGATCTTAATTATAGTTAGATCTACTTATATCTAAATCTTAACTACCTAGTTGTCATATGGTTCGGGGATAACTAACTTTCAACTTTGCGATGCGTAACTTCGTTGGCGATCTGCGGGAGCCTTTCCAGGCACGGGGACGGGATGCGGTGACAAAGCTGTGGCGGTAAGCAATGAGCAGCAAGCAGTGGGTGGCGGTGGCACGCGGTAATATCGTTTTGCACTATCTTATTGTTCGCAAGGGCGGCACTTTGTAATACACTCTTCTAATATTGTTATTTACGCAGTCTTCGTTTAACACTTTCACTGGCGATATTAACTCTCCTTTTCATGTATCTTGCTTCCTCAATTTCCGAAGGATCTCTTCTTTACTCTTCTCGCGCTCCTCCTTCTCTCTGGTCTCGGTCTCGACTCTAGGTCACCGGGCGGGGAAATACACATCTTGCAAATCACTTTCTTCAACTTCTCTATAATTTCTTCATCCACCGCCCAGCACCACGTCGCTGGGCGGGGAACCCGTACTTCGTGTTGCACTACTACTCCTGTCCCCTCTCTTTCCCGTCTAGATCTTGACTGCCTGCACCGGCGCGCGTGCTCTCTGAACTGGTGGGACCCGTGGCCCTACCCCGCAATTCTCCCTTCCTCCCTCCTGTCCTTTCGCTCCATATCTGTCAACACTCTCTTTGTCTTTGAATGCACAATGCCAGATAAGGTTTAATTCAAATTTACTTGTGACGTAATTTGATTCGTCACAGTAGGTATGGCACAAGCCATCAGTATTAACAACATTTCATGTTATTCTTTATTTCGTACTGTTTATGGAGATTTAGTTGTAGTGTTTATTGAAACAATATTTCAGCCTAAAAAATTCAGTATCAAAAATAGAGGTATCTCTATTAGTTTATCTCTATTATTTAAAATATTGAAAAACTACTGCACAAAAAAAATAATGAATGAAAAAAGTAATGCTTCTTCTAGGGAGAATACTTCGAACAACGGAACAACGGATTTCAAAATGGCGGCAGTAGATCAGCTGATTGCCCAATCCCATACTAATTTTTCGGGAGTGATGGCGTCACACGATTTAACATATTTCCGGGGGGTCTCGAAAAATTAAAACTTTGACAATTATTTTAACTATTAAAACTAACTCTAAAAATAAAAACAAAAATGCAGTTATTTAAGTTAGAAGTCATAAAAAAAAATAAAAAAATTGGACTGGAGTTCTCTATTGAAACATTAGATATTATATAGAGTGCACTAATTATATTTCGTATTGGAAAAATAACAAGTAGCACACAATGAAAAATCCAACACTGTGAACTGTAAACAGGTGCGTTGACTTAAAAATTCCAGACAGGAAAAGCTCTGCAAAATTTCATGATTTCATGAAGCTAAAATTCACAGTTTGAAAGTTTTTCGAGAGTGAGACATTCGGTGATTTTCTGCTTTAAAGTTAAGGCTTCTTTTTTAACTTACTTTTAAGCCTTAAAGACTTAATACATCTTCTGTACAAGGCTTTCCCCACATCCATGATGTATAGCATGAGTTTCTTGTTCCAGCGTTGCATCATCACATCCTTCTGTAGGCAGCAAGCCACGCAGCATATTGCCGCTGAATGGTTGTCTGCAATGTCAACCAATTAAACAATTAATTGACTTCTTCTTTCGTAGGTGGGGGGTCAGAGGGGGACATCTAAGTCTGCGAGCCAGTCTAGGGCCTCAGGCGTTGCCCTGTGGACTTCATCAATCCCACCGAGGAAGAATGGAGTGGGCATTCGTTGACTACATGTTTGTTGGTTTACACCGCACCGCATTCACACAATGCATTCACATTTGACTGACCGTTTACTTAAAAAGTAATTAACTGAATTCTATCGGCAACTCCAAGGGGATAGCGTAAATTTATTCAGTTAGTTTATTCCTTTTAAAAATAATATATTTTATCAGATAAAGGGACGGTGGTCGGTCAGTCTAAGTGTTTAACTGAAGTGTTTTTTTTAGTGGGGTGTCATAGTTTCTGTTGTAGTCCGTGTATGCTGTCAGTATGTTTTCTATTTAGGATCTCCCTATGTTTTGTATCCAGCTTTTTATTAGAATTTTAAATGTTGTAATTTTTTAATGAGAGTGGGAATCATTAATTTTTGGAGATCGCTGGCAACGGTTAATATGCACTTTTTTTGAAAAAACCTTTTGATTCACCTTAATTACATTAAAAGGCAACTATTTGCATTGGGGGAAGTGGAAAATATTTCATTCTAAATTTCGGTTACGTAAAATTAAAATTAGCTTTCGTCTTGTGAGATTGTACGCCATTAGCTATTAGTTCATTCGCTGTCACTTTGGTATGTTGGTATTCCTGATACACTTGAATGTATAACGAACGGCTAGAAGATTTTGAAGGTACGGGGCACTTTCTTTTGAATCACAAACCATGTTACACAAACCTAGAGTAGCCGCTAAACTACTTGAAAACTGGGATGTTTCTTGCCTTGACGCGAGTAGGCGTTATAAAGGGGCACTTTCTTTTGTATCACAAACCATGTTACACAAACCTAGAATTCCCATGAAGTCTGCTACGCTTTGCTCTAGCATCTTTTCGTACAGTAACAAGAATACAAACATAACAAAATGACATTTGAAAATAATGTTTGAAAATGGACGGTCTCGTTTCACAGAATGAAAGCTAATTTTAATTTTACGTAATCGAAATTTAGAATGAAATATTTTCCACTTCCCCCAATGCAAATAGTTGTCTTTTAATGTAATTAAGGTGAATCAAAAGATTTTTTCAAAAATAAGTGCGTATTAACCATTGCCAGCGATCTCAAAAATTTACCTATCTATCACTCTGAAGAGCATTACAGAGTGCATTTTTGATTTGTTTGAGGAATTGTAGCATCTTAGATCATTTGGTAGGGCAGTAAACCCTTTGATAGTACTAAACTTATACAAAATTTTATAAAATAATGTACTTACGTATAATAGCAGCATTTGGGGTTCTAAAAGTACTTTTACAACTACATGAAGGTGGATTTGATAAATATTCTGCACACAGTGTCATTTTATTTGCGTCTACTCTAGAAAATCCGACAAACATTTTGACTTTTAATTTAGACTTCCAAAACTGAACAAAAAATTTAAACAAAGCCCACAGGCTGTGAAAATGATAATATTTTATTTGTTTGATGGCAATATGGACATATTTAACGGTATTTATTACAAAATATACAAAAATTTGGTTTGACTTTTCTAAAGGGAAATTTTAATCACAAATCAAATTTTAATTGAATTTATATTTTGTTTGACATAATGATTTTGAAAATGGAATAATTCTTTTTCTACTGGTAAAAATGTTACACAATTAGTAGTACCTACCTGGCTTTTTCTGAGTATTACTTTTCTCAGTGGATACTAATTTACAGGACGATATTTGTAACCAGGGCCGGATCTACGAAATCTGGCGCCCTGTGCAGTAGGTACCGATGGCGCCCCCCCCATCCTACATTTTTATTTTGATTAAAAATTCGTTCACCCCAATTTTTTTATTTTTTTTACTTAATTTTTTTTTACACTAATTTATCAAATAAAATCAAGACATATAAAGGGTGTAACTTTTCCAAGTGACCTGGCGGTAGCTCTCACACTCGTTTTTTTTTAAGAGAGAATCGCCAGGAGCCCTATACTCTCTGAATCTAATGGGTAAACATAAAATTATGGTGCTATTTTAATTATTTTAGGAAAAACTCTTTTTGCAAGTTACGCTTTAAAATAATACAACGAATTGTTTGTTTGTGCCCGTACCATGATTTAAAATATAGGTTACGAGACAATGCGAGTGGTTTCGCTGAACTAGATCCATTAGACATTCTTGAGATTTAATGCGTTTATGTATATACCCAACGCGAATATTAATAGAAAAAGCAAATACAAATACGTTCTCATGGCAACGTACAACACAAGAATAGCATCTACAGCTTCTGACTAATAAGAATATAACCTCAAATTTGTACCTTGCATTTCCCCTGTGTTGAGCGAACAAACACCGAATTGAGCGAACAAACACTAAACACTGACGTATGGTATCAACGGCTTACGCAAGACGCTTACACTGACACCGTAAAATAACAGATCCAACAAATCTAATAGATATTAATTATACATTTAACGAATTTTAAGTAATATGTCAAATCAATGATCTGCAATGATCAAACTGTCAACACGTAACACGTTTCAACCTGCAAATCCTGCAAACCGTGCGATGTTTTTGTTAATGGAATTTACTGAAGATATCATAAGAAAATGGTCTTTAACTACCTTCTCCTAGAGACTTAAATCGTACAAAATAAAACAATAGCGAGCGTACGCTAACTAAAATTGTCAGCATTTTGAAAGGCGGTCGGTTTGTTTGTTCTCTTGAACAAAAATACCGCGCTGTGATTGGTTATTGAATTTGGATCGCACCCATTCGTCGTAAAAGACGGTAAAAGATATATGGAAAAATAGATCTTACGTTTAAACTAAATATATGGAATTTGTAAAAAAAATCTGTAACTGACTATAAATTCGTAAGCCGTAAACCAACCTGATGCGTGCGCATTCTGTTTCTTTGGAAAGTGTTGCTAGAGCGTAACAATTATTTCGTACTATGGGTAATTTTGAAACGATTTAGGGAATATTATAACTAAATTTTAATACAATATTTATTTTCTCACGGCGCCCCTTCGGAGTTGGCGCCAGGTTTGTGCACGTTTTTGAACGTATGGCAGATCCGGCGCTGTTTGTAACTCTGCAGGCGGGCAAAATAATCTTGTGTGTGTGTGTGTGAATCCCACATAAGAATCTCAGCTGCGCGTAGACAGACTATAGAATATTCACTTTTACAATTTTTTTAGCAGCTTTTTATAGATTATTTCAAAGCTCCAAAGCTTTATGATGAATAAAATAATTGAAAAGCTGAAAAGAGAAACCTAACCTAGAATTTGTAGATGGAAAAGAAATACAAATTTGACGTCGTCGGAACTCTCCATTAGGGATCCATGGGCTGTTGCTCACAGATTTATTTCATAGAATTATTATAATACGTTTGTGACTTAACAGGGGTGCCCGGGTTCATGGGGTGAGGTTTGTCTGGGTCTTGGAAGCGAATGCATCTGCCCATCAGGTGCCTGGCAGGGTGGATCGGGAGAGAATGGTTGAGGGAGTCCCTTTGACTTCTCCAGCCGTACTCTCTCTGAACATCGCCTTGCACCGCAGTGGGAGGGATGGATACGTTCGTATGTCACTCCTGGATATATTGAGATCCTATGAATCTATGAAATAGATCAATGAGTATGCCCAACATACGAATTTGGGAGCCACCTATGGGCTGGAGTCCCAAAATATTTGATAAACCTACTTGTTTCAATGCAAAGAAGGGCGGTCCGTCTGATTGACAATCCGTTGTTAACAAACCGGTTGCCATCTATAATGCACAGACGCAATATTGGCGTTCCGGGTCTGTTTTACAGGTACTTTAATGGAGCCTGCTCCAAGGAGATGCAGCATTGATCACCTGTGCACGTCCTCTTCAAGACCCGTGATAATAAATCCCACCCTACAACCCCACCTTAACCTGCCTCACAGTGTTGCCCAACCGGGTGGCGATATTCCCTTGTCTTTACACTGTATGGATAGCTCTTGTGAGGTGTCACGTAAAAAAAAGAAAAAAAAATGGGTTTTCTATTGTGATATAAACCCAAAGTCTAAAGGATTTCAACTTTCGTTCTATTCTATGATCTATTGTGAGAACGGACTTTTTATGCGATAGAAACCCAAAGTTAAATGAATTTCAACTTTCGATCTATGAAACAGATCATAGAATGGATAATGTGGGAAGGCATAAATCATTTGTGTCATTCACTACGAGAACGCCATGAGTCTGCTAACATGGCAAAAGCAGGTATTCAAAGAAAAAAATAATAAACAGACCACTGTAAACAAAATAATTTTATTTAGGTGCATTTTTTTCCCCAAGTTCACAGAATAATAGTTGTACATATATAAATTTAAAAAATACCACAACATGAACTTAAGAAATAAACATTTAAAATGTTTTATTAATTTAACCATGAATACATAATTATTCCACTATTTGCCTACCTAATTATGTAATAGTAATATTAAATTATTATTGTATTTATTGAGCATATTTATTATGGTTTTATTACCACATCACAGATTACATTTTTATTAACAATATAACTTACTAAGAGGCAAGAATTTGATTTTTGAAAACTCTTATTAAAGCAATTACTTAAATTTTCTTTCATTTTTCATTTATCGAACATCGACATGCCTTTTTCACAAACATATAATATATTTTTTTATATGTAGGTACATATCAATCGAAATGAATTATGATAAAAAATATTATACCTAAATTCACTACTTATTTCTAACATTTAAATATTTTTCTACATTCTTAAAATCATAGAAATGAACCAATGTGGTAAACTCAAAAGAATTCATAATTTGCTCTTTCATAGATGGTGCTAATTAAATTAATTTCGAGAATTACACTTTTTGCAAGTTATGCTTCAAAATATTAAGATGAATTATTGCTAGTTTGCACTCATAAATATGCAATATTAACCTGTCAAAGGCCAGGGTTTTTTACCTTACCTTTTTTAAATTACCTTAAGAACAAGAATGGAGGAAGCTATTTTAAGCTTTATTTTATGTTATATATTAATGGAATAAAATTTAAAATCTCATCCAAATTATTTGAATTAATATTCATTTTTGAAATTCGATTCTCGCGCGCCGGCGCGTTCCTGGCAAATGACAGGTTAATATGAATAAATAGTTTTGTCCGTATAAAAACTCAATTCTTCCAAGAAAGGAATGCAAATACAATATTGGATTGAATCACCTGTACAATATTGTATTTGTATGTCTTTCTTTAAAGAATTGCGTTTTTATTTGAACAAAACTATTTATTCATATTCATCTCGCTTATTTACAGGTCCAATATTTTAAAGCGTAACTTGCAGAAAGGGTTTTTTCCTTGAATAATTAAATTACCGCCATCTATGAACGAGTACACTATGAATTATTTTATGTTTACCAAGCTCAGAACGCATGCCAAAATTTAACATTAGATAAAAGATATTTACTACCAAATGCAGCCTCCAACATAACTATTCTAAGCTAACACAAAACAGCAATTGACAATCTACCGGTATTTCAACAGAAAGTGCTCTGATGAACTAATGTCATTGATTCCTTTGGCACCAACCGGGAGACATGCCAAATAAGTGCCCAACTTTTGTACAAAGCTCATTTTAACAACTCATTCTTGTGTTAAACAGCTCTGCTTTTGTGTTTCCTCCATCTTATAGCAAGTCTCTTCAATACCATGTGCACAGTATCCCCAAAGATTACAGATACTGAGAGTAATCTCTTGTATAAAATATGGAGATAATATCGATGGTGGAAAGGAAAAATGGCTAAAGCGCCACACAGCAGTGACACTAAAGGTGAAACTACATAATGAGCTATATTGTTTGTGCTTGTGTTCATTTAATAAAAATTTCTAGAGTTTCCCAAAGCTTGTGGTTTGAAAAATAAAGCTGAATTGATAAACACAAGCACAGAGCACGTGGGAAACTCTAGAAAAGTTAATTTGATAAACACAAGCACAGAGCACGTGGGAAACTCTAGAAAAGTTAATTTGATGAACACAAGCACAGAGCACGTGGGAAACTCTAGAAAACTTGATTTGATAAACACAAGTACAGAGCACGTGGAAACTCTAGAAAATTTGATTTGATAAACACAAGCACAAATAAACAATATAGCTTATTGTGTAGGTTGATCTTTAACGTTACAGCTACATGGCATTTTAGTCATTTTTCCTTTCCAGCATCGATATAAGAAAGAAATATGCTAAATTTCGCCACATCTGCAATTATTATTGGTAGAAAAGAACCAATGTATTCCGCATTATATTTTATACATTGTTAAAATTATACACCATTTCCTAAAATATGTAATAAAAATAGTTAATTACATTGCCTAGTTATTTAAAATTATCACAATTTTATTCTACACAAAAATCTAAACAGGAAATCAAACCATACATAATTTTATTTCTACATTATCCATAAAACACTTTAATTAATAAACAAAAGTGTTACATTTATTACTTTATTAATGTGTTTTATGTTAAATTAATGTTACTTAAACCATTTCCAAAATTACTTATTATAATAATCACTGTACGACTTGTTCACTAATTTTTACCCCAAAAAAACCTTTAGTTCATACTAAATCTTTCTAATTTGAGTAGACAAACATAAATCAATTTTTTGTTGCTGTTTTAGTATTAAATAATTTATTAACCTTTTTTTAAATGAACTAGTTTTGAAAAGGACTGATAATAATTGCATAAAACATTTATAACATCGTTTTAATTTTTTTCATGTACGTGTAAAATAATAAATTCATGGATAATATACAAATGACAATGAACAATTTAAAAAAATAGACTGTATATGTAACGGTGAATGTTATAACATTTATTATTTTGATCAGAGAGCTTTGAATTAATCCAAAAATATTCACAGCATATTTAGTATACAATAAAAATGATTTACATGAACACAAACACAATATTGTATTTTCATGAATACAATAAGTATTCATGAAAACAATTGTTTAAATGGACGGTTCTTATGAAAGTTGGCATATTTTGAAATACACAAATATTTTTCATGGTGCAATAAACTTGCAATTGTATAAAATATTCACAATATATTATTGTGTTTTAAAATATGTTTATCAATTAATTTATTTTTCTACATGTTGATTGGTTTCTAAATCGGTTAGAAACCAATTTTTAACCGTGTAATGGTAAATGCGTATAAATTTAAACCATTGGCAATGTATAAACATTTTAACCATTGAAATTGGCAATGTATAAACATTTTAATCAGTGAAATTGGCAATGTATAAACACTTTAACCATTGAAATGGGCAAAGTATAAACATTTTAACCATTGAAATGGGCAATGTATAAATATTTTAACCGTTGAAATGGCCAATGTGTAGTACTCCAAAGATCTTTAAAGTAACATCAAGTTTTACAACATATTCATTTAATTCATCAACACATCTTTTATAAAAGGCTAGTTTTTTACATCCATTCAATTGCATCAAAAACCACATAATGCAACAAAGACAGTACAAAATATCACAAAATACAAATTGAAAACATTTCTCTATTTGGTCATCTCTGCATCAGGGATTCTTTCTTCTTCTCTTTCTCCTTCTCGTACCCTAATATGGTATTTCTAGCGAGGTTGTTGAGCTGCCTGTGCCGGCTGAAGGACGACTGGCAACTGCTGAGGGTCTTGAAGACTTTGAAGAAGAGTATAGTACCCACCAAGATCATGAGGCTGCTGAATACGACCTGTGCTACAGGAACAACTTTTACCATGATGATTATAAGGCCCCACAAATAGCCGGGAAGACTTTGTTGACTCTGAAAAAAAAAAAAAATAGTTATTATCTTTCAAAACCCGATTTTGGAAACATTTTTTAATGTGAACGCACGGTGGAAGGAAAAAAGTTGTGTGGAAAGAAAAGAGTGTTAAAAATACAATACAAGTCTCAACTGCTCTCGACTGTCTGGAGCCTGTGGGACTATGGTACACCCAATTAGGGTATATGAGGCTGAGGGTAGAGGGGAAGGAAAGGAGAAAAGGAAGGAGGGAAGTAAGCGGAATGTTGGGAAGTACCTGGCTATTCACATCTCGTCACCAAACACGGCAAGGGCCATTTCAAGCAACGTTTCGATTGTGAATGGTGGTCTTTCATCAGGAAGAAACTGACAGATTCTACCACTCTGGAACGTGTCGCAAATAGGTAAACGATATTTATAAATAAATTTTATTTACTAGGAGCAGTCAAAAAGTAATGCCTCCTTTAATTGTCGAGATATAATGCTCGGAGGGCTTTAAAACAAAGAATGGACGGTTACCTCGAGAGTGTTTTCTCTTGGGGTAAAAATAATCTCGTTGAATTTAATGTTTCAAAGACCCAATCTTGTCTGATTACGTCTAAAAGGGATCGAAATGAAAATCTAGTCTCTTTCAACGGTAGCAATCTTCCGAACAGGCCCTCCATTGATATGCTTGGTGTAACTCCAAGTGACCAGCTCAGGTATGGGGGCTCCATCGAAGCCAGAGTAAAGTTAGCCTCCCAAAAACTGGGCATACTGTACAGGGCCCGCAGATACTTTAATAGTACACAACTGCTAACCCTGTACAAATCACAAGTGCGCCCCACGGTTGAATTTGGCAGCCACCTCTGGTCTGGAGCTCCAAAATACCTTAAAAATATCTGAAAAATACCCTCGACTCTGTGCAAAAACGGGCGGTCCGCTTAATAGATTCTCCCGTCTTAACAGACGGATTGCAATCTTTAGAGCACAGGCGTCGGGTGGGAATGCTATCCTTGTTCTACCGGTATTACAATGGAAGATGCTCCGAGGAACTAGCGTCATTGATCCCTTCGGCACCGGTGCATAGTCGGGAAACACGCCAAATGCGTGCCCAACATATGTACACGGTTGACATTTGTCACATGAGAACGGGTCATTTCTTCGACTCGTTCTTGTGTTCAAAAGCTCGGCTGTGGAATGATTTGCCGGCCTCTGTGTTTCCTCCTTCCCACAACATGGGTCTTTTTCAATTCCTTCCTCTCCTCAAAAAACCCTCCACACAGCATCCCAGATGACATAGGCCTTGAGGGAAATTATTTTCCTCAGGGCCTCCTGTGTGGAGTTAATGTAAAAAATATATATATATAAAAATGCAATTGCATGGATTGAAAACTACACTATTGACGATTATTTTGTTACTTTTCCGGCCGATCACACATTTTTGATTTTTTTGCCCTTGGTGAGTTTGTGTGATGCAATTCCATTGACTGCCTCTTTGATTCAGGATCAAAAAAATGAATCCATATTTCGTCTCCTTTTACAATTATTTCCAGAAACTAAGCACTCCAAGTGTAGTTAAGGCTATTGTTTTTCTTGTTTCTTTACTCTGGCCCGTTAACTTTCTTGGTACCAACCTTGCACAAACTTTTGCTGAATAATCAGTTGTCGAATAATCGTTATCACACTGCCTTTACTGAGGGAAAGAATGCGACATCTGTAGTTATCTGGGGTCACCACGAATGATGTCATCAACTCGCTCTTGCGTGCAGTCACTTTTTCGTCAACCAGCGGTGCTTGTCCTTCAGCTTCGTTACAGTGACGAACCCATCGTCTAGCAGTGCTGACGTCCACTGTTGCATCATGGTACACATTTTTCAGTCTTTCATGAATGCTAATGGGCGTTTCACCTTCTACAGTGAAGAATCAATTACAAAACACTGTCTAATATGAACATCGATGTCAGCCATTTTGCAAGCAACTGCGGTGCTGCCGATTGTAGAGGAATTGCACCAAATTCGAAATTTTCACTTAACTAACTTTATTTAAGTCCAAAATATAGGAGGCATTACTTTTTGACTGCCCCCAGTATTTAGGACATAGGATATTGTACGTTACCTATTTTATTGTTGAGGTTGAATTATTTTCGATTTATGCAACACATTTAGACCTGAATTAAAACTAGCAGTGGCTGAACATTTTTGATCCTTGACAACATTGCTAGAGTTATTTCATCACAAGATTAAACACAAAAATTACCTTTCAAAATATAGAAATCGCTACCGCTTGAACTAGTAACGAAAACACAATAAAAAAATAGCGTACACAGTCAGTTATGTTATACCATAAATTGTAAAATAAAAACTGCCAATTTTTATTCACCCTATATAGAGAATTTTTTTTCTGAAATCTATGTATTTTCAAATAAACACTGTCTGAAGGAGTTAACTTTTCAGCCAAACGATTCTATATCTTTTGTGGGATCGTTATTAGATAACTGACGCGATCTCCTGTCAGAATTGTGTGATTTTTACGGCTGTTATTTGCTTTTTCTATATACAGTAGGGCCTCGCTAAACCGGATAGGTAAAAACAAGACCCCTTCCGAATTAACGAGGCGTCCGGATTACAGTATGCAATATTTTAATAGGAATAAAACACATTTTTAACTTGAGTTTCATTTATTAAAGTAAACATTTTAAGTCAATTTAGACAAGAATATGTCTTAAACGTAAAAATGTATTTATAAAAAAAATTCAAACACGTAAGAAATTTGCGAATTCTTCCATGATTTTTTAATTTTAATAAGGGATGTTTTGAGATCCTTCCAGCAATTAGCCAAAAAGAAAAAATGTATCCTTTAGGGTCGAAAACGATCCTCTCGCCCGTCCGGATTACAGCGTGCAACGAAGTAACGGGGGTCCAGAGGCTCTACTGTATAACGCATATTAAGTGAATAAATAATCATGCGTACTTGCAGGAATTCGTGTTTAAAACGATCTAAACTAAAATATGAGACGGTAACATGTAAAAATCACAGAAATCTGAAAGGAGATAACGTCCGTTATCTAATAACGATCCCACAAAAGAAATAGAATCGCTCGGCAGATCTATGTTTTGAAATCGTTGTGTCTCCCTTACTATAATGATTACAAATACGATCTATAAGGTATTAGAAAGAAAAAATACCACACTTTAAATTTAAATCTAAAAATTAACCACAAAATAATTAAAATGTACAGCTTTATGATGAGTTGACAATAAAGTACCTATATAATACACTTGCCTAATAAATTATGTATGTATTTTTTTTTCTTTAACCTTAATGTGTTAGACCAAATGCAAGGTGATAAATTTTAAAAACTATTTTATGTTCGCATGCAAAATTTTTACATTTAACAAATTATCTGTCAAATATAACACGGCCGGCGTAGTCCAGCGGTAAAGCTCTTGACTCGCACACCGAAGGTCGCGGGACCGAATCCCGGCGTGGCAAATAACTTTAATTTGATTAATTTGTGTTATTTCACAATTTATTCATTTAAAATAATATATGGTATATTTATGGCACGTTCCAGAGTGGAAGATACTCTCAGTATCGCCCTGGTGTAAGACCACCATTCAGAATTGAAACGTTGCTTGAAATGGCATTAGCCATGTTTGGTGACCAGATCTGAATAGCCAGGTACTTCTCCACCTTCTTCTTCCCTATCTCCTTCCCCTCCCCACTATCTTCAGCCTCACAATACATTCAGAAATGTTCCATTTATTTGGATTTTATTGCAGAACGGAGATGTTTTGACCCTCTGACAAAATACGGTTGAGGACTGGGGGGGAATTTACACCGAAAAGGGC
Source organism: Limnephilus marmoratus (assembly GCA_917880885.1). Taxonomy (NCBI): domain Eukaryota; kingdom Metazoa; phylum Arthropoda; class Insecta; order Trichoptera; family Limnephilidae; genus Limnephilus; species Limnephilus marmoratus. Next base: position 21,833,059 of record OU862932.1, on the reverse strand, counting down.
CATAAAGTTAATGTAATATATTTTTGCTTACATATTCAGCCCAGAACATGGGCACGTTAATTTCGCTGAATTTTTGGTAGATAGGGCTGAAACCGGTCAGTTTTCCTACCACTAGATTGCTCTGCGATCTCGCCCTTGATTCCAGGGGAATCCCAGTGATCTGAAACAAATCATACATAAAATAAACATTTACTGTCATACTATTTTTGTCAGGGATTATCCCTCCCTTTCTTGCACCTACCCAAAACCTTTGGGAGAAACCCTGGCGATATTTTGAAAATTTCAATCCGAAAAATCAGACCATTTTTTATAAACCGGAAAAACGATAATTACATAGCCAGAAATCATTTAAAAAAAAAGAACATTTTCCACAAGAAAGGGCACAGGAGAATAACGAGGCATACCAAAAATATTACATCTCATAAATATTTTTTGATCTTGATCTTGATCCATGTTATTGATTATTAATCATTAAAATGTTCAACGTCTATATAACTAAATCCAATGCAATATACTTGTTCTTGTAAATAATAATAATAATATGAAAAAAAAATCCTACATGTATTAAAAATCAGTAATTTTAAATACATGTAGGATTACAAAAGATTTTTTAAATATTTATATTGAGGGATCAGTAGGATTTATAGGTTCAATTAGAAATGCCACAGAGCCGAACCCTCTGATATGAAAATATCTGGAGTCGGTGAATTATATTCCCATTTGGTCTCTAGTAGGTTGACATGTTGTTCTTGTATTGTTTTGTATTTATAATACTTATATAGTGCAATTGCGTAGCGTGGATTCACTAGATGATCATTTGGGGAAGTGTATGAAAGGGTTTAGTTTTTCCTTCTTTTTTTTTTCCTTTTTTTTTTTTTTTTGGGGAAAATTTAACCCGGACATTTAAATCTGGTGCATAATAAAATAAATATTATAAAATTTGATATTGTTAAAATCTGCACTACTACCATTATACCTCTAAAACACGTACCGACAGCGTAAAATGTACGGGGTTCTCTTCATAACATCTGTCGAAAAGTCAAACTAAATGATAAGTTCGCAGAGCACAAACAATAAATTTTGTGAACGTTAAATGTCAAATTCAAAAATTCGCCTAAAAATCAAAGTGTTGCCATATAAAAAAAAAATCAGTGTGGAATCAAACTATATAACTGCATGCCACCTTCTTTGAAAAAACATGCTGATTATTCACCAACAAATAAACTAAAAACACAAATCACAGACTGGATAAAAACTAAAGGAACACTATTTTTCCAAAACCTATTTAATCCAAACCAAACATAAAAATTAAATTGGTATTTAAATTATACCACTAGACCTACAAAATAGATTAATATTGCATAACTATTTTTAAAATATTGGCACTAATATCATCTACTTTTGTTTTTTTCTTTTATTCTCTTTCCGTCTCAACTGCTCTCTAAGTTCACTTCATGTATATTCTTTATTTTTTTTTTCTTTTTACCATAATGTATTATCCTTTGCGACTTTAGTATATTATGATGCTCAACTTACCTCAACTTACTACATTGTGTCTTTATAATATTATGATGACTATCTCAACACAGCTACCCACACCTACTATATGTACAATACGGCCACAATGGGTGGTACCACGGAGTCCTCCTTGAGAGTCTCAAGGGGGATACTGTGCTGTCACTTATGATGGCATAATAATACATGCGTACACCTCAGCACGGGTTCTCCCAGTGAGGTGTTCACAATCCATAACCACATTCATTTTAACTAATTACATACAGTTGCCGATCATATTTCACTCTACTCCCTACGTTTCATATTAAGAATATTTTTTGTTTTACTAAACTTCCACCTTATGTAATTGTCATTGCATTTATTAACTCTATGTCATTGTATTTATTAACTGTATGGAAGAGCATAGAAATAAATAAATAAAAAATAAAAAAATCTTACAAAATTAATAGGAACATTTTCGGAGACTGGACATTTTCATGTAGTGACGTCACGGCCCAAATAATGGATTTATTTATTTAAAAATAAAAAAAAACTGTATTTTTCAAAAAATTTATACTAACATTTTCGTAATCTTAGTAAAAAAAATCTATCCACACGATTTTTTCCAAGTCGTTATGAAATCCACGCAAGTGGCCTATTGACAAACGATAATCGACAATCAACCAACATACGATAATTTAAGTGACAATCAGGTCGGATCATTGCTCTTACTTGAATAGTTTTAGTTTGGTTTAATTACTTTGGTTTAACTACGAGTGTTGTGATGTCTTTGTTGAATTATATTCAATTGAAAACTGGCCGAAACTGAATGTGAGTAAAATTGTTTTTGACCACCAATGCCTCCAAATAATCTCTAACAATTGAATAGAACTAAATATTGTTAAAATATATCTTACGGGTTCCACTATGGCGTAGGACAAATGTTTCTCAGCATCTGGCTTAAATCCTGTGATGCGGTTCGACACAGCAGGGGGGGTCCCGTAGAAGTGCGGTAGAGACAAAGCCATTGGGAAATCTAAAAGATAGAAAAAAATCAAATTACTTATTTTTAAATTTTATTTTATTACTACGCAACATCGATCAATGATGCCCATCAATGCTACACACTCTGTACCAGTGGCGATAAACCTTTTTGACAATTTGTTCGCGGGCCACAAAGGTTACGATACATACAGCTACACATGATTGTCGGTGATGTTCATGTTGAACTTTGTGGTTATCCATTGTAAATAAATGAAGCAATATTTCTTTGTTACAACCACTTATATTAACGCCGACCGGTTTCGGAACGACCATTCCTTCTTCAGGGCAAACATATAATGACTTGACAATATTATAATACAGTGGTTGAGTACAATGTATTACTAAGTGGTAGGGGTCAGGGCGTGGCTAGGGATTAATGAAGAGTGAGTGTAAACAGAATGGACATTGAAAGGGAACATATCTAAGACAGGACTAAAATATAATATTTTTTATTTATTGATAATGGACTCATTATTATTATTATTAAGGGATTTTTGAAGTAAAATTTCTTTATGCAAGCTCGACTTGGGGGGTAAGCTGGTGAATGCGTTACAAAAAGTGGTGATTGTTACGAAAAATGTCATGCGAACGGTCATCGATTGCTAGGCGAACGGTCGGGCCTTAACGCACGCTTGACTTGGGGAGTGATAAGGGTAAGGATAAGGATAAGGATAAGGATAAGGATAAGGATAAGGATAAGGATAAGGATAAGGATAAGGATAAGGATAAGGATAAGGATAAGGATAAGGATAAGGATAAGGATAAGGATAAGGATAAGGATAAGGATAAGGATAAGGATAAGGGTAAGGGTAAGGATAAGGGAACGTACCCATACTACGTGACCAACTTTTTGCAATTTTTAACCCCCCCCCCCCCCCCCGGTGACCAAAAACCTATGGCCCCCGCCGCTCATTTGTACCAAGCGTGACATTTTGAACCCCCCCTAAACGTGTCACGTAGTATGGGTACGTTCCCTAAGGATAAGGATAAGAAAAGTATAAGGATAAGGATAAGTATAAGGATAAGTATAAGGATAAGTATAAGGATAGGGATGGTCACCCCAAGGTCGTAGGTCACCTCAAGTTCGTAGGTCAACCCAAGGTCGTAGGTCCCCCCGAGGTCATTGGTCACCCCATCGTCTTATTTCACCCCAATGTCATACGTCACACCTAGTTCATAGGTCCCCCCGTTCGCTACGTTTGGTAACTTAGCAGGGATATCTGGGTTCATTGGGCGAGGTTTGTCTTGTAGTTTTACTTCAGTTGTGTGGTCTAAAGCTCACTCGTTTTTTTTAAATTTCTAATGCTTCTAAGTTATCTAGGCGAATAATAAAGGAAAACGCTTAGACAACTCAGAAGCTTCAGAAATAAAGAAAATAAAATAATTATTAAAGTGAAAATTTGAAACATACTTTTTTTGGCTGTGAGCTCTGCCGTACACAGAACTACTAGGTTGGATTTTTTTACTTACTGAAGAAGCACTTTGAGATGTCGCTCAGTCCATCGAGCAGGCGCGGTTCCCCGGCGTAACAGTCGGGGTCGCTGTCATTATGTGTGCGGTAGTATCCCGTGGTTGGCATCTGGTAACTGTACGCGTTCACGCCGCTGAAATCCACCTCCTCTGTGAACCAAACAAAAACCAATGCCATTTATTAATCCACGTAATGTTATTCATCCAAGTGATATTGGATTTAGAACGCTTCATTATTCGCAAATGATTATAATAAAATTAATACAGAATACTGATGAATGCAATATAACCATGAACTAGGCTTCTCCACCCCTCCATTTGAGCTGGCCCTACGAACAACAAAATGTATCAAAATGATATATCTATAATGTAAAAATGAATCGCTGAATGTGTTGCATAACTTTCGAAAAACTGCACCAAATTGGATAATTCTTTTTTTTGTGTGTTCGTTATTATCAGGACAAGGTTTTTACATATCTTCCGGTGAGCTCTGGCATTATGAAATTTGTATAAAAAAATTGCTATTGGTGGCACGCGAGGAAGCGGCTATTGCTATGGAAAGCGGGAGGGAGGGAGAGATGGGGAGGGGTACTAGAGAGGGGGAGGGGAACCTGGGAGGGGGGAAGGGAACTCGGCAGGGGGGTTCGCGGGTCGGGGGAAGGGGGGAGTGGAGTGGGGAGAGGGAAGGTGGAGGTGGCGGAGTGGGAATGCGAGAGGGGAAGAGGACGCAGGAGAAAAAGGAGAGGCGGAAGGGGAGTGGGACGAATGGGAAAGGACACTCAGGGATAAACAATTTCTGTATTAAATGGCATAGCAACGCATGCCGGGTACCAGCTTTTTTTTGTGTGTTCGTTATTGTCGGGACAAGGTTTGTTTAAAACATCAGGTGGGCTCTGGCATTATTATTCTGGAAATTTGTATAAAAAAAAATGCTATTGGTGGCACGCGAGGTTTGAAAACTGAATGTATGGAAAGCGGGAGGGAGGGAGAGAAGGGGGAGGGGAACCAGGGATGGGGAGGGGAACCTGGGAGGGGGGAGGGGGACCTGGGAGGGAGGAGGGGAACTCGGGAGGGGAGTTCGCGGGACGTGGGAAGGGGGGGGGGAGTGGAGTGGGGAGAGGGAAGGTGGAGATGACGGAGTGGGAAAGGACACGCAGGGAGAAAAAATTTCTTCATTAAGTGGCATAGAAACGCATACCGGGAACTCGCTATAATAATATAAATTGAGCGACCGATCTATTTGATTTCTTTGCAAATTAACAGATGGTGGTGTCAGTTAAATGGTTGGATAACCATCCAGTAGATGGCGTTGTGTTTCGTTAGCTGCAGCAACGTGTGGCCGGGTCTGCTAATTATTTATAAATGGTAATCTTGAAATTTTAGAGCTCTCAAACCGATTTGGTTAAAAATTGTCATAGGTGAGGCAAGGGGGAAGAAACTCGAATTTTGTCTCAAAATACACAATTTCAAGGCACTTTGACTTGACTCTGTGCAGAAAATACAGTCTGTTTGATAAATACCCCTATTTTAACAAAAGGATTGCAATCTTTAAAAAAGCACAGGCATTATTAGGTGGGGATGTGGTCCATATTATGCCGGCGTTTCACTCCCTTCACCACCGCTGCAAAGTCAGGAAACACGCCAAATGCGCGCTTAAAGTACACGGTTGACATTTGTCACTTGAATAATATTCACTCCTTCCTCTCCTCAAAAAGCTCCCAAAAGATGACAAATGGCCTCCTGTGTGGAATTACATTAAAATAAACTTTTGTGCATTTGAATGTTTTTAATTCGCCGCTTTTCATACTTCTTCCTTGTGTGCCGTATCAGGTCCCCCCGACGTTGGCGATCTCTTGAGAATGAGAATGTCTTTTGTCTTGTGCTGCCCGGAATTGCTCCTCCACACTTCTAATGCCGGTCCACTCTCGTATATTACGCAGTCAAGACATTTGTCTCCTACCAGGTCCTCGGCGACCCTCTATCTTGCCTTTCAATATTAAATGGAGTAAGTGAAACTTCTCCCCTCGAAGTATATGACCCAGATATGAAATTTTCCTGATTTTTATTAATGTAAGCAGTTCTCTATCTGCTCTAGCCCGCCTGAGAATTTCTGTGTTGGTGATCATGTCGGTCCATGGGACCTTGAGCATTCTCCGGTGAAGTCACATTTCAAAAGCTTCTAACCTGTTAATGTTGTTTACTTTCAAGGTCCATGTTTCACATCCATACAGCAAGACCGATCACACATAACATTTTAGCATTCTCTGCCTTAGTTATAAGCTGATATTGTCATTGCAGAAGACGGATTTCATTTTAATGAACGTTAATAATGGAACGGTAATAACAATTTGTTAATAATTGAACGTTAATAATAATTTTTCATACTTACCAACATAATTCAGTTCTATGATCTTGCAGAGCGTCTTCCTCCAGTACAGCAGAGTGGAATTCTTCTGCAGTCGCTGCGAGTAGATGAGCCCCTCGGTGGACCCCTGCACCGTCTGCAGACACGAGGAGTCGTCCGGGAAGTTGGGCAGACGGGTCCTGCCCTCAAAATTGTCCAGGGTGAAGAAGCGGCGGTCGCCCCAGCGGGTGCCGGTGTAGACGGTCAAGTGATCCACTGGCTTCATGTACATCTGAAACAATTAGACTTTCATTTATTTATTTATTTATCAACGCCCGTTTTAGGGGTTTTTACATATGAATAGTAAGAATTGTACAGTATTTGCATAACTGAACTGCTTCCGTAAAAAAATTATTTTTTTTTGTTTAAAGATAAATTGAAGATCTCCACTGACTTGGTATAATTATTTACGTCCATTATTTTTCTGGGCAAAGAGGAATACATATGGTAGTTAGTCCCAGAATTTCTTCTGCACTGAAATAAATCTTGATTTCTACGAATCCAGAAACTTATCAATGCAAGCAATACCGGACAATCAACAAATCATTTAAAATTTTATGTCGAAATATCAAGTCAGTGAAAATCCTTCCGTCTGACAATTTGAGCATATTCATATCATTTAAAATAGTGTTGTAGTTCAACATAATTGCTGGAATACCCATTTTAAAATTTAGAAAACGTAAGAATTTGTTTTGTATTCTTTCAACAGCTTGTACATGAATATTATAATGTGGGTTCCAGACGGGAGAATTGTACTCAAGCTGACTTCTAACATAGGCAAAATATATCAGTTTAATACACTTTATATTGCCAAAATTTCTACTTATCCTAGTTACAAATCCCAACATTTTTAAGCCCTTATTTTAGATTTCCGTTATGTGGTTAACAAATGAAAGATTTGATTAAAAGTGATGCCCAAGTCTTTAATTTGTGCTAATGTCTCAAGGGCATTGTTACAATGTTGTAATTAAAGATCACTGGATTTTTTATTCGAGTAAATCTGACTATTTGATATTTTGAGATATTTAATTAAAGTCTAATTTCATTTATTTATTTATTTATTTATTGCTTCTTCACAATTTATAAACATATATTTTTAGCATGTAATTATTAACCCCATTAGGGTTGGCCTGTATCGGGGTTAATAATTTCACAATTTAATAAAAATAACACACGCAAATATCGGTCATGCAAAACAGTTAAGTAAAAGCAAAATAATAAAATTTAAAAATAAAATGATAAACAGAGAGAATAATAAGTGATAAAAATATATGAATTAACAGCAAAGTGTTAAGAGATCAGACAAAATTTTATCATTCATTATATCATTAGTTCATACCATTTTCAACAATAGATAAAATTAAAAAAATATATGTCCTCAGGTTTTTTTTTTAAATATGTGTAAAAAATTAAAAAAAATGATAAAAACAAAGATTTATAAGCGATTACATTAGAGCGAATCTTTTTTATGAAATATTAAAGTGACTATCAAATAATTAAGAAATAAATATGAAAGAAACCGTTTTGATCACAAAATTATTATTTTTTTTTTTTTTTTTTTTACATTAACTCCACACAGGAGGCCCTGAGGAAAATAATTTCCCTCAGGGCCTATGTCATCTGGGATGCTGTGTGGAGGGTCTTTTTGAGGAGAGGAAGGAATGAACATTGGTCTTGAAGAGACCCATGTTGTAGGAAGGAGGAAACACAGAGGCCGGCAAATCATTCCACAGCCGAGCTGTTGAACACAAGAACGAGTCGAAGAAACGACCCGTTCTCATGTGACAAATGTCAACCGTGTACAAATGTTGGGCACGCGTTTGGCGTGTTTCCCGACTATGCACCGGTGCCGAAGGGATCAATGATGCTAGTTCCTCGGAGCATCTTCCATTGTAATACCGGTAGAACAAGGATAGCATTCCCACCCGACGCCTGTGCTCTAAAGATTGCAATCCGTCTGTTAAGATGGGAGAATCTATCAAACGGACCGCCCGTTTCTGCACAGAGTCGAGGGTATTTTTCAGGTATTTTGGAGCTCCAGACCAGAGATGGCTGCCAAATTCAACCGTGGGGCGTACTTGTGATTTGTACAAGGTTAGCAGTTGTGTACTATTAAAGTATCTGCGGGCCCTGTACAGTACGCCCAGTTTTTGGGAGGCTAGCTTTACTCTGGCTTCAATGGAGCCCCCATACCTGAGCTGGTCACTTAGGGTTACACCAAGCATATCAATGGAGGGCCTGTTCGGAAGATTGCTTCCGTTGAAAAAGACTAGATTTTCATTTCGATCCCTTTTGGACGTAATCAGACAAGATTGGGTCTTTGAAACATTAAATTCAACGAGATTATTTTTACCCCAAGAGAAAACACTTTCGAGGTAGCCGTCCATTCTTTGCTTCAAAGCCCTACGAGCTGTTGGAGTTTGTGAGCCCTTTGGGGGCTTGTCAAACAAAAAGCTATCATGAACTGTACTGTCATCCGCATAACAGTGAATTGGTGCACATGACAAAAGGTCGTTGATGTGCAACAAAAACAAAGTTGGAGACAGAACCGATCCCTGCGGGACGCCAGCATTTATCGAGTGTGAGGAAGAGGTGAAACCATCGACTACCGTCTGAATCGACCTCCCCCTCAAGAAGTCGGCAATCCACGTACACAAGGATGCGGGAAGTCCGTAAGAAAGCAGTTTGTTGACAAGTCCTCGGTGCCAAACCCGGTCAAAGGCCTTGGAGATGTCCAGTGCAACCGTTTGGGTCTCACCGAAACGTTCAGGCATCGCCCCCAAACATGCGTCACATACGCGAGAAGATCACCGCACGAGCGGTTCCGCCGGAATCCGTATTGAAGGTCGTTGATAATTTTGTTCTTCTCGAGGTATGTGAGCAGTTTGTCGTTGATCACACGTTCCATCACCTTAGACAGAACTGATGTGATCGCTATGGGGCGGTAGTTGGCCGGGTTGGAGCGGTCACCCTTCTTTGGAATAGGATGGATAACCGCTTTTTTCCAACCAGAGGGCACAGAGCCAGTCTTCAGGGACAGTTTAAAAAGCTTCGTCAAAATTGGAGCTAATTCTGCAGCGCACCTCTGCAATACCAGGGCAGGTATTCCGTCGGGCCCGCTAGCTTTATTAACATCAAGCCCTCGTAAAACATGGAGTACTTCCCGATGCCGGATCCTCAGCTTTTTCATATGAAAACCGCAGTGAGGAACCGACGTCGGGACAGCACCTTGGTCATCGAGGGTTGAGTTATCCGCAAACATTTTACCTAGTAAGTTAGCCTTTTCGGTGGCGGTGTTTGCTAGTGAGCCGTCAGGTCTGGTAAGAGGTGGCAGACTGGATTTGCAGAAATTGCGACCTATTGAGCCCGCAAGTGACCAGAATTGCCTGCTGCCATGCGGGCATGCAGTCAGCTTTCTGCTGATCTGCTGGTCGTGCTCGAATTTTGACCTATTTATGATTCTCTTGGTTTCCTTTGCCATTTTGTTGCAAGCTGTTCTGTCTTCGGATGTTCTAGATGTGTTGTAGGCTCGGTAAGCCGCGTTTTTTCGTCGCACTGCTTCAGCGCATTGTCGACTGAACCACGGCTTTGAGCCTACACCAGTTTCCTTAACAGTAGATTTGATGAAGCCATCCATCGCGGATGTGATGACTTCACCAATTTCCTGGGCACATCTTGAGGGATCCGAAGTCCGAAAACAGACAGCTGACCACGGAAAAGCATTGAAATGTGCCCGCAGACCGAACCAATCTGCTGACCTATAGTGCCACACTTTTCTCTTCAGCCTCTCGTTTGGTGGTCTGAAGTTTACAGGGATTGATGTCGTCACCAGGCAGTGGTCGGACGATCCTAAAGGCGCTGTGACTTCAATCCTGTAACCGTGTGGCACAGTAGTTAAAAATAGGTCTAACAGATTGGAACGGTGAGTCTGGACATCAGGAACCCTTGTAGGCTCCTGAACCATTTGCTCCAATCCGTAGCAAAGGGCAAAGGATTCCGCTTGGCGTCCAGCCGAGTCTGTTGATCCTGAGAACTTCAACCAAGGTTCGTTATGAACATTGAAGTCCCCCAGGACCACAAACTCTGCCGTAGGGTAGCGGGGCAAGAGGTCATCAATAGTGTCGCTTAAGTGTTTGAAGAGCTCGGACGTGTCTGATTCGCTCAGGTTCGGTGAGCGGTATAAACACGCGTAGAATCTTACCGTACTGGCAAGATTGACGCGTACCCACATTACGTCGAATCTGGAGTTTTCCAGATTCAACAGTCGCACACAGTTGACGTCAGCTCGACTATAGAGACAGACACCTCCTTTAGGTCTGAACTTGCCTGCGAGGGTGAAGCCCGGGCAGTCCAGATAGGAGGTGTCTACAGGCTCAGCTATCTGAGTTTCAGACAGGAAGAGAAGGTTTGGGCGTTGAGAAAAAAGGTGGTGGTGGACAGAGTTTAAATTGGTGTGCAGGCCGCGAATGTTGGTGTAATTCACCAACAGTTTTGGCCCGCACCGGGGACGCCTACGTCTCGCCGCTGTAATGACGTTAATTATTGTAGGTTGCAAGTTCATGATTTTAATTTTTGGTTTTTTTGTTTTTTTGATATGAGAGGAAGGAAGGTCTGGGAGGGAAAAGGTATAAGGGGTGGGTAGGATGCTGGGGTTCAGAGTTTCCAGGAGTGACGGACGTATGTATCCAACCCACCCACTGCGGTGCAAGGCGATGGGCAGGGAGAGTCCGGCTGGAGAGGTCGCCCAATGCGCCCCAAACGCTACTGCTGGGTCCCCTCCGGTCACGAACCGGCACAACAGCAGCGGCGGGGTTTTTGCACTCGTTGATGGGGCAGCCCACCCTCAGTCGTGAGCCTGAGGGTCGGGCCCCTGTACTACCGAGCGGCCCGGACAGCGGTAACCGGTTGTAAAGGGTCTCCCTCAACCAGCATCTCCCAATCCGGCCCGCCACGCAGAAGGTGGGCCGACGCACCCGCCATCAAGACCTGGACAAACATTACCCCAAGAACCCGGGCACCCCTGCTAAGTCACCAAACGTAGCGAACCACTTGGGGTGACCTGTGGCAGAGGTGTTGGTCATCCAATAAATGGTTCCCAGGGCGGCGGTACCCATACCCGTCTACCAAATTAAAAATTGTTGTTTTCATTCCATTTAAGTGCCCGTTTTCATTAAAATATGATTGTATTTTATAGTGTAAGTGACACCTTAGAAATGCCATCCGTGTGATCTTTTAGTTTTTACAAAGTTATGGGATACGATAACCCCTATATATTTATTTATTTATTGTTTCTTTACCTTTTTAATTTAGGTGTTATTGTTTAAATTGAAATTTTGAACTTCATTTTGACTTGAGATTAACAATTTTATAGAGTACACAAAATAATATAGGTGTTGAAAGACAATATTGTTACAATAATATTTCTCACAGAATGGGCCTCTACTGCACTATAGGAACAAATACATTATAACGTAAAACATGTAGAGTGACCATATGTTGAAATTAGTTTTGAAATAACTTTTTTTTTTGCAAGTTGTATAATCTATAATATTTAAAATTAGGTTCAGTTAGAAAATTAATATGTAATGGTAAGTTAAGAAGAAAATAAAAAAATAATATATTAACAGTAAATATACTGTAATAAATAATCAATATGCTATTAATTTAGAAATGGCAATGTAGAAAAAATCAATTGGCAATCCTCGGCTAATACGAATAATTTAACCATCTTTTTAAAAGTGCACAAGGAATTAGATGACTTAATATGTTCTGGAAGGCTATTAAATATGAGTGGAGCCTGATAGAAGTAATTTCTTTGACCAAAAGAAGATTTAGTTTGAATTGCCACAAAGTTAAGACCAGACCCAATTCTAGTAGTACGAATTTGCTGAGTTCTTTCTGCAATATTAATATTATTAAAAAATTTACAAAGTGTTTGTGTAATATACAGCTGTTTTACATTCATGAAATTACATTCCTTATAAAGTATATGAGTTGGATATCTAAATTTTTTCTTGAACATAACTTTAAGGATCAGATTTTGAGCAATGTTAAGTGGTTCTATATAAGTCTTCCCGGCAAGATCCCTAGCACACTATATTATAAGAAAGTAGAGACTGGATTATTGCAAAATAAACCGTCTTCAGTTTTTCCTTGTCTAGTATATGTCCGAGTTCTTTAAAGATATAGGTAAGTCTCCTAGTATTATTTACCAACATATTAACATGATCGTTCCATCTTAAAAATTTATCTATTTTTACGCCAAGGTATTTGATGCTGACTACATTTTCTACAGGGTTACAGTTACAGGTTTGCAAACAATTGTGTATTATTAAATTATGAGTGGCGGAAGGTTGACTTTTACTTGAAATGCTAAAAGTGATATATTTGGTTTTTTGTATGTTCAAAGTTAAAATACTATTATTTAACCAACTATTTACCACTCTTAAACCTGTATTACATTTGTTAAATGTTTCAACAAATTAACAATTAACATTAACATCAAATTCAATCAACATCAAATTAACAATTTGTTGATATTATCTTGAAGAATGTTGAAATGGTAAATACTTAGAATAATTCAAAAAATTTCATTATTATGTTCTGGAGAACTAACATCTGGGTGATTGATAAAACCCTATATCAATACGATATTGTCAATATCCATCATCTGTGGTGAGTTATCAATATTTGCGATCACAGTTAACAAATTGAAGGGATATTCTGATAAACGGTTGACAAATTTTAGCGCGGCCTACTTTTTTTTTTTTTTTTTTTAAATAATCGGAGACGGTTTACATATATATAGTTCCCGTGAGCACTTAGGCCATAGACCCATTGTACTATCTCTCATTTTACCTCATTCCTTTGACAGTAACCCAGTCCCTTTTATAAAGTTCACCAGGATTGTCATTGGAAATGAAGCTATATCTTCTGGTTCGACAATGTGTCTTCCTAGGTCTCATTTCCCCTCTTCCATCCTCCTTGGTTCCCTGAAGGCCCTACGACGGAAGAGGACTTCATCTCTCCTCTCCACTCCTTAGTTCCCCGAAGGCTCCACGATGGAGAGTCCACCTCCCCTTGGTTCCCTAAAGGCCCCACAAGGGAAGAGTCCACTCCATCTTGGTTCCCTGAGGGCCCCAGGAGGGAAGAGAACTTCATATCTCCTCCTTGGTTCCTTAAAGGCCCCACAAAGGAAGAGTTCACCAAGATGGCCTCATTTCTCCTCTTCACTCCTACATGGTTCCTCGAAGGTCCCACAAGGGAAGAGGACATCATCTCTCCACTTCACTCCTCCTTGGTTCCACAAAGGCCCCGCGCTGGAAGGGTGCCCTTCCCCTTGGTTCCTTGAAGGCCCTACAAGGGAAGAGTTCATGGAGGTGGCCTCAGCTCACCTCTCCACGGTTTTTCCTCTTGGTTCCTCCTACGGCCCCAGGAAGGAAATCCACAGAGGTGGCTTCAGCACTCCTAGGTTCCCAAAAGGCCCCTGGTTTTCGAATGGTCCATTTTTTTTTTGTCCCACGAGTTACCAGGGAAATAGAAGGTCCACTCCAGCAGAGCCCTGAGTGCTGGAGTAAGGTCTAAATACTCCGAGATGCGACCTTGTTTCTCGGAGGCACCATTCGTTATGCTGTTCCCCAGGACATTCAGCCTGAGCACGGTAGCTCACACCTTGGCTTGGGATGGCTATTGCAGGTTTGTGTTTCCACTCCCTGACCGCTGATCAGCGGCCTACTTAATATCAGATAAGTTTCAGTTAACCGTCAATATATATATATATCTATTTGGATAATGTCATTCGTTATGCAAAATTCCTGAGTTCAACTAACAAAACTCCTACAATTGAAAGAAGTCATATACGCTATCCATAGACATAAATAATTCATCTATTCCGTTCGATCTTTGTGAAATATGAATATATGTTTAGTGTCAAAAGTAAATGCGGAACGCCAATGCATATTTAGGTTAGTATTTCAATTCAACATTGCCCATTTAAATTTTTACATTATTGGATATGATTTTAGATTTTCACAGCCAAAAGTATTTTTGTTATTTATTTTTGGGGTGTTATGCCGTGTTGCTCAACCTCCTCCTTTAGCCAACGTTTCGGACGGCGTTACAGTATCCATCATCAGGGCAGATGTGTAATAGTCAGTGGTGAAATTGATCTTTCACGTTATTGTTTGGCGTTCGACATTTCGGAAAATCGATTAATAGAAAATACCTCCAATGTTGCCAGCATAAATCTATTTCTTATTTATTCCCTTGTGTCTGTCTCTCCTAATCCGGCTCGCCATGCAGAAAGTGGGCAAGATAAGCCAAGACCTAGACAAACCAGGCACCCCTGCTAAGTCGCCAAACATAGTGAACCACTTGGGGTGACCTTTGGCAGAGGGTTGGTTATCCAATAAATGGTACCCAGGGTGGCAGAACCCATATCCGCCTACCAAATATTTGGTAGGCGGAAAAGTTACGAAGACAATTCATCAAAACTCCATATAAACATTAATAGGAGCTAAACTAAACACATTGTGGAGGCTTTTAGTGGTTATTTCATCGACATTGTAAGATGCTGAGGTTCTTCTTATTTGTGTTCAATGGCGCTACAGCCCATTTCGAGCCTTGGACTCCTTCAACATAAGCCTCCACCGCCCTCTGTCCTCGGCCGTCGTCTTCCAATCTGCGACATAGAGTAGACCTCTTGCATCCTTCCCTTCCTGACATCAGCCTCCCATCTCAGCCTAGGTCTGCCCGCCTTTCGTTTATCTCATGGGTGTCCTGTTAGAACCTTTTTGGTACTCGTGTGCTTGGCATTCGGTGCACATGTCCGGCCCATCTTAGTCTTTTGAGCCTTAAATGGAGGATGAGGTTAGGTTAGGTAAATTGTAAAATATATATGTATTTACCGTCTGCAGCACTCCCAAGTTAGATATGGGTACGATGCCCGGCAGGTACATTCGCCCCGTGGTCATGATAGGGTCTGTGAAGTTCCATAAGTAGTCGTACACGGAGAGAGTGCGGAACACCTTAGGGCTCGTCCCCCACAGGTACAAGTTGAAAGGCATCTTGCCCAGGGGAAGTCTGTTGTTCACGTAGGTAATGAAACCCTGAAACAAAAACAAATTTATTATTCATTTATACACAAGGTCAGTACTACCGTTTTATTGTGGTAATACTGCGACCAGGGCACAATTCAATATACCAATACAGAATTCAAAACTCGGGCAATACGTATTCGTACATAGATGTATGGAATATGTTGCTGATACAATATAAATATGAAATAATTAAATCATTTATCCAAGATACAAGCACTCCCTTTGGAAGTTGATTAAATTACATCGACAAATTTATTTAACATATCTCTATTGTACCTATCTTATTGATGCATTTTAGTAATTTGAATGTATGATTAATAGAAATACTATAAACTAGAAATACTATAAACCCGTAATATTATAGGTTCCGTGCAGACAGCCAAGCGTACAGCGTTCACTGGCGTTCACTTAGCGTTCGTCCGGTTGCGTTTACGCGAGTTCAAACACAAACAGCACACAGTCAAATATTCTGCATTCCATTTTCCCAAAAAGCTTGTACTTGAAACATGTATTTTGATAGTTCGTCTTCAGAAGACGAAGCATTGCTTTTGTTGACTTTGGAAGAGTCTAAAAAGAAAAGAAGACACTGGGTGCATCCGATTAACACTGAGCGAAATGAAAAATGAGAGTTCAGTATTCTTTTTCCTGAATTACTTAAAGATGAAGAACGTTTTTTTATATACTTCCGAATGTCAATAAGTAGCTTTAAAATGAATTGCATAATTATATAAAAAAGGATATAGAAAAAGAAAACAGCAACTGGAGAAAGGCTATATGTAAAAAAGAAAGGCTGGCAGTATTTTTACGGTTATTTATTTTTATTTTTTAAATACAGTGAAAATAAAATGTTACACAGATTCCTTATTTAGTGTGTATTCTATTGTGTCATAAAAATTAGTTAAATTCTGTGTGTCTGAATCCTCCTGAGACATATTAATTATTTCAGGTTGAATTACTTGAGAATTACTTTACGTTTTTTATAATCTGTGTCACTAAGATTATATAGAAACTGCCTTTCCCTTACTAAATCAATTCATTTTTCGGTGTCAGTCATCTTGCAAGCGAGGCGTTCCACGAGTTCTTTATAATTCTGACAATAGAACGCAAGAACGCAAGCGTTCACACTGACCGGCGCGGTCTGACTGCCGGTGTGTCTGCGCGACGCTATAGTGGTCAACTACTTACAAAGAACGCGGAACGCTTGCTGTCTGCGCGGGCTCATATAGTTATTAAAACTTTTTTTTTCCTTTCCTTTTCATTAATTTTGTAAACCTATCTGATCACCGCACTTTTAAATTTTTGTTACTTGTATTTTTATTTATGTATTAGGTCCTTACATATGAAATTGGTGTTTTGCCCTACTGGCAACTTTGATCTCAAATATCTTCTCTTTGGTAAGGAATTCCAAATTCAAATTTATACAGCTATTTACTCATGTATTTGTGTTTCGAAAATTATAATTCATTTGTTTTTTCCTTAATTGTTTTTTTTTTCTTTGCGTCACTTAGTTTACAAAGTGGAAAACTTGAAATATCGCGTTATTTATGAGTACGAGTTCCACCGTGGCACCAGTGCTGCAGAAACGGCTCGAAGGATTAATGATGTGTATGGCGACGGTGCTGCAAAAGAAAACACAGTGCGTTTTTGGTTCCAACGTTTTCGTTGTGGAAATTTCGACCTGCACAACAAGCCCCGTGGACGGCCGGAGACCAAAGTTGATAATGAAGAATTGAAGGCTGTTGTGGAAGCGGGTCCATTGCAAACCACGTCCGAGTTAGTGATAAAACTGTTTTAATCCACTTGAAGCAAATTGGGAAGGTGAAAAAGCTTGAAAGGTGGGTACCTCACGAATTGAGTGAAGCAAATCAATAAACGCGCGTTAGAACGCTAGACCACACACTGCACAACAGACGGCTACCAAATTAGACGAGCTTCAATTGGAATGTCTAAGACATCCACCGTACTCTCCGGACCTTGCCCCAACAGATTACCATTTTTTTCGAAATTTGGATAACTTCTTGCAAGGGAAAAAATTATAAAAAAAAAAATTAATATACCTATTTGTATATTACCTGAGTTTTATAACTGGATTGTTCTTACATAAGTGAGAACATCATGTGAAAACCCATTATAAATAAATAATAAAATCTCAACATCTCAACTATAAATCAATAACACGTTAAATGAAATTGACAAAACCATGAGATCACCTTTCTTAAACCTTTGTTGAAGTATATTAGTCTATGCATTGAAGAAAAATAATATTTGCGAAGACTGTAAATACTACAGATATAGAATAAAGTAAATAAAGTTTTGATGTTCTATTCAGTGGATAACTTCAATTAACATCAAGGTATTCAAAGTCATTTTTTAAGAAATAATGAATAAGTTTTCCAACAATGAGAAAACAATCTTGCAAAAATCACTTGTGAATTAGGCGGTTCCTCCACGAGCCGGTAAGAAAACGACGTAAACCGAGTGCTGTAAGACCATGCGCAGAAAAGTAAGGTTCATTTTGGGACTGCGCTGTGAGAAAAAAAAAACTGCACTGCGCAGATTCTTACAGCACTCAGTTTACGTCGATTCCTTAAGCCTCGATGACACACGGCTAGTTTAAAAGCTACTATCTGGGAAATTCACTATCTGTTAGTAAACTAGCCCAGTGTAATCGTGTCACTTGCTAACCAGCAGCGACTAGCAGATTGTTGACAATCTACGAAAAAAAGTTGAAAGGTCGTCAACTTTACTCGCCTGCTTCCTTGCTCCGCTTGCTCGTGATTGGTTTATTTATGTTTCCAACATGGCTTCCGATAAATAGCTGATTTCGACTGTCAAATATCTGAAGAATTAGTTCATGCAGGCGTCGTTATTCTTGTTACTGGCGCTAGCAGCGGCCTCAGCTTCTGAGCGAGTGGACAGTTTTGTGTGTCATCATGACAATCTCACTCGCCGATTTACCTGCTTTTAAAACTTAGTAGATAGTAGCTTGTAACTCGCCGTGTGTCATCGAGGCTTTACCGGCCCATGAGGGAGTGGCTTTAAATGAGAATTTAGAAAAATTTGTGAACAATGAACATAATATAATTTAAATGAAAATGACAAACTTTGTTTGTACTAAAAATGATCAACATCTTAATCATTAGGAACAAAGTATATTGAAAATTAGGATATTAGAATAGACAAATACGCATAGACAGGTAAGTACATAGACAAAAAAATAACAATACGCGGTGGGAGACATGGGCGTAGGCACGGTGGGGCAAGGTGAGGCACTTTCCACACCCTGGCAGACCGATGCATGATCTCTGGAATTGTCAACCGAATTGCGTTTTCAAATTTACAGCACTTCATACAGTGGTTTCTCCTTCTTCTGTTCACATTCTTTGTGTTCATAGAGCCTAAAGTATGAATATGTTGTTCTGACTATTTTTTTTCGGTAGATACCTATAGATTTTTATTTTTTGCCCCACCCTAACTCAAAACCTGGCTACGCCCGTGGTGGGAGAAGTAATGAAACAGTTATTTTGTATTATTAAAATGACACCACGAAGTCAAATTGCACTAATTGAAGAAATAAATGTATTATTGAGATTGTATATTAAATCCTTGGATTGCCAGGAGTAAAAAATGTCAATCGCCCGCCGTATGCCGGCTGACACTATTTTCATAAAAACTTTCTTGTTTTTAGCAAAATTATATTTTTGTAAAATCCAAGAATCTTATCAGAAATGTGTTTAAGTATATATTTATAAAAAAATTTAGATAAATTATATATTTATAAAACAAAAAAATGTATCTTCTATATTTATCCTGGGTAGTTTTTCTAGGATAGCTACTTACTTTAAATACAGGGTGTCCCAAAAGAAAGTTAATATTTGTTTTGCTTTCTGTGTGAATGCAACTTTTCCGAGGGACATGGATATATCAATCAGTAGTCTGGCTCTTGGGAATTTAGTCGCTATGAAGCATTTCTCGGGAGCGACCGCGCGTTGTGCGTGCGTGAGTTTTACAAAAATGGTGATTCGGCGACTGTAGCGCGTGAAGATTCCGCAATATTTGAGGTTTTCGTCAATTCAATGACACGCCAAGCATTCCTATCATTCGAAAATGGGTCAAAAAGTTTGAAGAGATCAGTACAACGCTGGCAAAACCAAAATCCGGGCGGCCAAGGTCTTCGAGAATGGTAGAAAACGAAGAGAGTGTTTACAGTCTTTTCGTGACGACTCAAACTTTTCGATTCGGAAGCGCGCAAGTGCTTTAAATGTGCATAGATCATCGTTACACAGCATTTTGCACAAAGACCTAATGCTGCACTACTACAAACTTTCTGGCTATAATCAAAGAACATGGTTCCAGCAAGATGGAGCAACATCACATACGTCCAATACGTCCTCTGCCATGAGTTCGTGAAATTTTCCCTGGCAAATTGATCTCCAGAAGAGGTGATATAAATTGGCCTCCTCGTGGTCCTGACTTAACCACTATGGACTTTTTCCTGTGGGGTTATCTCAAATCTAAAGTGTACGCCAAAAATCCGACTTCCCTGATGCAATTAAAAGAAAATAACCGTCACGAAATGGCAGCCATCACGAAGCCTACCTGCCGAGCCGTCATAAGAAATTTTACTCTTCGATTAAATGAATGCCGCGAACGCGAGGGTTTACATTTGGACGATATTATTTTTAAGAAATAAATTCCCAAATTATGTATTTTAGTATTTAAAATAAACATTTTTTCGATAGAACCTTTCCTTTTTTTAGATCGATCCACTAAATATAAACTTTCTTTTGGGACACTCTGTATATTAGGTGATGTGAAAATATGGTAGTGTGCACTTATAATATATTATTCTGGACTATCAACTGCATCATTTAATATTTTATCTAAAAAGTCAGTGAAAATCCTTCTGTCTGACAATTTAAGAGTATTCGTTAATTACTAGCAGTTAAAATCCCGCTTTTGCGGGCGGCTTTTGGTTCGGCTTTGCCCAGTTGGTGTTAGTGATTATTTTGTAAATCCAATAGGTAGGAACTGGTTCCAAAATTAGCCCGTTCCTCGTATCCACCATCAACGTGTCAACGTGTGATGGCTAGTCACCGCTAAAAAATAACCGGGTTGAGCGATGATGTCATATGTAATATGCCGCTTGATACAACTGAGTATTACCGTCAATCTTTCGAATTTCGGGAGATATCCAGGTTCACAAATTCGTAGAACTTATACCCAGAAAGGGCACATCCCTTTGCGTCTTGCCGGCGAAAGTGGCGTCATCTTGTGACGAATTCTTGAATTAGAAACCGAATTACAACGGTAGCTTTATCTGAAAATCCACGTACTCGGATGTTTATATGGTGCGACGGATAAGGCGCGGCGGCAGACATTTTTTTTTTTTTTTTTTTAAAAGAAAGACAAACATTCCCGGGTTACGAATAACCCAACAATGTTTGAAAATCTTCTACTACCACCACAGAAAGCCAAAAATGTTGCTTGTGTTGTGATGGAGGACTTAGCCAGCCGAGGAATCGAACACGCGACGCTCGGGTGGGACCCAAGCGCTATGCCCACTCAACCACTGACCAGTCAAACATGCGTTGGAAGCCGGCTTCCTAAATTCAACCACGCAGACGCAAGGCTATTAATAACGTTCGATCATTTCAAAGAGTGTTGTAGTTCAACATAATTGCTGGAACACCAGCGGAAAAATTTTGAAAACCTAAGAATTTATTTTGTATTATTTCAATAGCTTGTATAGTACATGCTAAACTTTAATACCGGCCTGAACTTGGTACGAACCACTCTCGCGCAGTTACTGACTACAATGAATGAAAGCACAAGCGAAAGATTCGTAAACACATATCTACTATTGCGACGATTTCTGTATCAACATCAGGCCAGTATAAAAGTTTGTCGGGTACTAAACATGAATTTAGCGGAATACAGAACTAAATGAAAGTAGAGGATTTACACAAGGAAGAAAGATAAATATTGAGATCTTTCTAACCAGTGGCGTAGCGTGCCTTGGAGGGGCCCTGTATCAAAATTAGTTGGGGGGCCCAAATGAAGGGCAAAGATTTCTCACAAAAGAAACAAAAATGCTTGCATTAAATAAAAATAAATATTTATTGATTACTAGATGGTCCCGGCATGCGTTGCTATGCCATTTAATAAAGAAATTGTTTCTCCCTGAGTGTCCTTTCCCATTCGTCCCGTTCCCCTTCCGCCTCCCCTTCTTCTCCTGCGTCCTCTTCCCCTCTCGCGTTCCCACTCCGTCACCTCCACATTCCCTCTCCTCACTCCACTCCCACCCCCCTTCCCCCGTCCCGTGAACCCCCCTCCCGAGTTCCCCACCCCCCTCCCAGGTCCCCCTTCCCCCTCCCTCCCGCTTTCCATAGCAATAGTTGCTTCCTCGCGTGCCACCAATATAATTTTTTTTTTTAAATTTTACAATGCCAGAGCTCACCTGAAGTTTTATAAAAACCTTGTCCTGACAATAACGAACACACAAAAAAAAGAATTATCCAATTTGGTGCAGTCGTTCGAAAGTTATGCGCTTAGCAACTCATCCAGCGATTCATTTTTATATTACCTATAAGTACTTAGTAAGTTATCACTTCCTCCGAGAAATTGATCTAGCCAAACAATTTAAATTAAATGTACACTTTTCTCGCCTTTTTTCAGAAAATTGATTTATTAAATCACTATAGCTGAAGACGATTCCAGTTTTTCTAAAATTTCTGCCTCTTATAGACAATTGTGACAAGTCTGATAGCCGTTCCTGTCCCATCGAAGTCCTTAGGTAATTTTTTATCAGTTTTAATTTTGAAAAACTTCTTTCAGCTGTTGCGTTTGTAACTGGAAGGGTCAAAAATAGAAATGCTGTTATTACCCCCGAAAACTGGATGCAAGACTATTGAATTTTATC
This sequence comes from Limnephilus marmoratus, assembly GCA_917880885.1. Lineage (NCBI taxonomy): Eukaryota > Metazoa > Arthropoda > Insecta > Trichoptera > Limnephilidae > Limnephilus > Limnephilus marmoratus. The sequence continues at coordinate 21,810,627 of OU862932.1, read as the reverse complement.
ACCAATAATTCCATGAGTTCCTTAATGGAATGAATTTTTTGAATTTCAGATTATAAGCATGTTTGTTATTGTACATCGGTTATTGCGAGATTCCCCCGTTTAAGTCATTCACTTAAACGGGAGAATCCCGCAATAACCGATGTAGGATGCTGCCAACTTTTGGGCGCACGCTTAACGCGGGAAAAAAAGAGATTGCTTTTTTTGACTTTCGTCATTTCTGAAGTGAAAACTCTATAGGCACATGTAACAGTTTTTAAAAATTTTTTTTCCCAGAAAGTATGAGATTAAGATGAAGCCATAGTAAATAATGCAAAATTACACAAAATCATATGTTTTTGTTTTGAAAATTCGATCGCTTAGAAGTATTATAGATGCTTCAATTAAATACTGCGTGTAGAACATACTTTGACCCTTAAAAAGTCTTTCAATAAGCCTATAAAAAAATAAAATATAAAGTCTGTAAAAAAACACTTTTAAGTCCAAACTCTCCTATTTATGAACCCTTTTCGGATATGGTTTTATTGTTTAATGTAGCAAATTCAGTTTCTTTTATAATAAGCGCAAAAAAAATGATTTTTACGCCCGAAGTTCACAAAATAAAATAAAATATGCATTTTCGCGTTGTTATTTTACAATACGGCCGGCAGTAGACGAATTTGGATTTTCAAAGTGAACTCTATGCCGTCCACCGAAGGGCTACATAACTAGTCACGCCCGTTTTTTTATCAGTTCGCCCCCGAACGGAGCGGGAAACGCACGCTAGGCTCCACGTCGCTTTGTTCCGTGAAATCAATTTTAAAATTCTGTTTTATTACAGTAAAAAATGAGTTAATGTTTTTTAAAAGCCTTTACGAAATCAACCTGTAAAACAAAATTCTCAAATACCTTTTCCAACCTTTCTAAAAGCTTTTTCTCAAGTATTTTTAAACTCCTCCCATAAAAGGGCGTGAATTCCGATTTCGATTTTTTCCTGGATCGCCTTAAGTGATATTGTGGATATCATTTTACTAATTTTTGCTTACACACGTTAGGGGCCTCTGTAGCTCGGGGGCCCCGTATCATTGATACGGCCGATATGGCGCTACGCCCCTGTTTCTAACTAATATAATTTGATTACTGAACATGGTTAGAGTCATTTCAAGCTATCATAAAGAAATAAAATATTTGTAAAGCTTACCAACACAGGCAGGTTGACCACAATGATGGTAGCGTTCAGATCTATTCCAATGTTTTGTTCCGGTAGAAATTGCAGCGTCCTCTTCGCTGTATATGACATGGTGCCGTTCTCATTGAAGGTTATGTTCGAGTGTTCCAACTTTTCCCTGGAAAAATAACACAAAAATTTGATGTCAGGACGAAATTAAAATGTCGTGAATTGCATGTACCTACATTACAAAATTATGCACGGACGAAATTACACACGGAGAGAATTACGGGAGGAACGGCTCCGCGGCATTTTTCATATAAAACTTAATTTTGGATTTGAAGCCAAAATACCCAACCAAAGTGAAAAATTATTTTGTTTAATAAAAAGTTTAAAAGTTATATTAGTTTATGGTCAAAAGTCAGAATAATAAAAGAGTATGTATGAGACGATGTATGAATGTGAGTGAGTGAGGCAAAGAGTGTGTGCCAAAACCACGGACATATGAATATATCTGGACCTGCCCTAAGTGATAAAAACGTATTATTTCCCCCTCCCCATGGAGCCGGCTAGAGCTCCGCCTTGGACCCAGCTCGCTCCATGGGTAGGGGAGAGAACCTCGCTTGAATCTAAAATATGTGACGTCATCATTCTTGTCCTGAACAGCGCGGAAGTAACATCCATACATTTTTCGAAATAACACGCCAAAAACGGTAGCTTGTGCTATACACTTCACCCACATATTATATGGACATAGCGAATGTCGGCGGTTCTCCAGTGTGCTCGTCGCTGGTTACATCGGTAAGTAAATTATGAAAATTTTGTAAAAGTGTCTTAACTAAACACGGCAACAAAATATTGCTATGTGAATTGGGACGAATCTTTTCAGGGCGAGCATTTGGCCTTAGCAAATATGTTATTAACGTGGAAAGCAATTCGCGCTCCCATGAAAAAAGGTCTATTCATTCAAAGCAGATTTTGCTATTAAGAACTAAATGGTGATATTATAATGCGAGATACCTATATACTGTCAGATTGATTTTTTAACGAATCAGTCATTTTTCCTCTCTTCGCCCTCCATAGTTTGGTTTTACCCCTCATCTGTATGTTCTGGTCTATTGAATTCTGATGTCTATGACCAAAACCGAGTTGTTTGGCGGTGGTCCGTCCTCTCTGCCTACCCCTGCGTGAAACGGCGTGATGGTTAGTTAGTTAGTTATGGATATGTGCTATTTTATTTATTTTTGTATAAAATTATGATATTCAAGAACGTGTAAATTAAGTAGATGTAATTTGTGTAGTTGTGATTGAAGTAGGTGTTAGTTAAATAGGTGTAATTATTAAGTAGGCACCATTTAAGAACGTGTAAATTAAGTTGATGTGATTTAAGAACGTGTACCTAAGTTAAGTAGGTGTAATTTGTGTAGTTGTAATTTTTATTTATTTTATTTTATTTAAGTATATAAAACAGGCATGGTGCCCAAAAAATTATATACATGTATGTTTAAACATAGTGATAACGAAAATACATAGTATCGAAAATGATAATATTAACATAGTGATTGTATAATAACAAATAAATGAAATGATAATAATAACAAAAGATAGTAACAAAAGTAATTAAGCTGAGGTGAATGACAAGTAGGAATGGGTAAAAGGTAAGTACATGGTAGGTAAATGTTCATAAACAATTTATGATTGTTACCTGTACTGGTGAGACGCTGATTTGGTAGGTACAATATTGCCTCTCTATAAATAAAGGGCTTCATCACAGTATCAGCTTGATATGATAAAAGGTAAAACTTTTTTTTTGAAATGTTTAAATTGGTCATTAAAAATGTCTATTTCTTTATTAGAGCAATGTATAGCGTTATAACTTCTCAGTGTTCGTGGTAAAGGGGAGAAATACCCTGTATTTGTGAGGTAGGCTTTAATATAGAAAATGTCTTTCATCCTCCTTGTTGACTTTCTTGATGATGTGTTAATGTTAATTTGGGACAAAATGTTTGGTGTATCAACTGATGAGTGTATAATTTTGTGTAAAAGTAATAAATCAGAAAGTTTACGTATGGCTGTTAGAGAGTGTAGTTTATAGTGTGAATTTTGGTCTTTGTACGTTCCAAATTGATCATACCTTCACGATAAGCAATTACACGGGTTAATTTTCTTTGTATGGATTCGATCCTATAATTATGAATTTCATAATTGGGAGACCAAATTGTGGATGCATATTCGAGGATACTTCGCACTTGTAATTAAGTAGATTTTAATAGGTGTAAATTTCAAATGTTTAATTTCGTCCGTGTGCAATTTTGGCAGCGTAATTTTGGTAGGTATGTAAAATTCAGACCAGTATATTTTAAATTGTAACCTAAAAATTAATATTTTCGGATTATTTATTTTTTTAAAGATTTTTTAATAGGAAACGGAGAAGAAAGAGTTGAAATGCCTGGTCACTCCTAAGAATGATTCAATAACGTGCAGTGGATATAACGCGGGGTTGACGATTTTACAAAGCAAATTTTATAATAAATTAGCTGACCCGACAAACGCTGTTCTGCCATATAAATTAATTCTAGTGAATATTTTGGTTGTTAAATTAAAAAATCACGAATGTATTTTAAGTGTGTGGGAATGAGACCTATGACAGAAAGAGGAATGGAGCGCTGTAGACGACGACCGCCGATAAAACAAAAAAACACCAACTGAAGTAGGAAAATGAAATAAAGAAAATCAATATGAATTTCGAATAGCAATTGAGTGTACGATATTTTTTGTCAGTCCGTCTTTAGCCAACACAAATAAGCTCGATGGTTTGCCCACGAGAGAACATGATGCCGAATGAAATATCAAAATGACGCGACGCTTCTCGTGAATGTCTTGCGCATGTGTGGATGAAAGTTCGATGAGGCGGACGTAGCGCCATCTGTCATTCAACAACATAAATAATTTAGTTCTGTTTGAAATACGAAAGACAGTTAATTTTGTTCATACAAAAATACTAAAATCGCGATTAAAAAATGGGAGGGTGGGGGTAGGAGGGTTAAAATTTGAGGTTATAGGTATTTTTTGATGCCAAATATAAAAAAAATATTTAAAGATGAAATAGGGACATCCTAATTACCTGGCGGTATGAAATATACTTTAAAACCTATTCTTATAACTACCACATATACATAAAAATTTCATAAAAATCGGTCAAGCCGTTTCGGAGGAGTGCTACCTACCACAAACACTGTCACTCGAGATTTTTATATATAAGATTGGTTTACAAAAATTAGTAAAAATCGGATTTCCTTAGTACAGCGGGTTTTATTCCTCATCCCATCTATTCGCAGTTCTCTCAAGCATCTACTTCAATACTTATCTCTGACCCTTCTCTACAAAAGACAGCTTCTTTATTGAATTTCTTTACAAAAAAAAAAACTGCCCGGAAGTTGGAATTATATCGTGAACAAATATCGAACAGTATTAATACGGTAACGTCTGCGTGGTTGAATTTCAGAACCCAGCTTCGAGTGCATGTCTGACGCCACGTCAAACGCGCCGCGCCACAAATAACATATGTGAACGTGAAATTTCACACAAAGCTACTGCTTTAATTCGGTTTCAAGATGTCGGTAATTCCGTCAGCAGGTCGGATGGGGACGTCTCCCCCCTAGGTGTAACTTCTACGAATTTGTGAATATGTAGTATCTCTCCGGAAATGGAAAGATTGACGGTAATACATGTTGTATCAAGCGGCTATATATATTACATATGACGCCATTGCTCTATCTCGGTTGCTTTGTCCCGGTGACTAGCTACACTGGATGACAGTGGATCGGAGGAACGGGCTATTTTTGGAACTAGTTCCTATTGGATTTATAAAATGGTCACCAAACACTAACTGGGCGAAGTCAAACCAAAAGCTGCCCGCAGGGCCTAGCAGTAAAAACCTGCGGAGCGAGTTTTTAACAGTTAGTTACCAATTAGTATCGTGTTGATTAAAAATAAACTATGTTTATCAATTATTTTTTTAAAACTCTACGAAATCATGCCACCAATAGATAATAATTATCGTGTGAAAAAAATAGAATGACTCTTCTACAACTTGAAAAACCTTCAAAAGATTTTCATCATCATAAATAGTCGTGAATTTATAAAGCCTATTCAGATATCAAGTAAATGTGAATATTTTGCTCTTGAACAGAATTTGAACCCGCAACATGCATTGTAAAGTCAAGGTCCTTACCTTGACAATTCTTTTGCAAAATCTTGAAAAGCCGGCTTTCCTGATCGAAGGTCTGCCTTACAATGTTTGTGATATGTGATGCAACGTGTTTTATTTTGAGAAATGCGATTGTGATTTTATGGACAGGTATGATTAACCGAAGAAATATCTCCACCTTTTTGTGAAATCTAAAACAGCTCAAAACCATTTATTTTTAATAAATTTAAGAGTTTTCTTAACCAATGGTATGATTGTCATAATGCAGTGTTAAACCTAACCGTATAGTATAATTGTCGTAATGCAATGTTAACTTAAGTGTATAGTACGATTGTAATGCAGTGTTAAACATAACCATTCAGTATAATTGTCGTTACGCAGTGTCAACTTAACTATAGTGTTATAATGCTGTGTCAAACTTAACCGTGTTTAGTAATAGTCGTAATTCAGTGTTAACTTAATTGTATAGTATGATTGTTATAATGCTGTGTTAAACTTAACCGTATAGTACAATAGTCGTAATGCAGGTTTAACTTAATCACTTACTGTATAATTATGATTTTCGTAATGTAGTGTTAACTTTAACCGTATAATTACGATTGTCATAAATTAACAGAGCAACACATGATTTGTTTTGTCATTACCAATAAAGAAGTACAACCAATAGACAAATTGACTTATAAAACTACATTTTTAGTGAAGAGAAACAATGACGTTAGAAATGGAAAAGTTACAATTCACATTTACAGTGTCAGCAGCATCGGATAATAAAACCAATATTATTTGCATAACCTCAATCGAGACACCTGATGGACGCATATTTGATATACCCGATGATTTCAAACATGCAAGCAAACACACCGCCATAACGACCACGGGTGTTTATGCCAAAATAAAGAATTGTCTAAAGAAAAGATATCAAACACGTAAAATATGGATTCCCTTAACCGAAGATTTGAGGAAAATTTATTTAGATGAAGGTGAGAATTTACAATTTGGTGACCAATACCTGGAAGAAATTACATATGAAACGAAATTTTCTGACAATAATATCAGTAAAGGCACTGAAAATAAAAATCTAGGAAAAATAGCAGAAAGATTTTTACTCGAGAAGTTTTCAGGAAAAACATCAAATGTTAACCAATGGATCAATGATTTTGAGAATGAATGTACACGTTTCGAGATATTAAAGGAGACAGAAAAAATTGAGACTTCAAAGTATTTACTTGAAAAACAGTACCTAGATTGGTACACTAGTATGTTAATAAAATGTACAGTAAGCTCAGGATGGGCAATATGGAAAACAAATTTTTGTGAAACATACGGAAACAAAGGTTGGTCACAAGTTAAATATGCATTTGCATTTAAATTTCAAGGAGGTTCATTACGGGAATATGCCACAAAAAAAGAAAGATTGTTTTTAGAGATAAATAAAAATATTGACTCTCAGACATTAATTCATCTTATTGTTATGGGTCTACCAGATTACATAATGTACAAAATGGATAAGGAATCAATAAAATCGACTGCAAATCTATTCAATGAAATTGGTAAATATGAACAAACAGTCAATTAAAATAATTGTAATAAATTCAAGAGAAATACATTTGATAATAAAGTAAGAGCTGATAAAATGAAGCCTTGCAAAAATTGTGAAAAATTAAATAAAGGTAGCCGTTTTCACTCTGAAGAGAAATGCTGGTTTAAACAAACTGATGACTATGAGAACAAGAGAAACTATAATAAGAATGTAAACAATACTGTATTAGACGTTGAATTGAGTGATAATGAGTCAAAAAACGAATAAATACACCATTAATTAAAATAAAACTAACATTAGAAGGAAAATTAGACATATTTGGTATATATGATTCCAGATCTAATGTTTCCTTAATAAATTCTAAATTATTAAGAATAAAGGATGAAGGAAAAAATATACACAACAATACAAACTTACTAACAATTAATGGTGTAAAAAAGACAAAAGGCTTAACAACAATAAAAATTAAGATATTTAATATAGAGAAGAAAATTGATGTTTATATTGTAGATGGAAGAGATTTCAAATACAATTTTCTAATTGGACTTAATACTATAAAAGAGTTTAATTTGATTCAGAATGAAAATTTGGAAATTGATCAGAAATCTGAAGAAAGCTTGAAAAAAGACGAAATACATTTTAAAAACAATCCTAATGAAACTGAAGGTAAAAAGAACTTGAACTTTATAAACTTTAAGGAACATACAAAAGAAAAAGAATTCACAGTGGATCTGAGTCATTTAAATAGTCAACAAAAATCTGAAATAAATAAACTTATTGATAAATATAAATCAAGCTTTGCAAAGGATAAATATGATATTGGAAGAGTAAAGGATTATGAAACACGCATTGATCTACTTGTGGACAAATACTGCATTAAAAGACCCTACAGATGTTCAATAGAGGATAAGTTAGAGAGAGAAGAACAAATAAGAAAATTGCTTGAAAGAAATCTTATAGAGGAATCATACAGCCCTTTCGCAGCACCAGTAACCTTAGCTTTCAAAAAAGAAGACAATAGAAAAACAAGATTGTGTATCGATTTTAGAGAAATAAATAAAATGGTGGTCCCTCAGGCTCAACCATTTCCTTTGATTGAGGACTTAGTAACAAAAACCAGAAACTGTAAGTACTTTTCAACATTGGATATAAATTCTGCGTTCTGGTCTATTCCCCTGCGATTTGAAGATAGAAAGAAAACTGCTTTTGTAACCCATTAAGGCCACTACCAATGGATATGTTTACCCTTCGGTTTAAAAACTTCCCCAGCCATATTTCAAAGAATACTAAGCAACATACTGAGAAAGTACAAGTTAACAGATTTTGCTGTAAATTTCATTGACGACATTTTAATATTTTCAAAAACCTATACCGAGCACATAAATCATTTATCAAAGCTTTTAAAGGCGATAGAAAAAGAAGGTTTTCGACTTAAACTCACAAAATGTCGATTTGCAACAAATTCGGTAAAATACCTCGGACATATAATATAAGATAACACAGTAAGACCAGTGAGAGATAACTTAATTTAACTCTCCCGCAGCCAACTGGGGCCGAAGGTAGACAAAATATATCCGCGCCCCCTTGTTTTGTAATGAAAATACTTCAGTTTGTCTATTTATTTACGGTCTTACAAACTAATATATTAAAAAAATGTCATTATTGAAAAAATTATAAACACTTATGATCAAAAAGTAATTACAAAAATTACATAATTTTATTAGTTTTATCATCACGAGTTTGAGCATTTTTGAATGTAGGTATTTATCAAAGCAAATTTTGAATAAAATAAAATCGATATTGAGTAATTATTCTGTTAAAATGCTGGCATGGAGAATATTTAATCTTTCTCATCGGAACCGCCCTGTACAGTTGCAAGGGTATTATCGTTATATTATCAAACGACTGAATTTAAATTCTCGGCCGCTGGTTATTGGAGGATGTTTTATATGTTTTGTTCCACATATTAATGAAGTTACTAATAAGGCTATGGAATGTTTGGGATTTATTTTAAGAACAGCAAAAGATTTTACATCGCTTTATTCATTTACAATTCTCTCACTGCTTTAGTAAGAAGTAATTTAGAATACAATTCCACTATTTGGTCTCCATACTATAAAACACATCAAAAACAAATTGAGAAAGTTCAACATAAATTTTTAAGGTTCATTAATTTCAAACTCTCCATACCCGTTGAACAAATTAATTATGTTAACTTAATGAAAATACTTAATTTAACTGACCTATTGTGTAGAAGAACCAAGAGCGATTTGGTTCTTTTATTCAAATTGGTTAATGGATCACTTGACGCACCTGACTTAACAAAACTAATAACATTCCGAGTACCAAATCGTGACACGAGACTTCCAGAGCTGTAAATCTAACTATTTCATTAACTCCCAAATCCAAAGACTACATAGGCTTGGAAATAAATTCAGTTCCTTTGATATTTTCATTTATTCCTTACCTAAATTTATGTCTGAAATTTAAAAAATTTCTGATCTAAATTTTATTATTATTCTTCTAATATTGTTTTCGTTGTTATTTCTTTTTAATTCTGCTTCCTTCTATTAGCGTAAAGGAAGAGAAATAATAATTGGTATTTTATTGTTCCTATTTCTATTATTAATATGATACACGATTGATGTAAATGTTCCAAGGGCGTAAATAAATAAATAAATAGTTTTTTTAAGGTAAACTGGTATTCTGTATTTGTTGAGACTGAGCTTTGTGTTTATTAATCGATTAATTAAAGGAAGAATAATGGAATCAATTAACCATTTGAATAATGAGCAATTTGTGTTTATTACAATTCTACGTAATATATTATAATTACCTTTTATTTATATTATAATTACCTTTTAGATTAATAAAATTACGTGTTGTTATGTTAAGATCTTCTTCCGTACAGCGATGTTTTAATTTACATTTACTTAATTAATTGCTCTTATTATTTATATTAAGTAATTTACATTAACTAGTAATTTTATATTGTTTTCAATTTCTTTTTAAACTTTTTATTTTTATTTTATTTTGTTGCAACGTGTAAGTTAATAATCCGATTTGCCTTCTGCTTAAGGCTCTGCAACCGGGCCCGAAAAGAAGAAGATGGAGAGATACGAAATTACGTTAAAATTATGTGAGAGGAGAGCGCTAACATTTACAGCGAAAAAATCGATGCGAACATTACGAAAATGTTTAATAAAACACGTCTCGTTTAAAATAGAGCAAAAATCTCGCAGGCATTATCTTAAACAGCATTTAACGAAACACTGTGAATTTTTTTATACATATAACTTGTAAAATAACTTAAACAAACGTATTAATAATAATTTTTGGAGCATACTTTGCGATTTTTTTCTATCGAGGGAATTTTATATAATTTGCGTTTCGGTGCAAGCAAAGTCTAGATATTATCTTCAAGAATAACATATATTTTTTTAAGAGCTTTAAAACTTACCGTCTTTAAGGGAAATAATATGTAATAAATCGGTACAAATCCGGGTTGCGGGCCTTTAAATGATTTTGTACTCATTTTACTTTTATACATCGAGAGCTCAGGGCCTTCGCTCATGGAGAAACTGAAAAAAAAACCAGTTGTCGACGCAATCGCAATAAGCTTCCTAAATCTGACATGTCAAAACATGACAAAACTTGGCAGGTTGTGAGCCACTACCGTGGCAACCTGTCAGTAATGCAACTGAAACGCGACTGCTACGGAAGCCAGCACTGCTGGTCGCCGCGGAGTCGCGTTTCAGTTGCTTTGTTAACAGGTTTTGTAACTGTCAAGTTTTCGAGTAATCTGGGATATGTCAAATCAGAAAAAAAACGATTTTGTTTAGTAGGCTGATTGCGATTGCGTCGACAACTGCTTTTTTTCAGTTTCTCCGTGAGCGGATGGCTTTGCTAAATTTGCACCTCATGTAAAATTAGAATTTTCTTGTTACATCATTCTTGCTCTAAGCCCTCGATATGTGTGAATGCTTAGGTACCTACTCGTTATGAAATATTTTTTATTTTTATAATACAACTAGCAGTTAAAAAACCGCTCTGCAGGTTTTTGCTGCTAGGCCCTGCGGGCGGTTTTTGGTTCGGCTTCGGCTAGAGTGTTGGTGACCATTTTATAAATCCGATAGGAACTGGTTCCAAAAATTGAGCGTTCCTCGGATCCACTATGATCCAGTGATAGCTAGTCACCGGGACAGGCGATGACATCATATGTAAAATATAGCCGCGTGATACAACTTAGTATTACCGTCAATCTTTCCATATCGGGAGAGATACTCAAATTTAAAAAATCTTAGTACTTATACCTAGGGGGCATGTTCTCATGCGACCTGCTGATGGAAGTGCTGCCATCCTTTGACGGATTCTTGAATTGGAAACCGAATTACAAAGGTAGCTTTGTTTAAAATTTCACTTACACAGATGTTTAAATGGCGCGGCGCGTACGGCACGGCGTCAGACCTGGACTCGAAGCTGAGTTCTTAAATTTCAACCACACAGACGCTAACATATTAATAGATACTGTTCGATTTTTGTTATTTGATATTTTCATTAGGTAGGTACCTAAGTATTTATTTTTTCAATGTAAGAGATTGGTTGGTGTGGGTTATTCACAAAATAAGGAAATAAACTTTTAGATTCTTTCATATAAAATCTTTAAGTATTTGCATTACAATTCATATTTTATTAAGTAACAGATTTTATCCGCGGCTTTGTTTGCATGGTATTAGGGGGAAATTACTCTATAAAGATTTTTCCCACGGGAATGATCGGTCGCTCCATTTGTATTATTATTTAGGATTTTAGATTAAGTACTTTCTATTACATAATTCAATATACCAAGAATTCAATACAAAGAAAAAAAATCGCTCTGCTTATCTTTTCCCATTCGTTCCAACACACACATCGCGGGCATGCAAACATAAACCCTCAAAATTTCATCGCAATCGGATGAACAGTTAGTTAGCAATGCATAATCATCGTACAAAATAATAAAAAACTTGACACAATCACCTACATGAGCAAGCAATACGAAGACATTCTTTGCCGCGTTCGGGACTTAGAAGAAAAAAACATTGCATTAACAAAACAAAATTCTTCCCTCGAATCCCGAGTTGTACTTCTAGAAGGCCAACTCGAAAACATCGAAAGAACTTCAAGAGCCAAAAATCTGGAGGTGAGAGGAATCACAGAAACTAATGGAGAAAATCTGAAAAATATATTCCACAATATATGCACCACTATCCACTCAAAAGTGGATACCTCAAACATTGAAGCGGCCTACAGGACTTCGCAAAAAAATAAAAATGGACCGATTATATTTAAATTGACCTCCAATCATGTCCGGGACCAACTGCTATCGGATCTTAAAAGTTTCCATAAACAAGCATCCAGTCCTGAAGAGAAGCTTAATACACTGAACATGAGAATTGCCGGACCGAGCTCGCCAGTCTACATTTCGGAACACCTGACATTTCGTGGTAGCCATCTGTGGTACCTGGCTCGCCAAGCTGCTAAGGATAAGAAAGTTAAATATGCGTGGGTCAAAGCGGGACAAATTTACGTACGCAGAGATATCGGAACACCCGCAATTCTTGTATCTAATGCAGACAAACTGGCTTTACTCTCTGAAAATTCCCCATAGTATTATTATTCTTTTTAGTATTATTATTATTTTTATTATTATTCTTTTTATTTTTAATGCTTTGAAATATCAAAACTTTTTTCTACGGTCGCCAGCAGTAAAAACTATTCACAAAATTTATTTTCTAGATTACTCGCAAATTATTTCTTCCGCTTCTGTTCTTCATACAAAACCCAACAAAATTCCAACTATCTATTATGTAATATATACTACACCAATTTTATATAAATGGATGATAACATAACAAATCTTTTGGACAACATGTCGCAGATTCCATGTATTGAAACCAATTGTTCCATAGAAGTTAAATAAATCTAAATAAATCTAACTTAAAAATATTTTCCATGAACGTTAGAAGTATGAACAAAAACTTCAATGAACTTATGATACTACTTACAGAACTTGACTCAGACTTTGACTTGCTTATCTTGAGCGAATGCTGGATTAAAGATAACTATATTCCTAAAAACATAAAAAACTATAACCATTACAACACACATAATAACCAATCACAAAATGATGGCGTTATTATTTACATAAAAAATAACATACAACACTCTGTAAAGGAACTCACATTATCTAACTCGAAATTGAAAAAAGCGTTACTATTCTATGTATATACCGATCACCGAGCACATCCAACATAACACCATTTTTAAAAGCACTTAATCAAATTCTGGTATGTATTAGAGATCGTGAAAATGTCCTTATTATTGGTGACCTTAATATCAATATTATAAATACAATTCATCCTCAAGCCAACGATTACATAAATCTGCTAACTTTGCAAGGATTTCTACCAGCTATTACAGCCCCCACTCGTGTATCAGAGTTATCCGCCAGTTGCATAGACCACGTTTTTGCCAAATGCAAACTAAATATCAATTCTTTAGTATATCAATGCACTGTTACAGACCACTACGCCACTATCACCTCCATTTCCTATAAAATACAAAAACCACCAGCATCTACAATACAACTAAAGAAAATTTCTTATGATATCCTCTACAAACTGGTTTCCAAGGAAAATTGGTCAATTTTTTATAAACTAGGTGATCCAAATTTAGCCTGTGAATCTCTCATCGACATCCTTCATAAACATCTAAAAAATGCTACATCCAACACAAACAACAACCAAAGTAGTTGTAAAATTAAACTAAAACCTTGGATAACAAATGGTATTTTACACTGCATTCGTAAGCGTGACAAACTCCATAAGTATTGTAAAAATAATCCTACTGATTATGAATCTCTCTTATTCTATAAACGTTACAGAAATGCTTGTAAAAAAATAGCATGTACGGCCAGAGAAGACTATTATAGGAAACAGATAGAGGAAGCTGCTAATGACAACAAACAAATCTGGAATATTGTCAAAGAAATATGCTACACAGAAAAAGTGACAACGCCCATAAATAAGATCACCATCGCAGATAAAACATTAAATGCAACTGAAAACTCTGAAACAATCACAAATCATTTCAACCAATTCTTCTCCACAATCGGATCAGACCTAGCAAATAATATCCTAAATAAAAATAAAGCATCTGAAGATAGCCTTGCAAACAATATCTCTCTGGACAATATGAGTTATAACCCTTTCATTCTCTCTCCAACAACAGAACAAGAAATCAATGAAATCATCACTTCACTCAAAAATACACACTCCACGGGAATTGACAACATATCCACTAAACTAATTAAACACCTCAAACCTATCATCACTAAACCCCTTGAACATATCACGAATCTAAGTTTTCGAACTGGCCTTTTCCCAAATACACTAAAACATTCAACAATAATTCCTGTCTTTAAATCAGGGGACAGATCATCCGTGAATAACTACAGACCAATATCTTTGCTGAGTCCGATCTCAAAAATAATTGAAAAAACGGTAAAACGAAGACTCTACAAATTTCTTGAAGACAATGAAATCCTGTCAAGCAATCAATACGGCTTCCGCAAAGGTCGTAGTGCCTCAGATGCAATTGCAGCTTTTACTAAATTAATATCTGATAATCTCGATAAAAGTCGCAAACCCCTTGCTGTATTCTTGGACCTAGCTAAAGCCTTTGATACTGTATCTCACCGCATACTTCTGAAAAAACTCCTGCAGATTAGAATAAAGGGGATTCCGCTTGAATGGTTCAAGAGCTACCTAACAAACAGATCCCAGTCAACTATTATCAATTCCGCTAAAGAATACAGAAGTTCAAGTTTACCAATCACGTATGGCGTGCCCCAAGGCAGTGTATTAGGCCCACTTCTCTTTCTAATATACATTAACTCTTTATGCAATTTGAATACTGGTGGCACTATAATATCTTTCGATGATGACACAGTTATTGTATTGTATTATATCCTTACTCTTAATATTGATAAAACAAAATACCTAATTTTTTCTATACAGAAACCAAATCTCCCCCAAAACTGTCGTTAGAATCCTAACACGCCTACATCACTTGTTCATGCAATGACCTAAAAATATCAAACGAAATTAAGTACTTAGGGGTTATTAGTGACGATCACCTGCGTTGGGAGGCTCACATCAATTCTACAACAAAAAAACTTCGCAAATTATGCTACATTTTCTACTCTCTCAGATCTATTCTTAACTTACAAACACTGAGATGTGTTTACTTTGCACTTTTTCAATCAATTGCTACGTATGGTATTGTGGGATGGGGAGGGTGTGGCAATGTCAATTCTATATCCCATAGTCCTAATTCAAAAACTTCTGCTAAGGATAATATTCAAATGTAACCCATCACACCCATCAGAACCACTTTATAAAAAATTCACAGTGTTAGACATTCGACAATTATATATAAAGACAATTCTCATATTCCTATGGAAAAATGATTTGATAGAAAAAACACAAAACAAAATTCACACTCGGTACTCGTCACACCTAAAATGCATAATTCCTACGACTAAAACAACTTTCGCACAGCGACAGTTCTCCTATATTGCCCCCAAAATGTTCAACTCACTGAGTATTGATACTAGGAAATCGAAAACTGATAAGCTTTATAGCAAAAGTGTACAGGATTGGTTATTTACAAAGGGGAGGAACTATTTTAAAAAATGCCTGAAGTCAACGAGTTAAGTTTACTTTAAAGTTAGTAAATTTGCTTTATCACTTAATTACTCTACTTGTGGAGATGTTGAAAATAAGTCATCCAAATATAAATATTATTATGATAATTATCAAAAGATTTTTTTTTTTTTGAATTTGAATAATAATTAACCAATAACAATTCTTACATTTATATAATTATATATTAATAATTCGACTACCATAATACGGGCATGTGCCTAGCGTGGTAGTCGAACCACCTGTAAAAACTGTATAAAAAGTTATATGATGAATAAAGAAAAGAAAAAAAAAAAAATTCATGACGCCAGAACTCACTATTGTATATAGGAACCATCGCGGGCATGCGCACTTCAAAATCCCAAAGTTTAATCGCAATCGGATGAACAATTAGCATTGCATAATTTCATGATGCCAGAACTCATTATCGTATATAGGAACCATCGCGGGCATGCGCACTTCAAAATTCCAAAGTTTCATCGCAATCGGATGAACAGTTAGCATTGCAAAAATTTCATGATGCCAGAACTCACTATTGTATATAGAAACCATCGCGGCATGCGCACATTAAAATCCCAAATCGCAATCGGATGAACGGTTTATCAACGCATAACATCTCACATACATGTTTTTTTTACATGAGCTCCACACAGGAGGCCCTATGTCATCTCCACAGGAGCCTATGTCATCTTTAAAACAGAAACAAACATATTTTCTTTTTTATATATACAGATATTTCTTATAAAACTTCTTTTTTTTCTTTTCGTAATTTTAAGCTACAAGCTCAAAGCCAAAGCTTAAAGCTCAAAACTCAAAGTTCAAAGTTTAATGCTCAAAGCTCAAAGATTAAAGCTCAAAGCGCAAAGCTCCAAGCTCAAAACACAAAGCTTAAAGCTTAAGGTTTAAAGCTCAAAGCTTAAATCTAAAAAATTAAAGCTCAATACTTAAAGTTCAAAAATTAAAGACCACGCCTTCCTCTCCCTCGTCATTCTTCCCGATAACCCCACCTCCTTCATTACCCTTCCCCTCGTGCCTTCCCTCCCTGCCGCTATAATATAAATACACTCATTTTCATTTATACAAATTTAATAACGCCAGAGCTTACCATGATATTTAAATGGCCTATCATCTTCGCGGGTGTGCGCATAACATATCACCCAAGTTTCATCGCAGTCGGATGAACTGTATGGCAGCGCATAACATACCAATAAACAAACAAATATTGATTTTTATATATAAGATTACTCACTTATTGCCATAAAATATACTTCAAAAAATTTAATGGATATCTCACACACATCTTGTTTTATTTACATTTTAAAATCGAGCGTCTTTATTATAATACTCTGTAGGTATAACTTGTAAAATAATAGAAAAAAAAGTGTTTACAATAATTTTTGGAGCGTACTTTGCGGTTTTTTTTCCTTTCGCGGGAATTCCATACAATTACTGCTTTGGCGAGGCAAATAATATCTACACAATAGCGTATTTTCTTTAGAAACTTAAAAACTTAAGGTGTTCAAGAAAAATATGTTAAAAAATGGTAGAAAATTGGAATGCGGTGTTATTCCGACAACAAAAAAAATTTATTATAAATATTTGACTTTATATGGTGCTAATTGTTAATTTTTTTATAAGAAAATAACGTTAAATTTTCTTATAAAAAATGAATATTCATTTAGACTTTTATAAAAAGGCCCATATGAATAAATTCGGATATATTTATCCGAGGATCCAGGTTACAAACCAATTCTTAGAATCATTGTTTTCAATAAAAATACAGCCGAATTGAGAACCTCCTCCTTTTTGAAGTCGTTTAAAAATGGTAGTTGCCCATAATACGGAAAAAAGAATTAGTTGTAAAAGATAATATTGTTAATTGAGAGAAAATTGGAGAGAGCTGGCACAAAACCTTGATGAGTGGAGGAAGACTCTTGAGAAGGCCAAGACCCACTAGGGGTTGTAGAGTCAACAGTGATGATGATGATGAATCTTGTTAATTCTAAAATTTGAAATATGACATTGATAAATATGACGGTTTAACAGAAGGTGGCAATAGCGAACGAGAGGTCTGGGTTCGTGTCCCAGTTGCAAACATTGTCTTTTTTTGTTTTTCTGTGTCTTGTTCTCTTTCATATTTTCGTTTAGATTATTAAGTATTGTTATCTTCTTCTTCAATGATATAATAGTTGTGGTTGAGCGAATGTGGTTCTAGTTTTAGGGACCAAGCGACCCAGGTTTTAAGAAAAGCGGGTGTGTTTGATGTTGTGGACCCACCATACATATACCTTTATATTTTCTCTACATATTCATACGTACATTTACGTAGGTATATACATAATAGTCTTCAAATTTTAACTACCATAATACGGCCACGTGCCTAGTCTAGTTGTCGAAATCATCTTCTTATATATAAAAATGAATCGCTGAATGTGTTGCTAAGCGCATAACTTTCGAACGACTGCACCAAATTGGATAATTATTTTTTGTGTGTTCGTTATTATCAGAAAAAACTTCCGGTGAGCTCTGGCATTATGAAATTTATATAAAAAATTGCTATTGGTGGCACGCGAGGTTTGAAAACTGAATGTATGGAAAGCGGGAAGGAGGGAGAGATGGGGGAGGGAGGAAGGGGGGGGGGGGGAAGGGGAGAGGGGGGGAGGGGGGGGGGGAGGGGAAGGGAGGGTGGTGAGAGGAGGGGGGAGGTGGAGGAGGACGCAGGAGAAGAAGGGAGAAACAATTTCTTTATTTAAAAAAACATTTTTATGAAACAAGAAAATTTGAAAAATGTATGCTGATAAAAAATACAAGTGTGCAGTTCACACGCGGTAGAAGTGAAACCTTCAGAAAACTAAATTAGACCGATTATACCTACTATCTCATTCTCTCGCAAGCTAAATCCTATAAATGTACGTTTTGTCTCTTTTTAGTGTTGCTATTTTACGTTTCATCGAATTTTAAATCACAACGGTGCTAAAGAAGTGTTGACTTTAATAACGCACATATGAACGTAATCACATGTAATTTTGCGCTTTCCTTGACTGTGAACTTGTGAAGATAAATACATAATACGAATCGTGCGTCATTAACGAAGGAATTTTCCATTGGCATAATGTGTGTAGGTACTCATTAAAATACACTAAATCAATATGGGTTTATCAAATCGTCCATTTTTGCACTCACCTTTGACGTCAGTAGAGTTAATCAAAACCAAGCAATTAATCTAAATATTGATAGGCAAACATCTTAGGTTGCTTCTATCTAAACTGTTTCCCTCTAAAATCGGTACTAGAATAAAATATAAGTGGGCAATATTTAAAATTGGCAAACATTTGTCACAGAACCGTTACAAAATGCATATTTGAATAACTAAACAAGAGAAGTTTTAAGATTTTCACGGCCAAAAGCATTTTCGTTATTTGTTTTTGGGGTGTTATGCCGTGTTGCGCTACCTCCTTCTTTTGCCAACGTTTCGGACATCGTTGCAGTGTCCATCATTATGGCAGATCCGGCAGATCCGGTAGATGTGTCTACACATCTACACATCTATCGGATGTGTAGATGTGTAGACACATACACTACCTGTGTCCAGGCCCGGACTGGCCAGGTCCGCGATCGCGGAGGGCCCCCGGCGCGAGGGGGCCCCGAAGGGGCCCCAAAAAACGTGCAAAAAAATTTTTTTTTGTCTTGTTAGTAGTTATTTTGTGTTCTTGGTAATGTTTGTTTACATTTTCGAAAAAAGATAACATTTTCCAAAAGTAGAACATGTCCAACAACTGTTTATATCTCGCCGTGTATACGAAAGCTTTATACGATCCACTGTCATCCGCATCGTCTGCGCGGTGACGTGTGTCGTGTGTCCACTGTCCAGCAGACAACTCATAAATGAACTAATACCGACAACTGCACCGCGATGTCCTATCAGATCAGCTGATCACTCAGTAGGGCCGCGCAAGTGCATACCGTCCTTCCTCTCCCCCCTTTCCTATATTTATAATAACATCCACCCCACACTATAGTTTTCAAGCCACTACAAGTCGATTTTATGCGATGCGGTTTGCTAAATTTACAGAGCAGTTTTTTTAAGTTAAATTGTTAAATTAAGTTTTTTGTTTAGAGTTGAGTTGTGGTACATTATTTGATTAATTAATATTACGAACAAGAAACAAGAAGATTTCCAGTGTGCCAGTTCAACGTTTACGAAGTTAAAACCATCAAGCTCTACCTCAGAGATAAACGATGACACGACTGTAGGTAAGGTCATCGAAATTTTAGATTATTATTTTTATTATGGGTTGTAATTTTTTGAAATTTTCATCTATTTATTCTACTTTTTTTACGTAACATACTCGTACTAAGAACTTAACAATATTAGTTTTTGCTTTTTTTACTTTATAGGTTTTTACTAACAGGGCTAATTAATTGTTATAATTTAAACAAAATAAATTGTATAAAAACTTTCTCACATTGGGGATAAATTCACAAAAGAAATGTGTTAAGGCCTACGTCATTAGGAGGTACTTTATGCAAAATATGATAGTAGTTTGTCGGCTTATTCATCAATGGTCAAAATATAGTTATTACGAGCAATGTTTTAAATTAATTATATTGTAACTACAATTAGTTATGATTTTGAAAATCATAATTAATTCTAGTTACAGTATGGTATAGTAAAGGGGATTCCCTAGTGAACAGCATCAACTTCTTTTTGTACAGTTGAGAGGGGTGAGGCGCCTGCTTGCAATCAGCCACATATAGACAATCATCCATCGTCTCTTGTCGGCGAATCAAGCTCCAATTCTGATTCATAAGATGATGAAGAAAATCAGGAGACCTGTGATGCAGCTAAACAACAACTTGGGTGTTTCATTTGTCCATACGAAAGTGATCCAATCACGATTGAAAAAGTTTTCATGGAAAAACATCCTATTCTAGTTGTAGAAGGAAAAGGTACAAAATTACCATTTGAGCCTTCTAAACTTTATTACCGGCATTTGCCAAGTGGTGAAAAAAAACACCGAAAATGGTTATCATATTTAATTCAGCTGAATAAAGTGTACTGTTCGTGCTGTATGGCTTTTGGAGATAAAGGACACAGAGACTCTACCTACATTACTGGTTATGATGTTTCTTCAAAAAATGTGTATAAATCATTAGAAATTCACGAAAACTCTACCCATCATGAACTTGCTGCGAAAGCAGCTTTTCAAAGTCAAAAGGCCTACGATATTTCAAATCTCCTGAATACCAACCAAACTAAACAGCAAGAAAGTGAAATTCAAACTAGAAGATTGGTCATCCAACGTTATTTGATAGACATAGTTTTGTTTATAGGAAGGCAAGGCATTGCCTACAGAGGCGACAAAGCAGAAGCAGCCTACGCTCTTGATTCTTTAAAAAATCATGGTAATTTCCTTGAACTGGTCATGTTGGTGGCTAATTATGATGTAATTTTGCAAAGCCATGTAAAAAAATGTATCAAAGACAGCAAAAAGCACAGAATAAAAATAAAGGACAAAAGAGAAGCCACAGGAAAGGAATCTAAAAAGCCCATTGGACGAGGATCAATGTCGACTTTGTTATCAAAGACTTTCATTAACAAGTTAATCAAGATAATTAGCTCGATGGGTCGAAACATTATTTTGAAAGACCTCCAGGATAGCATCATCTACAGCGTAATGGTGGACAGCACTCAAGATATAGCTGTCATGGACCAATTGGCAATATGCGTCCGCTATGTCATTCAAGGAAAAGTGTATAATGACTCCAGTGGACTTGCGTTGTACGAGCTTATAAAATTTAAATTATCTTAGTATGGAATTGCAACTTCAAATATTATTACTTGTTCATTTGATGGAGCCAACAACATGAAAGGCTGTTACAATGGGCTACAAGCGCATTTAAAAAAAGAAAATAAAGATCTTATTTATACTCACTGTGTGGCACACGTACTGAACCTAGTTGTAGCTGACTCAACAGTGAAATTTTACTACAAGCTGAGAACTTGTTTGGATTAGTGGAAGAATCTGCAGTATTTGTAAGCTCATCGCACAAGAGAATGGCCGTCTGGGAAAAGGAAACAAAAAGACAACATACTGCTCACGACAAGTTATACAGGTTGCAAAAAATAGGAGCAACGAGGTGGTGGAGCAAACATAAGGCTCTTTAATCAATTGTTGATGAAGAATTCTTAATCAGTGAAGACAGTGTTAATTCTTTAATTTTATTTCTGTGTTTAAAGAAAATCTCTGATGGAAGTTTTGACAGCAAATCTCGATTCACAGCAAGAAACCTGATAAGTCAATGGTCCAAATTTGAAAACTTGTTTATGTAGTTTGTTTTGCTAGATTTGTTTTTGGTCACTTCCCCTGTTTCTAAGTACTTGCAAAGTAAAAGCATTGATTATGCTTACATTGTAAACTGTTAAACACACAGGATTTTTTTTAATGTTACCTATCATTATTTTTCTAATCCCTAAAATCCGTTTCTCATTATTTTTACTACACAAATAATTTTGACATAATTCATTAATGCTTTGGTGTGAATAAAATCCTGCCCTTTATTTTGAACTCCGTTATAATTATTAGCAGTTCTACAGCATGTATTTAGTAGTATTGTGGTATCCTAAAAATACTGTGAATTTCTTATTTCAATAAATAATAAAGTCAAAAAAAGTCGAAAATCATAATATTCGTATAAAAACATATCTGAATTTCTTCTTCTTTATAGGTGCCAATATAGCGTAGAAACGCGTTTTCATTGTTTTCAAGCACCTAATTTTGAAAAATTATCCGGGGGAGGTCCCCGGACCCCCCGTTTTCTGATGCCCCCCCCCCCCCCACCACACATTAGGGGGCCCCTTTACAGGTTTTAGCGGAGGGCCCCAAATGGTCCCAGTCCGGGCCTGCCTGTGTCTACACATCTGCCGGATCTGCCCTGATGATGGACACTGCAACGATGTCCGAAACGTTGGCTAAAGAAGGAGGTAGCGCAACACGGCATAACACCCCAAAAACAAATAACGAAAAAACTAAACAAGAGTTTTTTTCAAACTAATCTCACGTTTTTGACAGTCTTGAGAAATTTAACTCCGTGCCCAACATTTGTACACGATATGTAATATATGACGCAAATGTGAATGGAAGAAGTCGAGGACGCCCGAGGAAGACATGGCACAATCAAGTGAATCAGATTCTTGAGTCGGGCCATGTCAAAAAAGTCAAAATAATAGAAGAGTAGGTATGTAAGACCGAGTTGTTTGGCGGTCCGTCCTATGGAAACGGCGTGATGGTTAGTTAGTTAGTAATGTAATAATAGAAACAAAGAGAGATAATAAGGCATGCAATCGCGCTGACTGTCACTGAGAGATGACCAAACTACACGGACAACCAAAGCAATGCTATGAAAGTTTTGCATTTGGTTTATAGATAGGCTTGGTGATGGTTTCTCTACGTTTAGTGATTTAGCAGGGGTGACCGGGTTATTAGGGTGAGGTGTGCTCAGGTCTTGAAGACCCTTTGACCTCTCCGGCTGGTCTCTCGACCCATCGTCTTGCACCGCAGCGGGAGTGATGGATTCATGCGTCCGTCACTCCTGGACACACTGACCTCTAGATTCTCATCCACCCCTCGAACCTTTTTCCTTCCCAGAACCTTCCTTTCTTTAAAAAGACCCTCTTCACAACTTCCCCGAAGATGACAGAGGTCCCGAGGAAAATTATTTTCCTCAGGGGCTCCTGTGTGGTGTATTTGTAAAAATAAGATTTTTTTTTACAGTGAATACCGCACAAGAATCTCACACGGCTAAAGCCATTTTCAAGCAACGTTTCTATTCTGAATGGTGGTCTTACACCAGGGCGATACTGATAGTATCTTCCACTCTGGAACATGCCGCAAATATACTACATATTATTTTAAATGAATTAATTGTGAAATAACACAAATTAATCAAATAAAATTTATTTGCGCATGCCGGGTTCGAACCCGCGACCTCCGGAATGTGAGTCAAGAGTCTTAGCCACTGGACTACGGAGGTCGTCAATAGAAACAAAAAGGCGGAATACCGATGCGTTTGGCATTTACTTCGGGTTTGAATCTTGAAATCATACATAAAGATAGCAGCCAATAAAAATATGCGTTAAGAAAATGAAGAGTTGGTAATTTTTAGTCGAAGTATAATACAGTTAAATATGACCTAATCGGAAAGGGACACAATAGCTCAGTTTGTAGAGTTGCGCCCTGGCAAGGCGAAAGTCCTGGGTTCGAGTCCTAGATGAGTTCGTATCTTTTGCTGATTTTTCTGTTTTCAGATTTTCGGTTTAGTTTCACTAATATTGTCTTCATTTAATTATAATTAATAAATTATATAAACTTTCACTGAATTTTTTCGACATTTTTAATGTGAATTTTATGTTGAGGTGACCAAACAATAAAAGTATACTCTATTTGGCTTCTAACTAATGAGACGAATAAAATTTTTATAAACAGGGAGCGAATTAATTTTTTTAATGGTTAAGCTAAAATCCTAATGCTTTCATTCTATTGTTTGTTTTGTGAATTATGTGATGTACGAATTCCAGTTTTCATTATTATCGTACCTAATATGAAAAAAATGGCAAAGTGTGAGGAAAATAATACATGACGCAAAAATGATCTCAAATACTTGAATCGGGTTATGTCAAGAGACATAACAACGGAAAATCATGCATTAGACGATGTATGAATGTGAATTAAGCATGTACGTGCCAAGACAGAGTTGTGTGGAAAAACGGCGTATTAGTTAGTTGTTAGTAGATGCTTATAGTTTTGATATAAAAAGTATTTAATTTAGATATTTACAAGTATGTAATGGGTCCATATTCTACCATGTCCAGTTTGTCGTCCTGTCCTGCCAGGAATCGCTCTGAGTTGGTCACGTTGAACACGTACATCTTCATGAAGACGGAATCTGGAGGTACGGCCCACCAATCGAAAGCTGGAAGACCTGGAGACAACATAAAAGATGATAAAAACAGGACTCTGAAGAAACCAAAGACATGTCTTCGAAGGCAAAATACTTCGACAAACTTTTGGACATCCGTTTGGTCGTGATTTTTGGTGGACGAATCTGGCATTCTTTTAACATGTCCAACCCACTGAGATCTGCAGAATTTTTTAATAGTTTTATGCTCTTTTATATTTTAATTATTTATTATTTATTTTATTATTTAAACGCCCAAAGGGCTTTTACTTAGAATGCAGTACATGTGCAGTACATGCCGACATGAGGTACTTGAGAGGAGTGGCAGGGGTTACGAAATGGGATTATATAAGAAACTCCACGATCCGAGATGATCTAAACATTGAACCACTGCTACTCTTCGTGAAAAAATCGCAACTGAGGTGGCTTGGGCATGTACTAAGAATGTCTGATGACCGAATTCCGAGGAAGATACTGAGTGCGATTCCAGAGGGTAGACGTCCAGTGGGCCGCCCCAGACACAGTTGGGCGAGGCAACTCCAGAAACTGTGTGAGGAGAGGATGGGGCTATCGTGGACAGAGGCCGTACAATCAGCACAAGACAGGGACATATGGAGGAGCCTTGTCGATGCAATGGGTCCCCGACCCGAATAGGATAAGGGGAAGAAGATGATGATGATGTAGTACACGTTTTTTTATAATTACAGTGAAAAAATGAGTTTACAAAATACAGATAACATAATATATGTTAAAAACAAAACATAGGTTATATAAAATATAAGAAACAAAATATAGTCCATAAAATATAGGAGTTGACATAAAGTAGGTACCTAATGTTTAATATTGTTGTTCACATTAGTTTATGGGATAAGTAGAAATACATAGTTGGCACATATGGCGTTTAAAGTTTGCCAAGTTCAAATTATTGTAAAATATTGTTTAAGTATTTGTTACCAAGACTAGGTAAACGTTGTATTGGAGAATGCAAATCATAGTTGGAATGAGATGTACGTATATAAAATGTTGATGTTTGTCTAGTTGTTCGTGTAGGTACATGTAGATTAATTAATTGCAGGAGTTCACAACAGTCGAATTAAGAGTTTAATAATTTTAATAAAAAGGTTAGGTCGTTTATTTTCGTCTGTTTTCTAAAGTTGGAATATTTAAAATATTCATTAACGACCGGTAATTTATGTGCTCTAAAGGGATGTTAAGTTTAAAATTTACGAAACGTAGAAATTTTCTTTGAATTCTTTCAATAGTATGAATATGAATTTTGTAGAAGGGCGACCAGACTATGGAGTTATATTCTATTAGGCTTCTAACAAGGGATGTGTACAGTAGTTTAATGATTTGTAACGATCAAAGTTTTTAATTGTTCTTAATACAAATCCGAATGTTTTCATACCCTTATTTGCATTTTGTTAAATGTGGACCGTGAAGTCTAGTTTCTCGTCCATTATTATGTCAAGATCCCGTATTTCCGATACTCTTTCTAATTTTATTTCATTTATTGAATAGTCGAAAAACAGTGTTGTTTTTTTTCTGGAAAAGGTCAAAGTTTTACATTTTTCTACATTTAAATATAGATTGTTTTGTGAGCACCAATTTTTTAGTATGTCTATATTGGAAATCATTGTTCATTTTTGTTCGGTAGATTAATTTTCTAGCTTAGCATAAACACAGTCATGAAAAGGGGTCCTAGCACGGTCGATCAATAAGGATTGTTAGGACAATTTTCGGTAATTTCTTATCGTTCCCTAGGGCAACTGCAGATCGCTTAAGAGGGCATTACCAGAGAAAACCGGAAATATGTCATTTTCAAAAAAGTTTTTAGACGTATTGACTCTTTTCCACAAAAAATTATAAATGGATTTCGAAAGATTGTTCTTTTATCTAGCATTCGTATGTAATAAATTTTGAGAATTTTTTAAAATTTTTAGTATAATAAGGTTATTCCATAGGTCGTTGGCAGATTTGTTCAATTTTCAAAAAAGTTTTTGTATTATACCACACCCATTTCAAATAATAAAATCATGCAGTAAAATAAATCAATACATTATCTAGCAAACGCATGTTTTAGAATTTTAATTTTAGTTTCAATAAAATCATTAAAAAATATGTACGTACATGTGTTTCTTGGCGAAAATTGGTCCATTTGTGTATTTATTTGCGAACTTACAAACTAATATATTTCAGATTTTTTTAACATTCTTATTAAATTTAGACATTATTGAAAAATGATAAATACTTATAATCAAAAAATAACTACAAAAAGTACAATATTTAAAAGTTTTATCATCACGCCTTTCAGCATTTTTGGATGAAGGTATAAATTAAAGCTAATTTGAATTGAAATAAATTCGAAATTGAGTTATAATTTTAAAAAGCTGGTACGGAGAATAATTAATCTTTCTCATTGTAACCGCCCTGCACGATCGTAAGAACAACTTTCGACGAAATGTGGATTTTCGTCCGCTGGCTGGTTAAACGCTCTTAAGTACAAACAACAGTTGACGTAGAATATATTAAGAACACTTAGTCATTATGAACTGTTTGTTGGCGATCTGCAATCATGCTAGGGAATGATGAGAAGTTAAAAATGAAAGTTAACCTTATCGATCGACTGTGCTAGGGGGCAGGTGTATTAAATTGACGACGAATCCACCGAAAGATTCTGAAATACTGATTTCAAACACTGAAATTCGCTGGGCATGTTGAAGTTGATGACCCTACAGGGGGGCAGGCGTATTAAATTGACGACGAATCCACCGAAAGATTCTGAAATACCGATTTCAAATACTGAAATTCGCTGGGCATGTTGAAGTTGATGACCCTTCAGGGGGGCAGGTGTATTAAATTGACGACGAATCCACCGAAAGATTCTGAAATACTGATTTCAAATATTCAAATACTGATATTCGCTGGGCATGTTGAAGTTGATGACCCTACAGGGGGCAGGTGTATTAAATTGACGACGAATCCACCGAAAGATTCTGAAATACCGATTTCAAATACTGAAATTCGCTGGGCATGTTGAAGTTGATGACCCTACAGGGGGGCAGGCGTATTAAATTGACGACGAATCCACCGAAAGATTCTGAAATACCGATTTCAAATACTGAAATTCGCTGGGCATGTTGAAGTTGATGACCCTTCAGGGGGGCAGGTGTATTAAATTGACGACGAATCCACCGAAAGATTCTGAAATACTGATTTCAAATATTCAAATACTGATATTCGCTGGGCATGTTGAAGTTGATGACCCTACAGGGGGCAGGTGTATTAAATTGACGACGAATCCACCGAAAGATTCTGAAATACCGATTTCAAATACTGAAATTCGCTGGGCATGTTGAAGTTGATGACCATACAGGGGGGCACGTGTATTAAATTGACGACGAATCCACCGAAAGATTCTGAAATACCGATTTCAAATACTGAAATTCGCTGGGCTTGTTGAAGTTGATGACCATACAGGGGGGCAGGTGTATTAAATTGACGACGAATCCACCGAAAGATTCTGAAATACTGATTTCAAATACTAAAATTCGCTGGGAATGTTGAAGTTGATGACCCTACAGGGGGGCAGGTGTATTAAATTGACGACGAATCCACAGAAAGATTCTGAAATACTGAAATTCGTTGGGCATGTTGAAGTTGAATACCCTACGGTTGATGGCCTTCCGAAGTGATATTTATTATACTTGCAATTATAATTTTTTTTGCGCATTATTTACCAATTTTCGAAAGTAAAATTAACTTAAAAAATACTGGCGTGCGCAAGTAAATTTTATCTCATTGATTTGTATTTTCACAATTTAATCACATAAAATTATATAAGGTACGTCGAAAACTTGTCAACGTTCCCGAGAACGTTTGCAGATTGCTGACGTACAAACAACAGACGGCCTCCGTGGTCTAGGACAAGGCTCTCGATTAACAATCCAAAGAACAGGGTTCAAATCCTAGCGTGCGCAAGTAAATTTTATTTGATTGATTTGTGGTTTCACAACATATCCCAATTGGGGATGCCATAGTCTCACAGATTCCAAGCCGATAGGAGCAGTTGGGACTCTTTTTTTTATTTTTTTTTAAAAGGAAGACAAACTTTCCCAGGTTACAAATAACCCGACAATACTTGAAAATCTTCAGTAAGCGAAAATTGTTGCTTGTGTCGTGATGAAGGATTTAGTCAGACTAGGAATCGAACACGAGAAAAAAAAAACAGATCACGTCGAATAAATTAAGAACTCTTAGTCATTGTGAATCGTTGTTTGTTCGTTGGTGATCTGCAGTCATGATCGAGAACGATTACAAGTTACCGACATTATCGATAAAACTTTTATCAATGGGCTGTGCTAGTTATCGTAGAATATTTCCGTAGCGCTGCAGTTTCTCAGGAGCAGGAAGAGAGTCGACAGACGTTAATAATAACCTTATTTTTGATTATTTATGATCAATCATTCAACACATTAACTACACATCTTTACTAAATACACTTAAATTGCATTCCTTAGAAAACAGAAGAAAAATAAACGACCTAACTTTTGTTTTTGGTTAAAATTATTCACTCCGAATTAGATTGTTGCGAACTCCTGCAGCTCATCGACTTTAAGGTACCAACTCGAGCGACAAGGCAAAACATATTATTCTGCAACAATAATTCTCTAACCAACTATCACACACATGCATCAATTTCTCGACTTCACACACTAGGTAACAAATACACCTCAAATATCGATGTATTTAATACAAGTTTACCGTTATTCAAGAAATATCTGAACAATATTTTTATGTAGAATATTTTGATATCTAAGGAGCCTCACCTAGGGTCTATTGCATATATTTGTGTATTTCTGTATTAACTACAATGTAAAAACTTGTTAACGTTTTCTTTTTATGTATCTTGCATTTTGTCATGTATTATTCATGACATTTAATCAGTCACCTGTAAATTTTGTAATTACTAACATACCTACTAGTTTATTTCTATGTCATTTACAACTTAGAAACTTTCTCTTTTATTGTAATGCACTATCATTCCTAAATTTATCTGTATGATGTTTACCTACTAGTTATATTTTTATAGTTTATCTTTTTTATTCAAAAAAATTGTCTCTGTATTATAAACTTGTCATGTAAAAGCCCATCAGGGCGTTTAAAATTAATAAATAAATAAAATCAGATGACAGTTCATTTTTTAAATCTGAGACATTGTCAATATCGATATTTTACATAAATATTAATAACAAATTTGATATCGTTTTCTTTGAACCAAAACAATCGTTAATTTATGATAATGGAGTTCAAATACAAAACACAATTATTTAAATTGAGCTTGACAATGATTACGGCATAACTTCTCAAGTTAACTATCAAATTGCTCTTCCTATGTAGATTAGGAGAAAATAACAATGACCGCTCTAGAAAAGGTCAACTAACTATTAAAACAAAACATATTATTAACATTACAAGTGATTGCTTTCCACCGAAATGTAAAAAATATTATCAGCCTTACTAATAACAAAATGCCTTAACGAGCGGTCAACTGCATATTATTTGTTGCTTGCGCGGTGATCTGCGTTTTTACATCTTTACTAATAACACCATAATTTGTATTTTATGATTTTTATATTGGTCCCCTGTAATCTCACACATATCTGCGCAGGCGCCGCGGCCATCTTGTTTTATAGACTTCGCGGTAAAAAAATATTTGACAATGTTTAGTTGTATTTGCAGTTAATTTTATGTTTTTGAAGATAATTTTCAGTTTAAATGATCAATTCACTGTGATATTAGTGTAATTCAATATAATTACCTACGCTGGCGTTACTTTTTTTTCAGTTTTAGTCCTTTAAATAATGTTTTGATTATGATTTAGTTTCGTTAACGATAGGTTTTAGGTTATTTCTGAAATTTTATTTTTTTAATGACTTTTCTGTGTGAATTTAATAAAACTTCCATAAAAGTAATATTATTTAACAATGTAAAAGCCTCATGCATGTGTGAATAAATACAAATTCGAGAAATCGACGTATTAATTGCGTAAAAATGAATCCAAGATGTCAGATTTTTTCAGTTATTTTTTCGGAATTATTATCATATTTTTTTATCCTTTTTAATTGTATGAACGAGATAAAAAGTGAAGTGACAGTTTTCTTCCAAATTCATAAAGTAAGAGGTGTGTATTTTTTAAATTTTGATATTTCCAAAAATTTTCGACCATTTAATAGAATATGTTCATAGTCAGCCGTTTTTTTCAAATTTTTTCATGATGAAACTTAAAATACTGCAATTTTCAAATACGATCGTATATTTCAGATACAAAAATCTAAAAGGCAACTCTATCTAGTTTATATAAAGGTATATGCTTTTACGACATCTTCAAAAATAAGAAATATACAAGACATTTAAAATACGTTGGAAAAATTCCAAACTTCGTTCAGAAATTATGAATACAACAGTCGTACATAACAGATAAACTACCCCTCAGGGTGAGTAAGCAGTGTATATATCTTTTCATGAACAATTTTTTTGATTAGTAATGTTTTCACATCCGCGGCCGTTTGTCAATTGAATAAAATTTTCACGGGGTTTTTTAGTAAGGTTGTAGTTTATATTCGATATTTCAAAGTGAATCATTCCTGAAACTTATTGCATCATTTGATGAACGCTTTTATTATTACCGTGACGATTCACGGTTACGGTACCGTGACGGCATAAAAAAGGCAATATAAACATGCGTTCCTTAACACAATAATGCTGCAGCTCTTTCAAAAGATGAGATACGCAATGTGCGTAGGTCTGTTTCCTTCAAAGGAAAAAGTCATAATTTTCTTGAATTTCTGTCACACACCGCACAATGACGTTATTAAAACGTCATTGACACCGCACCGTGACGTCTCCGTAAACCCTTCAATATTACTAGCCGTGACGATAATTTTCAAAGTATGGAATATAGTAACAAGGATAATAATGAAGTGTAAGTGAATTCCAAAAATTAAAAAACGTCAAATGTGAACTGCTTTTGTTCTTAAACATATAATACTGCAGCTCTTTCTTACACACGAAATAACAACAGCCGAAAATGAGATAAACGGTGAAAGTATGTCTGCACATCCCCAAAGATAACATACAATCATTATCATATATCTCCCTCACACGTATAAAGAAAATGAAACGCAATTCCCCTTGCAAAAATAGTACTTTGGAGGAAACAGTCACACGTATTTTGTGTGCCTCGCCATTATTTATTGTATAAGAAAGAGTTGCAGCATTATAGCCATAAGGAACGTATGTTTATTGCTTTGTTTGCCGTGACGGTACCGTAACCGTGAATCGTCACTGCAATAGGCCACTTGCATCACATTTAAAAAAAATCCGGTTTAGGCAAATATTCTAAGACATTCTGTTTTTTTTTAATCGTATTTTTGAAACCCTGGCGATTTTTTGAAAATTTCAATCCAAAAAATCAGACCATTTTTTATACACCGGAAAGATGGGACATAATTTTATATGTGCGAAAAAACGATAATTACATAGCAGAAAATCATTTAAAAAAAAATAACGTTTTCCACACGAATGGCACAGGAGAATAACGAGGCATACCAAAAATATTACATCTCATAATTATTTTTTTCCTTGATCCATCTTATTGGTCATAAATCCATTATAAGGTTCAACGTCTACATTACTAAATCCATTGTAATATACCTGTACTTGTGAATTATAATAGTGATGAGAATATTATAAAAAATGGTGCTGATTTTATTTAAATCAGCACCAATTTAAATAAAATCAGCACCATTAGCATTATACCTCTAAAACACGTACAGACAGCATCAAATGTACGGGGTTCTCTTCATAACATCCGTCAAAAAGTCAAATCAAATGATAAGTTCGCAGAGAACAAACAATACATCTAGTGAACTTTAAATGTCAAATTCAAAAATTCGCCTGAAATCAAAGTGTTGCGATATAAAAAAATAAATCAATGTGGAATTTTACAAAATTAATAGGAACATTTTCATGTAGTGATTGTCACGAGCCCATATAATGGATTTATTTATTTAAAAAAAAACTGTACATTTCTAAAAGTTTTTACTAACATTTTCGTAATCTTGGTAAAAAAATCTATCTACACGATTTTTTCCAAGTCGTTATGAAATCCATGCAAGTGGCCTATTATAAAAGCGTTAATTGTGATTTGTTTTTTGGGTGTTATGTCGTGTTGCGCTACCTCCTTCTTTAGCCAACGCATCGGTCTGCATTACAGCGTTCATCATCAGGGCAGATGCGTAATGGTGATAATGATGGAAATGCTGTACGAACCGTTGGCTAAAGAAGGAGATCGCGCAACACGGCGCAATACCCCAAAAATAAACCACGATAATGTTTTTGGTCGTGAATATTACAAAACATATTTTATTGCATCACTATTTCAACAGTACAATATTTTTTTAAATACTTACATAAAGAATTTTAGTTTTATTAAGATATCTAATTTGAAAATTACAAAATTTTTAAAACCTCAAAAATTTAAAACAATTTTTCCTGTTTTCAAAATTTATTAAAAATATCACAAAAACTCTGTACCTGAGAAATTTACAAAGAAAATTCTTTTTGGACGGGTCATAGAATTTGAAAAATTTATCAAATTTAAAAGTTTATTTTTAAGTTTTTTTTTAAAAGGCAATTCACCCTAAAAAAGAGTGCATCTTTCAAGTTCTGCGAAAGTTCTATTTTAGCTCTGATATTATTTCAGTTTTGTGTAGCAACTGAACCATACCAATATAATAACATAACTTCAATAGGACTTTCACTTGAAAATATATAAAAATAGATCTTGAAAATTAACTTTAAAATTTGACGAATTGTTCTAATTCTGTAAAAATTAACCAAGGGGGGTTGTTGCTTTACAGAATTGAACATTATTACAAATTTTAAAGTTAATTTTCAAGTTCTGCGAAAGTTCCATTTAAGTTAATTTTTTACCGTTAAATTTTAATCATGTTTTTGCTTTATATACCCACCGTTTGTTCTTTTTAGGTACAATAATAATACAAATTTAATTATATTACCCACGCACAGGCTGCGCCTTAGTGGGTTCCCATTATTCTGATTATTTTCATAATAATGTATATGTATATCAAATGTAAATTTGGGAAAAAATAAAGGAAAACAAAAGTTTTTTTTATTATTTCTGTTATTATATAATAACAGAACTTTAGTGGAACTTTAACAGAACTTGAAAATTAAAATTGAAATTTGATGGATTGTTCAAATTCTGTAAACAACCCATTCTAAGTGAATTATTTTTTAAATTATTATTTTAAAAGGTTCTATATTTACCTGGTCTCATTCGTAGCCTCTCATTCATCAGTAATTCAAAAGGGGTCCAAATAACCGAGAGCACTCCGATGAGAAGGCACAGACCTCCAAACAACAGCTGCATTTTGAGACCTATAAAAAAGCAATATATTTAATCAACAAAGAAAATATTGAAAAATACTAATAGTGAAGTACCCACTGCTCCGTACGGGCGGCGTACGTAGAGATTTCTTTGACTGCAATGCGCTGGCAAATATACAAAAATCGTTAGTTTTGGCAACCTTTATAATATGAAACTAGGGGACATACCAAAACACGTAATACTGTCAGAAACTTGTCTAAGGTTGGATCTGTATGATTCGTTCAATTTATTAGGTTCACTAGAAGCCTGTACCCGGCGTTGTCAGGGATTAAAATTCTTAAAAAAATGTAATTTAAAATAGTAATATTTATTTTAATTTTAACTTAATGATTAAAACTTCAAATTGTAATACTTATTTAATGATTGAAGACAATATTAGCAAATTCCAATCGAAATCGAAAAATGTACAGGCAAATCAGAAAAAAGATACGGTCACATCTTGGAAACGAACTCAGGACCTTAGTCTTGCCGGATAGAGTGTGTCAATTATTTCAACTTTTGAATTCAGAAACGTCTGATATCTCAAAAGTTGCGTCGCAAAGAAAATGAGAACTGAATTTATTTATTTTTAAATGATGATGCTCGCTAAAATGCATTGAAAATCAGAAAAAAAACGTAAAACGGTTTCATGGCAACTCAGAATGAAGCCAACTCAGAAATACCTCAGAAAGGTCATTAAAAGCTATGAAAAGATAATTTTAAAATAGCCGATAACCCTAACCTAAGTTAACCTATTTAACCAATTTTTAAATATTTTTTATCATCACTCTTTCTGAGGTGCTTTTGAGTTTATTTTATTTTATTTTATTTTATTATTATTATTATTGTACAACAGAATAATTCCAATTACAGTACAATTTAGTTACCCTATCAGCATTTAGGCAAGTGACCCTTCAATAATATTTTTAAGGCATATAAAGAACAGTCACTTACATCCAAATGGTTTGCAATTTCATTTAACAGCACCACTCCCCTCGTCATGCTATGCTTTGCCAAGACGTCTGTTCTGCCGTTCGGTACTTTAAATAAGTCATGATGTCGACTTCGGCTGTAGTGGTCACATATAAATCATAGCATCCCAAGAGAAATGGGCTATCGATGAAATTGTTCCAAATTTTGAAAGACAAAATAGCAAGACTTGCTTTCCGTCTAGTTTCTAGACTCACAGAATCAGTTTCCTCAAGTAAGTCAATATGGTGCATGAACCTTGGATAGTTTCCATGCTTCCGCATATAAACATACCGGAGGAATTTCTTCTGGTTTTGCTCTAACATATCAATGTACTTCTGGTGGTACGGTGCCCAAACATCGCTCGCGTACTCCAGCTTGCTTCTCAGTATGCCATCAAATAACGCTAGCATAGCTTCTTGGTTATCAAACTGCTTACAAGTCCTTATGATGAACCCAAGAAGTTTGTAGCAAGACTGAGTGAGCTGCGATATATGGCAAGAGAATGTCAGTTCGGGATCAAAGACGACACCGAGATCTTTCACGGATTTTACACGTGATAACGTTTCGCCTTTTATTTTATAATCGTAAACTATAATGTTTTTACAACGAGTGAAGGACATTGTGACACATTTCTTTGTATTAAAATCTAATTTGTTTGCCAACGACCATTCAGATAATGCATCTAGATCAGTTTGCATTTTAAAGCAATCTTGTTGGCAGCTTATTTCCATCATAATTTTAAGGTCATCTGCAAATAGTAGACATTTGCCGTTCTTAACACAGTTTTGGATGTCATCTATAAGTATTAGAAACAACATAGGTCCGAGGTTAGACCCTTGAGGAATTCCAGATTGCGCTTGGAATTTTTTTGAATTATGTCCATTTATCGAAACAAATTGGCTTCTGGATTTTAAATACGATGAGAAAAAGTTCAGTGTTGGTAGATCGAAGCCTATTTTAAACATTTTCCTCAAAAGTATATCATGGTTAACACGGTCAAATGCTTTGGAAAATGTCAAGTTGGTTTCATTCTGAGTTGTCCGGTCACCAATGGGATCCTATCCCCTTAGGTTATATTAAATTGTATTATACTTCGACTTATTATCTTAATTTATTAATGCATATTTTTATTGGCTGCTATCGGTATGAATGATTGCAAGATTCATCTCGTACTAAAAGCTACTTAGATAGTGTCTTAGATAAATTTATCAATTTTTTTTTTATGCGACATCTATTGACTTTTCTGCAAGTCTGAGATGAATATTTATTTTTATTTTAACTTAATGAGTAGGTAATATCTCAAATTGTAATAGTTAATTAATTAAGACAGTATAAGCGACTCCCAATCGAAAATTTGAAACAGAAAAATCAGAAAAAATACGGTCACATCTAGAAAACGAACTCAGGACCTTGCCGGGCGGTGATCTACCATTGTGCTAATTGGACCCTATCCCCTTAGGACATATTTAATTGTATCATAATCTTAGACTGCCAATATTATCTTCATTTTTTTTAATGCATATTTTTATTGGCTGCTGTCTTTTTTTTACATGGGCTCCACACAGGAGGCCCTGAAGAAAATAATTTCCCTCAAGGCCTATGCCATCTTTGGGGATGCTGTGTGGAGGGTTTTTTAAGGAAAGGAAGGAGAGGAGAGTTCTGGGAAGGAAAAGAGTTTAAGGGGTGGGTAGGAATGTGGGGTTAAGTGCATACTGGTCATCCGCCTCCAAGACCTAGACAAACCTAACCCCATGAACCCGGGCACCCCTGCTAAATCACCAAACGTAGCGAACCAGTTGGAGTGAGCTATGGCAAAGGTGTTGGTTATCCAATAAAGGTTCCCGGGGCGGCGGTACCCATTCCCGCCTCCCAAATTGAAGCTTTATGTATGATTGCAAGATTCATCTTGAACTAAACGATATTTATATAGTGTCTTGGATAAATTTATCAATTTTTTATTGAAGTGGCAACTGCTTTAGCGCTGTTGTGATTTAAAACTCGAAGAAACAAAAAATAGCGACACTAAAAAGAGACAAACACATTCATCTACGGGATTTAGCCTGCGAGAGAATGAGATAATGAGTATAATCGCTCTCCTCTTTGTGCGGTGCTTCGTAGCCTTCCCACTCTTGTCTACTTCAGTTTTCTGAAGGTTTCGCTTCTACCGTGTGTGATTTTTTTAAAGTGAAAACTTCTTTAGAACCGTTGTGATTTGAAACTCGATAAAATGAAAAATTATGACACTAAAAAGAGACAAACACATACGTATATAGGATTTAGCCTGCGAGAGAATGAGGTAGTATATTCGGTCTCCTCTTTTAGAGGTGCTTCGTAGCCTTCCCACCCTTGTCTACTTTAGTTTTCTGAATGTTTCACCTGTATCGCGAGTGAATTGGACTTTGTGATACGACATCTATTGACTTTTCTGCAAGTCAAATGTTTATTTTTATTTAAACTTAATGAGTATGATTTTAAATTGTAATATTTTATTATTGAAACAGAAAATTAAAAAAAAAATTGGTCACTTCTAGGAAGAGAACCCAAATGTGACCGTATATATTTCTAATTTTTTTGTTTCAAATTTGCGATTAGAAGGCGCCAATATTGTTTTCATTATTTAAAAATTAAAATGGATAGCATGTTGGTTTACATTACAAAAATCTATTCACCAATAGAAAAGATAATATTTATATTTCAAGTTTTTAAAAGGGAACAAGGTCAAAAATAGGTGTTTTAATGCAACCTTAAAATTAAATTGGTCACGATTCTCAGCACCTTGTCATTATGGTAAACACCTACCTAATGCAGTTTTAGCATTTTTTTATAAGACAAATCGGAGCTAAGAATAGCGTGGCTATAACTTCTACTCTTCGCATTCGTAAGCCAAACATTAGAACATAATTCAAATATTAACTCTTTAAATATTGTATATTATATCGACGGTCCTGAAAAATGTCGTATATGCGATTTTGTAGTTTTGCAGTAGAGATGTTTAAAGTGTAATTTCTGCATTTTTACTGTTTTTGATATCAAGAAATATAGTGTTGTTTTGATATTACGTCCTTACATATGAACTTGGCGTTTTGTATGGGAGGAACATAAAGTCGATTTTTTTTAATATAATATATTTATTTAATCAAAGTATGTACCATTGCTATCTATGCACTTTTGCCATCTCATAGGTAGTTCATCGATCCATTTACTATAAAAACCACTCGGACGGGAATCAATAAAATCTTTGAAGGCGGTTTGGACTGCCCCATCGGAGTTGAATTTTTTCCCTTGCAAGAAGTTATCCAAATTTCGAAAAAATGGTAATCTGTTGGGGCAAGGTCCGGAGAGTACGTTGGATGTCTTAGACATTCCAATTGAAGCTCCTCTAATTTGGTAGCCGTCTGTTGTGCAGTGTGTGGTCTAGCGTTCTAACGCGCGTTTGTTGATTTGCTTCACTCAATTCGTGAGGTCCCACCTTTCAAGCTTTTTCACCTTCCCAATTTGCTTCAAGTGGATTAAAACAGTTTTATCACTAACACCGCAGCCTGCAGTTAACTCGCACGTGGTTTGCGATGGATCCGCTTCCACAATAGCCTTCAATTCTTTATTATCAACTGTGGTCTCCGGCCGTCCACGGCGCTTGTTCTGCAGGTCGAAATTTCCAGAAAGAAAACGTTGGAACCAAACACGCGCTGTGTTTTCTTTTGCGGCACCGTCGCTATACACATCATTAATCCTTCGAGCCGTTTCTGCAGCACTGGTGCCACGGTGGAACTCGTCCTCGTAAATAACGCGACATTTCAAGTTTTCCATTTTGTAAACTAAGTGACGCAAATAAAAAAAAAACAATTAAGGAAAAAACAAATGAATTATAATTTTCGAAACACAAATAAATGAGTAAATAGCTGTATAAATTTGAATTTGGAATTCCTAACCAAAGAGAAGATATTTGAGATCAAAATTGCCATTACGGCAAAACGCCAATTTCATATGTAAGGACCTAATATGTTGCATTCAAAATTGCGAAATTTGGACTTTTAAATCAACAAAATAAGCCAATAAATAAGGTAACAGAACGATTTTCGGGGAAGTTTCGAACAGGACTGTCAAAACATTGTACGCTTTTACAATTGCCGTAAAGACTCACGGTTACGTTACCGTGACGGCAAAAAAGGCAATAAACACACGATCATTATCTTTATAATGCTGCAGCTCTTTCAAAATATGAGATACACAAT
This sequence comes from Limnephilus marmoratus, assembly GCA_917880885.1. Lineage (NCBI taxonomy): Eukaryota > Metazoa > Arthropoda > Insecta > Trichoptera > Limnephilidae > Limnephilus > Limnephilus marmoratus. The sequence continues at coordinate 21,771,370 of OU862932.1, read as the reverse complement.
GCACAATGTAGGTCTGTTTCCTTCATAATTTTCTTGGATCTCTCTCACACACCGCACCGTGACGTTTCCGCAGATCCTTACCAATACCACTTGCCGTGACGATAATTTGGAAAGAATAGAAAATAGTAACAAGGATAATATTGAAGTGTGAGTGATTTCGAAAATTCAAAAAGGTCAAATGTCAATGCGCTGATGGTTTTGCTTTTGTTCTTAAACGTATAATGCTGCAACTCTTTCTTACTAAATAAGAACAGTCGAAAATGAGACAAATGGTGAACGAACGTCTACATCCTTCCAAAGGAAAGATACCATCATTATGATACATCTCCCTCACACGTATAAAGAAAATGAAACGCAATTCCCGTCGCAAAAAGGTAGTATTTTATTTGCATCACCATTATTTAATGTTTAAGAAAGCCCTGTAGCATTATAGCCAAATTACAGCGATAAGGAACGTGTGTTCATTGCCCTTTTTTGCCGTCAAGGTATCTTAATACGACAATATACCCTAAAATATATTCAGAATCTTAACGACGTAAGTAAAGAAGCCGTGTATACAAATTGCGACTCGCGAACCGTGCATTGGACGAAACTGCTGTCGAATTTGCCGTATCAAAGAAAAGAAGAAGATAAATAATTTGGGAATCTTAACGACGTAAGTGAAGAAAGCGTGTAAACAAATACACGCCGCGGCACGGCGTATTGGAGCAACGTACGGTCGAATTCATCCTAACAGGCCTGGAGATACGGCCTTTCCGCCGCGTTCATTTTAATGAATTCTGAAGACCGTGTTACAAATATTTAAAATGTGTCTCCATGTTGTCCTCCCGAAGTTATTAATTCATCGCCTAGAAAAATAAAATCTTATGCTTACCGCTAACTAGTTGAAAAACGGGTTATAAAGTTTTAAAACCGTTGTACGTAAAATATATTAATGGTAAGGTACTGTTTTTATTAATCTAAATTATAAATAACTAGCATTCCTTGTGCGGCATGGAAATAAAAAAAATTATTATAGTTACGAATTCGCCGGAAATGATTAAAATGTAAATTTTGAGCAAACAAAAATTATTAGGATTGTGTACCACCTTAACCCGAGTCGTCACGGTAATTATAAAAGCGACCAAATGTTTTACATAAGTTTTTTTCTTAGTGTGCGAGTAATTTGGACACAATTGGAAAAAAAGTAATAATCGAGTTATCCATTTCCGAAATAATGTAAAAACAACAATTACATTTTTAAGACCAAATGCAATATATTTGCTGTCTAAAATAAAAAGACAATCAATTATTTTTATTGACTTTTACCTTGTTCGAAATCGAATAAATTTGGTATAGGTATGTCGAAATGTTTTGAAACCAATTCCAATCACCGATTTACTAGAATAAATTTGAATCAATTAATTAAATTTCGAAATTGACACCTTGATGTGGGCCCTATTTATATTATGAAATACAGTCTAGCGTATTATCTGTTTAGTCTATTAGAAAAAGGATTCGTTCGCTATTTCCATAGACATCCAAATAGATAGACAAGAAGCTACAGATGAGGGGTAAAACCAAACTATGGAAGGGCGAAGAGGGGAAAGATGAATGTGATTCGTTAAAAAATCTATCTGACAGTATATAGGCATCTTGCATTATAATATCACCATTTAGTTCTTAAAAGCAAAATCTGCTTTTGAATGAATAGACCTTTTTACATGGGAGCGCGAATTGTCCGCCACGTTATTAACATATTTGCGTAGTCCAAAGGCGGGAAAGGAAAGTTCGTTACCTTTTTCACAGAGGAATATTTTGTTGCCATATTTAGGTAAGACACTTTTACAAATGTTTCATAATTTCCTTACCCCTGTAACCAGCGATGAGCTCACTGGAGAAACGCCCACATTCGCTATATTCACATATATTAGGGTTTAATGTATAGCACAGGTTCTCATTTTTGTTCGTAAAATGTATGATGCGTGCTTGGCGCTGGTCAGGAAAAGAATGATTTTTAGATTTAAGCGAGGCTCTCGTCGATCCGAGCTGGCTCCATGGAACCGTTATGGGGAGGGGGAAATAATACGCTTTTATCACTTAGGGCAGGTCCAGATATATTCATATGTCCATGGCTATTTCCTTTTTCCTCTAACCGACTCGTTTATACGTATAATGCTATGGATACACATGCTCATTAGTAGCAAAAGAGCATGCTACTAATGAGCAATTAGAGACTTCCCATTCCACCCGCGAATCCAATGAGCAAGCTCAATACTAGCAACGTCATTGACACACATGCTACTAGGTAGCAATTGCTCATTAGTAGCATGCTCTTTTGCGACATGTGTGTCAGTGGCGTTGCTAGTATTGAGCTTGCTCATTGGATTCGCGGGTGGAAGGGGAAGCCTCTAAACATGACATGTGTGAACAGGCTAGCTTATAAGCATGCTCATTTCGATCACAGTTCGCGCCTGCGCATTATTTGCAAAAATATCAAAAATGGCCAGATGGATTTATTATGGAATTTGGAACACAACGTTACTAAAATACTTTTTAAAAGTTCCTTAACCTCCGAAATGAGACGACATTCTATTGAAATTAACATTTATTTAATCATTTTCGGGTTTTTTGACATTCTTTTTTTTACATGAGCTCCACGCAGGAGGCCCTGAGGAAAATAATTTCCCTCAGGGCCTATGTCATCTTTGGGGATGCTGTGTGGAGGGGTTTTTTTTAGGGAAAGGAAGGAGAGGAGAGTTCTGGGAAGGAAAAGGGTTTAAGGGATGGGTAGGAATGGATAGGTAGGTTTAGTGTGTCCTGGACATCCGCCTCCAAGACCTAGACAAACCTTACCCCATGAACCCGGGCATTCCTGCTAAATCACCAAACGTAGCGAACCACTTGGGTTGACCCATGGCAGAGGTGTTGGTTATCCAATAAAGGTTCCCGGGGCGGCGGTACCCATTCCCGCCTCCCAAATTGTAAATCTTAAATACAAATCAACCGTTTTATATTTTTTTGTCAAAAGATTCTTAAATAATTGCGTTGCAAGCAATATGATTATTTGGTTTAGTTCTGGGCGAATGCAACTGACTCCATTTGTTGACATTTGTTTGACTCGAGCATGCTAGTCAAATAGCATGTGTGTACAATTGTTGTGTACAAACAAGCCTGCTCATTTATGAGCAAATGCGTAAAGTGCTGGCATGCTCATTAAGCATGCTCATGAACTTGCTCATTAATGAGCATGTGTGTCAGTACCATGTAACGACGGTGCAAATGACGCCTAGTATGAAAGAGACGGCGTGGTAGAGCAAGAAGAAAGGACGCAATGGAATTTTAACGATTGTCCAAATGTCTCTTCTTTAGCACATGCTGTAGGAGATATTTTATTGTATAATGTAAAATAATCGGAAAACAATTTAATATTTATTTCCGAACTTCACAAAATAAAATGAAACATGAATTTTGGCGGTGTTCTTTTTCAAGTGAATTAAAAGAGGCGGTACCCAACTGCGAATTTCATCCTTCTACCATCAGAAGGCCCGATAGCGCGTCGTTTAATCGCCTCCTAGATTTCGAGGCGAGATCGAGATTCTGAGTTAAATTCTGGTTTTGAATTAATGTCTCAAAGACGTCCATTATTTTTCCTTAGTCTGTAGGTAGGTACATAATTGATATCGTAAAATTGCGTGCCAAACAACGTTAGTGCCAAATGAGTTGTTTTAAATGTTTATTATTGATTCACCTACTAACTCGTACAGGGTGACCAAAAATCACACTTCTAAAAATAAATTGGGACAGGTACATTTATTTATGTTTTTTAAAAGTTGGGGTAATTCGTTGTGTAATATTTTTGTGAATAGGTATAGCAAAAGAGTTCCAACTGTTCCCCACTGTCCGGAGTCAGTGAGACTCTGGCATCCAAAATTAACATAATATAGGTAGTGTAGTGAATAAGAAAGTGAAAACGACGCACAGTGGGCTGAAAATCGCCTTTCATAGACATAGAGACTTGAATTTTCAAGGGTATTTTTTTTTACTGGAAATGGATTCTGCTTATCATTACTATGCTATAAAATTTCGTATGAAACAATTGCGTGTACAAATGAAGGAGTTATCATTTTTTTAAGAAAAAATTGTAGGGCACTGACATTAAAAATGAGGCTATCTCTGGAATCATAAGGTTGGCCATTATATCCTTACACACAGATATACTACTATTTATTTGTATTTTTTGACATACTTTGTATTGTGGCGCAACTTGCGATTTTTTTTATGTAGACGATTCATTTTAACGCTTCAATGCATTATCATCCTCTTCTACAATATTTATCATGATTACAGATTAATAATCAATGTTGAAGCACCCTTTTCCGTACAATACTTCGATGATGCCAATATGGCGGAGTAACTCTAGAGTAACTATTGGTTTTCGGAAAGTAAGAACAAAAGTTAAAAGTAACGTACAACAAGCAGTCAAATTGATTGAAAAACGTATTTTGGTGAAATTTAACTATAGTAACGGCCTTTTGTTTAACTTTAAAAGTAAAAGGCCTTCATTTGTACACGCAATTGCTTCATACGAAATTTTATAGCATAGTAATGATCAGCAGAATCCATTTCTAGCCAAAAAAAAACCTTGAAATTTTAAGTCTCTATGTCTATGAAAGGCGATTTTAAGCCCACTGTGCGACGTGGCGGAGGAGGAAGTACCGGGATATTCAGATCTGATCATCCGATTCTGAGTGGTTGTCTATCACCAGGGTGATACTGAGACTATCCATCATTATAATTTGAAAGGTTGACCGGATTTTATTACGACTTTCTTTGGATTGTGTCATTTCCACTCAAAAACCATTTTTTATTAATTGGTTACGCAAAAAACTAACAATAATCATTAGAAAAAATGTAAAGCATATAAAAATAGTTCCGCGCAAAGTTTTTTCAAAATATACACAAATACCTAACCTTATATACATGTATGTTTTCTCTGGAACTATTTTGGAAGCACTAACTATAAACCAAATTTAAACTTCAAAATAATATCAGATAAGTTTCTTTGTGCCCAAAAGACGACTAGTTTCCAAACTATTTCCACATAAAACTAGAGATATGACTTTTATATAAATAATCGATTATTGAATAATCGATTCTTTTTCTTAGCATGAAAAATCGATGTATAAATAATCGATTTTTCTTGAATAATAATCAATTAATAATCGGTTTTTCCCCAAATTCGACAAATTAAAATAAACGCGAAAAAAATCATTCATCAGTGTTTTATTAATTAAAAAATATTCAACAGAAATTGTAAGTTTTAAAATAATCAAAAGAAATTAAAACTTTTTTTAAAAATAATCAACACAAATTAGAAATCCGTGGGCACTGGGCAATGATCTCGGTAATAAAAGCTTCGGTAAGCGTTTGAACAATATACTACGGTTCCTGGACTTAGTGAACACGGTATTAGCTTTTGAAAAGAATCTCTCTGCTAGGCCCTGGGGAAACTTCAATAAAACTTAATTAAAGGAAAACAATCACTTTGTTTGTTACCACGATTTATTGATTTAATTTTTATTTACCGACCGGTTTCGCTTAATACAAGCATCTTCAGGGTATAAATTAAAACTGATGAAAAATTTATACCCTGAAGATGCTTGTATTAAGCGAAACCGGTCGGTAAATAAAAATTAAATCAATAAATCGTGGTTACAAACAAAGTGATTGTTTTCCTTTAATTAATATGTCAAACCACAAAGTGACTGCTTTCTACAAAAAAAAAAAAAAATTCAATAAAACTGCTTTCAAAGCACAAAAGAAATGTCATCGTGGACGCACAGATGGCATTAATGTCATGTTTTGTTTCAATCCTCACAGAGGTTCGCGCTCTGGATTTCGGACTAATGCGTAGCAGGGCTGCAAAGGAAAAAAAACGATTTTTTAGAAAATCAAAATCTAGGGATGTGGCTTTACATAAATAATCAGTTCTTTTTCTTAGCATGAAAAATCGAATTATAAAGAATCAATTTTTTGGAAAACTAAAATCGCTTAATAAAATCGATTTTTGTTGGAAAAAAATCGACTTTCAATCGATTTTTTCATAATCGATTATTTTTTAACATCCCTACATAAAACCCTGGCACTATAAGAAGCAAGCTGGGGCGTGTAAGCGGTTTTCTCTTCTTTTACATTATATCCTCACAAAAGGCCCTGAAAAAAAATCCCTCAGGCCTTTGTCATCTTTGGGGATGCTGTATGGAAGGCCTTTTTAGGGAAAGGAAGTAGAGAAAGTTCCGGGAAGGAAAAGGGTTAGAGTGGCAGGTAGAAATCTGTAGCTTAGTGTGTTCAGGAGTGACGAACATATGAATCTATTCCTCCCACTGCGGTGCAAGGCGATGGGTCGAGAGTCCGGCTGCAGTGGTCAAAACGTCTTGCTCAGAAATAACAGTAATGATAAAGTAGTTTGCATTAATTTGAATGGGAAGACAGACCCATTAACATGGTGACGCATGGTCACCACTTTATGACAGAAGCAGAGGCAGGTAGAAGCGTGAATCCAACACTGACCTACGGTAACACCAATCCCAATACAGATATTGCCGTTGTTACATAAACAAGGCACGTACACGTAACATGTTTTGAGGCTTAACGGCAGTGCCGCATTCGTATGTTTAATGCGCAATATGTGCGACGAATGCGGGCGGCCAGACCGAGGGGCGGTCTCGTGACGGATTTCTTTGTCTCTTTGTTGAAGTAAAACTTATTTACGCACGCTTGAATTTGGGAGTAAGCTGGTGAATGCGTGACGAGAGCGTTACGAAAAGCGAGGTGAACGGTAGTTGAGTGGGAGATATAAGTGAGTGAAGATAGAAAGAGAGAGAGTTACGCTTCGTATATTACTGTAGGGGCAAGAGAGAGAGGTGCGAGCACACATTTTCTTTCTCTCTTCCTCTCATAGCCAGTTACGTTTAGTATATCTAAGACTCAGTGCAGGACTATTGTCTGTATCACACTGTAAGAGCAAGAGAGAGCAGTGCGCGCGCACATTTTCTTTCTCTCTTCCTCTCATAGCCAGTTACGTTTAGTATATCTAAGACTCAGTGCAGGACTATTGTCTGTATCACACTGTAAGAGCAAGAGAGAGCAGTGCGCGCGCACATTTTCTTTCTCTCTTCCTATCATATAGATGGAGATAAATAAGTTTTACTTCAGTCGTGTGGTCTACAGCACACCCGTTTTTCTCTATCATATTTCTTAATTAAATTCTTATGTCATGCTTGCGATGCAGCGTGAAAGTAAATTGCATGCAGAAGGAATGAGGGTTTTGAAGTGAAAACTTCGGTAATACCGTTGTGATTTGAAACTCGATGAAACGAAAAATAACGACACTAAAAGAGACAAACACATACGTCTATAGGATTTAGCCTGCGAGAGAAAAAGATAGTATAATCGGTCTCTTTTTTATGCGGTGCTTCGTAGCCTATCGGTCTCCTCTTTGTGCGATTGTTCGTAGCCTCCCCACTCTTGTCTACTTTAGGTTTCTGAAAGTTTCTTTTGTACCGCGTTTGAATTGCACCCTTTGATTTTTTTTAAAGTGAATGTGAGAGTCCTATCTGTCCGGAGCCAGTGGAATTATGGTATCTCTAATTAAGGTCCGGGCATTGATTTCCCCATATTTCTGTATGGTATAGAAACATGGAATGGACATTTAGAACAAGCGAAAGAAAAAGGATAGACGCCCTCGAAATGTGGTGCTGGAGAAAAATGCTCAGGATTCCATGGTCAGCCATACGCACAAATTAATGCGTCTTTTCTGGAAGAGCTAGGCTTCCACAATAGGCTTTCAACTATCTGCCCATAATGTATCATTAGATACTTTGGACATGTTGCCCGCCAAACTGAGGACTCCAACTTGGAGAAACTCATAGTGGTGGTTTGGCAAAGTGGAAGGCAAAAGAAGCAGCGGAAGGTCACCAATGCACTGGAGTGATCAACTAGCGTCCGGTACGTCAGTGTTCGCAGCTCACTACACTGCGCAGGGCCAATACCAGGCTTTTCAGATCTAGTCACCAAAGCCGGCTAATGTCATTTTAAGCCATGCTTAATGGTGTCATTTCACCAGGGCGATATTGAGAGCATCTACCACACTGATACGTTCCCCAAATAATTATGGTATATGAAATATATGTGAAGTCTCACATAATAATCTCCCTTCGGCACCGGTGCATAGTCGGGAAACACGCCAAACGCGTGCCCAACATTTGTGCACGGTTGACATTTGTCACATGAGAACGGGTCGTTTCTTCGACTAGTTCTTGTGTTCAACAGCTCGGCTGTGGAATGATTTGCCGGCCTCTGTATTTCCTCCTTCCTACAACATGGGTCTCTTCAAGACCAATGTTCGTTCCTTCCTCTCCTCAAAAAGACCCTCCAGATGACATAGGCCCTGAGGGAAATTATTTTCCTCAGGGCCTCCTGTGTGAAGTTAATGTAAAAAAATAAATATAAAAAATAAAAATAAATATATATATATATATATATATATATATATATTAATTACAAACTATTTATAAAGGAGGGTGTCTGTGGCGGGCGGGTGGTGTGGATATGATTTTTATACAAATCTACTGTTTTATTCCATCACTGATTTTGCACACTGCACCTTCAAAACAAGAAAAAGGTCACTGAATTTACGAAAAAAAAACTGTGCGTGAAGCCCAGTCTACACCTGGGAATTTAGTAACAAATATATTTTTTTTAATTCCCATGGCGGGATCCACCCTTCCATAATGCCATTTGTATAAAATCGCACTGCCCTGTCCAGGCATTTTCTGGAAAACAGGCGGCAATACCCCTCGCTACGGCCCTGCTGAAAGGTTCCTTATTTTAATACAACGTTTTTATATGCTTCTTCATTCGTTACCTCATATAGTTTATTAAACTGGTTTTTATTAATAATTAATTAATCAACTTGGTTTTAATATTCAAGCGCTGTTGTTTAGTGTTGTTGTTTTTATTGTCTCGTTAGATTGCTATAAATAAATTTATAATTACGTAAAAAAAAAGTAGATATAACAGGTTCTTCCAAAGTAAACGGAACCATTGAAAACTGTATGTTTGGTTGCGTTAGGTAAGTGTTAAAAATTAAAATAAAGACATAGAATTTACGAATAAAGTATAGGTTAGTACCAAAGATATTGAAATATAAGGATATGGGCTATCGGCAGTTTTTACTGGGTGGGACTTGCTTCCTGGTGTCGCCGATATTTTTAATTATACTACTGCACACCTTCGAAAAATCAACAAAATTCCTTTATTCAAACTTCCCTTGCTACATTATTATTACACTCCATTTTTTGTTCATTTTTGCTTCTCTTCATTAAAGTTTTACTGAGTAACAGACAAAGGCCCTCCCTTCATGGAGATACTTACAAAACTACGTAATTGTGACGCAACCACAAGTCACAAGCTCCCTTCAGATGTACTACTCTTTTTATGCTGGTTTCCGTACACGGCGCTACCCGAAATATACTGAACTTGATCGTGTAGTTAACATGATGTCAAGCGATGTCAAATGCCTTTTTTTCAACATCAATCCATGCCCTCTCCACTAAATCCTTTCTTACATATTCTGGTAAACACGCATTTTTTTCCACTTCCGGAACTTTAAACATAATAGAAGATAACTGATATTATTTGACAGAGTTAAGATTTTTTATTCTGTGTACCTAAATATATTGTTTACATGTGTGAGTAAGAAGACATATACGGATGTGTACGTATATATATGTATATGTATGTATATGTGTATATATTGTTTACATGTGTGAGGAAGAAGAATATATGTGTGTTTACGTGCAAGTATGTATATATATATATATATATATGTACGTGTTGGTGTTATATATGCATGTAAATGTATATATGTTTGTATTCATGTACGTAGGTGCATATGTGTGTGTGTGTTTATTTGTATATGGATGTGTGCACCTGTATATACGTGCACGTACGCAGGCACACATAAAAACACACACATACAAATAAATATAAAATTTTTGATATTGTTATGCATATTTTCATAATCTTATCCTTACGCACTTCTTGTTCTCTTTTCTTTTTTTATTATAACTTTTCCAATTTTACCATGTGTTTACACTAGACTTCACTCAAAGTAACTATCTTTAATTGATCACCATGAAACAGGCAGCCGCCTAGTATGGTGATTTAATGAATCTAATCTACTTAAATGTCTAATATATGTAACATGTATTTTATAAATAAATAAAATAAATAAATAAATAAATTTAACATTACTTTCATGTTCCGACGCCATTTCTGTCAAACGTCAAGCGAATAAGCAGCAGACACAAATGATGCAACGCGTCGCGCGCGATCAGCACCGCCGCGCCGGTTACGTGAAACTGAATTTAAACCGACAGACGTCGCGTAGCGCCGTGTACGGGTACCAGCAAAATCGTACAGGGGGTACTTACGATCGGCGCGTATGATACGCTCTTGAAGATCGAGTAGCTTGTAAGAGCGTCATGTACGGAGGAGGCACTAAGGTCCTCCGTTCATGGAGTTACTTTCAAACTACATGATTGTGACGAAACAACAAGTACCCTGCAGATATACTACTCTTTAATGCTGGTTTCCATACATGGCGCTACCCGAAATGTACTGAACTTTAAATCATTTTTCACGTGCAACCGTGGAGTTAACACGATGTCAAGCGATGTCAAATGACTTTTTTCTAACATCAATCCATGCCTTCTCCACTAAATCCTTTCTTACATATTCTGGTAAAGTAATTCTGGTAAATACGCATTTTTATCCCCTTCCAGAACAAATCTAACATTACTTTCATGTTCCGACGCCATTTCTGTCAAACGTCAAACGAATAAGTAGCAGACGGCTGTCGGTTTCCAATCTGTATCGAGCAACAGATTGGAAACCGAAAGCCGTCGCGTAGCGCCGTGTACGAGCGCCAGCAAAATCATACGGGGGTACTTACGATCGGCGCGTATAATACGCTCACGCGGATCGAGTAGCTTGTAAGTAGCGTCATGTACGGAGACACTAAGAGATATGATTTCATAAAATGATTTCCCTCAGGGCCTATGTCATCTGGGATGCTGTGTGGAGGGTCTTTTTGAGGAGAGGAAGGAATAAACATTGGTCTTGAAGAGACCCATGTTGTAGGAAGGAGGAAACATAGAGGCCGGCAAATCATTCCACAGCCGAGCTGTTGAACGCAAGAACGAGTCGAAGAAACGACCTGTTCTCATGTGACAAATGTCAACCGTGTACAAATGTTGGGCACGCGTTTGGCATGTTTCCCGACTATGCACCGGTGCCGAAGGGATCAATGATGCTAGTTCCTCTGAGCATCTTCCATTGTAATACCGGTAGAACAAGGATAGCATTCCCACCCGACGCCTGTGCTCTAAAGATTGCAATCCGTCTGTTAAGATGGGAGAATCTATTAAACGGACCGCCCGTTTCTGCACAGAGTCGAGGGTATTTTTCAGGTATTTTGGAGCTCCAGACCAGAGGTGGATGCCAAATTCAACCGATTTGTACAGGGTTAGCAGTTGTGTACTATTAAAGTATCTGCGGGCCCTGTACAGTAGTGTGGGCCGATTTTTTTTTCTTTCGAATTCCTTATGGCGCTAGTAATAAAAAGTTGTCTAGGTACATAAAACATTAAAAAAAATTAGTTTAAAAAAAAACAAAAAATATCCTAAGGCTCCGGGGGTCCTTTGAAGTTTGAGAAAATATCGAAATATTTCCATTTTTTCAGCCCCTGCACAAAATATTCTGACATAGTTTAAAGATATTCATTTATGAGATCTTGTTAAATAAAGTCCATAGCTTCGATGTATATAACTATCATCTATTATTTTTATAGTATTATGGCACTAAAACACCTCCGCCCGCAGTCCCAAAACCCGCCCGCGCTTGAGCGGCGCGCCGTATTGGCCGTTCCTTGGTCGACCAAGGACCCCCCATTTCGTGATATTGTCGTGTAGGTAACTAAAAGTATTTTGAAAATAAGGGAAGAAGATTATTTGCCAACCATTTTGAAAGAAAGAATTACAAACATTATTAAGGCTTATAAACATAAGTATATAAACTTGTTGAAGTCAGAAAAATGTAGAAGAAATACAGTTTGCTTCCAAAGAAGAGTCTCTCCATTTAAAATCACAAGCTCCCTACTATTAGATATTAGTAATTGTAAATGTAAAGTCAATAAATGCAATTTATTAATGCAAATTACATAATAAATTAATGTTTCCCTTAAAAAAAAACCAAAGAGGTGAGAGAAAAATGTTTATCGGCAGTGTTGGTATACCGACTACGAAACAAATGGAAAAGCCCATGAAAAGAAAATGAAAACATCTTACCAAATCAACTGAACAGGTGTGAGAAAAAAAAGCTTTAAAATTTGTAGACATTTTGTATCATTGTCTATCATTGCGTCATTAACGTTAACATCAAAAATATCTTCTCCTGATGCAAAATCAAGTCGGCTACTCAAGACTAATAACACCGCCTTTCCGACAACAAGCAATTCTCCGTCTTTTACAGTTCTCTCCAAGATCTGTGACAGGTTCAGAATATTGATTGAGCTGGAGCAGCAATCGCTTATGCCGTCTTAAATGATTTCAACATAATCACGCAGGATAATAATAATAAAGTAATAGACAAAAATAGACAGCGTCGCGGACGTCTGCGTGCCAGATCTGTACTCATCAAAGCTAAGTGCATAAACTAAGTGGATTATTTTTTGATGGTCGAAAGAGTTAGACCTTAGCTAACATAAAAAGACACAAATACTATAAAATCACAGTTCTTGAAGAACACGTATCGATTATCGTGGAATCAGGATCTCATTTCTTGTAGCATTTTACGCCTAGGCCAGGCAGTGCCGTAAACATGGTCAAACTAATAATGGAATATTTTGCTCGTCAAAACATTTCACTCTACCATTTAAAAGCAATTGCGTGTGATAGCACAAATTTTAATACGGTAACAAATGGTGCTGTGATTCGAACGATGAAGAAACACTTGAATGGACCGGTACAGATGCTGATCTGTTTATTTCATTGCAACGAGCTGCTTCTACGCCTTTCGATTATGAAATCGGATGGTACAACCACAGGACCTTGTGGTTTTTCCGGCCCCGTAGGTTCGACTTTTCATAATTGCCATAATTTAACGGTACAATCTTTCTTCAAATTGATGTTGAGTATTCAACATCAAAATTTAAGCACCAATCAAAAATACTTGCTTGATATTTTCAAAGCAGTTTTCAGCAGACGTTGTCCTCCTGAAATTGCCAAAGAACCCAGGAGTAATTACTACAGTGAGTCGAATCTAACGATTATATATTGGAAGCCCAACGCCATCAGAAAATTTGGTTATCTTAGCCACGTTTTTCATGAGGGCATACTTTCCTATGTGGTTTGATATAAAATTGCATGGGTCGTGCAAAAAGGTGCAAGGCGTGTTTTTAGCATGATTAAATATTTGCGCTATCTTCCGGACGAATTAAAAGCAATAATTATCCGGCGATGCAGCGAAACGCTTACTTCGCTCATCCTGAAAATTTACTCTTGTCAATGATAACCGATGAATCATCTACCATCTAAGAACTTGGAACAAGGCATTTATTGAAAGCCAGAGAGTTATGCGGAAAGTACCCACATTGAATTTTGATGCAAAATCCTACTTTGATATAATATTTTGGCAAGACATGCGAATCACGTATCCTCCCATTTTGGAAGATGTAGCGGAAGAAGAATTAGAAGAACTTAACCAAACTTCAGAAGTCAGCTCCATTTTCATCAACTTTGACAGGTTCCCCTGTCTTACACAATCTGTAGAATCTGTAGAACAATCTGTAGAACGTTGTGTAAAGGTTGTTACTGAAATATCTTCGAAAGTGTGTGGCAAGAAGAACAGGGAAGGCTTTATACTACAACAATAAACTCCAGGAAAAATATGCCAAAAATCGTAAAAAACGTGATTTTCAAAGGGAATAATTGATCACTTTTAATTTTTCATGATTAACGTAATAATTATGATTGTAATTTTTAATGTTGTGACTGCTTTAATAGTAAATAAATTGATATCGAGAATTTTTTAATTGCAACTCTTTTATTTCCTTACTACTTGGGAATAATTCGCAAAAATATATATTTTAATCATTTTTCGAACGCTTCGGGGAACCTCGAAACGATAATATAAATTTTATTTTTTTATTTTTTATTAACACCAAAGACCTAAGACAACTTTTTATCACTAGCGCTCAAGGAAATAAGACAATTTTTTTTTCGCCATACAGTTGCGGCCCACACTACTGTACAGTACGCCCAGTTTTTGGGAGACTAACTTTACTCTGGCTTCGATGGAGCCCCCATACCTGAGCTGGTCACTTAGGGTTACACCAAGCATATCAATGGAGGGCCTGTTCGGAAGATTGCTTCCGTTGAAAGATACTAGATTAAGACTATTAAGATTATTTGTTTACATTAACCCTACTTTTTTGCATTTGAGGATGACGTGTAAAGGGCCTTTTTAACAAAAGTAAGTAGATTTTTTTCTGGGAAGGAAAATGTATGAGGGGTGGGTAGTAATCTAGTTGAGAGTGTGTCCAGGAGTGATGGATGTATGAATCCATCCCTCCCACTGCGTCGCGAGAAGTCAAAGGTTTTCCCAAAACCGGCCTCTCCCGATCCAATATGCCACGCAGCTGATGGGCAGGTGCATACGCCACCTAGACCTGAATATACCTCACCCGATAAACCCCTGCTAAGTCACCAAACGCAGTAAACTGTCATAATGCAGAGGTTTTTCTTTTTGTAATTTTTCTTTATTCATTGCATATTACGGTTACATCGTTTGTGGATTTTCGACCACCATGCTAGGCTGATGCTCGTGTTAAGGTTTTATCCAATAATTCAGTATAATTTGTCTACTTGGGTGTGTGCGAAAGGTCTTACGAAAATTGGTGACAGCAGTTTTCTTTGTTAATAAATAGAAAAAGAGGAGTCAACTTACAGTAAGAGGACTGAGTCAATTTAGACACCATAAAAAAATGACATTTGAAATCGTATAAATAAGTCGTCTCATTGTGGTTTACCACAGTTTGAAAATGGCCTTGTAAGCCAAAACAGCTGTAACAAAGATACATACTAAAATGCTGGTAGAACTTGATAATAACATTGTTAAATTTAATTTAAATAAAATTTTAAAAATTAAGTTTGCTAGTGAATGGTACGGATGTGTCGAACCGGTAGCAGAAAATTAAAAATTTTAAGTAATAGGGGGCATACATTAATTATGTGAGCTCAAAAGGGGGAGGGGGGGTCTCACGTATGCCTCCTAACAGGTGTACATTGAAAATAAAAACTCTTCAAAACAAAAAAACAAAAAGAATATATGTGGTGCGAAAGCGTGTGAAGATAATGCGTGGTTTAATACTATCTTCATGACTCATGAACCATCTCTTTTATTACTATTACCTATGGTTTTCTTTCAAATCGCCATAGATCACACTTCTGAGGATCTGTTCGGTGTAAAAAATAATGCATTTATTAATTCCGTGACCCGTTGTTGCCAGGCGGCCTTGAGTCCTGAGCAGGTCGTGCGCGCGCCAAGTCCCATTGTATTGGTTTTTGCTACACAGCTCTCAACACAGACAAGAGTGGATTATCTCACCATTATTCTTGTCTAATGGCCCATTCATTGATTGGGAACGTTCCCAGAAATTTGCAAAAACACCGGAGAGTATTAATCAATTGCATTATTAATTGTTTTGGAAATAATACATAATAATGTGATTTTTCGATAATCACAACAATAACAACTGTCGCGATATATTAATTTTGAAATGTGATTAGTCAGACATCTCAGAAAAATCTAAACTTGACTTGAGTATGCAGTTATACGTAAAAGTATACCCTCTATCTGCTACAATTCTCAAATTACTCATTATCACCACCAAAACAATTATAATAATATACACGCCTGACATTCCGTTCTCATATCGATTCGGTGTGCAACTCTGCGATGCGAATGCTAGGCTTTGTAATCTGCAACGCAAAATCTTTTTCCAACACAGCAGTCATAAAAATGCTCTACTTCACTCTGGTTCGCAGCATTCTCGAAAGTGAATCAGTAATATAGGGACCCGAAGATGCCCTATACGCAAATGATGTTGAAAAGGTGCAAAAAAAGTTCATGCGGTACCTGTACATGCGAGAGTTTGGGTACTACCCTTTGTTGTATCCCTCTGATTTTCTCGCGGGAATGCTGGGACTAAATCGTCTCGACGTTAGGAGAAAAATTGCAATGGTACTAGTAGTACACAAGCTGCTAAACTGGGACATTTGTAATCCTGATGTCCTGGAAAGGATTTCACTTTATGTCCCCGATAACTTCACCAGAGCAAGGCAACACAGACTTTTTACTTTTCCTAGAGGCAGGACCAACCTACCAATGGTTATGCCTCTGGGGAGAATGACCTCACTATTAAACCTTTCTTCTGAAATTGACATTTTTCAATCGAACTACAATCATTTCAAGAGCGAAATAAAGGTATTCTTTAGCACCTGTAATTATTAATGTACCTATATAATTAATGTATTACACTATTAACTAAAAATTGTGAAATGTAATTGGATATATATGTTAACTGTTTTTCACAATAAATAAATAAATAATCCAGGAAAACTTGTAGTGAATTAAACTAAAGTAATTAAATCACGTAAAATTGAAAGATGTGTGATAAAGGGTTTTTTTAGAGATTTTCTACGATATTTACATAGGGGCGGGCTGTTGCAACCAAAAAGTAAAAATATATTAAAAAGTACAAACATTTTTTGAGAACAAAATATTTTAAGAATTAGAAGTTGTAATGTTCTTTAATCTGTGGCTCACTAGCCCACAATAATAATGATTACAACGTAAGTTCGATATATTGTAGTTTATTGTGAATTACAATGGATTCAAGTAGTATTGTATTTAAGTCAACGGTAGCGACTGTTTACTGCGGCTTCTAGAACAGATCTGCGCGGCGGAACACGTCAGCTGTTCTTTTGTACTGAGAGCCCACTCGTCAATCTCCGGAAACCCGAACCTTTCCGAGCGGCGCGATATGTGAACACACCTATATTCACATACACTATAGAAACTCAGGAACGAGTCCCTTCTACGACTCGTTTTTGGAATAGGTCATCTATGGAATGATTTGCCGGCCTCTGTGTTACCTCCTTCCTACAACATGGGTGTCTTCAAGACCAATGTTTATTCATTCCTCTCCTCAAAAGGACCTTCCATACAGAACATCTCAGATGACGTAAGCTGAGAGGAAAATTATTTTCCTCAGGTCCTCCTGTGTCAAGTTAACGTAAAAATTAAATTCAACTTGCGATTTTTACTTATGGTAATCTGATGTTAAATTTTTTTTTTTATTGTTTTTTTTATTTCTTGCTAGAGCAATCCCGATGAGTTACAGAACTCATTTTAGGACAGGAGGAACATACAAATCATGGGTGGGAGGAAATAGTTAAAATTTTACTTAGGAATTTGGATATTAAAAATATAAGATTCACATACAATATAGAAGAAAAATAAAAGACAGGTTGAGTAGAATAAACAGCAATGGAAAACAATTAAAGAAAAAGGCAACAAGGATATACAGATATGGATGATTACAACTTAATGGAAAAGAAAAGAAGAGAAAAGAAATAAGACAATTGAACATGACAAGAAAATGCACCAAGATCCGGCTCAAAAGTTTTTAAACCCTTTAGCTGCCGAAAAATGGAGAAAACAAAAAAAGTATTTCGGAGCACACAGAACGAAAATACTTTTTTTTGGTTCTCTTTGTGATGCAGATTCACCACTACTTTTTCAGGGCCCGGCCCTGCGCAGGCGTAATTGGAGCAATCCGCTCCAGGCGCTGACTTGTCAAGATGCTAAGGAGCCAAGGCGCCAATGAGCCGAGGCACCGATAATACCTAATTCGGGCCCCTTGAGGTTTTTACTAGCATCAGGCGCCGTTTGGCTCAGGGCCGGCCCTGCTCTTATACTGCGAGTTTCCCTGCACCGTGTACATCTTAAATCATCCATGAATCATAGAAAGCGTTAGACCTGTGCCACGCACAGCTATAAAAGATAAAAGATTATATGGCTTGGCGTATTTCGGCATATCGCTCGCCGTACATTCCCAATGGGAATATATGGCGAGCGATATGCTGAAATATATGTATATATATTTTTTACGTGAGCTCCACACAGGAAGCCCTAAGGGAAAAAAATTTCCTCAGGGCCTATGTCATCTTTGGGGATGCTGTGTGGAGGGTTTTTTAAGGAAAGGAAGGAGAGGAGAGTTTTGGGAAGGAAGAGGGTTTAAGGGGTGGGTAGGTATCTGGGGTTCAGTGTGTCCTGGTCATCCGCCTTCAAGACCTAGACAAACCTCACTCCATGAACCCGGGCACTCCTGCTGAATCACCAAACGTGGCGAACCACTTGGGGTGACCTATGGCAGAGGTGTTGGTTATCCAATAAAGGTTCGCGGGGCGGCGGTACCCATTCCCGCCTCCCAAATTGATATGTGCCAAGCCAAATGATCTTTGATATTTTATAGCTGTGTGTGGCACAGGTCTAATGCCTGTGTCAAATCACGCCATATGCGCGCTATAGATACTTTCGTGGCCTAAAAACACTTGCTACTTTATAGCCTTGTCTGCACAGTCTGACAGAACCTTAAGGGCACGCAACCCGGATTTGTACCGATTTATTACATATTTCCCTTAAACACGGTAAGTTTTAAAGCTCTTAAAAAATATATGTTATTCTTGAAGATAATATCTAGAATCTAGACTTTGCCCGCGCCGAAACGCAAATTATATAAAATTCCCTCGATAGAAAAAAATCGCAAAGTATGCTCCAAAAATTATTATTAACACGTGTGTTTCAGTTATTTTACAAGTTATATGTAAGAAAAAATTCACAGAGTTTCTTTAAATGCTGTTTAAGATAATGCCCGCGAGATTTTTACTCTTTTTTAAACGTGTCGTGTTTTATTAAACATTTTCGCATCGATTTTGTCGCTCTCCTCTAACATTCGTAATTTCGTATCTCTCCATCTTCTTCTTTTCGGGCCCGGTTGCAGAGCCTTAATTCTTTTATAAGAATTTGTCGGTAGTGTGGAGAGCCGTTATAAAGGGCATAAGTGCACGTTTTGAGGTTTACAAACCATAGGTAATTTGCCAATACACACTGAATTAATTTTCAAACACGTTGTTACAACATAAGGCCCAAACAAGTTAAAAACACCATGACGATGACATCATATTATTTCGATACAGTATTATTAAAATGTGAACACTTTTTAACGAATAAATTTCTTTAATTGTGCCCTTGCCCGGAAAAACGTTGTATCCAAAAATATTCCTGTTCCGAGAAAAATTGAAAGAACGAAATCAGACACGTTCCATAACATTTAATATTTAAAATACATACAATTTTTAAGAGTTTTAAATAAATAAAAAAAGTCGTCTAGAAAGGCAATTAAATTAGAGTTTATTACTAGAATTTATGCTGAATTAGTGGAAAAATGTTGTATATAAAAATTTCACAACATTATTTCACAAAATTCTAAACAAACTTTTTCTGAACATAAATAAGTGTCATTCAATAAGATTTTAGAGAATAAGTCAACCAATAATTCATCCGTATGTACTTAACAACTCTACCCTTACCTCTGTCGAAGAAATTAATGACCTGGGAATGATTTTCGACTCTAAATTAAACTTTATATCCCATATAAACACAATAACTAATAAAGGAATAAAAATGCTTGACTTCATTCTTCGAAATACCAGAGGTTTTAGGAATATTTCAACTGAAAAAAATTTGTATACATCCTTAGTACGTAGTCAAGTCGAATATAACTCCTCGATGTGGTCCCCCCCATTTTAAATTACATTCAGATACAATCGAAAAAATTCAAAACAAATTCCTAAGATATATAAATTGTAAACTCGGTATTCCCATTGAAAACATAAATTATAATTACTTAATGAAAGAATTAATTTTATTAAAACTCTCAGATCGAAGAATTATATCCGACTTAATATTTATGTTCAAAATTGTAAATGGTAGAATAGACAGTCCCGATTTAACTAAGCTCATCGAATTTCATATACCAACTAGAGCAACTCGCTCCAAAATCTTGTTTCAATGTAACAACAACAGGACTGAGTATACGAAACACTCGCTTTTACCTAGATTACATGGGAGTTAGTAATAGATACGCAGATGTGGCGGATCTATTTAACTGCACGGAAGCTAGGTACAAGAAGGCTATTCTATCATATATCTTCAATCAATATTAATTTTATTTATACTATAGTATTGAATGTAATGGTAGCCCTTTGTGTCATTTCTTAATCAAATGCCACAATTAACTTAACTCTTTTTTAAAGTATTTCCTATGTAGGTACCTACAACTAATATTTTTTGACATGTAATATGTATTTATGGTATATTTGTACCGTGAATAAATAAATAAATAAATAAAATATATTTTTTTACCCTACGTACCTTACAGAAAGCAACATGCTCTCCTAACATAAATTTACCATGTCGTTGATGTATTTGAGCGTAAATAGCAAAAACGATGTCAATAAATTAAACCATTTACATTCGAGATATTATTGTCTTGAGATAAATTTATAACATTATCCCACAAAACTGTTTGAACTGCTAAAAAGCAGGCTTAATAATATTTTTCTGGACAAATTCTACTTTCCTGCATTCTCCAGCTTCTTGGTTTTGAAGTCTTTCTGGTTGAAGTCATAATAGTAGGGGAGCCCAAGCGGAGATTTTGGGATTTAATACTCAAGCAGGACTGAATAATATAATAATCAGTAGGGGATACCTCGCACCCTGTTATGAACTACCACCATATATGATCCGTTAATATAGGGGGGTACGTTTAGGACAACCGATAGATTAGTAAAAAAAAATCGATCCCCAAAAATACTCGAGCGCGTCAAGGAAAAGTGAGTTAATCACATGCAGAAAAGTTAACATTTTATTAATCTGACGATTTGAACGTAAAGTTGCAAAAAAACGTGACGTGGGTATACTCGAGCGCGGTTAATTTTTTTTTAATTTTGAAGGAAATCCTGTAAGGATCACGGAAATAATATAATCTGATGATTTCTACAAGCCGAAGTACCTAAAATCATCACTAAAGTGTGGTGCGTGCAGCTGCTGAGAATGCCCACTGTCGAGTCGTCACTGAGATGCCATTAACAGATTTCGGGTGGAAAATGTGGATGGATAGTTGGAGATGACTTGGTTCGTTGGCAATCAACTACCAAAAGCATATCAAGATATTGTCACAACACTTAAAACTCCAGGGAATACTCCAGATTAAGGTATGTTTTCTTTTTAATACAATAATAATATCATGAAATAAATAAAAGGTTGTTAAGTATCATAACCATATCTGATTACAGATACTCAAGACTTTGATAAAGGTGACCAAATCGATTCAAAGACGATTCTACCGATAATGACGACGATTCAAAAACTCATTCTTAACCTTTTTTTCATTAACGCCTTACTTACAAATACATAATAAAATTTTACGCATGTATACTTTTTTATTATTTTTTTGTATTGTAATTCTATAAAAATTTAAATTGTCAGAAGAAGTAAATCCCTCCACATAATTGTCAGATAATAGATCAACACGCCAAGGACATTAAGATGAACCATCTGTATAAAAATCTGAAGAGCTCGAGTATTTCAAGGTCACAATTTTTTTTACATTTTTAAAAATCAGCCGTGAGTTTTGGTTACATCCAAATTGCCAGCCTTTTGAATATGACATCTTTTAGGGTTCACTTAATATTCCTACTGAATATCTGACAAGCTCGAATAATTTTTTTTTTCAATTTTCTACCTCTTCGTACGGCCACCCCCACTAAGCAAGTCGTCATGTTAATATCTCTCCGTTACCTAAAACACGTAGGGCGTGTATATGCTATTAATATCTGACGTGCTCTCATATTTCTTTGTGACTATTTTTTTTTACGTTTTTGAAAAATTATACTCGCTCCCCCCACCAATGAAAGGGCATACATCATGTAATTTTTTTTCTGTTTTTAGCATCTAATCTTCGCAATCCAATAGGTCCCCACAACGCTCGAGTAATTTAGCTTCTCGGCCTTCCCTACCATAAGATACGGTCAGGAGAAAAAATATTGTTTACGATCTATGTTTCGTTAACTTTTGTGATTTGATTATTGTATGTTTATCTTTGGGTTAAAGTGCTTCGACGAAGTGACGTAGTGCAGCGGTAAGGCACTTTACTAGCATTCCGAAGGTCGCGGGATCGAATCCCGGCGTGGCAAATAAATTTTATTTGATTAATTTGTATATTTCACAATTTATTCAGTGGAAGATACTCTTAGTATCGCCCTAGTGTAAGACCACCATTCAGAATTGAAACGTTGCCTGAAGTGGCTTTAGCCGTGTTTGGTACCCAGATCTGAATAGCCAGGCACTTCCCCACCTTCCTCTTCCCTATCTCCTTCCCTCCCCACCACTTTCAGTCTCACAACATACCCCAATTGGGGATGCCATAGTCTCACTGGCTCCAGACAGGAGCAGTTGGGACTCTTGTGCGTATTCACGTAAAAAAAAGAAGATTCTTATTAACTTTATTGAAGTGGAAAGCTGCCAGCATCAAGATCGGTCCAGGAACAGCGGATGAACCCATCGAAAGGTAGGGACTTATCCTTTCATTTGCCATTTACCGTGATTGAGTTAAAAACGCAGTCAATTGTCTTGTTTTCGCAAAATTTAGATTTACAGTCCACATACCTCTAGTGTCGCGACATTGGTCGTGACATTTTTGGTTTCACGGTGAATTCGATAAGTTTACAATATTATTATCTTAGTAACTTCCGGTGATTTTATATCGACTTTCCGTGCACAGTTTTACAGTTTGTCAAATAAGAGTAGAAAATATATGAGGCCGCCACTGTTGTTCAAATGGCAATACTAAACACATAACTCATGGTGTTAAAGTAAAGCTGTGTAACCTACATTTTTATAAAAAATTAAAAAGGCATAATAGTGGAAAAAATATTTTTTCATTGCAGTACAGATACCCGCCGATCTCAAAATTAGAATTGCGTAAAGGTATATTATTATTATACCTTTGCAATTTTGTGTTAACATAATGAAGAATAACTATAATGTAATAAAATATAAAGCACAGTTTTGAAATTGCTCACATTTATTTAATACTAGATAAAGTACCTAGCGTTGCCTGGGCTTTAGATCATGTCTCTAATTTTAGATCTGAATATATTTAACTCATTCAGAACTCAAAGTAGTGTAACTAAACTCACCATTAGTGATGCTTCCTTTCTATCTATTGTTAAATTCAAATTTATGTTAAATTAAATTAAAGCAAATCGCTTTATAAATCACTTTTTAATCAATTTTATGTCATGAAGAAAAAATGTTTTTTTAAAATGTGGTTTACTGTGTTCTATACATTCAGTGTCATTGCACTTCAAAAACATATTTGACAGTTAAATTGGTGTTGCCAGTCTACAAATTTAGTAGTTCAAGTTTTTATATTTTCTACTCTTTTTTGACAGACTATACCGTTATTGACAGGGATAAATAAGAATATTCGATATACGCTGGCAACAATGCAAGGATTATCTATGAATTGACACTACGAAATGTCAAACGCCAAGAAACTACTATACGATTTAGAAATTATTTTTGATGGACAGATGATATCCAAAACGTCATTGCAGTCGTATCAACTCGCAAATTAAAACGTCTTAGATTAATTATTTATCAACCTTTTTCGTCAACTCTCGTCACTGTCCTGCCATGTTTACCATAGTTGGTGTCTAATGATGTAATTAATAATATAATAATGGATTGGTAGCGATGCACGCCGTGAAATGGGGACGCAAGGACGTCTTAACAATGCGAAAACTGGTGGCTATCAGAATTAGACTTAATCATAATAAAATTATGACGTGTCGTAGTCCTTATTAGTGGAACTATGATGGCGTCTATTACAGATGACCGTAGGAATCACACTATCAGAGTAATACTGCCCTGGTGAAAGATGCGGATCTACAGAAGAATACTTAAAATAAGCTGGATGGACAGAGTTACGAATGAAGATGTTATGGTTCGGATGAATAAACAAAAATAAATTATTAATACAATAAAAATCAGAAAACTTCAATATCTTGGACATGTGATGAGACATCCAGAGAAGTATGAGATCCTGCATCTCATAATGCAGGGAAAGATTGCCGGAAGACGGGCCCTTGCAAGAAGGAGAATATCATGGCTGAAAAACCTGAGGCAGTGATTTGGCCAGTCTACTATAGAGCTGTTCTGGGCCGTAGTAAGCTAAGTCTGCATAGCCAACATGATAGCCAACGTCCGTTGAACGGACAGTGTACGAGAAGAAGACAGATGAAAGATCACCTTTCAGAATCAAAGAGTTGCTAGAAATTGCATTAGCTGTGTTTAGTGATCAGATCTGAATAGCAAGGTACTTCTCAACCATCCCTCTAGCCATATCTTTGCATTTACCATATTTTTCATCCTCACAACAAATCTACCTTATTTGGGGATGCTATAGCACCATTGGCTCCGGATCGTTGAGAGCAATTAGGACTCCAGATATTAATATCTACAGCCTGTATGTCTGACGAATATCTACAGCTCATATGTTGAACTAATATCTACGAACTTCAGAGTGTTGACTAATATCTACAGAGCGTAGGTTGGACTAATCAGCTAAATGTGTCCAATAGTCCGATATTACGAATTTTTACATACACACTTACATAAATTAAGTTTTTTAAACTGCATACGCAATATTACATCATTCCAATATGCTACACATAATTGCAAATCCAACCTCTGCCAGTGCTGTAGATATTCGTCAACACTTTGATTCTCATAGATATTAGTCAACAGTTTGTGCTGTAGATATTCGTCAACACTTTGGTTTCCATAGATATTAGTTCGATTTTTTCAGTTTTTGGAATTCCTGTAGATATTAGTAGACGCCTCCGCAATTAGGACTGTTGGAGCATGTTATTCATATACATTTCTGATGGCGTTCTTGGTGGGAAATAGAGGCCAAGATACCAAATTGAAAATGTAGAACAAATATTGTGTTTTAAATTATAAAACGTGGGCCACTAAAGAATTCGATTTTCAAGGTTTTGGAGGCAACTTTAGCGAATTATATGAGATAATTCATAATCTTATTCACAGCCCGTACCGATTACAAAATATCAAATTTAAGTTTATTTATATGTACTGTAATATTATTATTATTATTTGTAAAACGATCCATATAGAGAAAGGCAAAATTGTAGATGGAGACGAGGGTATATTTAGAAATTTCAAAATTAAAAGTATGAAAGGGGATGAGGTTTATAAATATTTAGGATACCCGCAATCGAATAGATTAGATCACACTAGTATTAAAAATGATATTAGGATTAAATTTCAAACTAGGATCAGAAAAATTTTAAAATGCAATCTATCTGCTAAAAGTTTAGTAAAAGCAATAAATACTTGAGCAATACCTCTACTAACGTACTCATTTGGCATAATTAAATGGTCCAATACAGATTTAGATAGTTTAGAACGATTAATTAGAACTACGTTAACAAAGTTTAATTGCCATCATCCAAATTCAGCTATAGAACGAATTAATTAACCTAGAAATTTAGGAGGTAGAGGTGTAGTCAAAATAACATCTTTGAAACACAATCGGGTAGAAATGCTTAGAAATTTTTTCCATAGGAAAGCTAATAGCTCAGAAATGCACAAAATAATTTGCAAGGCAGATAGAAATATTACACCTTTAAATTTATATGACGAGAATGCTAACATTCTTATAAATACTAACCAGGAATTATTAGATTCCTGGTCAAATAAAATTATTCACGCAAAACACTTCAATTATCTCAATCAAACGTATGTTGACAAACTTTCGTCAAACAAATGGTTGAGTATTGGAGAGTTGAGCGCAGAAATAGAAGGATTTATGCTTGCCATTCAAGATAGAGTCATCAATACTAAAAATTATAGGAAGCATATAATCAAAGATATAAATCAAATTGATGATTTATGTAGAAAATGTTTGGCTTTTCCGGAAACTATAGAACATATTATATCGGGATGTTCTATATTAGCGCCGTCCGAATATACATTTAGGCACAATCAGGTTTTAAAAATAATCCACCAAAGTTTGGTAATTAAACATAACTTGATCGATTGCCGTAATGTATTACCATATTATGAATATGAACCAAATTCATTTATAGAAAATGAATTTTATAAAATATATTATGATAAAACTATTCTAACAGATAGAACAATTAGTCATAATAGACCTGATATAGTTTTACATGACAAAATTAAAAAAAATAACTTATATCATTGATGTAGCTATTCCAAATTCCTGTAATATTCAAAAAACTATTTCTGAAAAAATTAGAAAATACACAGATTTAGGAAATGAGATTAAAAGAATTTGGCATTCTCGGACTATAAAAATATTACCATTTGTTATTTCGGCCACTGGCATAATACCTAGGAATCTGATTCAAAATTTAAGCATATTAGATTTGTCAAAGAATTTGTATATAAAAATGCAAAAATCAGTAATTTTAAATACATGTAGGATTACAAAAGATTTTTTAAATATTTATATTGAGGGATCAGTAGGATTTATAGGTTCAATTAGAAATGCCACAGAGCCGAACCCTCTGATATGAAAATATCTGGAGTCGGTGAATTATATTCCCATATTTTTGAATGTAGCTATTACTTTGTGGTTATCCATTATAGAAAAATGAAATAATTTAACTTTGTATAAACCACTTATTTGATGCGCAAATCCGACCGGTTTCGGAACAAACGTTCCTTCGTCAGGGAAAGCTTATACTAATTTGACAGTTTCGAACAATGTTTTATTATGGTAGGGGTGGAGCTGTTGCTAGATAATAATGTAGATTGGGT
This sequence comes from Limnephilus marmoratus, assembly GCA_917880885.1. Classification (NCBI taxonomy): domain Eukaryota; kingdom Metazoa; phylum Arthropoda; class Insecta; order Trichoptera; family Limnephilidae; genus Limnephilus; species Limnephilus marmoratus. Next base: position 21,744,265 of record OU862932.1, on the reverse strand, counting down.
AGGTAGGTATTAGTGTAGAGTGGGTGGGTAGGGGAACAAATCCATGTATACCCACCCACTCTACACTAATACCTACCTACCCAATCTACATTATTATCTAGCAACAGCTCCACCCCTACCATAATAAAACATTGTTCGAAACTGTCAAATTAGTATAAGCTTTCCCTGACGAAGGAACGTTTGTTCCGAAACCGGTCGGATTTGCGCATCAAATAAGTGGTTTATACAAAGTTAAATTATTTCATTTTTCTAATTATATTCCCATTTGGTCTCTAGTAGGTTGACATGTTGTTCTTGTATTTATAATACTTATATAGTGCAATTTCATAGCGTGGGTTGACTAGATGATCATTTGGGGAAGTGTGTGAAAGGGTTTAGTTTTTCCTCCTTTTTTTCCTTTTTTTTTTTTTTTTTTTTGGGGAAAATTTAACCCGGACATTTAAATCTGGTGCGTTGAAACAATATATTCATAATTAATTTCTGCTGTAATCTTAACAAATACACTGTTTTTTATGCAGTGAAAAATAATATTATTGAATGTAAGAAAAACATGAAATAACGGAATTCTACAAACTAAACTTGATAAATAATAAACATAATATTGATTTCAGATTTCCATTTAGTACTCGATCTGTGGACACATTTGTACTTTTATGAAGTATTTTTTTATAAGAAGAAGCCGTAATTTAATACATTACGCACAGACATTGATGTATGAACCTCAAAAAATTCATCCATTTTTCTACTGCAACTTGCCTATGCGGACTGCCTCTGTGGTCGAGAAGTAAGGCTTTCAACTAGTGCGCAAATAAATGTAATTTGTGTTATTTCACAATTAATTAATTGAAAATAATATATAGTCACGTTTCAACCCTGATGATCATTCAGGGTTGAAACGTTAGTTGCTTGAAATGGCTTTAACGCCATTTCCTTCACCTCCCCACTATTTTCGACTCCAGATACTAATATCTACAGCCTGTATGTCGGACGAATATCTACAGCTCATATGTTGAACTAATATCTACGAACTTCAGAGTGTTGACTAATATCTACAGAGCTAAGGTCGGACAAATATCTATGACGGTCCCAGTGTTGACTAATATCTACAGAGCGTGGGTTGAACTAATATCTACAGAGCGTAGGTTGGACTAATCAGCTAAATGTGTCCAATAGATATTAGGGATTTTTACATACATACTTACATAAATTAAGTTTTTTAAACTGCATACGCAATATTACATTATTCCAATATGCTATACATAATTGCAAATCCAACCTCTGCCAGTGCTGTAGATATTCGTCAACACTTTGGTTCTCATAGATATTAGTTCGATTTTTTCAGTTTTTGGAATTCCTGTAGATATTAGTAGACACCTCCCTATTTTCAGCATACCACTATATTTAACATACCCCAATTGGGGGTGCCATAGTTTCACTGGCTCCAGATAGAGCTGAGTGGACTTTTTCACATTAAAAAATAAATAACATGAAATACTTCCAATTCCCATTTTTGAGAAAAATCCACTTGCTGTTTTCTGTAAACCTTCCTCCTGACTGTATTTAAAAAAAAAATAATATTTCTATATCTTGTAATTTTATCGCTATTGTGAAAATTTCATTTTAACATTTCTTTTCTCTTGTTAAAAATTATTTTGTTTCATGTTATAGGTGTACTGCATCTTTACTATTTATGTTGAACCTTCTATGCGTTAAATAAATAAATAAACTTCTCCAATCGTCACAAAATGACTTTGTGGCGTCATTTTAATTAAATGAAAACAAATCACTTTGTAAACACCACTTACTTTACTAAAATTATCAACATGTTTGGAAACCAATGTTTTCTTCGTCGGGATAAAATTAAAAATATAATTCATATAATTTTCATTTTATCCTGACGAAGAAACTTTTATTTTCGAAACATGTTGATAACTTTCATTAAATAAAAATAAATAAACACCATAATCGCAATAGGCCACTTGCATGGATTTCATAAGGACTTGGAAAAAATCATGTGGATAGATCTTTTTACTAAGATTACGAAAATTTTAGATATGTACAGTTTTTTTTTTATTTTTAAATAAATAAATCCATTATTTGGGCTCGTGGCGTCACTACATGAAAATCTCCCGTCTCCGAAAATGTTCCAATTAATTTTGTAAAATTCCACACTGATTTATTTTTTTATAAGGCATCACTTTGATTTCAGGCGAATTTTTTAATTCGTTCACTAGATTTATTGTTTGTTCTCTGCGAACTTATCATTTGGTTCGACTTTTTGACAGATGTTCTGAAGAGAACCCCGTACATTTAATGATGTACGGGGTTCTCTTCAGAACGTGAAGATGATGTCGGTACGTGTTTTAGAGGTATAATGATTATGGTGCTGATTTTAACAAAATAAAATGTTATAATATTCTTATTATTATTATAATTTACAAGTAAAAGAATATTACATTGAATTTAGTAATATAGACGCTGGATATTTTAATGATTTATGATCAATAAGATGTATCAAGGAAACAAAATATTTATGAGACGTAATATTTTTGGTATGCCTCGTTATTGTTATGTGCCATTCGTGTGGAAAACGTTCTTTTTTTTTAAATGATTTTCGGCTATGTAATTATCGTTTTTTCACACCTATAAAATTATGTCCCGTCTTTCCGGTTTATAAAAAATGGTCTGATTTTTCGGATTGAAATTTTCAAAAAATCCCCAGGGTTTCAAAAACACGATTAAAAAAAATACAGAATGTCTTAGAATATTTGCCTGAACCGGAAAAAAATTTAAAAAAATGTTATGCAAGTGGCCTATTGATGAACCACAGAAAATCGAATATTTTTAATCTACCCAATATATCCTCAAATCTTTGAAAATATCCGACATGTGCGATAATATACTCGTATGTATTACAATAATAATGTGATAAAATCTATGTTCAAATACATCGTTTTTGTCAAAATGCTGATTATATATTTTATGCATAAAATTACAATACCACGTTTTGTCGGCAGGTCCGTTATTGACGATCTAGTGATATGACACATAGAACTTTCAAGGTAAACATCTTAATATTTGATAAATACACTAGAGACTAATAAAAAATTCATACTGTTCTCTACAAGATATTATTTCCTTTCAATGCTCACATTTTAATATAAAGTACCTACATAAATATCTGCATTTTGTCACTTTGAATTGTATGTTACCGTAAAAGCCCGAATATTGGTAAATCCTAAGATTTACCAACTCTTAATGGTAAAAGTCCGAACCGTTCTATAACAACAGATTTTTATCCAATTACTGTACAGTTTTCTCATTTTGACAGTCTTAACACCTAGGAAGATGATTATTATACAAAAAAATCTTAAGGCTATCTAAAGAAGAGTTATATATATCTAGTGTTTCCGATATTTCGTTCAACAGCACCATTCCTCTTGTCATGCTATGCTGTGCTAGAATATCATCGTTCACCAACCTAACCTAACCTAACATGTACTGAATTCTAATGGTAAAAACCCGAAAAAATCGTTTCTTATTTAAATATTATAAACGATTTTTTCGGGCTTTTACCATTAGAATTTAATACATGTTAGGTTAGGTTAGGTTAGGTTGGTGAACGATGATTATAATTATAGAACGGTTCGGACTTTTACCATTAAGAATTGGTAAATCTTAGGATTTACCGGAAAATCTTTGGATTTACCGTAGTTCGGGCTTTTACAATAACATCTACATTTGAAGATAATATGTGGGTATTTTAAAATATTTTTTCTTGGATAAAGTTAGAGATAGATACATCAACGCTACACCCTTTGTACGTTATACTTTTTTATGTTTTTGATAATTTTAAACGATCTTTTGAAATACCCGGCGCGTTATCCATTTCGGAAGCTCGGGAGTTCGGTAAATACCCGACGTCTCGTGACAGCTATTGTAACTCTGTTCGTTCACTTCTATTGCTTTAAAGTTCAAAGGTCGTGCAATGTATAAACGAAAAATTAAATAAAAAATGCGTGATTTAAGTGATCTACAAGAAAATTACGAATATAAACCAATAGTTGAAGATTATTCTTCTAAAGTATCTGAAACATAAAATTTGCAATCACACATTTTCAGTCTCATAAATAAAGTGTTAGCGTCCGACACGTCTGGCTTTTATGAAGCTACCGGGCGATCGAGCGCTGCCAAAATATCTCGAACGGATAACGCGTCGGGTATTTACAAATTTGCTATCAGGCAAAGTCTGGGATAATATATATATTATTATAGAAAGCTTATATTCGTAATTACATCTTCGCCTATCATAATTCTGAAAATGAATTAATTTTCCTGCTATCTTTATATACGATTGCAATTCTTCCCGAACTAAATGCAATCTAGGTTGTGTCTTGAATAAATATTAGGTCCTTACATATGAAATTGGAGTTTTGCCGTACTGGCAACTTTGATCTCAAATATCTTCTCTTTGGTTAGGAATTCCAAATTCAAATTTATACAGCTATTTACCCATGTATTTGTGTTTCGAAAATTATAATTCATTTGTTTTTTCCTTAATTGTTTTTTTTCTTTGCTTCACTTAGTTTACAAAATGAAAAACTTGAAATATCGCGTTATTTACGAGGACGAGTTCCACCGTGGTACCAGTGCTGCAGAAACGGCTCGAAGGATTAATGATGTGTATGGCGACGGTGCCGCAAAAGAAAACACAGTGCGTTTTTGGTTCCAACGTTTTCGTTCTGGAAATTTCGACCTGCAGAACAAGCCCCGTGGACTGCCGGAGACCAAAGTTGATAATGAAGAATTGAAGGCTATTGTGGAAGAGGATCCATCGCAAACCACGTCCGAGTTAGCTGCAGGCTGCGGTGTTAGTGATATAACTGTTTTAATCCACTTGAAGCAAATTGGGAAGGTGAAAAAGCTTGAAAGGTGGGTACCTCACGAATTGAGTGAAGTAAATCAACAAACGCGCATTGACCGCTAGACCATACACTGCACAACAGACGGCTACCAAATTAGAGCAGCTTTAATTGGAATGCCTAAGACATCCACCGTACTCTCCGGACCTTGCCCCAACAGATTACCATTTTTTTCGAAATTTGGACAACTTCTTGCAAGGGAAAAAATTCAACTCCAATGGGGCAGTCCAAACCGCCTTCAAAAATTTTATTTATTCCCGTCCGAATGGTTTTTTTAGTAAAGGGATCGATGAACTACCTATGAGATGGCAAAAATGCATAGATAGCAATGGTACATACTTTGATTAAATAAATATATCGACTTAAAAAAAAATCGACTTTATTTTCCTCCCATACATAACGCCAATTTCATATGTAAGGACCTAATATATCCATACGCATTAAGCTAATGTTGGTAGCTCGTAGTCGAAGTGTGATACAGTTAAATATGACCGAAGTGCATAGGATCGAATTAGCTCAGTAGTTGAACAAAAGGCTAAAGCTAGGCATGGCTAAAGTCCTGTGTTTAATTCCTAGATGCGACCGTATCTTTTTCTGATTTTTCCTTTACAAATTTTTAACTGAGAGCCGCTAATATTATCCTCAGTGATTAAATATTGCAGTTTGGGGATTTATTCATCAAGTTAAAATAAAAAATAAAAAATAATAATTCTTAATAACAAGCGTTTTTGATTTTTTTGTAGGTAACAGTTTTTTTGCTATCCTATTTTGTGTCAAAATACAGGGTTACCAGTTTTATTGAGCGCTAGTGTACCACGAGGCATCTATTAATAACGTATACGTCATTATGTAAATGACATAAGAACCGTCGTAAAAATCAGGAAACGTTATTTTATTGTTAAATACAGATATATAGATTTATTTAAATGATGTTTGTTGACTTTCCAATAATGTATAACATCTTAAAAGAATACTATGCAATGACCTATAGAAATTAACCTTTCAACAGATTTTTTTTATTTGTGAAAAAGAGACATGAAAATATTTTACACAACTTTTAAAACCTCTCGTTCATCCTGATATTATGTTATATTTAAGAGAAACGGCTGCGCAGAATCGGATACGAAAGTTAAATTTGGATTTCAGGCCAAAATACTTAACCAAATTGAAAATATTTTTTTTTATCACAGGTATATTAAATATCAATTAGGATATGTACTATTTTATTTATTTATGTTCCAAATTATAAAGACGATTTTTCTTGATTTTATAGGCAACTTTGACAATTTTTGTGTGGTAGGGCCTTCGCTAATAGAGAAACCGAAAACTGGTTGGCAACTCAGTAATCATGGCGCAACTCAATTTATGAACCTCCTGAACAAAATCGATATTTTTCTGATCTGACATATCGCAAATTACTCGAAAATTTGACAGGACGTGAGCTGCTAGCATGGCAACCTGTCAACATGGCAACTGAAACGCGACGGCCGCGGCGACCAGCAGTGCCAGTCACCTCGTCGCCCTTGACAAATGGTCTTTAACAAATTACCTGTGTATGTGGACGCCAATGAAATTCTCAAGTTTCTTTCTTGTGGAGAGCGATTGAGTCGCCAAGTTTTTTTTCAGTTTCTTCATGAGGTGATGGACTTTAATGGTAATTATTTTGAAAAATCTTACCCAAAACACTATGTAATATAATAAAGTAATGCAAATTCATGTTTTCTGTTTGAAAATTAGATCGCTTAGAAATATTTTAGATGTAAGTACTCTCAACTAGAACACATATTTATTTGCCTTTGAAATAATCTAGCATTTTTTATTAGTCTTTTTATAAGCCCAGAAAAAACAAATATCAAGCCCTATTCAAACTCAAATATCAGCCCTATTCAAACTGTCAATCTCTTACTTACGGACTCCATTATCGGTTATGGTTTTTATTGTAAAATGAAAATTAAATTAAATTAAGGAAAATTAAATTCTTTCGAAAATTATCGTAAAACATTTGAATTTTTGTACGAAAACTTCTCATAATAAAATAAAACACACTTTTTGGCGATTTTTCCGACTAAATCAAAACAGGCGGCTGACGTTAAAGCTCTGCAACCGGGCCCGAAAAGAAGAAGATGGAGAGATACGAAATTACGAATGTTAGAGGAGAGCGCTAACTTTTACAGCGACAAAATTTAATAAAACACGACTCGTTTAAAATAGAGCGAAAATCTCACGGGCATTATCTTAAACATTTTTTATAATTGGATAATAATGGAATTTTATATAATTTGCGTTTCGGCGCGGGCAAAGTCTAGATATTATCTTCAAGAATAACATATATTTTTTAAGAGCTTTGAAACTTACCGTGCTTAAGAGAAATATGTAATAAATCGGTACAAATCCGGGTTGCGGGCCCTTAAACCTTATCGCCAGTTGTATAAGGAGTGATATAATTAAGAGCGTTTAACCAGCCAGCGGACGAAAATCCACATTTCGTCGAAAGTTGTTCTTACGATCGTGCAGGGCGGTTACAATGAGAAAGATTAATTACTCTCCGTACCAGCTTTGTAAAATTACGAGTATAACTCAATATCGATTTTATTTAATTCCAAATTTGCTTTAATTTATACCTTCATCCAAAAATGCTGAAAGGCGTGATGATAAAACTATTAAAATAATTTACTTTTTGTAATTATTTTTTAATTATAATTATTTATCATTTTTCAATAATGTCTAAATTTAATAAGAATGTTAAAAAATCTGAAATATATTAGTTTGTAAGTGCGCAAATAAATACACAAATGGACCAATTTTCGTCAAGAAACACATGTACGTACATATTTTTTAATGATTTTATTGAAACTAAAATTAAAATTCTAAAACATGCGTTTACTAGATAATGTATTGATTTATTTTACTGCATAATTATATTATTTGAAATGGGTGTGGTATAATACAAAATGTTTTTTGAAAATTTAACAAATCTGCCAACGACCTTTGAAATAACCTTATTATACTAAAAATTAAAAAAATTTCAAAAAATTTATTACATGCGAATGCTAGATAAAAGAACACTCTTTCGAAATCCATTTATAATTTTTTTTTGGAAAAGAGTCAATACGTCTAAAATCTGATTTGAAAATGACATATTTCTGGTTTTCTCTGGGAATGTCCTCTTCTGAACAGCCTGACCCCGAATTTTACACGACGCGACGTATTGCATCGCCTTGATAGTCAAAGTTTTGAAGAATTAAAAAAAAAACGAAAGCTGAAATTCTTGTTGGAATTTGATCCCAATGAAAAAAAATATAAAAAGTATCTACGAGTGTATAGATATCTTTCATAAAAATTTATGATCACTGTTTCGCAATTTTGTATTAATAACTGCTTATCACCAATTATACTTTTGTTTATCTATTATGTTTATTTAATGTGTTTTGATGATGCGTAACCAAATGAGGCGTAAACTAATCACGGTCAAGGTTTAATAAGATTATCTCATATTATTTATAAAACGGTATTATTTCATAGCGAAGAAATATCACCTCAAGGACGCCTGGTTTTTGTTAATAAAGATTGTCGTTTTGCCAATGAATAATTTATTCATTTATTTATTTATTACTAGCAGACCGGCCACACGTTGCTGTGGCTAACGAAACACAACGCCATTACCCAACCTTTATAAAATCCACACCACCCGATTGCCAGCTGCCCGCTGCCCACTGCCTGAATTGAATATTTGAATTTCTCGGCTTTTCTCTACTATAATAAGCATGTATTATACATATAAACTAATTAACTCGCCACTAATTATACAATGCTTGCAATGCAACACTGGATATTTGAAAGGGGAAAATCAAATAGCTACTTACTCTAGGACATCTATTTTCCAATTTCTTCCGTAGAACGAATTTCAAAAGTGACTATAGTACGGCCTGCCAGCCGTTTTAAATCGCACAAAAATATGTTTTCTTTGAATTTCTCGGCTTTTCTCTAATATAATTTACATGTATTATACATATAAACATTCCTCTTCAATCAATCTATCTATTGGTGAAAACCGTATGAAAATCTGATGATTAACGCGCACATACATTTTGAGCGACTTCATTTTATACTATGTAATGATGATGATACTTTGCAGAAACAAACAGTACATAATTACATAGTAGAAAATAGTTCCAAAGTTATAGAATTTAACACAATAATTGGTACCAACGACATGTTGCTGTTATATACTTATGTTTTTATGTGATAAATTATACATTTTACCTAAATTAAGTTAGTAAATTATTGAAGGAGAGGGGTGTGTGTGAGTGTTTGTATGTATGTGTATGCGAATGTGTAAGTAGGTATACCGAACTTTCCCTTAACTGACTGACTTATATCTCTACATATTATAAAACAAGGTCCTCCGCCGCGTTTGTCTGTTTGTCTGTAACATATACAGTATATAGACAAGAAAGTAGTTTTATCCTTGATGCGTTTTAATGAAAATATGTTTTATACACTCTCTGCACACCCCTTAGGAGACACTTGGTTATATTGCGTGTACGTGTGTGAATGTGTATGGATGTGTGTGTTATGGGTGCGAATTCAGTGTGCTAGAAATGTTTTTCTTAAATAAAACGAGGGAATCAAAAAATATATCGGTATTTGTGGTTTGCACGAGGAATAATATTGACTTGAATAATATTTTTATCTAATTATTAGGACACATCTGCCCTGATGATGGACACTGTAACGCTGTCCGAAACGATGGCTAAAGAAGGAGGTAGCGCAACACGGTATAATATCCCAAAAACTAATAACAAAAATACTTTTGGCCGTGATAATCTAAAATCGTATCAAACTCTAATAATTTCATTTAGAAGAGTAGGCAACGTATAACATGTCATGTAGCCACACATCAGTCCGGATATCTGCAAGGTGTTAAACCAAAAGCAGTAAAAATTACTGTAGAATAAACTGTTTTTATTAGAATAACTAATTTTGTAATAAACTTTTTGTAATAACTAATAAACTCTTATCAATGTAATATATAATTGAAGAAGAAGATAATACTAATAAATCTAAACAAAAATATGAAAAAGAAAAAGACATAGAAAAATAAAAAGGTAACGGTCGCAACTGGGACTCGGACCCATGCCCTCTCGTCTTACCGGGACAGGCGCTTCTTTGTCATTTTTGGTAATCGCGTATTTTTTTTTCTTAAAGAAGGACCCGAGTTAGAAATAATAATAATAATGTTTAAAAATCTCCTACTACCACCACAGTACGTGGAAAACGATGCTTGTGTCGTGATGGAGGACTTAGCCTAGGAATCGAACACAAGACACCGGGTGGGGCCCAAACGCGATGACCACTCAGCCACTGACCAGTCAGAATTAACAATATTATCTTCTTCGATCTTGGCTAATTTACTTTTTGACGTCATTTTAATTAAATGAAAACGAATAACTTTGTAAAACACCACTTATTTAATAAAAAATATCTACATGTTTGAAAACCAATGGTTGTTTCTTCATCAGGATAATTTTTGAATAATAATATTATTGAAGAAACTTCTTTAGCGCCGTTAGTGATTTGAAATTCGTATGAAACGGAAATGCGTCACAACTCAGTTCTTCACAAATACTCGGTTCTAATGTAATGCGATAAATCGCGCTGTGACGCGTGGGCATAGCGCAGTGGGCAAGGCGCCTGACAAGTCTCAGCGGCCAGAGAGACATCAACGGAAGTTCGATTCTTACGAAATCTAAAATTTTTTTTTTGTGAAGTCAACATCCAATCTTCAAACCACTTTAAAATAAACAGGCAAAAGAAAGCGACTTCTAGCGACTATCTTGTTTCACTTCTACAGCGTGTGAATTACACTCTGATTTTTTTAAATAATAATAAACCATTGCGCAATGATACGATTTTAGATTTTCAAGGCCAAAAGTATTTTTGTTATTAGTTTTTGGGATATTATGCCGTGTTGCGATACCTCCTTCTTTAGCCAACGTTTCGGACAGCGTTACAGTGTCCATCATCAGGGCAGATGTGTAATAGTTAGGGGTGATGTTTGTACTTATCTACTTAGGAGCGATACCGTGTCGCCAGCTACACTCCTCTACGAGCTGGCGCTACAATGTACTTCAACATGTTTTTTTACGTTTAGCCTTGATGTAACCGTCAATTACCGAATACCAAGATCTATTGAGCTTAGCTCCGTCGTCTCTATTAATATTTATAGGATTTTTGTGAATTTCAATTGCCTCCGTTATTAGGCGTGCTCTAAGAGTTTTGGGTCTTCCCAGGACATCAGGGGACAAATCCAAAGTATACATCTAACAATGCGCAATGGTTTCTTCATATTAGTATTAAAATTTTAACGTGACGAAGAAACAATTGGTTTTGAAACATGTAGATAATTTTGATTAGATTTGTGGTGTTTTATAAGGAGATTTGTTTTTTCCTCTTCATTATGTTGTATGTTCGTTTAGATTTATTGGTATTATCTTCTTATTCAATGATACTATAAAATAAATTTGACTCACCACAACATCCGCAGCATCTCCTCCCTCTCTTCTGCTCCAGTTCATTTGCATCCAATGCTCCATTGGTCAACACCTGCCCACTGTTTACCACCTTCTTCACCCTGATTGTAATCTTCCTCTCGTGCGGACCATCGTTCAAGGGAATCTCCTCTGACACATTCGAATTCTCCCCATCCACCAGCCTCTCCAAGAAAGTGAATTTGGCTGAATCTGCCAAAGATCCCCGCTTACCCAAATACGGAAAACTCTTCGACTGTTTAATTCCCAGATCTGTTACATCCTTTTGTGAGTCGCAAAAACTCCTGGTGTTATCAACGAGATCTTTTGTTGAAGAGTCTCCCAAAAGACTCATTTCACTCTCATTTTCATTTGAGTCACAATCAGAAGAAGAAATGCTATCAATCTTTTCGCATTCAACGAAATCTCCTTTGAATTTTGATGGGGATTTGTTGATCAGTCCCCTGTCGTCGTAGAATGTATCCTGATCTTTATTGTCTTTGGTAGGGCTATCGTCTAAATTACCGGCACTATTGTATTTATCTTTGAATGTATCTAGTTTAGTTTCACTTTTGTTTTTTTCATTTTTTCCACTAGCGAAATACTTTTTGATTCCCCCTACAACCTTTCCGTCTTCTTTGTGATTGTTAACCATCTTTTTGAAAATGTTTTCTTCTGCGATTAAGAACTCATCTTTACTACATTCTAAATTTGGCATTGTTCAATATTAATCTTGGTTAATATTCTATAGTTTCACCAAGTTCAAATCATTTCTTATTAGTTAAAGTATACATCTAACTCTGTTGTAATAGTTCAAGTTAAATCTAGATAGTCAGTATTTATACAATCTGGCCTCGTGTTGTTATCTTTATTCTTGAACTAAGATAACTTTAGACCAATTATGATAACCGTTATTCAATGTTTTTATATTTATTACCATATTACGTCGGATGACTTTGATGGAATGCCTCGAACTTGGGGTGATATTATGCATACGATGCACTTCGTTATCTGTAAATAAATAAATTAATTGCATATTAGTATTTTGTAAGCGTAATCACATTATCACATATTCTTGGAATGTCTTCCTATTAATCAAAAAATACATTTTTTTCATAAAAGTCCATATTATTAATAAAATAACCAATGTAACACGTGCTGAAGGTGATTGAACCTCCAAACGACGCTATATAAAGTTTATTATTATTTAATGCAAACGTTGCTTAAAATGGGTTTAACCTTTTTTGGTGACCAGATGTTAGAGGACTGGCTGCGCGGCTTTTACCAAACAAATTTTGGATGTGATCAAAGCAAACTGAATTATTATTTTTTTAATCAAAATTTAAGGCAAATATCTATTACGGATATGTGCTATTTATTTATTTTTGTTTTAAATTATAAATTAAAGGTAAACAAAATAAATCAATTTTTCATCATTTCAGAGGCACCTATGGCCATTTTTGTGTGTTAATTATAATAATTAAAAATAATCTTATCCTACCTACTGAGTTAATATGATGAAAAATTAAACATCATAAAAAAGCATTTATTTGGTCAGAAATTCGTGTAAATCGAACCTAAGCAAACTCCGTAAATCGGTCCTTTGTAATTTGCATTTACGCCCATCAATGCTTTTTCAATTTTATATTTCATCATATTTGTAGAGTACCATCCAATCCTATTATAATATTATAAAGGCGAAAGTTTGTATGGATGTTTGTTACTTTTTCACACAAAAACTACTGAATGGACTTTGCGAGTACTATAGGCTATATATATCGGTAAGCTCTGGCGTTATGAATAATCTCTGGCGTTATGAAATTATTTATCATACGTTTTCTGTCCCTAACAAAATCGAGTTATTGCAAACGTCAGAAAAAAAGTGAACAAATTGTTGCCTTGGAAACGATGTTTTTTTTAAGCCAATTCACCCTAAAAAGAGTGCTAGTGAATATCTTAAGAGTGCTAGTGAATATCTTAATATCTCCAAAAATGAATCGTCGAAATGTATGTATGCGCGTAACTTCCGAACGACAGCCCCAAGTTGGATAATTCTTTGTTCGTTATTTTGTATAAAACTACCGTTGAGCTCTGCCATTATGAAATTTGTATAAAAAATTGTAATAGGTGGCACGCGAGCGATGATATTCTGAAAATTTCAATATACTTTGTACTAAAAAATACACGTTATTTTGGGTTTAGGGAGGGGTAGTCTAAAACCTCACCACATATCACCAGGGGGGGGGGGTTAAAAAGTTGCTAAAAAACATCACGTGATTAATGGAAGACTCCTATTGAGTTAAATGCTGGTAAGGAGAATAATCAATCTTTCTCATTGGAACCGCCCTGTACAGTTGCAAGAGTACGATCGCAAGATCATTATAGGGGCGTGTAAATAGCCCCAGACACGAGGGAATACTACCCTATGTAATTAATGAAAGATGAACTCTTCCCTATGTGACACAAAACAGATTATACAGCAATTCCAAAATCCTCAGTGAAAACAAAACAAAAACCCACTCTGAGAATGTAGCTCTCCACAGGATGTCCACCACAAACGACACTAGTTTCCTTCAAAATATTGATTTTCCCAAGGCGGTAGTGCACAATCTCAACAGGTGTTTATCACAGGAAGGTAGTTCACACGATGGATATGAATTTGCAAATTAATAGTACGTGCCAAAATCTCACAACAATAAATTAATTATGGGTTAATTATTTGATTATGACTGACATCTATTGGCTTTAACCAACACTCACGTTGGAAGTAATTGCTTGCCCTACAGAGGTCAGAAAATGCCTGAATTCAGTGAATTTCAATGTCACATAGGGAAATTCAATATAATACAACCACCATAGTTTGCGCCCCCATGGTCCCATTGCATAAATTATTAATTTAAATGAGATTAATGCCCAAATGTATTTAAATATATTTTATGGCGCGTATCCAATCGTAGTTCGACGAAATTTAAATTCTTGGCCGCTAGTTATTTGCTCTTGATTTTAATACTCGTACATGAGTGCACGGGAAAATCCCAAATGAACAGGAAAACAACAGTAAAAAATTCTTGTTATTCAAGAGATGTGACCAATTTTGTAAATTTTTCATTCGATTGAGGTAAATGCTTTGAATTAAAAATTAAATTATCAAGTACATAGTTAATTTCAATTTATTGCCATTCTATAATAAATGTAATAGGTGACGTTGCATATTATATTTCGACCAGAATAGTCCCAATACGACGCAATAACCAATGTTAAATCGACAAAATATAAATTGCCAATCTTTAAATATATGGTGTCCCAAAAGAAAGTTGATATTTGTTTTGCTTTCTGTGTGAACGCAACTTTTCCGAGGGGTGCGGGGGGTATGTCAATCAGTAGTCTGGCTCTTGGGAATTTAGTCGCTATGAAGCATTTCTCTGGAGCGACCGCGCGTTGTGCGTGCGTGAGTTTTACAAAAATGGTGATTCGGCGACTGTAGCGCGTAGAAGATTATGCAATATTTGAGGTTTTTGTCAATTCAATGATGTTCCAAGCATTCCTCTCAGTCGAAAATAGGTCAAAAAGTTTGAAGAGATCGGTACAACGCTGGCAAAACCAAAATCCGGGCGACCAATGTCATCGAGAACGGTAGAAAACATAGATAGTGTTTATCAGTCTTTTCGTGTGGACTCAAACTTTTCGATTCGGAAACGCGCAAGTATTTTAAATGTGCATAGATTATCGTTACACAGCATTATGCACAAAGACCTAATGCTGCACCCCTACAAACTTACTGACTATAACTAAAGAACATGGTTCCAGCAAGACGGAGAAACATTACATACGTCCAATACGTCTCTGCCATGAGTTGTGAAGTTTTCCCTGGCAAATTGATCTCCAGGAGAGGTGACATAAATTGGCCTCCTCATGGTTCTGACCTAACCCCTATGGACTTTTTCCTGTGGGGTTATCTCAAATCTAAAGTGTACGCCAAAAATTCGACTTCTGAAATTCTTCCGAAATTTTATTCTTCGATTAAATGAATGCCGCGAACGTGAGGGTTTACATTTGGACGATATTATTTTTCAGAAATAAATACCCAAATTGTGTATTTTAGTATTTAATAAACATTTTTTCGATAGAACCCTTACTTTTTTAAAATCGATCCACTAAATATCAACTTTCTTTTGGGACACCCTGAATGTTGCTAATCACCGAATAATAATAATGATAATTTTTTACGGAAATAACTTTTTAATCTCTCAGGAATCGGGCTATTTTGACCTTCGGACAAACATAAAAAGATTGAAAAATGGCTCAACTTCGGTTTTTTCCAACTAAAATTACTGATAAAAAAAAAACAACAAACACTAAAATATTTTATTAGACAAATGTATTATAAACATTACTGTCACCTCACATTTTCTCGGTTTATGTAAAAATAATTAACCTTTAACTGCTGATGTGATTTCTTTTTACGTATCCTCTGACGTGGGGGCCTGAGCGGCCTGTTACTTTAAATGCTTATATATTGAACCATGAAAATGTTGAGGTCCAAATTATTATTTATTGCATAATTTAAATATAATAAAATAAAATAAAATAATTTTTTTATTGTTAAGTAACTTATTTTTGACAATTTGGATTTTATGTAATAATTTTTGGCAAAAATCACTTGAGATCAGAAATCAGTCTGAATTATTTATTCAAATTTAAAACTTACGGCTCTGGCGTCGCTAAATTCGAAGCTACTGGAAGCGGCGTATTCGTCGCGTACGGGGGAGGGTAGTATTTCGATATTATTATTGTTGCCAGTACGGAAAGGCCCCCACGTCAGCAGTTAAAGGTTATTAGAAAATTCACAAAGTTTAATAATTTTTTTCTCAAATTGCGTTCAGAAACTTTGGTTTCATAGAGGTGCACTGTTTAGATTGGTGACCCAAAAGTTCCCCCTTGCAATTGATCCCTCGAAAAGATATCTTCTTCTATCTTCTTCTTGTATATGTATAATGTATAAATAAAAATGAATCGCCGAAATGTATGTACGCGAATAACTTCCGAACGACTGCACCAAATTGAATAATTCTTTTTTTGTGTGTTGTTTTATTGTCAGGACAAGGTTTGTATAATACTACTGGTGAGCTCTGGCATTATGAGTATGCATTAAAAAATTGCAGTAGGTGGCACGCGAGCTGTTTGAAAACTGAATATACCGGGACTGAAAGTATGAAATTTTGGAGGGGGAGGGGGGTTCTCGGGACGGGGGAAGGAGGGAAGTGGAGTGGGGAGAGGGAAGGTGGAGGAGGCGGAGTAGGAACGTAAAAGTGGAAGGGGACGCGAGAGAGGAAGGGAAGGCGGAAGGGGAACGGGACGAATGGGAAAGGACACGCAGCGAGATACTATTTTTTTTATTAAATGGCATGGCAACGCATGCCGGGACCAGCTAGTTTACTATAAAATTATATTTTTTTAACATTATTTACCAATTTCAAACGTAAAAGATATTCAGTTCAACTTCAAAAATACCCTTAATACAACGTGTCCGGAAACTCGTAGTACAAGCGGGAAACTGGTGAATCTACATCACGTAGAGAACCCAAAAAAAATATTTTTTTCGATCTCAGCATTTCGATTTTAATATTATTTTTTTTCTATTTTTCCATTTTTTCGGCAACTAAAGGGTTAAAAAAACTTTTGAGCCCGGTTTACCCTTCGATGGATTTTATAAGACATTACATAGCTGAAATGAACCCCCTAGTGAACAATTTTTTCAAATTTAACCAAAAAAAATCCAACTTCGGGCCCGATTTACTCGAAAACGAAAGCTCAAATCAAAAAATGTTATACCACAAAATCGACTCCAAATGTGATGTGGAGTCTCCAGTTTCCCGCTTGTACTACGAGTTTCCGGACACCTTGTATATGATTGCAATATTCAACCCGAATTAAGTGCTATCTAGATAGTGTTTGAATAATTTTTTATCCATTTTATTTATAATATGCGACATCTATTGACTTTTCTGCAAGTCTAGGATGAATGTTTATTTTTAATTTTTAACTTTTTATGAGTAAAATCTCAAATTATAATATTTAATTAAATGAAGACAATATTAGCGAAACTCAATCAAAAATGTGGAGACAGAAAAATCAGCAAAAAGATATTGGCACCTCTGGGACTCGAACCCAGGACCCTTTGCTTACACGGCAAATGCTCTACCAACTGAGCTGAGGCGTTGATGTCAAATTCAGTCACTTTTAACTGTATCATATTTCGACTAAGAACTACCAACACTATCTTCATTTTCTTAACGCACATATTATTGGCTGCTATCTTTATATGTATATGAATACTAGAGTATAGTGAGATTGTGTCTGGAAATATTTTTATCAATTTTATTTTTTAATATGCGAGATCTATTGACTTTTCTGTAAAAAATTTAATTGTGCTCGCTGGTATTTGAACCTGCGACCTTCGGATTACAAGTCAAGAGCCTTACCCCTCATCCACATAAGGCCACTTGTATTGTAAACAACGTTTCTATAATGAATATTGATCTTTCACCAGAGCGATTCACTCTAGACACATCTGTTTAATGTTTCCCATATTACCATTTCCACAAATCATAGTTAGTATCTGGGTATCAAGCATGGTCAATCGATATAGTTTTTATCGGAAATGTCGGTAACTTGTCATTGCTCCCGAGCACGACTGCAGGCCGCTAACGAACAAACAACAGTTCGCAACTACAAAGGGTTCCTAATTTATTTGATGTGAACTGTTATTTGTTCGTCAGCGGCCCGCAGTAGTGCTTGGGAGCGATTAGGGATGTCGAAAGTGAAAAAAATATCGATATATCGATATTTATTAAAATATCAATATCGACG
The DNA here is from genome assembly GCA_917880885.1 of Limnephilus marmoratus. Taxonomy (NCBI): domain Eukaryota; kingdom Metazoa; phylum Arthropoda; class Insecta; order Trichoptera; family Limnephilidae; genus Limnephilus; species Limnephilus marmoratus. The sequence continues at coordinate 21,725,943 of OU862932.1, read as the reverse complement.
TCGATATATCGAGGAAAAAATATCGATGTATCGATATATCGGTCAAATTTTCAAAATATTTTGCGTTTTTAAAATAATAATGTGTTCAGCTCAATATTATCAATAGTAATTTTTATACACAATGTGCATTATTTTAATTTACAAAAATCTCAATAAATATGATGGTATTTTTATCAGTATTCATTTTTATTAGGTAATAATTACAAAAATATCAAAAACTAAAAAGCTGTCTTCTAACTTATATGTAAACTGAGACGCATGCAAAGTTTGTATGCGTCTCAGTAACATTCTATTGGCGTATTAATCTGTCAAAAAGGACCTCGCATTTGGAACACGGTATAGTCAATAATCATAGACAAATGGGAACCAACAAATAGGAGTGGCTTAGAAAATCATGGAGAAAAATAGTATACATTTCTATGTATGTACCTACACATATGAGATAGTACATATTAGTGATCACAAATACTAATGCAAAGACAATAGATTTGTAAGCTATTAACCGCTAAATGTCAAGACCCAATACTGTTACTTTCCGTTCGTTCCAATAAATACGGTTATGGATTCTAGTGAGTTTAGTTACATAAATAAATAAAAATATCGTTTTGAGACAGTTTTCGATATTTGATATTTTGGATCAAAATATATCGGCTAAAAATATCGATGTATTGAATTAAAAATATCGATACATCGATACTTTTTCACCAAGCCTAGGAGCGATGACAAGTTACCGTCATTTTGGATAAAACTTATATCGATCGACCATGCCAGATACCCAGAACGTAATTATTGTGGTTCTGCAGTGAAATTTGATACCATCCATTAAAAATCTCGTTTGTGGGTCAATAGTTTATGGTCATAGAGAAAGAAGAAGTTAAAAAGCGAAACTCTCTTTAATTATGCAACGTTTGGTATCTCAACGCACAACTCAACATTGGAAGGTTTGTCCATAAACAAAATCGTTACGTCACAAGAACGTAACGTAGGTTTTAACCGTTAGTGTTGTAGCTGAAAGGTTTCTCATGCACGGTGTACCAAAAGATCTGGCTTTTGTTTGATTTTAAAACCTTATTTTTCAGTGAATATTTATTATTTTATTCCTACAATTTAGGAAGAATGGTCATATAATATTTCATTAAAGAACTTTAACAGACCAGGAGATTGTTAAAGTTTTCTCGTGATTGGTCTTTTTTACGTTGGCTCCACACAGGAGGCCTCGAGGAAAATAATTCCCCTGAGAGCCTACGTCATCTTTGAGGACGCTGTGTGGAGGATCTTTTTAAGGAAAGGAAGGAGAGGAAATTTTGGGAAGAAAAAATATGGGGTCAGTGTGTCCAGGGGTGATGGACGTATGAATCTATCACTACCATTACTATGCAAGGAAATGTTTCGAGAGAGTCCTGCTGGAGAGGTCAAAAGATCTGCCTCAACCAGTCCCTCCCGATCCGATCTGCCATGCAGTAGGTGGGCAGACGGATCCGTCGCCAAGATCCGGGAAAACTCGCCCCATGAACCCGTGACCTATGGCAGAGGTGTTGGTTGGTTCCCGGAGCGACGGTGCCCGTACCCGCCTCCCAAATTGTCTAGAGAAAAGTGAAATTTTCTTTAATAAAGAACTCATTCAGGAGGATAGTTTTTTTTATTTAATTGTTTAGGAGAAATAATGACATTTTATTTTATTGCTTTGAAAAATTGCACAAGGCTCTAGTGGTTAAAAAAATTACAATTTTCTTATTTGTTTAGGAGAGTGGTAAAGTTTTCTCTTACTGAACAAATAATGTCACTTTTCGTTAACGTTGTTCAGGAGACAGGTTGGGTTAGGTTAGGCTAGGTTAGATAAGATTAAATAGTCTAACGAATTATTCAATTTTGGAAATACTTAATTTGGAATTTGTAGTAAAGCTTTTACACATCCAGAAATTTGCGCAACATTGTAAAAAAGGGGTTCCATGCCAACTCAGAATCAAGTCAACTCAACAACTCTTTGAAAAGTCATTAAAAGCTATGAAACAAATAATTTTAAAATAGCCGTTAACCCTAACCTAACTTAACCTATTTAACCAATTTTTTATATTTTATTTGTCATCACTCTTTATGACCTTTCTGAGGTGGTTCTGAGTTGGTTTCATTCTGAATTGGCCGGTCACGGTAAAAATGGCTAGTAATACGTAAACGGATTTTATTTTTGAGGTCCGAATTGTGATAATGCAATGCGAATTGCCTGTATACTGTCAAATTCATTTATTGACAAATCACAAAAAGGGAAACGGTAAAGCAGCCTACCGCTCTTTCCGAAACTTGGTTTGTCTCTTCCCCGATTGGCTTGTCCATTAATTTAAAGTGTATGATTTTTAAAGAGCGCATCCAGTCTAGTCTCAACACCTAGTCTAGTTCTCTCAACACATGCTATTATGAATTATGTTTAATGCCACTAGCCTTAAAACGCGCTTTTATGGTGTCAAATTAAAAAGAAAACTTTATAAAAGAAGCCGACACCTAGACATCATGAACCATTTAATAAGATAATGTCGTGCCTGCACGTAATAATTATTTAGTCGTAAGAATGAAGTTTTGGGACGCCCTACCATAAGACGAAATATCGTAAGTGGGCCCTTTTATGTTTACATTAAATACTGGTTATCAATTTATAAAGCTGTCTATAACTGGGACGTTTATAAATAAGGTGTGTTTCGCGTTTTGTGATTGAACTGAGGAGGATTTATCGCAATATGTATGGAATTTTTTAACCTTTTTGTAAATTAAATAGTGTGTTATTATTATTTAATTATTTGGTAATGTTTTAAAACACCGGCACTATTATAATCTAGGTTTTGTTTTGTTTTATCTTCTTTTCGTCTTAACTGCTTTTCGTAATCCTTTTATTTTATTCTGACACTATATGGGACGTACTTGACTTACTTTAACCAGTGATCCCTGACGATATTTGGATTAAAAAATGTAAATCAAATTTTGATCTCAGGTGATATTTTTTTTTCAACTAAAAACATTAAAAATCCATGGATATTGGACAGTTAAAGGCGGGTGAGGGATTACTCGGATGAGTGACCAGTGACAATATGTGGAAGAAGATTTTTTGTTAAATTTGAAGAAAAAAAATTGAAAAAAACCATCAAAAAGTCACCGGAGACCAAAATTTCATCGACATTTTTTACTCCAAATAATGCCAGGAATCACTGGTTGAAGTAATTTTAATCACTTGCATACAAAAAACAACTTAAATGTATATAAGGTATAAGGCACAAGACAATTATGGCACTTGTATACAAGTAATTGGATACAAGACTTGAGACTCTTGTAGAAAATAAACAAGGCACTTGGATTCAAGTGACTTGGATATTAGACACTTGGGTAACCTAGATTACAATATGACCGGAAACAAGGCATTTGGAGACAAGATACTTGGATAGTCACAAGGCACATGGATACAAGGAACAAGTTGATTCAAGGTGCAAATCACTTGAATACAAAGCGCAAATCACTTGGATACAAGGAACAAGGTACTTGGATACAAGGAACAAGGCACTTGGATACAAGGAACAAGGTTCTTGGATAAAAGATGCAAGGTACTTGGATACAAGAAACAAGGTTCTTGGATAAAAGATGCAAGGTACTTGGATTTAAGAAACAAGGTTCTTGGATAAAAGATGCAAGGTACTTGGATACAAGACACAAGGTTCTTAGATAAAAGATGCAAGGTACATGGATACAAGAAACAAGGTTCTTCGATAAAAGATGCAAGGTACACTTGGATACAAGAAACAAGGTTCTTGGATAAAAGTTGCAAGGTACTTGGATACAAGAAACAAGGTTCTTTGATAAAAGATGCAAGGTACTTGGAAACAAGAAACAAGGTTTTTTGATAAAAGATGCAAGGTACTTGGATACAAGAATCAGAGGACTTGGAGCAATGTGACTTGGGTAACTTGGTTTTTGATTTAGGAGATGTTCTCGAAGAAGACATCTAGGTTCACCATAATTGGTTAGAAAATACCTAGAAATAAGAGCCTTGGATAGAAGACACTAGAAAACAAGAACATGCACGATAATATTTCAAGAATATTTGTAGGAAATCAATTGATAGCTTGTTTATGATGCACGTAATATTTCATATCTCTTAGAGAATCAATAGATCAATATGTATTCTATACAATGTACTGCTTATTCTTCTCCCATGCTATGTGTTAACCAAACAATTCGAACAAAGCGTAACAAAACACGCCAGTCTTTAACATTGAAAAAGCAGTTTGCTAAGTGAGTACTTATAATAATATCTATTGACATTTTATTTAGCATTATTATATCCTCTATTGTTCTTGGACCACTGGCTTTGCATTGCATAGGTCAGGGGTCGGGAGATCGTGACTTGCGAGCCACATACAGCTCTTTTAAAATACAAGATTTAGTTTTCCAACCTACTCAATAAAATAACCTGACGGTTGTTAAGACACCGAAGTTACTTCGAACATTGCCACATGCTTGAAATCTAAATTCCAAAACTCTTAATTTGTCAGTCCAAGCTTCACGAAATTACGAGATACGTTTGGTGGTATTTCAATAGAATGATGCGGAGGGTATCTTGCAGTCTGGAAGTGCTAGAATTTTGAGACTAATGTAATTAATTTTTGGGTTATTATGCCGTTTCGCGCTTCCTCTTTCTTTGGCCAAAGTTTCAATGATTAATAATATCTATGTATGTGGTAAATAGGAACGACGCAGTTCTTGGTGTCCGGCGTTAGACAGTTACAGCAAAACTGAACGCAAGAAAACATATTAAGAGGATTAATTAAGTCTTGCAACACGGTATCACACCTGAATACACATTTCACCACAATTTACATATCTGCCCTGGTGATGGACATTGTTAAGCTGTACGAAACGTTGGCTAAAGAAATCATTAACCCAAAAAATCTAAAATCATATCTTTGGTTGGGGTGTTTTAAATTCTCCATATATGTCTTTGACTATTACCAAATGTGGTGAAAGTTGAGCGAGCAGCAAAATGACGCTGTTTACTGAATTACTACTGTTTAATTCTGTATTTTGACTTTGCTAAATCTATTCAACGTCCTTTATTGTATCGTGTGTTACATGTATATGTTTTATTCTTTTATCTAATAAAATGTTGGTAATATTGTTTTTTGTTCTTTAATCCTTCTTTTATTTTTTTTAGTTTTCCTTATTTTTTGTTTGAAGTGAAAGACTATTGAATGATTTTATTGCGTGGTATTTATGTTGTCTTTGTCCAAAGTTTGTGTTTACCGTCGGAGTTTTGTGTTTTCTTTGAAAGCTTGATTAAATGATCTGTTATTGCTTGTTCGAGAGTACTTCAGTCAAGTAGCGAGTAACTTGCTGCTTGACTCGCCGAAAATCGTTCGCATTACGTTCAAGTAGAGTTCATTGGTGTACCGCGCGTTTCAAGATGGTGGGCTACCACGCAACAAAGTAAATGCGCTAATTAAGCTGATTGTAATGCTTATTTTAGAAGAGATGGAAGAATAAATTTGTGAGAGGAAAATAAATAAATTATGGACACGAAAAGAGATTAATAGCAGCATAAATAAAGAATTTTAGAATTATTAAAGGGCTCTCCTCACGACATTGCATGCAGGCATGCAGGGACTTCTGCCGCAGAGAGTCCCTGCATGTGTCTCGTTCTAGCGGCCCTTTAACAAACGAGACAGCGCTAGTTCGCTTAAACCCATGCTCTCTGCAGGCAGTGTCGTGTGGAGAGCCCATAAAGAATGCTCTAGCGGCTCGACATATCTGCGCATCTAGAAATGATCTCTGGTAACAGGACGGGTTCGTGCATGTCAGTGCGCAGGAACGCGTTTTGGTAGTCGTCACTCGCCCAAAAAAGTAGAACAAATGGAGAGCTGACTAAATGACTCTACTAAAATTGTGGTGTTCGGACGCGTTTAGTTACTAATGTCCTCTCTACTCGACTAAAATACTTGCCGTGTGCAACCGGCTCTTTAGTGATAGTTTGTGTTTGTTGAAATTTGTTTTTTGGATCAAAAATGTAATTTTGCAGATTTTTAACGTATAATTGGCGTATTCCAATTTGAGAGGCGGGAATGGGTACCGCCGCCCCGGGAACCTTTATTGGATAACCAACACCTCTGCCACAGGTCACCCCAAGTGGTTCGCTACGTTTGGTGATTTAGCAGGGGTGCCCGGGTTCATGGGGTGAGGTATGTCTAGGTCTTGGAGGCGGATGACCAGGACACACTGAACCCCAGATTCCTACCCACCCCTTAAACCTTTTTCCTTCCCAGAACTCTCCTCTCCTTCCTATCCTTAAATAAACCCCTCCACACAGCATCCCCAAAGATGACATAGGCCCTGAAGGAAATAATTTTTCTCAAGGCCTCCTGTGTGGAGCTCATTTATGTATTTATTTATTAATTTTATTTTAGTAATTTGTACATTTAAGTTTACAAGATTTCTAATTAATTATAATATTTCATATTGCAAACTAAATTTTATGTAGCTCTTACAATACGTCTTGAACTTTCCAATTGGTGTGGACTTCAAAGTCTCTGGTAGCTTGTTATACAACTTCATCCCCTTGTACAGCAAACTGTTCTGCGTATTCGCCTTATCCTTTTTTTGAAGCCTGATTTCTTTGCATGTTTTTGTGTTGTCTGTGAATGTCCTTGTTGAATACAATTTTATTTGAAAAGTATTTTGGTAAAATGTTGTTAATTATTTTATGTATAAATATCATCATATTCAAGGTCAGCATCTGTTTCACGGTTAGCCAATTCAGTTCCTTTAACATTTTGTTTACTTTTTACTCTTGTAAAAAAAAAAAAAAAATATCTAGTACGTCGAACCTATACTATTTTTTATTTTGAAGAAATTAAACAATTAAAATATTATTTAGCTTTATTTATTGATAGTTTTCAACCCCTGATCAACAGAAGCAAGAAATAGTTAAATTGAATGTATCGAGTAGGTACTATGTAGTATCTAGGTACTTACTACCTAACTTCCTACGCATTCCGCCCAAAGAAGAGAGTCTGCATGCGGGCTGCGGCTGCGGTTAATAACGGGGTCTTAGTGCCACCACTGAATACCGACTTTTACGTAACTCATCGGTAGGTACTGTCAAAAGAGAAATTTAAAAGAATACAATGTTAGATTGTTATGTAATGACGGATGTGGGCAGTAAGAAAGCATTTTGAAGATTTGAGACAAACATTCGTAGACTTCAGCTTATAATTATATCTTACGCCACACAAGTTATACTATTTGGGAGGCGAGTATGGGTACCGCCATCCCGGGAACCATTTATTGGATAACCAACACCTCTGCCATAGGTCTCTCTAAGTTATTCGCTACGTTTGGTGACTTAGCATGGTTGCCCAGGTTCAAGGGGTGAGGTTTGTCCAGGTATAGGCGGCAGATCGAGAGAGACTGGTTGAGGGAGGCCTTTCGACCTTTCCAGCCGGACTCTCTCGACCCTTCGCCTTCCACCGCAGCAGTTGGAGGAATGGATTCATACGTCCGTCACTCCTGGACACACTGACCCCCAGATTCCTGCCCACCCCTCATACCTTTTTCCTTTACAGAACTTTCTATAAAGACCCTCCACGCAGCATCCCCTAAGATGACATAGGCCCTGGAAATTATTTAATGTAAAAAATAAACAAGAATTTCACCGTTCAGAGCCAGTGGATCTATGGTGTCCTTAACTTTTGGAAAAACGAAAAAAAAGGTTTACAAAACTAAGTGTTTAAAATGATTAATATGGCCTCCGTGGTCGCGACAAGTAAATTATATTTGATTATTTTTTGTCATTTCACAATTTATTCATTTAAAATAATAAATAGCACATTTGCGTCAAGTTCCAGAGTGGCAGATGCTCTCAGTATCGCCCTGGAGGAAGAACACTATTCAGAATTGAAACTTTGCTTGAAATGTCTTCAGCCGTGTTTGGTGACTAGATCTGAACAGCCAGGTACTTCTCCACCTTTCTCTTCCCTCCCCACTACCTTCAGCCTCACAACATACCCCAATTGGATATACCATAGTCTAACTGGCTCTAGAGAGTGCAGTTAAGACTCTTGTGCGTTGTTCACAAAAAAAAAACTCATGTCAGACGATCGATAAAGTATATACCAAAATTATTATCTGAATAATTCGTATAATTCTTTATACGTATTTGTTTTGTTTCAATGCTTGACAGATGCTTAGATGAAACGTCTTAAGTCGTGTTTGGTGAGAAGATCTGAATAGCCAGGTACTTCCCCACCTTCCTCTTTTCCGTCTCCTTCCCCTCCCGACTACCTTCAGCCTCACAACATACCCCAGTTGGAGATGCCATAATCTCAATGTCGTGTTTGATGACAAGAACTGAATAGCCAGGTACTTCCCCACCTTCCTCTTTCCCGTCTCCTTCACCTCCCCACTACCTTTCGCGACTCTTGTGCGTTATTAACACGATAGAAAACTTGTCATTCAGACGAGCGATCAAGTAGGTATTAAAAATATTATCTGAATAATAATTAAATTTGGGAGGCGGGTATGGGTACCGCCGCCCCGGGAACCATTTATTGGATAACAAACATCGCTACGTTTGGTGACTTAGCAGGGGTGCCCGGGTTCATAAGGTGAGGTTTCTCCGGGTCTTGGCGGCGGATTCACCTGCCCACCAGCTGCTTGGCAGGCCGGATCGGTAGAGAATGGTTGAAGGAGTCCCTTTGACTTCTCCTGCCGTACTATCTCGCATCATTGCCTTGCACCGCAGTGGGAGGGATGGATTCATACGTCCGTCACTCCTGGACACACTGACCCCCAGATTCATACCCACCTCTAATACCCATTTTCTTCCCAGAACTGCTTCTCCTTCCTTTCCTAAAAAGACCCTCCACACAGCATCTCCAAAAATGACATAGACCCTGAGGGGAATTATGTTTCTCCGGGCCTCCTGGGTGCAGCTAATATTAAAAAAAAACTTTATTTGAATGCGTATTTGTTTTGTTTAAATGTTTGAGAGATGCTTAGATGAAACGCCGTGTTTGGTGACAAGATACGAATACCAGGTACTTCCCCACCTTCCTCTTTCCCGTCTCCTTCCCCTCTCCACTACCTTCAACCTCACAACATACCCCATTTGGAGATGCCATAATCTCAATATCGTGTTTGGTGACAAGATCTGAATAGCCAGGTACTTCCCCACCTTCCTCTTTCCCGTCGCCGTCCCCTCCCCACCATCTTCAGCCTCACACGGCGACGGGAAAGAGGAAGGTGGGGAAGTACCTGGCTATTCAGATCTTGTCACCAAACACGATATTGAGATTATGGCGTCTCCAACTGGGGTATGTTGTGAGGCTGAAGATGGTGGGGAGGGGACGACGACGGGAAAGAGGAAGGTGGGGAAGTACCTGGCTATTCAGACCTTGTCACCAAACACGATATTGAGATTATGGCATCTCCAACTGGGGTATGTTGTGAGGCTGAAGGTAGTGGGGAAGGGAAGGAGACGGGAATGAGGAAGGTGGGGAAGTACCTGGATATTCAATTCTTGTCACCAAACACGATATTGAGATTATGGCGTCTCCAACTGGGGTATGTTGTGAGGCTGAAGATGGTGGGGAGGGGACGACGACGGGAAAGAGGAAGGTGGGGAAGTACCTGGCTATTCAGACCTTGTCACCAAACACGATATTGAGATTATGGCATCTCCAACTGGGGTATGTTGTGAGGCTGAAGGTAGTGGGGAAGGGAAGGAGACGGGAATGAGGAAGGTGGGGAAGTACCTGGATATTCAATTCTTGTCACCAAACACGATATTGAGATTATGGCGTCTCCAACTGGGGTAAATTTGTGAGGCTGAAGGTAGTGGGGAGGGGAAGGTATCGGGAAAGAGGAATGTGGAGAAGTACCTGGCTATTTTTGTATAAGTTTTGCCACACATACGCCTCAGGGATCTCATTTCTACAGCGTTCAGTCTACTTTCATCCTTCCTCTGCCAGTTCCATGCCTCACTGCCATACATCAGGGTAGGTACCAGTACTCCATTATGGACGGCTATTTTGCGTCTTTGGACAGTTTTTTGTTGGTGCCAACGGCGTTCAGTCCTCCATTAATAGAATTACCTGCATTCACCCTTCTTTCAATATCTCTATCAGCCTTCCCATCTCTCGTAAACATACTTCCCAAATAAACAAACTCATCCACCTGCTCCAAGTATTCATCATTCACAACTATATTGCATACTGTTTTCGTACTCTCTCTTTCAAACACCATGACTTTAGAGTTACTTGAAAATTGAAATTATGGCAGGATGAACTGTCGGCCGGATGAACTGTCGCCGGATGAATTGTCGCAGGACGAATCGGGTCACCCTGGGTCATATACTTCGAGGGGTGAAGTATCTCTTGCTCCATTTAATATTGAAAGGTAAGATAGACAGTTGCCGAGGGCCTGGTAGGAGATAAATGTCTTGGCTGCGATATATACGAGAGTGGACCGGCATTAGAAGTGTGGAGGAGCTATTCCGGGCAGCGCAAGACAGAGAGACATTTTCAAGTGATCGCCAAGGTCGGGGGACCTGATACCGCACACAAAGAAGAATAAATAAAAATAATAAAAAATAAAATTAAACTAAAAAAGCCCCCGCTTTTCAGAATTTTCTTTTTCAATTTTTCGTTTGAGAGTCAATAACATTGTCTTCAGTGGTTAAATGTTACAATTTGAGGTTTTGTAATCCTTTGGTGAATGCGTATATGATCTGGTATGGCATAGTGTCCTCGACACCTCAAACCGCAGATGTCAAAAAGTGCAACTTTCATTGCACTCTGCAATGAATGGTGAGGCAAGAATATATGAACTGAGACGAAAAGGATGGTTTAATGCATTAGGCGTATAAAAAAAACTCTTCAGGCCTCGACCGTATTATTTCAGAGGGTCAAAATATTTCCGCTTTACAATAAAATAATTAACTAAACAAGCTAAGTAGCTCAGCATCGACTTACGAGACCTTACCAATGTATTGTAATTTTCCTAGTATTACATTTTTCCATCTTGCATGGCGGAGTATTTAGTTTCGATGTTATTTCGTTTATTACTTTGTATGTTATTGCTTTGGATGTTGTTTTTGATTTTGTCTTCTATTTTGTTTTTGATTTTGTTTTTGATTTTGCTTTGATTTTTGTTGTGCTTACTTAGATGTTCTTTGTAATAAATTTAAAAAAAATAACGTGTAAAAGTCCAGCCGGGCGGGAAATTTAAAATAAATGTCTATAGTAAAATTATTTAATATTAAATTCTCAACTAGGTACTTACTTCAGATATCTTTACTATCTGACTGAACAGAAATAGCTTTTAAATGTATTATCTTATTAAAAAGATTTTTTTTAAACCAAAACTATTATTAAACCTTTAACTGACAGCCCTGAAGCAGTCATCTAATTAGCAATACCTGCCATTCCAGAAATTAGTGGAAGAAAATACAAAAGTGTTTTAATTTCAAATTCTAATACTTTTTTTACTTTTAAGTGCATTTTTTGAAGTCGCTTTTTTGTTTTGTTAAAATTTTTGTTTTTTGTATTATAAAAATTTTAGCAGCAGGGAGGAAAAGCAGGGGGGAGGTGGGGTTCGCGGAGAGGGGAGAGATGAGGAAGGTGGAGGCCAGGAAGGTGGAAGGGAACGGGGACGCACGGGAAAGGACATGCAGGGAGAATCAATTTATTTCTTTGAATGGCATTGCAATGCATGCCGGGTACGTTTGAGAGTCGCTAATATTACGTTCAATTATTAAAAATTAGCTTACAACTCGTGTTGAAAACCAACTACGGTGGATAAGCATACTATCTTTATCGCTCTGGTGAAAGACGACCATACAGAAACGAAACGTCACGAGTTGAAACTGCTTTAGCCGTGTTTACTGACGAGATCTGATTATTAGCCAGGCACTTCCCAGTTGTCTCCCCCCCTCGCTTCATTTCCGAATGTTCGGCATTTAACTCGCCACCTACTTCACCTATTCGAAAACATTTTTTTTTATAATAAAATTTCTCATAATCATTCACACGTTTCTCGTGTTTGCCACGTTTGCATATTTTTAAAATGAGTTTCGTTTTTTTAAAGAAATACACGTTTGCGAAGAATGGCAACTTACGAATAATTAAACCTGAAAATATTAAAAAAAAACTCCCACTGCCATCATAATATTGCGAAAAATGCTGCTTTTGCAATTATAGATGACTTAGATGACTCAGAAGATTGACTTCAAGACATCTAGGTGGGAACCCAATGCATGCATCCACTAGTCTACTAATCTACATATGATTTAATCAAAATTAAATGTTTTCCTGTTGTCTTTCATTAGTGCATCAAGTAAGCAAGTGCAACAGATGCATCGGCCCTAAATCCCCTCAGACCAGCGCGCACTGTGCTCTGCGCAATGCACAAAGTTGCAGTGACCTTCTAACTACTTGTTGGGCAACCTACTGCCGTACTGCACGCTGAACATTAAGTTGAACGGACTCGAGACTCAATATCTCGGATGCTAGGTCTTAGGGGTCTGCAACCAGGGATTAGATAAATATTCGAATTATTGGAAATACAGGAAGAAAGCCTTCACACATCAACGATTAGATCAAGGATAAAGATAAGTAGAAGATGTTATTTAGCACCATAATAATATGTACTTTAAAAAAAATGTCTCGAATTATAAATAATTAACGTTATTTTCATGTCACGAAGATGGTTTTCCTGCCTCCGTGAATTTGAAGTTGTACAATGTTTAGTACTTGTTGAAATGCATCATTCTAACGTCCATTTGGACAGAAATTTAAAATTCAATTTTTTTTTTGTCGGGTTGGAATCCTACCCTTTATGTGAAGATTGAGCCAACTGGAAGTTTAAGAGACGTTCTTTGCAGGAAGACATCGTTTACAGGTTAGTGCCACTTTTCTATGCATTTAACTAACTAACCATCACATCTATATCCCGTAGGATAGGAAGAATGGACCTCCATACAGCTCTGCATTGGCACAAACACCTTGTTTTTCCCAACAAATATACATCGTCTTATAAAAATATGTTCTCTTCTGTTATACCGACACTTGATTGACGTGGCCCAACTCAACAGTATTACAGTATTATGTTTTGACAACGTTGTCTTAATTTACGATTATTTTATTCACTTGGTCATGCCATATCGTCACTGGGTCATCCTCGACTTACTTCTTATATCTTCCACTAACTCCATGATTATATTCTTTCACGTATTATGTTACGTTCTTCGGGCATTATTTCTCTGTCCATCCGCCCTGAATGTCCAAATCAACCAAAAACCCCTTTTAAATCTCTAAATCTTGAAATACGCTTTGATGGACCTTGTATTATTTTTAGATCTCCTTATTCAATATTTTAGTACGCTTATTCCCCCAGAATCTATATTTTATTGCTTCTGGTCTACTTTCGTTCTTCATCTGTCAGTACCATGCCTCATGTGTCCTTGTGTCCTTGCTTGTTTTTATTTTATTCTCCATTAAAATTTTTCATTGTATCTTGTTTTCTCTTGTTTCTTCTTATTATCTCTTGTAATCTCCTTTTTTTCAGTGTCCTTTCGTTTATCTCTTGTTCTCTTTTCATCCCTCTTTTTTCCCCATGATCTGTCTTTTTTTCTCTCATTGTCTTTAGTTTACTCTTGCTCTATTTTTCAACAATATTCCATTTTTGTTCTATGTCATTCTCTTCCATTATCTCTTATTCTTTCTTGTGAGCTTTCCTGTATTCATCGTCTACATTTTGGCTCGCGGTTCACTAGTTAAGGACGTCTTCCTTGCCAAAGCAGTCTCCCAGTGATAGAATAGTTACCGTTCTATTCCCGCAGCCTGCGAGCAAAACACGTTAACCCAAGTGTTGCAATTTTATCTATGTACCAACTTCTAATAATTATTTGAATCACGAAAAATATGCGGTTTATAGCTAAACCAAAGGCAATACAAGACCGTTAAAAAGAAAACAAATCACAATTACAATTTTAAAATATATATTAATTGAAAATTTAAACGATCACATAAAAAAAGGTTATTGCCGCGTCCGGGATATGATCATTCCGACCTTAAAACGTTCAAGGATTACCTGATATACTGAACTATCGAGGCGATTGTTGAAGCAACCGTAATTTGCAAAATTAATTTTTGAATCCTCGAAGCGAATTTTGTTCTAAAATTACCTTGAATTTCTGGAATGATATTGCTTATTATAGAATGAACCGATTCGTGAATTACAAGGACGATTGTGTGACAATATTTATTCTGCGGGTTAAAAAAGGTACCTGTCTACCGACCTTGTTACTTGCAAACAAATATTTGTCATGACTCTAGTAACAATAATAATTAATCAATTATCTTCAGCCTCTGCATTTTACAATTTAAGTAATTAATTTACGAATTAGTTACAATTCGTACCTTTATTACATAATTTCAATTTTCAAGTAACTCTAAAGTCATGGTGTTTGAAAGAGAGAGTACGAAAACAGTATGCAATATAGTTGTGAATGATGAATACTTGGAGCAGGTGGATGAGTTTGTTTATTTGGGAAGTATGTTTACGAGAGATGGGAAGGCTGATAGAGATATTGAAAGAAGGGTGAATGCAGGTAATTCTATTAATGGAGGACTGAACGCCGTTGGCACCAACAAAAAACTGTCCAAAGACGCAAAATAGCCGTCCATAATGGAGTACTGGTACCTACCCTGATGTATGGCAGTGAGGCATGGAACTGGCAGAGGAAGGATGAAAGTAGACTGAACGCTGTAGAAATGAGATCCCTGAGGCGTATGTGTGGCAAAACCATGAATGATCGTGTGAGAAATGTGGAAATCCGCAAAGAATGCAAGGCTGATGTAAGCGTGATGAGTAAGATCAAGAAAGGAACGCTCCGATGGTTTGGGCATGTAGAGCGAATGAACGAGGAAAGGAGTGTAAGGAGAATATATGACGCAAATGTGAATGGTAGAAGAAGTCGAGGACGCCCAAGAAAGACATTGCACGACCAAGTGAATCAGATACTTGAGTCGGGCCATGTCAAGAGTCAGAATAATAGAAGAGAATGTATGAGACGTTGTATGAATGTAAACGAGGCAAGGAATGTGTGCCAAGACCGGGATGTTTGGCGGTCCGTCCTCTCTGCCTACCCCTGCGGGGAAACGGCGTGATGGTTAGTTAGTTAGTTAGTTCAATTTTCAATCAAACATTAATACAAACTAGAAGTTAAAAACCCGATCCACGGGTTTTTGCTCCTAGACCCTGCGGGCGACTTTTGATTTGGTTTCGCCAAGTTTGAGTGTTGGTGACCATTTTATACATCCGATAGGAACTGGTACCAAAAATAGCCAGTTCCTCGGATTCACTGCGATCCGCGATCAAAGTAACCGCGACAGGATGACGTCATATCGTGATACTATTATTCACAACTCATAAGTATTACCGTCAATCATAGGGGGCATACACTAATTACATAAGCCCAAAAAGGGGGGGGGGGGTCCAGAAAAATCTCACTTTACTTGAAAAGAATATACGAAGTGGCCCAAATTTATCGCACCAAAGGGGGAGGGGTCTTTTTTTTTTAAAACCGCACAAGAGTCCCAACTGCTCCCGTCTGGAGCCAGTGGGACTATGGCATCCCCAATTGGGGTATGTTGTGAGTTGTGAGGCTGAAGGCAGTGAGGAGGGGAAGGAGATAGGAAAGAGGAATGTGGGGAAGTACCTGACTATTCAGATCTGGTCACCAAACACGGCAGAAGCCATTTCATGCAACGTTTCAATTTTGAATGGTGGTATTACACCAGGGCGATACTGAGAGTATCTTCCACTCTGGAACGTGCCGCAAATATACTATACATATATTATTTTAAATGAATAAATTCTGAAATACACAAATTAATAAAAAAAAAAATAATTTGCCACGCCGGGATTCGATCCCGCGACCTTCGGAATGCGAGTCAAGCGCCTTACCGCTGCACTACGCCGGCCGTCAAAGATCGGTCTAGATTGGTAGAAAAACTGCTCTACGAAGAAAAACTTAATTAATGAATGCTGCCTTTCCATATCCGGAGAGATACTCAAATTTACAAAAGTACTACTCATGCGATCTGCTAACGTAAGTGGCGTCATCCTTTGACGAATTTTTGAATTCGAAACCGAATTACAAAAGTAACTTTTTAACAAACTTCAAGTATGAAAATGGCTTGGCATAAGGCGCGGCGTCAGATTTGCATTCTTAGCCGGATTCTTGAATTTCGACCATACAGACGTTAACGTAATAATAACGTCCGATGTTATCTTTCTACGAGTTTTTAATAAGTGACTAATTGTTAATTACTATATTGATCGTCCAGTTGATTAGGCAGACATCTCCGAAAAATTGAAAATTGAGTTTATTACCTATGCAGCTATGTGTGAAAGTGTACCCTCTATCTGGTGCAATACTAGGATTATTCGCACCGCCCAATCAATGAATCAATTCACAAAAACTTGAAGTGAATTAAACAAAATACTGATGTTTTCTGTGTCACTATCATATTAATGTACAGAACCGTTATACCTCCTGGTGTTATTTTATAGCATATTTAATATATGCAATACAGACACATAATATTTGATTTAAGAGCGTTTAAACAGCCAGCGGCCGAAAATGCACATTTCGTCGAAAGTTGTTCTTACGATCGTGCAGGGCGGTTACAATGAGAAAGATTAATTATTCAATACCGATTTTATTTCATTCCAAATTTGCTTTAATTTATACCTACATAAAAAAATGCTGAAAGGCGTGATGATGAAACTATTAAAATAATGTACTTATTGTAAATATTTTTTGATTATAAGTATTTACCATTTTTCAATAATGTCTAAGTTAAATAAGAATGTAAAAAAAATCTGAAATGTATTAGTTTGTAAGTGCGCAAATAAATACACAAACGGACCAATTTTCGTCAAGAAACACATGTACGTATATATTTTTATTGATTTTATTTAAACTAAAATTAAAATTGTAAAACATATGATACCCAGAAAATATTTTACTGCGATTTGAAATGGGTGTGGTATAATACAAAATCTTTTATGAAAATTTAACAAATCTGCCAACGACCTATGGTATAACCTTAATAGCGCCCTTGAGGTGATTTTTCACAAAAGCGGCGCTCTATAAATAATCCAATTATTATTATTATTATTATATTAAAACAAACTTTTTTCTCAAAATTTAAAACTTGCGAATGCTAGATAAAAGAACAATCTTTCGAAATCCATTTATAATTTTTTGTGGAAAAGAGTCAATACGTCTAAAATCTGATTTAAAAATGACATATTTCTGGTTTTCTATGGTAATACCATCTTAAGCATTCGAATGTGGCTTTCCTCATTGTCTAAAACGTAAAACTCAGATTACTCATTAACAACACCAAATCCATTATAATGCAGAAAAACAATGTTGATGTGTTCTGGGTCCGGCTAAGGGACGCGAGCGTTTGGGCACGTTGCAGCCAGGCCGCTCGCCCGCTCATTCTCGCCGGGACTGCCCCGTGATAGTGGGACAAACTGCCCCCGATATCTTTCTTTTTATATATTTTCTTTGCTTTTAATCATACTTACACCTGTAAATATTTTTATTTTATTTATTATTTCACTCAACTAGATGCTGAACCAACAGGCGAACACATCTATGATGTGTCTTTATCTTGTTAATTACTGTAAATGTAAGTACGCATACATTTTTCTTTTTTAACAGTCTTGCATGCAGGGACATTGGAGGGTCTAGATTCGTTTCAAAAATAAATGTAGCTTCCTTTTTACAAAAAAATAGAGTCCTGACGTGTGCGGCTAAGGAGGTTAAATAATCAGTTTCCTCACACAGCCGTGGAAAAGTGGTGGGTCCCCCTCCAATGTTCTGGGTCACTAATAGGATATTAAAAAATGCCATACTAATTTACCGTTATGCCTCCCGGTATTATTTTGTAGAATATTTAATAAGTGCAATACAGTAATTGATTTATGGTGAGCATTCGAATATTGGTCTCCTCATTATTTCAAAACTTAGTATTTGTAGATGTCTGATTAATCGACTGGACGATCAATATCCTTGGCAATAAATTCCAGAAATATTGAAACCAATTAAAAAACGCAAATGTGACAATCAATTTACTTGCCAATATGACATGATCATGTCAGATTTATAAGCCAGAGTTAACCTCCAATTATAATTAGTGACCTCAATATGATTCAATAATGAATTCATTTAGGCTCTCCTCTCTACCGATAAAATTCGAGTTAAAGTTTTGCATAATATTGGATGCATTCAAAGCAGCCCTGGATTTGTCAGTAGGCCGTATAGGCCGCGGCAGCTTACGGGCAGCCTACAAGTGACAACTTCTAAGAAGGAGGAAGGAGCGGCGCAAACGAAGTGGTCTATAATAATAACAATAATTGGATAATCTATAGAGCGCCGTTTTTGTGAAAAATGACCTTATGAAAAGTATAAATCCGTCACTGATTCAAATATTTATTTCATAAATCTCTAAAACATCCAGTATGTTGCTCTGTCGCCAAAGCATCAGTGTTTTCATTTCCATTTAAGGCTCTGCAACCGGGCCCGAAAAGAAGAAGATGGAGAGATATGAAATTACGAATGTCATAGGAGAGCGCTAACATTTATAGCGACAAAATCGATGCGAAAATTGCGAAAATGTTTAATGAAACACGACTCGTTTAAAATAGAGCAAAAATCTCGCGGGTATTATCTTAAACAGCATTAGAAACACTGTGAATTTTTTCATGCGTATAACTTTATATAATTTTTTAGGGAATTTTATATAATTTGCCTTTCGGCGCGGGCAAAGTCTAGATATTATCTTCAAGAATAACATAATTTTTTTTACGAGCTTTAAAACTTACCGTGTTTTAGGGAAATATGTAATAATTCGGTACAAATCCGGGTTGCGGGTTAGCGTGTGTCAATTATTTCAATTTTTGAATTCAGAAACGCCCGGGGTCTCAAAAGTTGCGTCTTGCAAAGAAAATGAGAACTGCATTTAAATTTTTTTTTTTTTAAATGGTTATTAACCCGCTAAAATGCATTGAAAATCAGAAAACAAACCTAAAACCATTTTTTTTTCAGTAATCTAACCTTTTAACGTTTGTTTATTATTAAAAAATGCGTATAACTGACAAAAATGAAAAAAAGTTCAACTTTATGAATACAAGTAAGTCAACAAGAATTCTGATTTTATCCAGAAAAAGTGCTATTTTCCCCTTTTATTTTTTTAACCAACACATCACATATGTTTAAAACGATTTTTTTTTGGTTCTTTGTACTGCAGTTATGTAATGAAAAATAAGTTTGGTACAAAATATAAAATATGAACCCTTTGTTTTATTTTTTTTCCAAATCACGAAATCTATTTTTTTCGAAACTTCCGGCCATTTTAGCGGGATAATAGTGAACAATAATTTCTGTTCATTGTTCTATATTTTGATTGTTCTATATTGCCTTCTAATTTTAATTGTTCTATATTGCCCCTCGTCCCTTAAACATTATTTTCTTTCTAATTTTATTATTGTTTATGTCGATTATTTTTCTCTATTACCTATATATGTCTATTTTTAAAATTAGTTCTGTCAAAACCCTGAAGAAGTCAGCTTTGCTGACGAAACATGTTGGTTTTGTAAACAATAAAAGTGGTAAAAACAAAGTAATTTATTAATTTAAATCAAAATGGTGCCACAAAATAAGTTTGCTGTGTTAGAAGAAACCATAATTTCATTTTTTTTTACGTTTTCGAATAGCTACAGATCATACGAAACTTTTGAGACCCCGGGCGTTTAAATATAAGGCCATTTGTTTTCTCTCTGGAGAGCGTCACACGCTATTGCGGGCCCTTAAAATGCATTACGGAATTAAAGTCCCAGGTAAGATAAAGGATTCTGTAATATCTAAGAATATATATATATGTACCTACACCACGTAATTATTAGTGTCCACACTTTTCGTATAAACTGTTTAGACAAAATGTGATCATGATTTTGCTTTATATGCCCATGCACTGTCTGTTTCTTTCTAGGTACAATAATATAATGCAC
Organism: Limnephilus marmoratus; assembly: GCA_917880885.1. Lineage (NCBI taxonomy): Eukaryota > Metazoa > Arthropoda > Insecta > Trichoptera > Limnephilidae > Limnephilus > Limnephilus marmoratus. The sequence continues at coordinate 21,705,822 of OU862932.1, read as the reverse complement.
TAAACTATATTACCGACGCACGGGCTGCGCCTTTGTGGGTTCCCATTATTCACATAATTTTTAACTAACTAACTAACCATCACGCCGTTTCCCCGCAGGGGTAGGCAGAGAGGACGGACCGCCAAACATCCCGGTCTTGGCACACATTCCTTGCTTCGTTTACATTCATACAACGTCTCATACATTCTCTTCTATTATTCTGACTCTTGACATGGCCCGACTCAAGTATCTGATTCACTTGGTCGTGCCATGTCTTTCTTGGGCGTCCTCGACTTCTTCTACCATTCACATTTGCGTCATATATTCTCCTTACACTCCTTTCCTCGTTCATTCGCTCTACATTCCCAAACTATCGGAGCGTTCCTTTTTTGATCTTACTCATTACGCTTACATCAGCCTTGCATTCTTGGCGGATTTCCACATTTCTCACACGATCATACATGGTTTTACCACACATACGCATCAGGGATTTCTTTTCTACAGCCTTCAATCTACTTTCATTCTTCCTCTGCCAGTTCCATGCCTCACTGCCATACATCAGGGTAGGTACCAGTACTCCATTGTGGACGGCTAATTTCGCGTCTATGGACAGTTTTTTGTTGGTGCCAACGGCGTTCAGTCCTCCATTAATAGAGTTACCTGCATTCACCCTTCTTTCAATATCTCTATCAGCTTTCCCATCTCTCGTAAACATACTTCCCAAATAAACAAACTCATCATAATATGCCAAATGTAAAAATTGGGAAAAAATAAAGGAAAAAAAAGAGTACCTACTTACTCACTGACCAGGCTTAAGGACGTCTTTCAATACCACCAACAAATTATGTGGCAAACTCGCCGAGTTGGTTTTTTTCGTGTGACAGTTTTTTCACTCAGGGTCAATGTATTATGATATAATCTTTATATGCACATTTATTTAACTGTTAGACGTGAAGAAAGTAAAATCAATTCATTTTTTAAAAACCGTATTATTTAAAAAAAATAAATTGATTTTTTTTAACAAATAAGGAGAAAGAATTAAATTGATTTCTGAAAATCTTTTTTATTTTTTATTTTTTTTTTATTTAATGAAAAGATACATGATTTTTGAAATTCTACGCCAATGAAGAGTACTAGCTCTTGAGCTTGGCGTAGGAGTTATTTTACAGCTAGTTCATTTTTATAACATACATTTTACTTAGTATATACAATAAATATAAACTATGTTGTGATGTTAATTTTTGATATGCTAGGAATTGAAGTTATAACATTTTGATTGGTGTTGTTATGGTTGTTGATTTTTTTTAAAAGATTAATTTGACCTTTTTCTTGAATGTTACGAAATCTGTTATTTTTTTAATTTCTTCGGGAAGATTATTAAAATATTTTATGCCTTTGTAAATATAATTGTTGTGCATTTGTTGTGTTGAAAATAGGGGAATTTGGAAGTTAAATTTATGCCTTAATGATGAGTTGAGTTTAAATTTTTTAGTTACATTTTCTTTGAATATTTGTAGTATTGAATCTTTTTTATAGAGGTCTTCAATTTTTGGTACTTCGAAAATTTTGAACAATGATGCTGAAGGGAATGTTGGTGGTTTTTTTAAAATTACTTTAATAATTAGTTTTTGAACCACTTTTACAGGACTTATAATTTTTTCATATGCACCTCCCCATCCAATGATTCCATACTGAATTAGTGATTGGACTAGTGCATAATAGACTTTTTTTAGGTTGTTTAATTTGAGATCTGAATTAGCTATTTCGTAGAAACCTGTAACAATAGAGATAGATACAGGAGGCCCTAAGGAATAATTCTCTCATGGCCTACGGCATCTTTGAGGATGCTTTGGGAGGGTCTTTTTAGGGGAAGGAAGGAAATAAAGTTCAGGGAATGAAAAAGGTTTAGTTTTACATGAATCCCATACAGGAGGCCATGAGGAAAATAATGTGGCTAAGGAAAGGAAGGCGAGGAAAATCTGGGAAGGAAAAGGGTATGAGGGGGGGGGTTGGAATCTAGGGATCATCCATTCCTCCCGCTGCGGTGTAAGACCAGCTATAGAGGTCACAAGGTTTCCGCAAAATCGGCCTCTTCCGTTTCAGCCCACCACGCAGCTGGTGGGCAAGCACGTCCGCCGCCAAAACCTGAATACACCTCACCCGATGGACCGGGCTCCCCTATTAAGTCACCAAACGTAGCGAACGTAGGTGATCTGTGGCAGAGGTGTTGGTTATCCAATAAATGGTTCCCGGGGCGGCGGTACTCATACCCGTCTCCCAAATTATAAAATGAGGGGAATGTATGAATCCGAGGTCAATGTGTTCAGGTGCGACGAATGTACGAATCCATCCCTCCCACTGCAGTGCAAGGCGATACTAAAGCGGGCAAAAAAGGTGGGCAAAAGCATCCGACAAACCTCAACCCATGAACCCAGGCACCCCTACTAAGCCACCAAACATAACAAACCACTCGGGGTGACCTGTGGCAAGAATGTTGGTTATCCAATAAATGGTTCCCGGGGCGGCGTCAACCAAATTGAAAATTAATAAAAAAAATAAAATAAATTATCATCATTACATAGTACAAAATGAAGTCGCTCAAAATGTAAGTGCGCATAGATCTTTTAAACTGCCCAACGGATTTTCATGCGGTTTGCACCAATAGATAGAGTGATTCAAGAGGAAGGTTTATATGTATAATACATGCTTATTATTGTAGAGAAAAGCCAAGAAATTCAAATACTCAATTCAGGCAGCGGACAGCTGGCAAGCGGGTGGTGTGGATTTTATAAAGATTGGGTAATGGCGTTGTGTTTCGTTAGCCACAGCAACGTGTGTCCGGGTCTGCTAGTAAGATATTAAATCGATAGAAAAATGAATGTGAACTAGAATTGCGGAGATGCATTTTTTAGATTTATCGTTTAAATATTAGGTTGAATCAATTAGGAAATACTTTTAGATGACTATCGGCGCTAAAAAGAAGAGCCGTTAAGCGTTTATTTATTTTATTAAAATGCTAATTTTCAGCCAACCTATGATACACAACGGAAAAAATGATTCGACCTTCGCGATCGCTTATAATATGTAAGCAGGTATCTGTATCTTGGAGTCGCTCTCACCATAAGTGAAAAAATACAATTTAATATGACTTGTGAACATAACTTCCACCGGTCAACCTTCTTCTTGTCTTTCGGCGACATTTCTTCAATCCATCAATATAAATTATCAAAACAAAAAACAAATCATCAATCAGTATTAATAGCCTAGTGACTGTACGATTGCAATTTAAAAATCCAGCTAAGAATGCAGCTCTGACGCCTTACGCAAAACCGTTTCCGCACGTGGAGTTTGTATACAAATCTACTTTTGTAATATATATATATATTTATTTATTTATTTATTTATTTATTTATTACTAACTGGTCCCGGCACGCGTTGCTATGTCATTTAATAAAGAAATTGTTTCTCCCTGAGTGTCCATTCCATTCGTCCCGTTCCCCTTCCGCCTCCCCTTCTTCTCCTGCGTCCTCTTCCCCTCTCGCGTTCCCACTCCGTCACCTACACCTTCCCTCTCCCCACTTCACTCCCCCCCCCTTTCCGCGTCCCGCGAACCTCCCTCCCGAGTTCCCCTCCCCCCTCCCAGGTTCCCTTCCCCCTCCCTGGTTCCCCTCCCACATCTCTCCCTCCCTCCCGCTTTCCACAGCAATAGCCGCTTCCTCGCGTGCCACCAATAGCAATTTTTTTATACAAATTTCATAATGCCAGAGCTCACCGGAAGTTTTATAAAAACCTTGTCCTGACAATAACTAACACACAAAACAAAGAATTATCCAATTTGGTGTAGTCGTTCGAAAGTTATGCGCTTAGCAACACATTCAGCGATTCATTTTTATATTATAGATTTTTTTTACATGAGTTCCACACAGGAGGCCCTGAAGAAAATAATTTCCCTCAGGGCCTATGTCATCTTTGAGGATGCTGTGTGAAGGCTTTTTTTTAAGGAAAGGAAGGAGGGGAAAGTTCTGGGAAGGAAGAGGGTTTAAGGGGTGGCTAGGAATCTGGGGTTCAGTGTGTCCTGGTCATCCGCTTCCAAGATCTAGACAAACCTCACCCCATGATCCCGGGCACCCCCGCTAAATCACCAAACGTAGCGAACCACTTGGGATGACCTATGGTAGAGGTGTTGGTTTTCCAATAAAGGTTTCCGGGGCGGCGGCACCCATTCCCGCCTCCCAAATTGGCGGTACCCATTCCCGACTCCCAAATAAAACCGAATTAAAGCAACGCCAAAAGATGGCTCCACTTACGTTAACAGCTAGCGTGGATCTCTCCGGACATGGAGAAATTTACGATAATATGATTATTATTGTAACCAGCAGTTGATAATAATAATAATACCGCACGTATATATATATTATATGACGTCATTGCCTGTCGTGGTTACTTTATCCCGGTGACTAGCTATCACTGGATTCCAGTGGATCCGAGGAACCGGCCATTTTTGGAACCAGTTCCTATCGGATTTGTAAAATGGTCATCAACACTTAAACGGGGCGAAGCCTAACCAAAAGCCGCCCGCAGGGCCTAGCGGCAAAAATCTGCGGAGCGGGTTTTTAGCTGCTAGTCTATTTAAATAATCTCTCACTGATCTCCCGACTGCATAGTATTTCAAAATAATATTTAATATTTTTAATATATTTAAATATTATGGTCTTCTGTTATGTATTTAATTAAATAATTAAAATTTATTATATTGTACCTTCCTAAGAAGTGATTTGAGATTTTCACGGCCAAAAATAAGTGATTTAATTTTGGGGTATTATGCCATTGTACGCTACCTCCTTCTTTAGCCAACATTTCGGACAGCATTGTTGTGTCCATCGTAAGGGCAGATGCGTAATCCTTATTACACACCCGATTACACATCTGCCCTGATGATGGACACTGTAATGCTCTCCAAAACGTTGGTTAAAGAAGGATGTAGCGCAACACGGCATAGTATCCCAAAAATAAATCACGATACTTGCTAAGTAGTGTTTTAATTTATTTAATTCAAGAATATAAACAATAATTATAAAATTGTATTATACCATATTTAATTCATACACAAAATATTATAGATACAAACAGCGTTGGTACTTGCAAAACGTTTCAGATTAGTAGATACTCTCAGTATCGCCCTGGCGAAAGACTACTTCAACCTAACAATTTTCATCATTTTTATCTGAAATTTTAAGATCAACCTAACAATTTGCTTTGCTTTTTATTTGGAATTTTAAGGTCAACCTAACAATTTACTTTCCTTTTTATCTGGAATTTTAAGGTCAACCTAACAATTTGCTTTCCTTTTTATCTGGAATTTTAAGGTCAACCTAACAATTTGCACTGTTTTTTATCTGAAATTTTAAGGTCAACCTAACAATTTCCACTACTATTTATCTGGAATTTTATGGTCAACCCAACGATTTGCAATGCTTTTATCTGGAATTTTAAGGTCATAACAATAACGAGAAATTTGGACCAGTGCACTCATCCAAATTCGAAATTAATTGCCCCAATGTATATGGTTGTTATTATTCGAAAATATTATTAATGCAAACAATATATTTTAAAACAAATGTAGGTATATTTGTAAGTATTATAAATTACTGCCTTAACACTAACTTAACACTAGGCTAGCCTAGTGAGGAGGGTTATGAGAAACCATAAACTAATTACTATAAATTTCTATTCTTTAATCTACCTTTAACCTACTGTTCACATGTATAATAATTTCTGTGGTTAACTTTTTGTACTAGCGTAATTTAAACGCCATTGTTAAGTATTTACCACTGAACATGTTCTTTACTAATTATAAATGTTGTAAATTTAGTTCAATAAAGATATATTATTATTATGCTATTATTAATTTTCTCTGCTTTTTACCTAGAATTTTAAAGTCAACCTTACAATTTGCCTTGCTTTTATCTGGAATTTCAAGGTCATCCTAACAATTTGCCTTGCTTTTATCTGGAATTTCAAGGTCATCCTAACAATATGCCTGGCTTTAATTTGCAATTTCAAGGTCATCCTAACAATTTGCCTTGCTTTTATCTGGAATTTCAAGGTCATCCTAACAATTTGCCTTTTTTTATCTTGAGTTTTATCAAAATAAGCTATGAATCTTTGAATTTATCATTTAACTCCTTTTTTTTTAATTGAGAAGTTTTGAAGTGTAGAAAACCTGAACAGTCACTGTCGTGTAAAATTTCTATGTCAAATTTTCAGTCGTAACGACAATTTTTTAAATGTCTAATTAACTGTAAAAATAATACATTCCACCCCATTGTTAGTTTATCTTGTTAGCTCGGATTATGTAACAAACCACTAGATTATTTATTGTAATTGTATTTAATTAGTAGAACTCCATTTTTAACTTTTTTTATATTCTTCATTTTAAGCACCTGCCAAACTGCCAAAGCGATTTATTAGCAGGTCAATTTCACAATTAATTATAACGAGAAACCGCAATACATAACACAGATATGGAAGAATGACATTTCAAGTTACTACAATACAAAGGCATAAAATACACATACAGATGTACACAGGCAACATACTCATAGGCAATACAACACTCTTAAAATACAGTCTAGGCATTTTTAAACATAAGTTGCATGCATAAAATCAATGGATACTAATGTGTTTAGAAACGAAATCAATATAAAAAATCTAGATCTATTAACCATTTTTTCAGCATTTCTTTTAGTTCAGTGGTGCAACAGATTCGCATAAGCGTTGTCATTTTATTAAATGCCTTAGGTACAAGATAAATTAATGTTCGTTGCCAGTATTTATTTGTAATAGCCGGTACCCAGCATGCGTTGCAATGCCTTTTAATAAAGAAATTGTTTCTCCCTGCGTTTCCTTTCCCATTCGTCCCGTCCCCCTTCCGCGTCCCCTTTCCCTCTCCCTTTCCCAATCCACCTCTTCCACCTTCCCTCTCCCCACTCCACTCTCCCCCTCCCCCCCGAGTACCACTCCCCCCTACCTGAGGTCCCCTACACCCTCCTCGCATCCGGAGTTCATACATTCATTCCCGGTACATTACGTTTTCAAACAGCTCGCGTGACACCTATTGCAATTTTTTTATACATATTGATAAAGCCAGAGCTCACTGGTAGTTTTATACAAACCTTGTCCTGACAATAATGAACACACAAAAAAAAGAATTATCCAATTCGGTGCAGCCGTTTGGAAGTTATGCGCGTACATACATTTCGGCGATTCATTTTTATTTGTAAAAGATTTTTGGAATGGACATATCTTCATTTTGACTAAATTTTGTGAAGTGTGTATGATCAACTTTGTCTTTATATAACAACTAGCAGACCCGGACACACGTTGCTACGGCTAATGAAACACAACGCCATTACCCAATCTTTATAACCATCGCCATCTGTTAATTTGCAAACATATCAAATCCACACCGGCCGCTTGTCAGCCCGCTCCCTTTATATATTATATATTTCAAACAATTTACACAAAACCTTGACAAATTGTATACCTAAACCTTCCTCATGAATCACTCTATCTATTGGTGAAAACCGCATGAAAATCTGTTTTCGTAGTTTAAAAGATCTAAGCGTACAGACAGAGGGAGCGACTTCGCGACTATTTAAAGATACGAAAACAGGTTTTTGCGTATTTTTTAAACCATAATATCCCTGTATCAAACTTAATAATGTTGTTATTATTAAGTTCCGCAAATAGTTAATAATTACAACTGAAATACATGTTTGTAGAACTTAATTTTAAATTCCACGTCCCCTTCCTCTCCCGCGTCCCCTTCCCCCTCACGCGTTCCCACACCGCCTCCTCCACCTTCCTTCTTCCCACTCCACTCCCCCCCTTCCCACGTCCGAGAACCCCCCTTCCGAGTTCCCTCCCCTTCCCGGGTTCCCTTCCCCCCTCCCGGGTTCCATTCCCCATCCCAACCGCGAACTCCCTACTCGAGTTCCCATCCCCCCTCCCCCTCCCCGTCATTCAATACATTCAGCCCCGGTACATTAAGTTTTCAAACAGCTCGCGTGCCACCTAATTTATTTTTTATACAAATTTCATAATGTCAGAGCTCACCGGTAGTTTTATACAAACCTTGTCCTGACAATAACGAACACAAAAAAAATTTATCCAATTTGGTGCAGTCGTTCGGAAGTTATGCGCGCATATTCATTCGGGCGATTCATTTTTAGTTATATAGATAGATAGATAGATGACCAACTTTATGCAAATAATACGTCATTTTTTTCAAGCCTCAGATTACAATAATATATTAGGTTTACCCATTGCCACTTTTTATAAAATGTCCTTACCAAGTCGTGTGATTAAATAATATTATCCTGTTCAGAACAAAAAATAAATTTATATCTATCCATCTTTCATTTATGTAAAGAAAAGTGTACGTAGCGAAAGGCCGCCAGGCGGATGGCCTGACTTTGATTTGATTACAAATCTAGAGTTTTATTCCGATATTAATGAAATTTTGCACACTTGACCTTCAAAACAAGAGGCATTGTCTGAGATGCATGAGATTTCAAAAATCTCTGCGAAAACCTCGGGCAATGCCGGGGGCTTAACCTAATGTGTTTGTAAATCTAAACAAGTGTCCTTCTATACCTATCTTATATATTTATGTAAAGAAGAGTGTCTTGGTGGCGTCGTGGATTTGATTTGTAGATATATAAATCCAAAGTTTTTTTCCAAGCTGGATGAAATTTTGCACACTTGACTTTCAAATAAAGATGAAGGTCTGCCATATTCCGGTGCCATAGAGACAGCATTTTCGAACAGTTTAAGACTGGTGCAAGCAAATCAGATGTAGGTATCTATATTTGTTTTTAATATGTTATTTATTTGTTTTTAAATATTGAAAAAACACAGTTTCGTGAAAAAAGCGTTCAAAGTTTTGCTGAAGGATAATAATTCAACATACAAACTGTTTCAAACGGTTTCACATAAAAAGCTGTATCTTCGTTTATTTTACGAATTTCTTTAAAACATTTAGTGAGAACATTTTTAACAAAAGCATCAGAAAATAAAATAAAAAAATGACGTAATACATTTTTTACCGTGATATGGTGCCTTAAGTTGAGAGTTTGTCAAAAATTATTTGCGAAAGGAACTTGGCTGCTATTAGGGAAGATTTGGACCTTCCGGACGAATTGTTTAGGTTTTTTTTTATGTGTGTTAGGCCTCGATGACATTGGGCGAGTTTACAAGCTACTATCTGGGAAATTCACTATCTGTTAGTAAACTCGCTCAGTGTCATCGTGTTACTTGCTAACTAGCAGATTGGTGACTGTCTACGAAAAAAGTTGAAAGGTCGTCAATTTTACTTGCTACTCGCTTGCTCGTGATTGGTTTATTTATGCGTTCAATATGGCTGCCAATAAAGAGCTGATTTTGACTATAAAAACATCTGACAGAATTAGTTCACGCAGGCGTCGTTATTCTCGCTGTGGCGTTAGCAGCGACCTGCGAGCTCAGTTTCCGACAAAAATGTCGTCGGAATTAGTCGCTGCTGAGCGAGTGGATAGTTTTGTGTGTCCTCATGACAATCTCACTCGCCGATTCACCCACTTTTAAACTTAGTAGATAGTAGCTTGTAAACTTGCTCAATGTAATCGAGACTTTAAGTACATTTTTGTCGTGCACAGGGCAAGCCAGTTGTTTGACGCGTTTTCATGGACGGGAAGACCCGCAGAAAATGATTCTGCTAGACTTGACACGTATTTTTTTAGGGGGATTTCAGAGTCGTAGTGCAGTTGAGAAATCCGATCCATGACAGTTGATCCCCCGACACTTAGCCTCCGACATAATTATATACTATGTGCAGTCGGTTAAGGGAAAATACAGTACACCTACATACAAAAAAATATATCTAAATGTTTTGTTTTAAAGAGTTTTAATTTTCAAAGTAAATTTATTACTTTGTATTTTAAATTTTCTGCTATCGCTTTCGACACATCCGTGTGATTCACTAGCAAACTTAAAACTAAAACACCTCAGTGAATGACACAGATGTGTCGAAACTGGTAGCAGAAATAGAGAACTCCAGTCCAATTTTTTTATTTTTTTTAATGAATAAAGACCTTCAAACTTAAATAACTGCATTTTTATTTTTATTTTTATAGTTAGTTTTAATAGTTAAAATAATTGTCAAAGTTTTAATTTTTCTAGACCATCAGAAAAGCACCATATCTATGGTGGTTTATGTGATCTCTTCACCCACCTATAGTTTATTATTTTCAAGTTGTCTTTTTGAATCAGTGATGTTATGTCGAGGGAAATTTCCCTAGATCTAGGGGAGAAAAATATTTTTTAGGGATAAGGGAAATCAGGACAAAATCTAGGGAAATTTCGAACTATGGCAAATTTTTTATTACATATGACAATATTACTGATGTTATATTTATATATATATATATACGTATATATATTTGTTGGGATTCCTTTGAATCTTAATTATTGTTCATGTACTTATATGCAATGTTATTTTTAACACTGACAACTCAAAATGATATTAGGGAACGTACCCATACTACGTGACACGTTCGGGGGGGGGGGTCTTCAAAATACCACGCTTGGTACAAATGAGCGGCGGGTTGCTTAGGTTTTTGGTCACGGTGGGGGGGGGGGGGGTTAAAAAGTGCAAAAAGTTCGTCACGTAGTATGGGTACGTTCCCTATGTAGGTATCTAAAAAGATAAATGGGACCTCTGAAAAAAAAAATTATTTATGTTTTAAGTTCCGTTTTTTCGGTGATTGCGGTTGATTTTTATTTCACAAAGTGTTTTTTTATTAATTTGGAATTCAGTTTCTAATTCAGTGGTGAGTGTATTCGTACTTTTAAATTATTACTTCACTTAGCAAAAAGTGGTTTATTTGGAAAAGCACAGTATTATAAGTATATTTACCAAGTTCCGATATCTTTCCAATTAATTAATCATATTAATTAACATATAACAGGATTAGTGTTACACAATCAGGTGGCTACCTAGGTAATTGCGTGAATGTGAAATTCTAGGGATATTTCACATCGAAATCTAGAGAAATAATTTTTTTGGGCAGAACATCCCTGTTTTAAAATGGCAGAAGGCAGAAGATGGCCGATTAATACTATGACATTTAGGTGTTAGAAGTCGTTTTTTATTCAAGATTAACTGCTTTTAATATAGAAAAAACATTGGTAAAATGTCCACATTTCACCGCTACTGTTATTGTTTTTAATCAAAGTGCAATATAAAAACAATCAATCATCGTAAATATTTGCAATCAATGCAATACATATAACAACGTGTTTTATGTATAGCACATACAGAATAGAATTTATAATACACTGATCATGACGATTGTGTTGCATTAACTTGTATAAAAAACCCTTTACTAAAAATAATTTGAAAATACAAACTAAATGTCAAATATGGTCGACACGACTTTAACCTCAAAGGCAAAATTTATTGCAGATTGTCCGCAAATATAGCTCTTTTCGTAAATTGTTGAGGGCCTAAATTGTGTTTCAATAAACACAATAACTATTATTTATCTAAATCTCTATAAACAGTATGAAAATAAACCAAAAACACGAAATATTGAATTGCATATGTCATTTCAAATGTCAATACAATACTGACAATACAATAATTCGATCACCAGGTGACAGTGGGTGAGTGTGACGCGTGACGTCACCATTCACCATTTTAGTAATGCCAACTTGACACTGTGTTTCGAGGAGAGGTTTAAAAATGCACTTTTTAATATTTTTTTAAAAACTCTGCTTTTAATATTATGAGTAAGTTATATATTCAGAATCAGCGTTTATTGGTCTATATGAACATATTTTTTTAAAGCCATAATATTTTTCACTGGAGTTCCTTATTAAAAAAAAAATATAGTAACAAATGAACATTGAAAATTAAAACTCTTCAAAACAAAATGTCTAGAAATTGTTACATAGTTAATGCCGAAGGAATACAAAAAATTATATAAGTATTATATATTATAAATTAATTAAGTGTCCTCGAAGGGATGTGCAGAGAAAATGGTAAATAATGCACAAAAAAATATAATTTTACTAGCTGAACCGACAAACGTTGTTCTGCCATATGAATTAATTCTAGTGAATATTTTGGTTGTTCAATAAAAAATAACGAATGTTTTGTAAGTGTGTGGGGATGGGATCTATGTCAGAAAGATGAATGGAGCGCAGTAGATGATGACAAAGTTGATGAGGTTTGAAGAGGCAGACGTAGCGCCACCTGTCATTCAACAACATAAATAATTTCGTTCTGTTTGAAATACGGTTAAATTTGTTCATACAAAAATACTAAAATCGCGATTAAAAAATGGCAGGGTGAGGGTTAAAATTTGGGGTTATGGTTTGATGCCAAATATAAAAAAAAAATACTAAAAAAATTATCAAAAAAATTTTAAAAAAATTTCTGGGCATGGACACCCTAATCACTTAGCGGTATGAAATATACTTTAAAACCTATTCTCATACCTATAAAATTTCATAAAAATCGGTCATGCCGTTTCGGAGGAGTGCGACCACAAACACCGTGAAGCGAGATTTTTATTTACTCGTCTCTCTCTCTCTGGTTTCAATCCTGGGATTGATTCGCAGCAATTTCCTCTATTCGTCTCTTCCACTCTTCCCTGTCTTGTGCGGCTCTTTTGAAGTCTGCATATGATGTCCACCAGCAGGTCCTCCAGGTACTCTCGGCGTGGGCGTCCCCTAGAGTTTGTCCCCTCGGTCATTCCCTCCATTATGGCATGCAAGAGGCCTTCTTGTCGTATTACATGGCCGATCCATCTTGCACGCCTTTCGGACAAGGTCCTGAGCAGGTGCCTTCCTCCTTCGATTCTTTGGAGAACCTCCTAATTTGTAATGTGGTCTCTCCAGGGAATTCCTAACAGTCTTCTATAGGACCATATCTCAAAAGCCTCTAGTCTCCGTTTATCTCTTTCGGATAGGCACCATGTTTCGCAGTCGTACATCAAGATACTCCATACATAGGTCTTGATGAGGAGTATTCTCAGTTTTAGGTCTATATTATTCGATTCTTACGATAATTATTATAATTTCTGGAGGACAACTGTCGGGGTATCAAATGTCGGGTCACCGAAAAATCATTATTCTTTTAGGAATGTTTACGTTCTTTATTCCAATAAGCAACGGTTTAGATTTTTTTTAAGAGTTCTTTTGGTGATGTTGCGAAACACAAAATGCGTCACAAAATTAATAAATTAAACTTAAGTAGGTTTAGATGAGAATTAGTATGAAGTACCAACCTAACGTGTTTTGTAAACAAGGTTGCTTACGTTATGTAAACAACAATAGAAGCAAAGATCGCATGCAAATTCTTCAACTTTTTTTAGCAAGTAGAATTGATATTTAAGAGGGCCATTACCAGAGAAAACCAGAAATTTGTCATTTTCAAATCAGATTTTAGACGTATTGACTCTTTTCCACAAAAAATTATAAATGGATTTCGAAAGATTGTTCTTTTATCTAGCATTCGCATGTAATAAATTTTGAGAACTTTTTTTAATTTTTAGTATAATAAGGTTATTCCATAGGTCGTTTGCAGATTTGTTAAATTTTCAAAAAAGATTTTGTATTATACCACACCCATTTCAAATAATATAAGCATGCAGTAAAATAAATCAATACATTATCTAGCAAACGCATGTTTTAGAATTTTAATTTTAATTACAATAAAATCATTAAAAATATGTGCGTACATGTGTTTCTTGACGAAAATTGGTCCATTTGTGTATTTATTTGCGCACTTACAAACTAATATATTTCAGATTTTTTTAACATTCTTATTAAATTTAGACATTATTGAAAAATGATAAATACTTATAATCAAAAAATAACTACAAAAAGTACATTATTTTAATAGTTTTATCATCACGCCTTTCAGTATTTTTGGATGAAGGTATAAATTAAAGCTCATTTGGATTGAAATAAATTCGATATTGAGTTATAATTTTAAAAAGCTGGTACGGAGAATAATTAATCTTTCTCATTGTAACCGCCCTGTACGATCGTAAGAACAACTTTCGACGAAATGTGGATTTTCGTCCGCTGGCTGGTTAAACGCTCTTAAGAGGAAACCCGTTCGCCGAGAAATTTCAATAATAGGTATTTTACCAAACGAACTTTGGTATGGATATCTTTTGTACTTATACTCTGGTATATTCAGTATACAGGGTAGAAAAGGACGTACCCGAAGGATTTTGACTAGCGATTCCTGAGCATATTTGGAAAAAAAATATAAACGTCATTTTGCTGTCCGATGACTTTTTTTTCTATTAAAAACATTAAAAATATTTTTCCAACACACGTCGCAACTAACTAGTTAGAAGAGTAGCGCGTTTATAGCCTAGCGGACACTTGATAAGTGTTGCGTCTCGTTCTAACATCATATTACCATATGAAACAGCGCGTATGGCTCAAACACATCATCAGTAGCGACGCGTATTTGAAAAACATATTTTTTGTTTTTAATAGAAAAAAAATTATCGTTGGACATCAAAATGACAAGTACATTTTTTACTCCAAAATGCTCAGGATTCGCTGGTTAAAATCCCTCGAATACGTCCTATTACACCATGTATAGGCGTGGTAGTTTTAATCTTGATGCATATGAAAGAAAACATGTTTTATACTACATTTTTCGACTGTACGCCCTCTCTGCACATCCCTTTGCGGACACTTAGTTATATTTTGTGTAAGTACGTATACCATATTTTCCTTTAACCGGCGTATTATAAATTACATATTGTATTAAGTTAATTAACTCCAACGGCTCGGGGGGCTTTGAAGCAAATAATGGACGGTTACCTCGAGAGTGTTTTCACTTGGGGTAAAAATAATCTCGTTGAATTTAATGTTTCAAAGACCCAATCTTGTCTGATTACGTCTAAAAGGGATCGAAATGAAAATCTAGTATCTTTCAACGGAAGCTATCTTCCAAACAGGCCCTCCATTGATATGCTTGGTGTAACCCTAAGTGACCAGCTCAGGTATGGATGCTCCATCGAAACCAGAGTAAAGTTAGCCTCCCAAAAACTGGGCGTACTGTACAGGGCCCGCAGATACTTTAACAGTATACAACTGCTAATCCTGTACAAATCACAAGTGCGCCCCACGGTTGAATTTGGCAGCCACCTCTGGTCTGGAGCTCCAAAATACCTTAAAAATATCTGAAAAATACCCTCGACTCTGTGCAAAAACGGGCGGTCCGTTTAATAGATTCTCCTATCTTAACAGACGGATTGCAATCTTTAGAGCACAGGCGTCGGGTGGGAATGCCATCCTTGTTCTACCGGTATTACAATAGAAGATGCTCCGAGGAACTAGCATCATTGATCCCTTCGGCACCGGTGCATAGTCGGGAAACATGCCAAACGCGTGCCCAACATTTGTACACGGTTGATATTTGTTACATGAGAACGGGTCGTTTCTTCGACTCGTTCTTGAATCCAACAGCTCGGCTGTGGAATGATTTGCCGGCCTCTGTGTTTCCCCTTCCTACAACATGGGTCTCTTCAAAACCAATGCTCATTCCTTCCTCTCCTCAAAAAGACCCTCCACACAGCATCCCAGATGACATAGGCCCTGAGGGAAATCATTTTTCTCAGGGTTTTCTTGTGTGGAGTTAATGTAAAAAAAAATTAAGTATTCGGAGGGGGGGGGCAACTGTCGAGGGATCGACTGTCATGGAATTCCATGTCTGTCATGGAATCAACGCCTCGTCTCTCGAATCTCCACAAAGGTATATCCTAGTGAGACAGGCATAAAAAAACCAATGTAAATATACTTTGTATACTTTGTAAAGTAACAAGACACATTATTTAAAAAAAAAATTGAACGCATTTTACTTTGCAACTCGTCAATAATTATGGTACGTTGTGAGGCAGAAACGAATGGGCAGGGTGGAGATGGGGAAGATGATGTTAACAGATGTTAATTGATAGGTTAGTTAGATTCTTAGTTGTTATAAGATAGGTTAGTTGTTAGGCCATTAAATAAGTTTTAAAGTTACACAACCGTGTTGTTTATATTAAATTATATTACGCGCGAAACGGAAGTCTGAATTCGATTTTTAGCATGTGGTTTACATATTGTAACTTTACAATGTGTGAATAATGTCATATTACGCCAATAAACTGATGGCATCATCATATAAAGTCTCCTAAATAAATAGATAAATATCAGCTAATTTGTATCGTATTAGAAAATAAACAAAAATTTTAACAAAACAAAAAAACGACTTAAAAAATGTACTAAAAAGTAAAAAAATAATTTCGTATTCTTGTACAACTTCATAATCAACTTACTTTTTCTACTCATCAATATGTAGGTACGATTGTTATTTTTGAAGTCGGTGTCAGTCAAGGTAGGTTTGTAAATACATACATAGTTATAGGTGAGATATGCTTGTGTCGCACGAGCGACTTGACGAGGCGAGAACGGGGCCGCGGCGTGAGGGGAGCTGTTAAGTGAACACGCCGGCCGGGTACCTTTGCTGACACCGACTCTAAAAATAACAATCGTACCTACATATTGATGAGTAGAAAAAGTAAGTTGATTATTAAGTTGTAGAAGAATACGAAAATATTTTTTTTACTTTTTAGTGCATTTTTTGAAGTCGTTTTTTGTTTTGTTAAAATTTTTGTTTATTTTTTGATTTTTAGTGAATCTGAAGTACACTAACTAATTTGTTTGAATATGGGTAGACCTACTTAACGTGCTGCTCATCGAGACAGACATTACTTGACCATAACGACGTTACGGTAGGTGACTCAAAGATTTGGATAGCCCATAAAAGATTCGGCCGAGTATCGTTAATTTGCTCCTAAGAATTGAAGAGATCCGTTACTTTTTCATGGATCCTATAATCAGAACCTAACTAAACTCTCATCAAACTACCCTTGAAGTACATCCTTTCCAATAAAAAAAGAATCATCGAAATCGGTTGGCGTGATATTGAGTTGTTCGTCCATTTGTCGCGCACATACTTATTGCAAATTCAAGTTTTATATGGTTTTCGCATAGATGCCATTGTCGGAACTGTACCAAATTAAAATGGGACCACACGGGAAGCACCAGCTTTCAAATAAAAAAGAATCATCAATATCGGTTCACCCAGTCGAAAGTTCTGAGGTAACAAACATAAAAAATACAGTAAAATTGAGAACCTCCTCCTTTTTGAAGTCGTTTAAAAATAGGTGTGAATTTGCACGGATCCGTGTGCTTATTTAGATGTTCTTTGTAATAAATTAAAAAAATAACATGTAAAAGCCCAGCCGGGCGGGAAATTCAAAATAAATTAATATTTCACTATAGATTCTCAACTACTTACTTCAGATATATTTACTATCAGACTGAAGAGAGATAGTTTTTAAATGTATTATTTTATTAAAAATTTATTTTTTTAAAAACAAAACTATTATTAAATCTTTAACTGACAGCCCTGAAACAGTTGACTAGTTAGCAATACCTAATTGCTTAGTAATTCCAAACAAGATAACTTTGAAGGTAACAATAAACTCAATACAAATTTACTCTATTATTTAATGTTTATAAATACTGTAGACAACTTTTCTGACAAGTCCACTTTGTTTACATCTTTTTTATTCTAAATAATCCTATTTAAATATTATGTTCTCTGTTATATAAACATTGTTATTATTTTTTTAGTATAGTAATAGTAGTTTAGTAACACATAATAGTAACCTATACATAAATACTTGCTTTTATCATGTACTAGCAGACCCGGCCACACGTTGCTGTGGCTAACGAAACACAACGCCATTACTCAACCATTATAAAATCCACACCACCCGTTTGCCAGTTGCCCGCTGCCCGCTGCCTGAATTGAATATTTGAATTTCTCGACTTTTCTCTACCATAATAAGCATGTTTTTATACATATAAACCTTCCTCTTGAATCACTCTATTTATTGGTGAAAACTGCATGAGTATCCGTTGCGTAGTTTAAAAGATCTATGCGCACATACATTTTGAGCGACTTCATCAAATAAAATAATTCAAATCAAATACCTACTTACTCTAGGACATCTATTTTCCAATTTCTTCCGCAGAACGAATTTCAAAAGTGGCTAAAGTACGGCCCGCCAGATATTTTAAATCACACAAAAATATGTTTTCTTTAAATTTCTCGGCTTTTCTCTAATATAATTTACATTTATTATACATATAAACATTCCTCTTCAATCACTCTATCTATTGGTGAAAACCGTATGAAAATCCGTTGCGTAGTTTAAAAGATTAACGCGCACATACATTTTGAGCGACTTCATTTTATACTATGTAATGATATGTAATGATGATGATGATGATACTTAGTTAAATGTTCATTCTTATTTTCTTGTTATTGATAATCTCCCGTGTAGGTAACACTGTATACTTATAATATCATGTATGTACCTATCAATTGAATGTAAAAGTCATTCTCTGTCGTTTAAATATATAAATAAATAACTACATAAACACGGTGTATGGAAACTCGAAGTACAAACGAACAACTGGTGAATAAACAAACATCATTTACAGCAGTAAATCGTCAATTTTTTAAAACTTTTTTTTTCCTTTTTTGTCGAAAAAAGTATTTAATTTTTTTACATTAGCTCTACACAGGAGGCCCTGAGGAAAATAATTTCCATCAGAGCCTATATCATCTTAGGGATGCTGTGTGCAGGGCCTTTTTAAGGAAGGGAAAGATAGGAAGATTTGGGAAGGAAAAACGTATCAGGGGCGGGTAGGAATCTGGTGGTCAGTGTGTCCGAGAGTGACGAATATATTGAATCCATCCTTCCAACTGCGGTGCAAAGGGATGGGTCGAGAGAATCCAGCTGGAAAGGACAACTCTCAACTGGGCAGATGCATCCGCCGCCAAGACCTGGACAAACCTCACCCCAAGAACCCACCACTGCTAAGTCACCAAACATAGCGAACAACTTGGGGTGACCTATGGAAGAGATGTTAGTTATCCGGTGGTTCCGACGTAGCGGTATCCACGCCCGCCTCCCAAATTAACAAATAATTTTGAATTGTTTATTGCAATGCCACTCTCGACTGGAATATGGAGTAATAGGATGGGGCGCAGCAGCATCTAATCACATAAAAGAAATTAAGGTAACTCAGAATTGCATCATAAAGACCATACTGAAGGCCCCCATAAGGACGTCAACAACAGAAATTGATGTTCCAAGCATACAGAAAATCTACGCCAAAAACATTCTAGTACATCACTACAAAAATTATTCAGAGGCAGATACCTCACATGCTCATAAAACCAGAGCCAAACAAACAGACGTACTTAATATACCCTTTTCATTTAGACAAAGAAGTTCTGAATTTTTAGCAGTAAAGTTATATAACAAACTCCCACTTAGTACCATACAAATTAAAACAAAAAATAGCTACATTAAGGACATTAAATGTTGGCTGAAGGAACTATCCGAAAATGAACTTACATGTATACTTAAAACATCGTCATAGAAGTTTCTGGAAAACCTTATCCAAACAATAAGTTAAACCATAGTTAACTTATCCAAAGCATAGTCCCCCTCAGCACAGGATCTCCTAGTGAGGAGGACTACGAATATATTTTCTATTTTTTATACCTAACATGTTTCATATAAAAATGTAAAAAATAATAAATGTATTGTTACTAAATAAAAAAATAAAAAAAATTAAATAAAAAATTAAACAAAAATAAAAACACTCTAACAACCGATTTTTTCAAATTTACTTAATCAGAAAAATTTCAATTTCTGACTTGAACTTCTAGAAAATGAAAGCCCAAATAAAAAAACAAAAACTCTTACCTCAAAATCGACTCCAAACGTCGGCCTCCGTGGTCGAGGTGTAATGTTCTCAACTAGCAATCCGAAGGCCACGGGTTCAAAAATAATTTTATTTAAGTAATTTGTGTCATTCCCCATTGCCTTCCCCTGCTCACTACCTTCAGCCTCACACCATACCCCAGTAGTATATACCGTACGTTAGTAGTCTCCCGCTTGCACTACGATTTTCCGGTTACCGTATATTTTGTAAACAGGATTTGGTCCCAGAAGGACACCGTCTGCCTACTGAGAACGAGAACGATAAATCGTAAATGCAGATAATCAAAAACACAACTTTTCACTTCCTGAACTATCTCACTGAATAAAAACGTTTGACTCAATTATTACTGCACCCCAAATGCTAAATTCGTGCAGCAAAACACAAATTAATGGCTTTTGCAAAATATTTTGCTATTGAAATTATTACATTAAACTGTTGGTAATTATTATTTTGGTATTGATATATTTATGGATTCAAGTAAATTATATTTAATTACCTGTAATTACTATTAGTATGTCTAAAGATATCGATATACCGCACAAAGTAACAACATTCATGTGCTATACGCTATTCTATAGTTTAGTTTTAGTATGTAGCATTTTGGAAAACGGCTCAATAATACGGGCACAAGTGGATTTTTTTAACTTACTCTATTTTTTTACAATAGCTCCACACAGGAGGCCCTGAGTCATCTTTAGAGATGCTGTGTGGAGGGTCTTTTTAAACGACTTCAAAAAGGAGCAGGTTCTCAATTCGACTGTATTTTTTTATATATTTTTTTTTATGTTTGTTACCTCAGAACTTTTGACTGGGTGAACCGATATTGATGATTCTTTTTTTATTTGAAAGCTGGTCTTTTCCGTGTGGTCCCATTTTAATTTGGTCCAGTTCCGACAATGGCATCCATGAGAAAACCATATAAGTCTTAAATTTGCATGAAGAATGTGCGCGACAAATGGACGAATAACTCAATATCACGCCAATCGATTTCGATGATTCTTTTTTTATTGGAAAGGATGTACTTCAAGGGTAACTTGATGAGAGTTTGGTTAGGTTTTGATTATCGAATCCATGACAAATTAACGATACTCGGCCGAATCTCTTAATTTGACCCTAACGTCGCTATGGTCAAATTATGTCTGTCTCATATGAGCAGCACGTTTAGTAGGTTTACCCATATTCAGACAAATTAGTTAGTGTACTTCAGATTCACTAAAAATCAAAAAATAAACAAAAATTTTAACAAAACAAAAAAACGACTTCAAAAAATGCACTAAGAAGTAAAAAAATAATTTCGTTTTCTTCTACAACTTCATGATCAACTTACTTTTTCTAATCATCAATATGTAGGTATGATTGTTATTTTTGGAGTCGGTGTAGCAAAGGTACCCGCCCGGCGTGTTCACTTGACAGCTCCCCTCCCGCCGCGGCCCCGCTATCGCCTCTAGCCTCGTTAAGTCGCTTGTGCGACTCAAGCACATCTCACCTATAACTATGTATGTAGTTACAAACCTACCTTGACTGACACCGACTCCAAAAGTAACAATCGTACCTACATATTGATGATTAGAAAAAGTAAGTTGATTATGAAGTTGTAGAAGAATACGAAATTATTTTTTTACTTTTTAGTGCATTTTTTTAAGTCGTTTTTTAAGGTTTTGTTAAAATTTTTGTTTATTAGGGAAAGGAATGTAAGGAAATTATGGGAAGTAAAAAGATATGAAGTGTGGGTATGAATCTGGGGGTCAATGTGTCCAGGAGTGACGAACGTACGCAACCACCCCTCCCACTGAAGTGCAAGGTCGAGAGAGTCCGACTGGAGAGAACTAGCTAAGGTCTCCCTCAAGCGGTCACTCCCGATCCAGCCCGCCACGCAGTAGGTGGGCAGACGCATTCGCCACCAAGTCAAACAAACCTCACCCCAAAAACCCGGGCATCCTAAGTTACCAAACGTAGCGAACCATTTTTAACTTTGTGCGACATTTATGTCAGGAAATTTATGCAATATTCGTCCTACACACACTCAAGAACGCTCAAGTACGCTCAAGTACGCTCAAGTACGCTCAAGTACACTCAAAAACACTCAAGTACACTCAAGTACACTCTCAAGTACACTCAAGTACACTTCAAGTACACTTCAAGTACCTATATTTGATGGTGTTTGGCCGGATGATTTCAATTTCAAGATAAAATAAGGACTTATTTTAATGCATTCCACTGAAAAGATTAACCGATAAAATAATATTTTGGGCGTGTCCGGGTGTCCGAATAATTTAATCGCAATACAGTAATTAATTTATGAAATTTAAAATTGTAAATACTGTACAATAACACATCTTATAGCGTTTTTTTTATCCCGGCACGTAGGCACAAAGGGTAACTCTAATCTAATTTAGTTTCATTATCAATAAAAATTAATAGATTGCTATTAACAATGTGTAAATCAGATCGAATAATTATACTGCCTACATTCCAGGACTTGAACGAAGGATTAATTTATTCGATAAAAAATACAAATGTGCATGTGAATAGCTCTTTTCAGATCCAAGTTCAGAGCCAAAAATGTATGTGCAAAAATTATATATTTTTAGTGCCGCTCGCATACGCGGGTAGGCGAGGTACTGGGCGCCAATACATTCCGTGGAGGTTTAAAATGTGTAAAACCTGTGTTTCACTTGGAAAGTACGTAGGCGGAGAAATGGTTTGAAGACACCGAGGAGTTGAGGGTCGATGCCTACATCGTCAAGTTTGAGAAGAAGACCGTTGGTCCAAACCTTGTCGAAAGCTTTGCTATGTCTGGGAAAATGGCTCCAGTTGAACGTTTGGAGTTAAAGCCTTCGATGATAATTTCTGAAACTCGCAAGAGTTGATGGAGGGTGTAGTGTTTTTCTAAAAGGGCAATGGAGCGGCAAGGTTCCACGCTCCTTCTGGACGCAAACGTACGCGCGTAATTTACTACTAGCTTTTGCCCCCGGCTTTGCTCGCATGGTAATTTAATTAAGGGGGTTTCCACTCCGCCTCCTCCACCTTCCCTATTCCCACTCCACTCCCCCCCTGCCCCCACCCTCTCCACCCTCCATTACTCCCCCCCCCCCCTTTCCAGCCCTCCCCACTCTCCCCCCTCTCCACCAGCTCCCCCCCTTCCCCTCCCCTCACCCTTCCCCATCCCCCTCTCACCCACCCCTCACCAACCTCTCCATACCAGTTACATTCATTTTTCAAACAGCTCGCGTGCCACCTATTGCAATTTTTACACGAATTTCATAATGCCAGAGTTCTGAGCTATAGCCTATATGTTATTCTGATATATGAGCTACATTATTGTAAACTTTCATTCAAATCCATTTAGTAGTTTTTGCGTGAAAGAGTAACAAACATACATACATCCATATAAACTTTCGTCTTTATAATATTAGTAGGATAGGATATAATGGATACAGCTTGACAAATTTAAAATCTTATTAACAAATGAATCAATACTTAGGGACATCATTTACGCCCTGTATCTTTTTTACGTCTTAGTTTTGGAATCTAATAATATCGTTTCTTTTAGTATTATTACCAGAAAACAGTGCGCGTGGATAAAGGGAGATCGGAATATAAGATATAAGGTAAAGGCAAATATTACATATAAAAATCTCTTGTCATGTGTGTTTGTGGTCGCACTCCTCCGAAACGGCTTAACCGATTTTTATGAAATTTTTATGTATATTTGGTAGGTATGAGAATAGGTTTTAAAGTATATTTCATAGCGCTAGGTGTTTACGGTGTCCCTACCCAGAAAAAATATCTTTTTTATTATTTTTTTTTTAATTTGGCATGAAAAATAACCCCAAATTTTAACCCTCCTACCCCCACCCTCCCATTTTTTAATCACGATTTTAGTCGTATTTCAAACAAAACGAAATTATTTATGTTGTTGAATGACAGATGGCGCTACGTCCGCCTCATCGAACTTTCATCCACACATGCGCAAGACATTCACGAGAAGCGTTGCATCATTTTGATATTTCATTCGGCATCATGTTCTCGAGTGGGCAAACCATCGAGCTTATTTGTGTTGGCTAAAGACGGACTGACAAAACTTATCGTACACTCAATTGGTCTTCGAAATTCATATTGATTTTCTTTATTTCATTTTCCTACTTTAGTTGGTATTTTTTTTTATCGGCGGTCATTGTCTACACGTCTACAGCGCTCCATTCCTCTTTGTATCATCATAGATCCCATCCCCAGACACTTACAATACAATACATATTTTGATTAATCTTTACGACGATTTGGCTTACAGTATGAACATCAAAAAATATGCTACGGATAAATCTAAGCTTTTACTAGCTTTTCTATGTATTGGAATTACAATAAAATTATTATTTACGTAACAAAAAATATAAGCGTAAACCACAAAAAAATATTTTTTCATGACTTAACTATGAAGTAATACAAGAAACAATTTTTAAAAAATACCCCTTTATGGCTAAGACTATTTTTGAGGTAGGTTTTCCGTGTTCTAACTTTTTTCGTTCTTATAAAATTATGCACGAAATAAATAAAAAACACTTTTTTGCTTACTAGACTCGTGCAAAAAGACGCTCGATTTTAAAATTTTGCAGGCATGATGAGATTCGAAATATTTCTAGCGTTTATATTCCTCTTAACAACCAAAATATTCACTAGAAATAATTTATATCGGAGAACAACGTACATACTATGTCGGGTAAGTTAGTATTTTATAATATGTGCGACAGAAAAATTGTTAAACGAAGACAATATAAGCGAAAGTCAGTCGAAAATCTGAGAACAGAAAAATCAGAAAAAGATATTGACACTGCTGGGACTTGAACCCAGGACCTCTTCTTGGTCCTGGGTTCAAGTCCCAGCAGTGTCAATATCTTTTTCTGATTTTTCTGTTCTCAGATTTTCGACTGACTTTCGCTTATATTGTCTTCGTTTAATTAAATATTACAATTTGAGGTTTTACTCATAAAGTTAAAATAAAAATAAAAATAAAAAGAAAAATTGTTTTTCGTACTCAAGAAAGAATATTTAGCCCAGGCAACGAAGGAAAAATAGGGGAAATAATTCATGTAGAAGCCAATTTTGGCACAGTTGTAGGGGAAGGTGTCCTTAACAAAATACTAAAAGTACTGGGGGGTGGGGGTGGAGCTAAGGGGGAGGGGAGGGTTTAAAGGTCCCTTTTTTCAGTTTTTCGTTAATAACTCAAAAACTACTGCCTCTAGCGAAAAAGTGTTCAGGTACTAAATTATTTACATAAAATTCTCTACAAAAAAGGTTCTATAAACTTTTTTGTTAGGATCAATGCTTAAGCAGATAGGGAGGGGGAAAAAATGTAAAATTAAAAAAAAAAACTGTTTTAATTTTTAAAAATGAAATGTTTGTCGGTAAAAATCAAACGCTTATTGTTAAAAAACCAAATAATTAATGCTTAGGGGTCGTCCATTAATCACGTGACTCTCGAAAGGGGGGGGGGGGTTCGGAAAAAAATCACCAAATATCACCGGGAGGGGGTGTGTAATGAGATATCACGTGTATTTATTTTTCGTGATAATATTCTGAAAATTTCAAAATACTTTGTACTAAAAAAAATACACGTGATTTTTGGGGGGGGGGTTAGTCTATAACCTCACCACATATCACCACGAAGGGGGGGGGGTTCAAAAGTTGCTAAAAAAACATCACGTGATTAATGGACGACCCCTTAGGGATGTACCTTGAACATTAAATTTCGTCGAAATCTAAACATTCATCGTCATTAATGCTGTCTTCGACGGGGGCTTCGTTCATACATGAGCCGAGGCAGCCGCAGGCACCGGAGCAGGCAATCCCTGCTTTGCGGTAACCGCAGCGCATCCCACACCCAGTCGTGCATCGGCAAAAGATCGTGTTCAAAATGGAGATGGGTGCCACAGGGTCGTTCGTGTTAACTGGGTTAAGGATCCCATCTTCTCCCTTGACCCAACCCCATTGGATGGGTAGTAGAGGGTTGCCTAGCCACTGTTGTATCTGTAAAAAAGTAATGAGACCAAGGTAAGCATTCATCACAAATTAATATTTGTAATAAGAAAGCAGTATTTAAAACTATATGCAACTGGATTTAATTACCTGTAGATATATTCTGAGCGAGTGTTGCTTTGAAGCTCCTCTGGTGGGAGGAAGAGTGGCCATGTCTGATTTGGGCTTCTTTGACGCTTTCAAAAATGCCGAGTACCGATGTTTGTTTAGGCTGTCTTAATGAGCAGGCGCTTTGTATACAGCCAAAAAAAGTTTCTCGCCAGCCTGTTCAATATTCTCAGGTGATGCTGAGGGATCAGAGAATATTGGTGAAATGTCTTGGGTGAGGCCAGGATTTTCTGTGAAGAGCTTTACATTTACATTCCCACTTTACACTTTCCATATATCGCCGAGGTGGTGTCGCATCCGGAGAAGCTATGGAGAAGGAGAATTGTTTTGGCGATTGGAAGCTGTTGAATTTGTGCACCGAAAACAATTTGGTCTCCACATTCCCACGGCCCGGCTTCATGAAATATATATTGATTGATGGTGGTGCCAATCCAATGAGGAGAACTAACAAGTCCACATCCTCCGCAACTATTGCTACATTTGAATGTAGAGCAGCTTCATCCAACCCACACCTCACAATAGTGCTATCAGCATCCCCTGTAGCAACAGTTGTTTTAATCCCGGCTGCTGCCATTTTCTCGCTGAGCAAGTGAATCAACCTTGTTTTGTTTCTTTCGAGCGGAGCAGAAGCAAAGGAGGCTCACAAAAACTTCCGTTGACATCAACTTTCACGAAAAAACGACCATCACCATTCAACAAGAACATTTTCTTGCTAACAGCTTCCAATCGCTAAAACGATTCTCCTTCTCCATAGCTTCTCCGGATGCTACACCACCTCGGCGATATATGTAAATAGTAAAGTGGGAATCGCTAAGCTCTTCACAGAAAATCCTGGCCTCACCCAAGATATTTCACCAATATTCTCTGATCCCTCAGCATCACCTGAGAATATTGAACAGGCTGGCGAGAAACTTTTTTGGCTGTATACAAAGCGCCTGCTCATTAAGACAACCTAAACAAACATCGGTACTCGGCATTTTTGAAAGCGTCAATGAAGCCCAAATCAGACATGGCCACTCTTCCTCCCACCAGAGGAGCTTCAAAGCAACACTCGCTCAGCATATATCTACAGGTAATTAAATCCAGTTGCATATAGTTTTAAATACTGCTTTCTTATTACAAATATTAATTTGAGATGAATGCTTACCTTGGTCTCATTACTTTTTTACAGATACAACAGTGGCTAGGTAACCCTCTACTACCCAGGGAGAAGATGGGATCCTTAACCCAGTTAACACGAACGACCCTGTGGCACCCATCTCCATTTTGAACACGATCTTTTGCCGATGCACGACTGGGTGTGGGATGCGCTGCGGTTGCCGCAAAGCAGGGATTGCCTGCTCCGGTGCCTGCGGCTGCCTCGGCTCATGTATGAACGAAGCCCCCGTCGAAGACAGCATTGATGACGATGAATGTTTAGATTTCGACGAAATTTAATGTTCAAGGTACATCCCTAAGGGGTCGTCCATTAATCACGTGATGTTTTTTTTAGCAACTTTTGAACCCCCCCCCCCCCCCCGTGGTGATATGTGGTGAGGTTTTAGACTAACCCCCCCCCCCCAAAATCACGTGTATTTTTTTTAGTACAAAGTATTTTGAAATTTTCAGAATATTATCACGAAAAATAAATACACGTGATATCTCATTACACACCCCCTCCCGGTGATATTTGGTGATTTTTTCCGAACCCCCCCCCCCCCTTCGAGAGTCACGTGATTAATGGACGACCCCTAAGCATTAATTATTTGGTTTTTTTAACAATAAGCGTTTGATTTTTACCGAAAAACATTTCATTTTTAAAAATTAAAACAGTTTTTTTTTTAATTTTACATTTTTCCCCCTCCCTATCTGCTTAAGCATTGATCCTAACAAAAAAGTTTATAGAACCTTTTTTGTAGAGAATTTTATGGAAATAATTTAGTACCTGAACACTTTTTCGCTAGAAGCAGTAGTTTTTGAGTTATTAACGAAAAACTGAAAAAAGGGACCTTTAAACCCCCCCCTCCCCCTTAGCTCCACCCCCACCCCCCAGTACTTTTAGTATTTTGTTAAGGACACCTTCCCCTACAACTGTGCCAAAATTGGCTTCTACATGAATTATTTCCCCTATTTGCTATTTTTTGGTCTTCGTTGCCTGGGCTAATTGAAGCGTTTTTATATCCCGGCTCGTAGCTCAAAGTAATTTTAATTTAATTTAGTGCAATTTTCATTATCAATAAAAATTAATCGATTGCTATTAGCAATAAATCAGATCGAATAATTATACTTCCTACATTCTAGGACGTGGACGAAGGATTAATTTATTCAATAAAAAATACAATTGTGCATGTAAATAGCTCTTTTTTATGTTCAGAGGGAGCCACAAGTCAAAAATGCATGTATTCTTAGTGTGCCTTATATCGCCATGAATATAGATAATAGGTATGAAAATCGCTTTACAAACGGAGTCTAGAGGTCACGATTTCAAACACAAAAGGGTATTTATTTATTTTGTGAATATATTTATAAGAAAGAAAAAAGTAAATCGATGGAAACTGGAACAGATAATTTTAGCCATAAAATATTTGTTGCTTGTTTTTTATATGCGATTAAAAATGTATTTTAAATGTTAACCGATTGGTAGCAAAAACTAATCTAAAATAGTCTTAGCCTTAACACTGCTCAAGAGTCCCGACTGCTCCCAACTGTCCTGGAGCCAGTGAGACTATGGCATTCCCAATTGATGAAACTTCACGCATCAGATTTAAATGTCCGTTTTAAATTTTCCTAACAGGAAAAACTAAACCCTTTCACACACTTCCCAAATGATCATCTAGTGAATCCACGCTATGCAATTGCACTATATAAGTATTATAAATACAAAACAATACAAGAACAACATGTCAACCTACCAGAGACCAAATGGGAAAATAATTCACCGACTCCAGATATTTTCATATCAGAGGGTTCGGCTCTGTGGATTTCCTAATTGAACCTATAAATCCTACTGATCCCTCAATATAAATATTTAAAAAATCTTTTGTAATCCTGCATGTATTTAAAAAGACTGATTTTTGCATTTTTATGTATAAATTCTTTGACAAATCTAATATGCCTAAATTTTGAATAAGAGACCTAGGTATAATGCCAGTAGCCGAAATAACAAATGGTAATATTTTTATAGTCTGAGAATGCCAAATTCTTTTAATCTCATTTCCTAAATCTGTGTTTTTTCTTATTTTTTCAGAAACAGTTTTATATTGGATTATTATTTTGGCCTTTATTAAATATAATTAATTATGATTCAAAATTAGCTAGCAATAAAGCAAAGGCAATTAACATTTTTTTATATTACTGCTAGAAAACAAACAAAAATTAACAAAACCTATTAACTAATTATTAGAAACAAAAATTTGTCAATAATCATCACTTCCATTATAAAGGAAGGACCTCATTAATTGAGTATTTTAATTTTAATTGCGTTTACAATCACAACATTCTTATTACACGTGTTAAATGAAATTAAAAACAATAATTGAAATATGTGAAAAAATAATAATTTATTTATTGTTACGATAGAACTGCTATTTTTTATACATTAATACCGCACAAGAGTCCCAACTGCTCCCGTCTGAAGCCAGTGAGACTATGGCATCCCCAATTGGGGTATGTTGTGAGGCTGAAGGTAGAGGAGATGAAAAGGAGATAGGGAAGAAGAAGGTTAGGAAGTACCTGGCTATTCAGATATGGTCACCAAATAAAGCTAAAGTCATTTCAAGCAACGTTTTAATTCTGAATGGTGGTCTTACACCAGGGCGATACTAAGAGTAGGTATCTAGCACTCTGGAACGTGCCGCAAATCTACTATATACTATTTTAAATGAATAAATTGTGAAATAACACAAATTAATCAAATAAGATTTATTTGCCACACCGGGATTCGATCCCGCGACCTTCGGTAATTATAAAAAGAGTGCGAGTCAAGCGCCTTAGCGCTGGATTACGCCGGCCGTCATAAAACAAACATTAACTCACAGCACTATCACGCCGGACCGACCAGCGAACTTAACTGATGATGGCGGGTGACACACGAGCCGTGAACTCACCCGAAGTCAGCCGAACGACGAGCGATGATTCACGAATGCAGAGTTTCGGTGCTGCCGAAGGTTCGGCAGATTTTCTGCCGAAACTTGCCGAAACCGAAACCGAACCTTCGGTCGGTCACTATGTGTCGTGTCTATTGCAATAATCTCCCCGAATTCCGGAATAAATAATACATTATTTAATTTAATTAAAATTATATTTTGCATAGTCGTGGGTTCTGCGAAATATCTACACTCAACACAAATCAAAGAATTTATGAAATTGAACTCGATCAAATTCTTTATGCAATTTCTCACGGCTTCGACTCGAGTGTCAAGTGTCAAGTATCTGGGATTTGCTACGAGTTGAATCGTAGGTGTGATTGCCGACATTGTTTAAATCGAAACTGCAACGAATCCGAACATTGGGAGCCAAAGATTCTCAAAAATAAAAGTACTAATTTTGGTTGTGCCTCTGTCTGTAACCCCGGCTCAATGAACTCAAATTTTGCTTTGAATTTTAAGAACATTTTAAAAATTGGAAGTGGAGAATCCGGAAAGGCGATAAAGTACCTGTCTGCAATATTATAAGTATTTTTAACAGAAAATTATTGAAGTGAAAACTTCTTTAGAACCGTTGTGATTTGAAACTCGATGAAACGAAAAAGCTACACTAAAAAGAGACACATACATGTATCTATAGAATTTAGCCTTCGAGAGAATGAGGTGGAATAATCGGTCTCCTGTTTGTGCGGTGCATTGTAGTTTTCCCACTCTTGCCTACTTTAGTTTTCTGACCGCGTGTGAATTGCATACTCTGTTTTTTTTTTTAAATACAAATTTCAAAATTGGAAATGATTTGTTCAGAATTCAGATTATCGCCATTGATGATATTTAGATGAGAAAATTGGTTCCACTTTTTGGCCTCAAATGGTCTAATTTGACCTCCAACGTTCTAACGCTGAATGAACCATTGAATCCGGTCCCCGCGCACTTCTACCAGCACTAATAAATAGCTCTTCCAATAACATGTGTTCCGAATTATATCCTCTGCATACAAACTAATTCTTAATTTCTCTGATAAACTGTTAATCTTAAGTGCCCTCCTATCTCTACATTTTATAATTTAAAGTCCTCCGCCGCGTCTGTCTATCTGTTCGCGATAAACTCAAAAACTACTACACGGATTTTCATGCTGTTTTCACCAATTGATAGAGTGATTTATGAGGAAGGTTTAGGTATATAATTTTTCAAGATTTTGTGTAAATTGGTTGAAATATATAATTAAAGGAGAACGTCTGTGGGTAGTGGACGAGCGGGCTGGCAAGCGGGCGGTGTAGATTTGACTTGCATCCAAATTAAGGCTCTGCAACCGGGCCCGAAAAGAAGAAGATGGAGAGATACGAAATTACGAATGTTAGAGGAGAGCGCTAACATTTACAGCGACAAAATCGATGCGAAAATTGAAAAAAATGTTTAATAAAACACGACTCGTTTAAAATAAAGCAAAAATCTCGCGGGCATTATCTTAAACAGCATTTAAAGAAACACTGTGATTTTTTTCATACATATAACTTGTAAAATAACTGAAACAAACGTTTTATAATAATTTTTGGAGCATATTTTGCGATTTTTTTCATCGAGGGAATTTTATATAATTTGCGTTTCGGCGCGGTCAAAGTCAAGATATTATCTTCAAGAATAACATATATTTTTTTAATAGCTTCAAAACTTACAGTGTTTCAGGGAAATATGTAATAAATCGGTACAAATCCGGGTTGCGGGCCCTTAACAGATGGCGGTATTAGTTAAAAGGTTGGGATGGCGTTGTGTTTCGTTAGCCACAGCAATGTGAGGCCGGGTCAGCTAGTAAATAATAAATATGTTCATTTCAACGCAGTATTACGTTCATTGGTCGAATGCATTGTACATTTAATTTTGAATTAGTGATCGACGAACCGGTGGATGCAATCTGCTACCCATAAGTTGTTAAACAGTTTGTCCAGTCTGTATTTAGTAGTAAGATAGAACATTGTAGAAATATATATTATGAAAACAGCGCCCTTGAGGTGTTTTTTCCCAAAAACGGCGTTATGCAAATCACCCAAATATTATTATCATTAATCAATTTTTTATAAGTAAAACTCTCTTTTTTATAATTATTGAAGGTTATTCCCATCAATGTAATATATCATTGAAGAAAAAGACAACAATAATAATCTAAACGAAAATATGAAAGAGAACAAGGCACAGAAAAACAGAAAAATACAATGGTCGCAACTGGGACACGAACCCAGACCTCTCGTCTAACCGGGACGTGCGCGTTAACCAATTTCGCTATTGCCACCTTCTATGAATAAATTCGGAAATATTTATCCGAGGCGCCATTCAAATTACAAACCAATTCTTAGAATGGTTGTTTCCAATAAAAAGGGTAGTTGCCCGTAATATGAAAAATAATTAGTTGAAGATAGTATTGTTAATTCTAAAATTTTAAATATAAGATTGACATAGTGTTGAGTACCTCATACAAGAGGCACCTCAAATGTCCCATACAAACACGTAAAATGTCCCCCCACCTCACAATATGTAGGTATTTGTACCAACTCTTTTTCTTTGTATTACTACAAATGTGAAGGGGGGACAAATATGAAGGAGGGACAAACATGAGGTGTGAGGTGGTTTGTTTTGTTGGACTACATTACACGGATGTAATAACTCATCTCTGAACCGGAATTGCAACTGCCCATGCCTAGAACAAGTAGCAACTATCAAATATTTAGGATTAACCTTTGATACACACCTAAATTGGAAGCAACATATACTTAACACTACAAACAAAATCCGCAAATCTATTTACTTTTTCAAACAAACGCGCAATTTCCTTAACCTACAACTTTTAAAAACAGTGTATTACTCACTGTGCCAATCTCACATCGAATACGGAATTTTAGCTTGGGGTAACACTTATTCTAATGCCCTCGACCCCATCATTAAAGCACAAAAACTAATAATAAAAATAATTCTTAAACTTCCTCTCACTACCAGCACCGATACGATCTTCAATACTTTCAACGTTATGGACATTAAACAGCTCTACGCAAAATCCATCTTACTTTATTTAGATAAAAACAACAAAATCCTATACAAACCAACACAAATGATACACAATACCCGAGCCAAAAATAAAGAACTTCTCCAAACTCCCTTTTCTAAAACCACCTTTGGACAAAAACACTTTAAATACATAGCTTGCAAACTACACAATACACTTCCAGCCACGATTAGACAAACTGAATCAATGACCAAATACAAACAAGATATAAAGAAATGGATTATAAGTATTGGACGTCCTTACCCTTATTAAAGAACTTAAAATAGTAAAATCCTATATGTATAATATAACTACCTTTATAGATTCGAAAGGATTTACTACTTTATTCATCTCTTCCTTCACCTATATAATGCTCTCTTTATGATATTAACCCTTAATCTTAATCATCTTTCTGTTTGAATTGTATAAATCAGTATGTATCTTACCTTAAATGTTCTTATGTTGTAATTAAATATTCTTTTGTATGATACTCATTTATGTACCTCTACGCCTGTCTCAACACAGGTATACCCTAGTGAGACAGGCATCGAATAATGTAATACAAACATTCTTTTTATAGATAAATAAAAAAAAAATAAAAAAAATAAAAAAAATAAAAAAAAATAAAAATGTCATGTACGGGACAAATATGAGGTGAGGTGTGAGGTGGTTGGTGTATTGGACTACATGTCATGACACGTTGTCACGTATGGTACAAATATGAGGTGAGGTGCGAGGTGGTTGATGTATTAAACTACATGTCATGTCACGCATAGTTTGGGACAAATGTATGAGGTGGTGAGGCGTGAAGTGTTTGTATATTCTATGACATTTTTGTATAAGAACCTTGAGGTGGTGATGGGGTAAGCCAATTCATATATTGTGAATACCGCAGAAACGTCCCAACTGCTCCGAAATTTTTATTTATTATTTTTTTATTCTAAATTATTGTTAAGTGAATACCGCACAAGAGTACCAACTGCTCCAAAAAAATTTTTTTTTTTAATTTGTTTTTGGTTGTAAATTATTGTTATGTGAATACACAAAACAATAATTTATAAGCACAAGAGTCCCAACCGCTCCAAAAATTTTTTTTTTTATTGTAAATTATTGTTATGTGAATACACAAAACAATAATTTATGAGCACAAGAGTCCCAACCGCTCGAAAATTTTTTTTTTTTAATTTTTTTTTTTATTGTAAATTATTGTTATGTGAATAAACAAAACAATAATTTATGAGCACAAGAGTCCCAACTGCACCAAAAATTTTTTTTTTGTAAATTTTTTTAACGAAAATTATTGTTGTGTGAATACACATAACAATAATTTATGAGCACAAGAGTCCCAACGGCTACAAAAAAAATATTTAAACATTTTTTTTATTGTAAATAATTGTTATGTGAATACATAAAACAATAACTTATAAGCACAAGAGTCCCAACTGCTCCAAAAAAAAAAAAATTTATTGTAAATTATTGTTATGTGAATACACCTAACAATAATTTATGAGCACAAGAGTTCCAACTGCTTAAATTTTTTATTTTTAATATATTTTTATTTTAAATTATTGTTATATGTTATGTAAATACCGCACAAGAGTCCCAACAGCTCCCAAGGGAAGGAGGATGAGGCAGTGTTGAGATGAGGTGGAGGGGGTTGCTGAGGAGGGGGAGGGATAAGAGGTGGGGTGCAGGGGGGGGATCAGAGGGGGGTGCAGGGAGGGGATCAGAGGTGGTGAAGGTGGGGAGGGGGTAGGCCTTTTTTATATCCATTTTTCGTATTAGTATGGGTACCGCCACCCCGGTATTTATTAGAAAACCAACACCCCTGAACCAAGAAAATCAAGCTGAAGGAAACCCCCCCCCCCCCCCCCCCGTAAGCGAAAATATTTTGTAACACCTCACCTCAAATGAGGTGGGACACCTCAACACCTCATTTCAATATTTGAGTACCTCATACAAACTCATCCTGATATCGTGTCCTACCCAACACTAGATTGACAAATATGACGGTTTGACAGTGCAGGTGGCAACAGCGAACGTCCTGGTTAGTCGAGAGGTCTGGGTCCCTGTTGCGACCATTTTCCTTTTCTGTTTTCTCTGTCTTGTACTCTTTTACACTTTCATTTAGATTATTATTGTTTTCTTCATCAATGATTATCATTAATATTACGAATGATATTATAATGTGCGGAGAACGCAAAAGAAAACAAAAATGAATGTAAATAATACCTCATTATAATATTATTGTCTACAACAGAGTTCATTAAAGGGTCTTTAATCTTATCTGATTTGTGAAGTGCGGGCGTTGCTACTGTTAATTAATTATAATATGACGTAAGTTACAAACAATATTACAATGTAAATGAGTTCGTTAGTTGCTTTTTTATCGAAGAGTATTGAAGATAAAAGTCAATATGTAACTGATGTTTCATTTAATAATTGTAGACAATATAAGCGACTCTCCAACGAAAATTTGATATAGAAAAATCAGAAAAGGATACGGTCGCATCTAGGAATTGAATCCAGGACCTTAGCCTTTGCCAGGGTACTGCTCTCCTCTAAACACTGAGCCAATTCGACCCTATCTCCTTCGGTCATATTTAATTGTATCGTACTTTGTCCAAGAATTAGTAATATTATCTTAATTTTCTTAACGCATATTTGTATTGACTGAATATATTAGGTCCTTGCATATGAAATTGGCGTTTTGCCGTACTGGCAACTTTGATCTCAAATATCTTCTCTTTGGTTAGGAATTCCAAATTCAAATTTATACAGCTATTTACTCATGTATTTGTGTTTCGAAAATAATAATTCAATTGTTTTTTCCTTAATTGTTTTTTTTCTTTGCGTCACTTAGTTTACAAAATGGAAAACTTGAAATATCGCGTTATTTACGAGTACGAGTTCCACCGTGGCACCAGTGCTGCAGAAACGGTTCGAAGGATTAATGATGTGTATGGCGACGGTGCCGCAAAAGAAAACACAGTGCGTTTTTGGTTCCAACGTTTTCGTTCTGGAAATTTCGACCTGCAGAACATGCCCCGTGGACGGCCGGAGATCAAAGTTGATAATGAAGAATTGAAGGCTATTGTGGAAGCGGATCCATCGCAAACCACGTCCGAGTTAGCTGCAGGCTGCGGTGTTAGTGATAAAACTGTTTTAATCCACTTGAAGCAAATTGGGAAGGTGAAAAATCTTGAAAGGTGGGTACCTCACGAATTGAGTGAAGCAAATCAAAAACGCGCGTTAGAACGCTAGACCACACACTGCACAACAGACGGCTGTCAAATTAGAGGAGCTTCAATTGGAATGTCTAAGACATCCACCGTAGTCTCCGGACCTTGCCCCAACAGATTACAAATTTTTTCGAAATTTGGATAACTTCTTGCAAGGGAAAAAATTCAACACCGATGGGGCAGTCCAAACCGCCTTCAAAGATTTTATTGATTCCCGTCCGAATGGTTTTTTTAGTAAAGGGATCGATGAACCACCTATGATATGGCAAAAGTGCATAGATAGCAATGGTACGTTCTTTGATTAAATAAATATATTATATTTAAAAAAAACGACTTTATGTTCCTCCCATACAAAACGCCAATTTCATATGTAAGGACCTAATATTCATTATTATTTCAATGTGCCACATCTATTGACGTTTGCAAGTCTAGGGTGAATATTTTTTTTATAATTATTTGAATGACTTCGGTCATATCTAACCGTATTTATTCGTCAAAGAACTACCAATATTATCTTAATTTTTTAACGCATCTTTGTATTGGCTGCTCTCATTACGTAGAACAAGGTTCTCCCCGAATTAAATGCAATCGAGATTGTGTCTTGGATAAATATTTCCATTTTTAATTTAATTTGTGACATCTACTGACTTTTCTGCGGGTCTAAGATTTATTTATTGACACCCTATTGGTTTTTTACATACCGAATACAAATTTTATTTATAAAAACAATACATATAACATAAATAAAAAGATTACAAAATATACGATAAATATACAAAGAAAATTTACACGGATTTTGTCTTACCGATCAGGTATCTACCATCTTCTAGACGGGTACGAACTCATTTCAAATTAGAGAGTCTAGTTAAAAGACGAAACATAAATGACTTCTTAATGCTTTATAAAATTGTGAATAATCGTGTAGACAGTAACTTAGTCAACCAAATCAAGTTATACGCCAGGCCCAAAGAATCAAGAACCCTTAACATATTTTGGACCGAAATTTTTACGAATAATACTAAATATTTTAATCCTATGTCTAGAATGTCTCAGTCATACAACGATCTTGTTAAGATACACAGTTTCATAGATATTTTTGTTGACAATATAACATGTTTCAAAAAATATCTCCACAATTTGTGCACTTAAAAACAAAAAAAATGTTGTTTTATTACTTATAAATATTGTATACTTGTTATTATTATGCATATCAATTTAAGTTTTTTAGTTTTCAAGTTATGTATAAATAATGCCTGCATTGTTTTTCATGTTTTTGCTTCTATAAAAATGCATATGTGATTACTGCAGATACATTAGTCTAGGGATATTTATATTTGTATTTTAATTTTTTATACATATATTGCCCACAAAAATGTTTTATAAATATCCTGTTTGTGTCTCAAATAAATAAATAATAAATAAATAATAATAATACAATAAACTCAGTGTAATAAATAAGAATATATCTAATGCTAAATCCACATGGATGACTTCAGAGAACACTATGCAATATGAACAATAAAATTTAAAAAAAAAAACAAACAAAAGAAAATCGAAATAAGATAAAATAATTTCTCATTCATTATTTGCATATAAAAAGTGGTGGACCAATTTGGCTTTAAATGTATCGAAGTTTAAATTAAATATGTCAGCGACATCAGTTAGGGAACGTACCCATACTACGTGACCTGTTCAGGGGGGGGGTCATCAAAATACCACGCTTGGTCACAACGGAGGGGGGGGGGGCGGCTTAGGTTTTTATCACGTAGTCAATCTAGAAATCTCGCGTTTTTTATCGAGCTACGAGGGGAGATTTTTAAGTTCACGGAATGGGAAGGTAAGTGATTAATGGGGGTACCGCTGAATTAGGTACTAATTAAACAACTCATTTTTAGGTTAAACACCGGGTTTTATCGTAATTAGGTCATTAGTCTTTGAGCTATCGTCGACCAAACACTTCAATCAGGAAGAAATGTGGTGAAAATTGAGTTCCGCGCTGTTATAAGTTAAGTTAATTTAAAGATCGGAAAAATGTATTAGGGTAGTAGGTGAATATGTTGAAAAGGAAAAATAATTTTGGTTTTTATTTCCACTCCTTACCCAATCCGCAAAGTTAAAAACCCACCCTCGTACATTCAAATAAGTGAAAAAGTTCAAGGAACGTGTTTGTTGAAGATGATTGAGATGAAAAATGTTTATAAAAATAACAAGACTTTCGTTTCCATAAATTACGTTCCGGTTTCAATATATTTTGACATAAGTTTTATCTTGATAATATTTTTTCCACTTGTAATGCATGCACTCTTGCTGTCACGCAGCAAGCGCCGTATTAACCCTCGACCCGTCGCGTGGGGTCTTTAAAAGCCCAGGTTTTACAGAAATGCTAATTATGTACATTTTAAATGTTCCCACTGATTCCTTACTTTAGGTAGCTTCCTAAAAGGGACTATACTTGACGCTAGCGCCACCAACATTCAGTCTGCTCATGTGCGATGTGAGATACAGAGTTGTGTTTCGGCGTGAGGCTCAAAAAAATCAACAAAATACAATTAAAAACCAAGTTAATATTTTTTTCATTGTATTCTGTTGATTTTTTTTTGTAAAAAAATAAGTCTGTATCAATCTAAATCTCAAATATAAGTTTGATAGAAATTGGATAGATTTTTTTTTTAAGTTTTCTTTTAAAAAAGTAAGATTCAAAATTATAAAAAAATGTTCCTTGCTGATTTTTAAGCTTTTACATTGAAAATAAATATCTAATTTTTAATATTTCTTTTTATGTCAATGCTGTCATTATCATCTGACTATAATCAGTTAAAATAACACATAAAATGTAAGCTCTAAAAAAAATTTTATAATATTTATTTTTGGGGTCCTCAGCGACCCCGCGTGACACCTCGCGTTATAAAAAAGACGCGACGGGCGGAGGGTTAATAAAGACAAATATAAGCCAAATAATGCATTTTTCATTTTTTGTTAGCAAAAAATGATTCGAAACCATATTTATGAAATACTACGTGAAAACTGTAGGGGGGGGAGGGGGGGGGGTCTTGGAATATACTACACGTGGTCACCGGGAGGGGGGGGGGGTAAAAAATTGCAAAAAGGGTGTCACGTAGTATGGGTACGTTCCCTTAGTTCATTGCCTAACCTATGCATTCTTTCTATCACAGGATTCATAGCGCAGTTATTGTTGTAGAATAAAACATCCCTCCTGGTATATTTTCGAGGTATATGTTTAGATAACAAATCTGATGAAGAATTTTTGATTTTTATAGATAACAATTTAAAGATGAATTTTTTAAATTTTATTTTAGGAATAATGAGGGACAATTTCGGAGGCGGGAATGGATACCGCCGCCCCGGGAACCTTTATTGGATAATCAACACCTCTGCCATATGACACCCCAAGTGGTTTGCTGCGTTTGGTGTTTTAGCAGGGGTGCCCGGGTTCATGGGGTGTGGCTTGTCTAGGTCTTGGAAGCGAATGACCAGGACACACTAAACCCCAGATTCCTCCCCACCCCTTAAACCCTTTTCCTTCCCAGAACTCTCCTCTCCTTCCTTTCCTCAAAAAACCCTCCACACAGCATCCCCAAAGACGAGGTAGGGCCCTGAGGGAAATTATTTTCCTCGGGGCTTCCTGTGTGAAGCTCATGTAAAAAAAAATAAGCAAAAATTTGTTGTTGTGTCATATCTACACAAAGGAGTGTGCAATGAAAATATTCTAAAGTGGATGGTACAATAAGTCGGGGACGCTCTAAGGATACATGCAAGGATACATACCAAGTGTATCAGATACTTGAGTCGGTCATTCAAGAGTTTGAATAACAACGTTATTTGTATGTGGCGGTCTATCCTCTCTTCCTACCACTGCCGAGAAACGCCGTGATGGTTTCATAGTTATGTTGTAAAGCTGACAATGTGTTTTTATGTCTATCTGATCTTGAGCGTCATGAAATTTGCACTGTTTCTCAATTTAAAAGTAAACCCGACTTGATGGTAACATATTAGTGAGTATAAGTGAAATTTGTTTTCGCTAATTTCCAGAGTGATAGATACTCTGAGTATCGCCATTGTGGGAGACCACCATTCCGAAGACCTCATCGCCTTAAATGTATATTTTGTGGTTTTTTAGAGTTTATTTTAAAATCCAAATGACTAATAATGGTAATGTAATGACTTTTTGAAAACTCTTGAAATATTTCCATGAATGCAGGCACACCGGTTTATCAAGGATCTACATCATGTTGAACCGGTTGATAAAGGATCTTTTTCATGCCGAACCGGTTGATAAATTAATGATCTACTTAACAGATCGATGGCGACCTTCGTACTGATCAAAATATTATTTTCGTATAAAATTTATTCCGAATCGTTTGATAATAGCTTGCCACCAGTGATCACGACTAATTGACAGGGATTTACGCTGAATAGGTTGAAAGGGAATCAACGTCAATTGGAACCGGTTGATAAAGGATATATTTCACGCCGAGTCCGTTGATAAAGGATATACTTCACGCCGAATCGGTTGATAAAGGATTTTCAACATATTGAAGCGGTTGTAAATGAGCTACTTTTTACTGAACCATTTGAATGCAAAATACAGAACGGCGTTAAAAAGGGATCGACTACATATTGATTACGGAAATTTGAAATTCTGTATAGGACAAAATATTAATTCCTCGGGAGAGCAAAAAGAAAGTTATTTCTTTTTCAAAAAATCATACCTCCTGTTTTTGTAGACCTATTATTTATATTTTTTAATGTAAAGTAACATTTAATAGGTCTTCCAGAATAGGTACTTAAATTTTTTTTTGTAAATTTCTTCAATAACAGTATTTTATCTATTTTTAATTTTTCAGAAAAAAAAATCTCTCGAAATGCACGTCGTAAAAGACGCACTTACTTTCCTATAAATATATCGACGACGCAGATAGAAAGAGAGAGAAAAATGACACTTTTTACTCATTATTGGATTTATTGTTTTTTACAGCATTTCAAATTTCCGGTACCGATATCTTCATAATACCGAATCGTTCCGATTAATAAATAATTTACTTAATAGGACCTTAATAAACCAGTAGATAAATAATTTACTTAACAGAACCTTGATAGACCTTTTGACACATAATTTACTTAATAGGGCCTTAATAAACCGGTTGATAAATAATTTACTTAATAGGACCTTAATAAACCAGTAGATAAATAATTTACTTAACAGAACCTTGATAAACCTTTTGATACATAATTTACTTAATAGGGCCTTAATAAACCGGTTGATAAATAATTTACTTAATAGGACCTTAATAAACCGGTGATAAATAATTTACTTAATAGGACCTTAATATACCGGTGATAAATAATTTACTTAATAGGACCTTAATAAACCGGTGATAAATAATTTACTTAATAGGACCTTAATAAACCGATTGATAAATAATATACGACGCGAAAAATAATATATAAGAAGAATATACGACGCGAATGTGAATGGTAGAAGAAGTCGGGGACGCCCGAGGAAGACGTGGCACGATCAAGTGAATCAAATACTTGAGTCGGGCCATGTCAAAAGTCAGAACAATAGAAGAGAATGTATGAGACGATGTATGAATGTGAGTGAGGCAAAGAGTGTGTGTCAAGACCGAGTTGTTTGGCGGTCCGTCCTCTCTGCCTACCCCTGCGGGGAAACGGCGTGATGGTTAGTTAGTTAGTTAGATAAATAATTTACTTAATAGGATCTTAATAAATCGGTAGATACATAATTACTTAAAATGACCAATAAACCGATTGATAAATAATATTCTTAATATGACCCTAATAAAAAGTTTGATAAACAGTTTACTTAATAGGTCCTTAATAAACCAGTTGATAAATAATTTACTTAATATGATCCCAATAAACCGGTTGATAGGTCACTTAATAAGTCCTTAATAAACTAGATGAAAAATAATTAACTTAATAGGACCTTAATAAACTTATTGATAAATAATTTACTTAATATGACCTTAATAAACCGATTGATGAATAATTTACTTAATAAGACCTTAATAAACCGGTTGATAAATATTTTAATTAATAGGACTTTTATAAATCGGTTGATAGAGGATAAACATAATTATTATTTAAAATTATGAATATAATATAAGAGACACGCCCGAATCCGATACTTTAATGCTCGTCTGGTATTATGTTTGTTGCAATTATAATAGGAAAAGATGCACTGGAATTCGACGACAAAAACATGGAAACATAATATGGGCATAAAAAATTAACAATACAAATTAAATAAACTATCTTAATTAAATGTTTGCTCAATTTTTTTTTTGTAAATTATTCTTGCTATTAATTACTCAATTATTGTTTGAAATGGCTTAAGATGTATTTGCTGACAAGTAAATAGCCCAAAAAAAAAGACACCGTCTCCAAAAATAACAATCGGACGTACCTACATATTGATGACTACAAAAAGTAAATTGATTATTAAGTTGTAGAAGAATACGATTTTTTTTTTTAAACTTTTTAGTGTATTTTTTGAAGTCGTTTGTTAAAATTTTGGTTTTATTCTTATGCCAACGGACATATGTCTCCATCCCTCTCACTTGGTTGATATAAAAATAAAACAGGGTTTTCTTTGAATGCTTTCCTGTTTTGTAAATGGCACTTACATCCTTTTAAGTTTCCGGTATTCAATAACAATAATTGATATTTTTACGCCACTAAATAATAGCAATAATAATTTTTGTAGCTAGACAAGAAAAACGTAAAGAAAAACTGAAAAAAAATAGTTAAGAGAAGCTAAATACTTAAATATGCATGATAAGAATATAGAAAAAACACAATAAAGGGTAAACTTATGATCTTATAGGAGTATAAGGATGATATGTATGTAATTAGGGAATATGTAAATATATTGCAAATTAGGAAAATAAATCTGATA
Organism: Limnephilus marmoratus; assembly: GCA_917880885.1. Classification (NCBI taxonomy): domain Eukaryota; kingdom Metazoa; phylum Arthropoda; class Insecta; order Trichoptera; family Limnephilidae; genus Limnephilus; species Limnephilus marmoratus. The sequence goes on along the minus strand of OU862932.1, from coordinate 21,662,436 downwards.
AATAATACAATAAATATAAATATGGATGTTAAGTGGTGTGTTGTGATGCATTACATTTATCTAATAGTGTTACTTTGAATTTGTTGAAAGTTATATTGAAAATGTCTGTACATGTGAGGTGTGTGTTATGATAGTGGCAGGCTCGTTGTATAAATTCATTTTGTAAGTTAATATTCTTATAATAATTCAAATGAGTTATTCAACTTATCCGGTAAATTAATATTACATAGAAAACAATTATGAACAAAATAATACATATTTGTACCATTTTGATTGTAAAATAGTTTTATTAGTAACAATAAAACTATTCCTTATTGCTAAGACAATTATTGTCAATCTCAAGCCAAAATTGAATTAAAATCACTTTTTTATAATTTAATTTATTGAAGGTCTAGGTTGTTTCGTTTCCTTATTAATCAATATAATAAATTAGCTTTGACAAATTTAAAAAAAAAAACGTTATAATTTTCGAATTAAAAAAAAAAATGGATTAGTGTTACCTTGAATGTATTGTAACTATAAAAGATTATTTTATAAAGAAACGGGTTTTAAAGAGTTGGGTTTTAAGAATCCAATTATATACCGAGATATTTTTACGTTACAACAGCAAACTTATGTGTTATGTATCTGGCATGCCTTCTACCCTCAATTTTATACATATATTTTTTAAACGTAGGTAGGTACTTAATAAAATTAAACGATCAATTTATTAATGATATGCAACATTTTTGTAAATGAATTAATGATTCCATGACAACTCAGAATCATGCGTCTTCAACACCCCTCCTCGAGTCATTAAATGTTATGAAAAATAAATAAATAAATCCATTGAACCATTTTTTTTCAACCACAATTTTTTTTGTTCATCACTTTTAATGGCTTTTCAAAGGAGGTGTTGAAGTTGCATGATTCTGAGTTGTCAAGTCACCAAATTAACAATGGCTTTTAGTATGTATTTAACAAATAATTATTTCAAATTCTGTAACATATTCAAATAATTTGATTAAGATTTTCATGGCCAATTTATTTTTAATTCATTAATTTATTTTTTATTTATTTTTGGGGTATTATGCCGTGTTACGCTCTCTCATTCTTTAGCCAACGTTTCGGGCAGCATTACAGTGACCTCCATCAGGGCTGATGTGTAATTGAAGATTGTGGATATGTGTAACACAAATCTGACCTGATGATGGTACTGTAAACCTGTCCGAAACGTTATAAAACTATAATGTATAATAAATCACTGTAATATTTAAATAATTTTAAACAATACACGTAAATTTCTTGTGTCACCGAGTGTGACATTTTGAAAATTGGAACTGAGTGACAAGATTTTTTTAAAAATCTATTAAATAAATAATATATTTTGGAAAACGATTTATTTATTTAATTTTTGAAATTTGATTATTTTTTCATTCTGTGAAAAATTTTTTTTTTCATTTTTCATCTTTGCAGACAAATTTACATCTAGTGATTTTTCACTTGCAACAAAACTAGTACATTATTAATAATTAAAAAAAAACACATAAATATATGTCCTACCTTAATATTCCAAAATCACTCCACACAACAATTAAAATTCACAGCAAATGCCAATTTCGAAATGCAAATATTATAAAACTTTCTCATTCATTTTTCGAATAAAATTCCACAATATACGTTCGAAATTTTAAAAATTTTAAACCGCGGGCTAAAAACGTATTTCAAATTTCGAATTCGAACGTTAGGTTTGAATCAACCGCGCGAGAAACCGAACCGCGCGCTTCGACGTTCGAAATTGAAATGACGGCCGGCCATAGACAGCACCTTATAAAAAGGCTCGCAATGATATTCAGGAATAATTAATTATTATAATATGTTAAATTATTAAGACCTACGTAGATGGTGAAATGCACTTTATGTATGTAGGCTATTTTATCTATGACATTCTAGTAGTAATTTAATGTCGTTACATTAGTGGATTATGACTGCGTTGATTTTTATTAAATGTTAGATGTTTGATGGCTTGGAGAAATGTCAACGCACTTGACTTGCGTCACAAGGTTGTGGGTTCATTACCTGTCAAGTTCAATAAGATTGTAATATATTATAGGTAAATAGGTATTTTTTGATTTAGCGATTTAGATTTCCCGGCATGCGTTGCAATGCCATTTAATGAAGATATTGTTTCTCCCTTCGTGTCCTTTCCCATTCGTCCAGTTCCCCTTCCGCCTCCTCTTCCTCTCCCGCTTACCCCGTCCCGCGCACCACCCCTCCCCAGTTCCCCTCCCCCCTCCCGCATTCCGTACATTCAGTCCTGGTATATTCATTTTTCAAACAGTTCGCGTGCCACCTATTGCATTCTCTTTATACAAATTTCATAATGCCAGAGCTCACCAGCATGTACAGAAACCTTTGTGGGCGTGCTCACAACAACTAACCAAAGTTTCATCGCAATCGGATGAACGTTTTAGCAATGCATAATTTCATGATGCCAGAGCTCACTTTATTTCTATTTTTTTTTCATTAACTCCATACAAGAGGCCCTGAGGAAAATAATTTCCCTCGGGGCCTGTGTCATCTGAGATACTGTGTAGAGGGTTTTTTAGAGAATAGGAATGAATGAATATTGGTCTTGAAGAGACCTATCTTGTGGGAAGGAGGAAACGCAAAGGCCGGTAAATCGTTCCACAGCCGAGCTGTTGAACACAAGAACGAGTCGAAGAAGCGATCCGTTCTTATGTGACCAATGTCAACTGTATACATATGTTTGGCACGCTTTTGGCGTATTTCCCGACTATGCACCGGTGCCGAAGGGATCAATGACGCTAGTTCCTCGGAGCATCTCACCGATAGAACAAGGATAGCATTCCCACCCGACGCCTGTGCTCTAAAGATTGCAATCCGTCTGTTAAATTAGGAGAATCTATCAGACGGACCGCCCGTTTCTGCACAGAGTCGAGGGCTTTTTTCAGGTATTTTGGGGCTCTGGACCAGAGGTGGCTGCCAAAGTCAACCGTGGGAAGCGCTTGTGATTTGTACAGGGTTAGCAGTTGTGTACTATTAAAGTATCTGCGGGCCCTATACAGTACGCCCAGTTTTTGAGAGGCTAACTTTACTCTGGCTTCGATGGAGCCTATTCCCTATTGTATACAGAAACCATCGCGGGCATGCGCACATCAAATCCCCAAAGTTTCATCGCAATCCGATAAACGGTTAGCAACGCATAATTTCATAATGCCAGAGCTCACTATTGTATACAGAAACCATCGAGGGCATGCACACATCAAATCCCCAAAGTTTCATCGCAATCGGATAAACGGTTAGCAACGCATAATTTCATGATGCCAGAGCTCACTATTGTATACAGAAACCATCGAGGGCATGTGCACATCAAATCCCCAAAGTTTCATCGCAATCGGATAAACGGTCAGCAACGCATAATTTCATGATGCCAGAGCTCACTATTGTATACAGAAACCATCGAGGGCATGCGCACATCAAATCCCCAAAGTTTCATCGCAATCGGATAAACGGTTAGCAACGCATAATTTCATAATGCCGGAGCTCACTATTGTATACAGAAACCATCGAGGGCATGCGCACATCAAATCCCCAAAGTTTCATCGCAATCGGATAAACGGTTAGCAACGCATAATTTCATGATGCCGGAGCTCACTATTGTATACAGAAACCATCGAGGGCATGCGCACATCAAATCCCCAAAGTTTCATCGCAATCTGATAAACGGTTAGCAACGCATAATTTCATGATGCCAGAGCTCACTATTATATACAGTAACCATCGAGGGCATGTGCACATCAAATCCGCCAAAGTTTCATCGCACCGGATGACTAGGACACCGGATAGAAACGCTTAGCCATCTCACGTATGCACATACAAACCCAAAAACATATATATTTTGATTTTTGTATACATATAGGTATAGAGATGATCAATTTGTGCACCTAAAGAGTGCGAAGCAAGTGGTGGGTTTGTACCTATCTATGGATTGTAATTTTACGAAATAAATTATTTTATTTTTTTATTTTGTTTCGTGACGATGCACGGGGGTGAGAGTAACTTTGCGGCTACTCCTTGCTATTTAAAACGCTTATGGATTTCGATACGAGTTATGCCCGACCACCAAACAAGACAAGTAATTCACAATTAAGTGTTAAGGTATTAAGGTACTCACTGCTGTTGTGTCTTCTGGCTTGGTTTCCATTTGGTGACAGTCACAGATGTGTCCATAAGCGCTCGATAATTAGGGTTATTTTATAATCCACGATAGAGATCTGAGTCACGAGTCGATTTACGTAAGAAGTTCACACAAAGCATAAGATACAATACGATAGGGTTTACACTTTATGTTACGATCAGAAAAAAAACACTTCGACGTAGAGCGAAATGTCACGGTACGATGATGGTTAGCAACGGACTGACGATAAAGCGGTACTAGACTAATGTCCACCGTTTAGGTAGGTACACTTAATGTGCGGAATTTCAAAAATCTGGATTCCTCCGATCCCGTATGTCAATCGGAGCACAAAACGAATGAAACCCATCAGCGTTATAAAACAATTTTTTTTTTTTTATGTTAATATTTCACAAGAGTCCCAACTGCTTGCGGCTGGAGGCAGTGACACTATGGCATCCCTAATTGGGATATTTTGTGAGGCTGGAGGTAAATGTATGACCGGCATGGTCTAGGGGTAAGACTCGTAATCCGAAGGTCGCGGGATCGAATCCCGGCGTGGGAAAATAAACTTTATTTTATTAATTTTTGTTGTTTCACAATTACTTAATTAATTAAAAATAATATATAGCATATTTTCTGCACGTTCAAAGTGGAATATACTCTCAGTATCGCCCTGCTGTAAGCCGCCTGTAAGACCACCATTCAGAATTGAAACGTTGCTTGAAATGGCTTTAGCCTTGTTTGGTGACCAGATCTGAATAGTCTGGTAATTCTCTGCCTTCCTCTTTCCCATCTCCTTCCCCTCACCACTACCTTCAGCCTTACAGCATACCCCGATTGGGGAAGCCATAATCTCAATATCGTGTTTGGTGACAAGATCTGAATAGCCAGGTACTTCCCCACCTTCCACTTTCCCGTCTCCTTCCCCTCCCCACTAGCTTCAGCCTCACAACATACCCAAGTTGGAGATGCCATAATCTCAATGTCGTGTTTGGTGACAAGATCTGAATAGCCAGGTACGTCTTTCCCGTCTCCTTCCCCTCCCCACTACCTTCAGCCTCACAACGTACCCCAGTTGGAGACGCCATAATCTCAATGTCGTGTTTGGTGACAAGATCTGAATAGCCAGGTACTCCCCACCTTCCTCTTTCCCGTCTCACTGGCTCCAGACGGGAGCAGCTGGGACTTTTGTGAGGTAATCGCATAAAATAAAATAAAAGTGAGGAGGGAAGGAGATGGGGAAGAGGAAGGTAGGAAAGTACCTAGCTATTCATATCTAGTCATCCGTGGCTAAAGTCATTTCAAGCAACTTTTCAATTCAGTTTTGTGAATACATTAAGTAGGTTGAGGCCCTGAGGAAAAAAAAATTTTCAGGGCCTAAGTCATCTTTGGGGATGCTGTGCGTTAAGGAAAGGATGGAGAAGAATATCTGGGAAGGAAAAGGCATGAGGGATAGGTAGGAATCTAGGGCATAGATAGGTATTTGGGGTGAGACTGGTTGAGATCTCCCTCAACCAGTCCCTCCCGATCCGGCCCGCCGCGCAGTAAGTGTGTAGTGGTAGCGCAGTAGTAGCGCATCCGCCGTCAAGACCTCACTCCAAGAACCGGGGCACCCCTGTTAAGTTGAAATAACACAAAAATACTATACAATACAATATCTCTACATATTATAAATAAAAGTCCCCCACGTCGTCTGTCTGTCTGTCTGTCTATTGGCGATAAACTTGAAAACTACTGAACGGATTTTCATGCGGTTTTCACCAATAGATAGAGTGTTTCGTGAGGAAGGTTTAGGTATGTAATTTGTCAAGGATTTGTGTAAAATTGGTTGAAACATAACGATAATTGTTAGAAGTGTCGGAAAAAGTCAAGCCGCCTGGTAGCTTTCATCGAAAACGCTGCCTAATCCTTTTGGGATATAACAAAACAATGCATGGTGGGATATTCCTCTTTTATAGATCTACAAAAAAGTCCGCGAAGGCATATATCTATCTTTTACGGATAGCTTACTATACCCATTCTATCTTCTAAAAAAATGGTCACGTACATTGCGGTAATTGAAAAGTTATTTAGACGGATACAGTATTAATCCTTATTAACTTAAATACGTTAGTAACCCCAAGCATTTCATGCACATTATTATAATCTTTCACACCATCTCTACGTATTATAAATTAAAGTCCTCCGCGGCATCTGTCTGTCTCTTCGCGATAAATTCAAAGACGGCGGTGGTTATAAAGGTTGGATAACCATCCAGTAGATGACGTTGTGTTTTTGTGCGCATAGATCTTTTAAACTACGCAACGGATTTTGTTTGATCAAGTGGAAGGTTTATATGTAATACATGCTTATTATACTAGAGAAAAGCCGAGAAATTTAAATATTCAATTCAGGCAGCGGGCAGCGGGCAGCTAGCTAGCGGGTGGTGTGGATTTTATAAAGGTTGGGTAATGGCATTGTGTTTCGTTAGCCATAGCAACGTGTGGCCGGGTCTGCTAGTTCTTATAATAAATAAATAAATTCTTTACAAAGTTTAAAATATATAAAAGTTTTTTTCTTTTGCTTCTAATTGGATGCAGTATGCATATAAATCGCCTTTCTACGTATCTTCTTCCTCTTCTACACACCGTGTCCTGAAACTCGTGGTAAAAACGGGAAACTATCTACATCATATATGGAGAACCCAAAACACTTATCAATTTTTTGAACATTTCGACTTTTTCGGCAACCAAAAGGTTAAAAATAACTTTATGGAACCGGGTCTAAACTTCAAGGCGTTTTAAAAGGGGGCATACATTAATTACGTGAGTAGTTTTTCTTCCAATCTAGACCCCCCCCCCCCCCCCCCCCTTGGTGAGATAAATTTGGGCCACTTTGTATATTCTTTTCAAGTAACATGAGATTTTGCTGGATCCCCCCTCCCCCCTTTTGAGCTTACGTAATTAATGTATGCCCCCAAAGACACATTATAAGCTGAAGTTAACCTTCAGCGACCCGTTTCTTATTTAAATGTATTTTATTTTTAACAATTTTAATTTCGAACTCTATAAAATGAAAATGAAAGCTCAAATCAAAAAAAAATAATTGTGTGCAGTTCACACGCGGTAGAAGTGAAACCTTCAGAAAACTAATGTAGGCAAGAGTGGGAAGGCTAAGAAGCACCGCACAAAGAGAAGCCCGATTATACTATATCATTCTCTCGCAGGCTAATCCTATAGTACCTATAGATGTATGTGTTTGTCTCTTTTAAGTGTCGCTATTTTTCGTTTCATTGGTTTTCAAATCACAACGGTGCCAAAGAAGTTTTCATTTTAAAAACAAAAATCAGAGTGCAATACACACGCCGTAGAAGTGAAACCTTCAGTAAGCTGAAATAGACAAGAGTGGGGAGACTACGAAGCACCGCACAAAGAAGAAATCGTTAGGCTACGAAACACCGCACAAAGAGGAGACCGATTATACTATCTCATTCTCGTGTGCAATGCACACGCGGTAGAAATTAAACCTTTAGAAAACTAAAGAAAGCTAAAGAGTGTGGAGGCTACGAAGCACCACACAAGGAGAAGACCGATATCCTGCGAAGCACCGCACAAAGAGGAGACTGATTATACTATCTCATTCTCATGTGCAATGCACACGCGGTAGAAATGAAACCTTTAGAAAACTAAAGAAAGCTAAAGAGTGGGGAGGCTACAAAGCACCACACAAGGAGGAGACCGAAATCCTGCGAAGCACCGCACAAAGAGGAGACCGATTATACTATCTCGTTCTCTCGCAGGTTAATCCTATAGATGTATGTGTTTGTCTCTTTTTAGTGTCATCGAGTTTTAAATCACATCGGTGCTAAAGATATTTCACTTATAACATTTTTAACGCAAAATCGACTCCAAATGAGATGTTGATTTACCTGTTCCCCGTTTATCATATTTACCATGTTTATCATATAACCGATAGGTTAAGAGGGCATTACCAGAGAAAACCAGAAATATGTCATTTTCAAATCAGATTTTAGACGTATTGACTCTTTTCCACAAAAAATTATAAATGGATTTCCAAAGATTGTTCTTTTATCTAGCATTCGCATGTAATAAATTTTGAGAATTTTTTTTTTTAATTTTTAGTATAATAAGGTTATTCCATAGGTCGTTGGCAGATTTGTTAAATTTTCAAAAAAGATTTTGTATTATACAACACCCATTTCAAATAATATAATCATGCAGTAAAATAAATCAATACATTATCTAGCAAACGCATGTTTTAGAATTTTAATTTTAGTTTCAATAAAATCATTAAAAAATATGTACGTACATGTGTTTCTTGACGAAAATTGGTCCATTTGTGTATTTATTTGCGCACTTACAAACTAATATATTTCAGATTTTTTTAACATTCTTATTAAATTTAGACATTATTGAAAAATGATAAATACTTATAATCAAAAAATAATTACAAAAAGTACATTATTTTAATAGTTTTATCATCACGCCTTTCAGCATTTTTGGATGAAGGTATAAATTAAAGCTAATTTGAATTGAAATAAATTCGATATTGAGTTAAAATTTTAAAAAGTTGGTACGGAGTGTAATTAATCTTTCTCGTTGTAACCGCCCTGCACGATCGTATGAACAACTTTCGACGAAATGTGGATTTTCGTCCGCTGGCTTGTTAAACGCTATTAACCGATTATTCGATTATTGTTGCGGAATATATTTATTTATTATTAAATGAAGTGAACATCATAATTTAAATGTTGCGGCAACGGATGTTTCGATCATTTAAATGTAGCGAAAATGGTTTTCCTTATTGTGAATACAGTGTATTTTACGATTATTAAAACAAATCAAAAATAGGTTTTTAAAAAGAATTGTTTAATTTTACAATATCGAGAAACGGATCATCAATATGTTCCGATTATGCCCACATCCCTACATCACCATTATGTTTAGCTTCATAGCACCAAAAAATTAAATGTAAAAATTATGTAAATTAGGCCACTGTGTGCTTTGTATCTCCGATGAATGAATTAGTATTTGCAACAACAAACCAGTTGCGACTGTGAATGGTTACTGCATCTCCAAGTCGTGTGGGAAAATGCACTGAGATCAACTCATTAACCACTGCAATTTCAGAATATTAGTAACAAAAACTAAACGACAATATTGAAGTAAAATGTGGCAAGTCCAAAACATGGAAAAAATCTATTATTTTTATAAGAAAAACTCTCTTTTTGAAGAAGAAGATAACAATAATAATCTAAAGAGAACAAGACACAGAAAAATATAAAAAGACAATGGTCGCAACTAGGACTCAAGTCCATGGGTTCAAACCCAGAGCTCACGTCAAACCGTCATATTTGTCAAACTCATATTTCTATTTTTTTACAATTAATAATATTATCTTCAGCTAATTATTTTTCCATATAACTTATATCATCATGTCGCTATTCCAAATTCCTGTAATATTGAAAAATTAGTTTCTGAAAAAATTTGAAAATTTACAGATTTAGGAAATGAGATTAAAAGAATTTGGCATTCTCAGACTATAAAAATATTTCCATTTGTTATTTCGGCTACTGGCATTATACATAGGTCTCTCATTAAAAATTTAGGCATATTAGATTTGTCAAAAGAATTTATATACAAAAATGCAAAAATCATTGATTTTAAATACGTGTAGGATTACAAAAGATTTTTAAAATATTTATATTGAGGGATCAGTAGGATTTATAGGTCCAATCAGGAGTTCCACCGAGCCGAACCCTCTGATATGAAAATATCTGGAGTCGGTGAATTATTTTCCCATTTGGTCTCTTTGACATGTTGTTCTTGTATTATTTTGTATTTATTATACTTATATAGTTAGTGCTTAACGTGGATTGACTAGATGATCATTTGTGGAAAAGTGTGTGAAAGGGTTTTCCTGTGGGAAAGATTTAACTCGGACATAAAATCTGTGGACATAAAGTGTTTATAAAGGCGAAAGTTTGTATGAATGTATGGATGTGTGGATGTATGTTTGTTACTCTTTCACACAAAAACTACTGAATGGATTTTAAAAATTCTTTCACTAGTAGAAAGCTACATTATTTGCGAGTACTATAGGCTATATATATTAATAAGCTCTGGCGTTATGAAATTATTTATCATATGTTTTCTGTCCCTAACAAAATCGAGTTATTGCAAACGTCAGAAGAAGAGCAAACAAATTTTTGCCTTAGAAACAATGTTTTTTTTTTAATTAGGCAATTCACCCTAAAAAGTGTACATTGTTGGCGTCGCAGTTTATATCTGTCTTTAAAAATGAATCGCTGAAATGTATGTATGCGCATAACTTCCGAACGACTGCAAAAAATTTGATAATTCTTTTTTTTGTTCGTTATTTTGTATAAAACTACCGTTGAGCTCTGGCATTATGAAATTTGTAGAAAAATTGAAATAGGTGGCACGCGAGCTGTTTGAAAACTGAATGTGTGGAATGCGAGAGGTGGGAGAGGGGAGGGGGGAGAGGTCGGTGTGGAGGGCCGTAGGGGAGGGGGAGGGGAGGAGGATGTAGTGGAGAGGGTTAAGGGTTGGAGAGGGGGGAGGGAAGGAAGGGGAAGGGGGTGGGGCAGGGTTGGAGGAGGGTGGGGGGAAATGGAGGGGGGAGGGGTAGGTGGAGGGGGAGGAATAGGGAGGTTGACGGGGGGAGTAGAGTGGAGAGAGGGAAGGTGGAGGAGGCAGAGTGGGAATCCCCCTAATACCATGGGAGCGAAGCCGCTGGAAAAATCTAGTATTTAATATTTCAAAAATTATATGTTTATTTCTAACTAGCTGGTTCCAGGCATGCGTTGCAATTCCATATTCAAAGAAAAACATTGTTTCATCCTGAATCACCTTTCCCGTGCTTCCCCGTTCCCCTCCCGCGTCCCCTTCCTAGCTAGCAACATAAATTATAGCCTATATATTATTTTGAAGTATGAGCTATATTATTAAGGTTTCATTAAAATCCATTCAGTAGTTTTAAGAGTGAAAGAGTAACAATCACATGTACATCCATACAAACTTTCGCGTTTATAATATTAGTAAGATGATAACTGTGATGTAGAGTAATTAAGTATTTCATATGGAAAGAATACGATAGATGGCGGTAAGCATGTAGCTTGCACCATAGCTCGCCAGATGGCATTGGCGTACAAGAAGCAGTCTCGGGGATAGACTTGACGAGCTCCACTGGCAAGGCCGCAGAGATTTACCTACCCCCGAATAGTAAACAGACGTAGCTAACCAGCTAGGTTATTCCAGTAAATAAACACTTTTATATTCAAAGAACCTTATTTAATAATTACTATCTGCCGAGGAAAGGGCAGACATAACAATAACTGATAACATTTGAAAGCGTATTTCACCACAAATAGTTTTCGGATGCATTCAGAAATATTTAATTTATATGATTTTATTGTAAAGCGGAAATTTTCTAACTTCTGACAGAATATGCCCGAGGCCTGAAGGGTGGCTGGGAGGCGTCTACTAATATCTACAGGAATTCCAAAAACTGAACAAATCGGATTAATATCTATGAGAACCACAGTGAGGATGAATATCTACAGTACTGGCAGAGGTTGGATTTGCAATTATGTATAGCATATTGGAATAATGTAATATTGCGTATGCAGTTTAAAAAACTTAATTTATGTATGTATGTATGTAAAAATCCCTAATATCTGACTATTGGACATATTTAGCTTATTATTAAGGATTTGGGTTTTTGTTTTAACAGCTTTCTTTATTTCGAGTGCTTCTAAATTATTTAGTCTGTTACCATGATCATTTCTATGTCAGTTAGGTTAGGTTAGGTTAGGTTAGGTTGTGGTGCCGTGTATTTCGAAATAAATAAATATCTTTGTATTATGAACTCCATCTTTTTTCAATAAATTATTGTCCTCGTAAACAGCAAAATACGTACTATTATGCAAAAACTTCATGTACGTACTTTAAACGTTTAAGCCTTTACGTAATTAGTAATTACGTAATTGAAGTAATTTATGTTTTTTCGTACAACCTCTTGCTCAGCTGCCCTCTGTAGATATTAGTCCAACCTACGCTCCATAGATGTTAGTCACCACTGGGACAGTCATAGATATTCATCGGACATTAGCTCTGTAGATATTAGTCCTCACTCTGAAGTTCATAGATATTAGTCCAACACATGAGCTGTAGATATTCGTCCGACATACAGGCTGTAGATATTAATATCTGGATTCGGTGGCTGGGGGTTAAATTCAGCTAACAACTAAAAATGTATTTTAAAGCGCGTTGACGCGTAGACCCAGCTCTATAATTTTTTTTAACCAAAGGGTTAAAAAATGATTGCCGAAAAAGATTGAAAAGGAAATCGAAATATTCAGATCAAAATCAAAATCAGAGTGTGTAATTCACACGCGGTAGAAGTGAAACTAGAGAGTCGCTGGTTGTCGCTTTTTTTTTCTTTTGCCTGTTTCTTTTAATGTGGTTTGAAGATTGGATAATGATTTGTCAGGCGTCTTGCCCACTGCGCTATGAAAGGCACGCGCCGAGGTGCGAATTTACCGCATAATTTATTTATTTATTTATTTGAGACACAAACAGGATATTTATATAACATTTTTGTGGGTAGTATATAATAAATTAAAATACAAATATAAGTATCCCTAGATTAATGTGTCTGCATTATTCACATATGCATTTTCACAGAAGCAAACTCTTGAAAAACAACGCAAGTATTATTTATACATAACTTGAAAACTTAAATACAAAATTGAAATACATAATAATAACAAGTATACAATATTTATAAAGTATTTACTGAAAAGTATCTAATGTAACCTTTTTTTTATGTGCACAAATTGTGGAGATATTTTTTGAAATATGTTATATTATTTGCAAAAATATCTATGGAACTGTGTATTTTGACAAGATCGTTGTATGACCGAGACATTCTAGATATAGGATTAAAATATCCAGTATTATTTGTAAAAATTTCAGTCCAAAATATGTTAAGGGTTCTTGTAGATTTGGGCCTGGCGTATAACTTGATTTGGTTGATTAAGTTACTGTCTATACGATTATTCACAATTTTATAAAGCATTAAGAGGTCATTTATGTTTCGTCTTTTAACTAGACTCTCTAATTTGAAATATGTAAGTCTTTGTTCGTACCCGTCTAGAAGATGGTGGACACCGTTATTAATTATTATTATTATTAATTATGTTAGAACCAAGCATTTGTGTAGAACTGAGTTGTGACGCATTTCCGTTTCTTCCGAATTTCAAATCACTAACGGCGCTAAAGAAGTTTAACTTGAAAAGTGTTTTGGGTTCTCTATATGAAGAAGGCAGTTTCTTGTTTTTACCAAAAGTTTCGGGAAACAGTGTATAGAAGAAGAAGAAGATATGTGGATAGGTGAACGAAGTTCAATGTTACCGTGAGTACTCGCCGTAAACAGATTGCTGAGCAAACTTACACACAGGGCTGGGCAAAATACATGCTTTGCTGTAATTAAAATATTACAAAATACTTTGTCGCATGTATTTAAAATACGAAATACAAAATACTTTCAAGTCGTGTATTTGAAATACAAAATACAGTATTTTAACCATTTTTTAATATCAAATACAAAATACAAATTACAAAATACAAAATACATTTGGTTTTGGTAGAACCTTTGGTTGCATTAAATTGTCGTATGTGCCCTTATCTAAGGGTGCGTTTCCATAGAGGCAAAGCTGAGCAGAGTGAAACAGACACGTGCAAAAATTGACCAATCATATGCTCAGACGGCACATCTCGTCTCCGCTCCACTTGTAAAGTTTTGTGGTATAGGACTTAGGTGTTAGATAATAATAATAATTATTATTATAGCCCTAGCTGGTTCCCGGCATTCGTTGCAATGCCGTATTCAAAGAAATAAATTGTTTTTCCCTGCATGTACTTTCCCGTGCGTCCCCGTTCCCCTCCAGCATCCCCTTCCCCTCCCGCGTTCCCCTTCCACATTCCCCGTCTACCCGCTCCCCCGTCCAGCCAGACCCACTCCCGCGTCCCGCCAGCCCCACTCCCGCGTCCCGCCATCCCCTATCCCCCGTCCCGCCAGCCCCACTCCCGCGACCCACCAGCCCCACTCCCGCGTTCCATATATTCAGTCCCAATACATTCAGTTTTCAAACAACTTGCGTGCCAGCTATTTAAATTTTTTATTTAAATTTTTCTATTCAATTTCTCATTTTTCACATATTACAAATATTCATTTTTGTATATTGTAAGAAAAATCAATCAAGTCTGGTACCTAACATAGGTACCTATTAAAAATATCTATAATTTTAAAAATCCATTGACAATTCTTTTGTTACAAAAAAAAACAGCTGCCTGCTAAATTCAATTTCATTAAACGCGCGAACTGTCAAACGTGCGAAGTTAAAATAGTCAAATTTTCTGAAATTATCCAATTTTCTGCGTCATTTTCTTGATTTTTCTTTCCGTAAGAACCTGCCACAAAGTATTAGAAAACTTTAAAAAAAATAATGAAATAGATAAAATATAAATAGGTTAAGTTATGGCGTGACTAAGGGAAACAAGGATTCATTTTTATATACATAGATGACATTTGTATAGCGCAGTTTTGTGTTATTTTACTTCAAGTGCGCTCTACAGTAATTAACTTAAAAATGATCTTGTATTCAGTCAAATTATTCCTGTAGTGCTTGATCTAATACTATGATGCAAAATGTACAATAACAGTGCTATTTTAGCACAGGACAATAATAATAACTAGAATGACATAAAAAAATGTACAGTGTAAAGCAGTGATAAGAGAACTACAAATAATCATTAGTAAGAGTGCTATAGAACTGGACAATAGTACAGGATTCTTGTCATTATTGAAATCCCTAAATGTATTTGAAAACGTATTTTGAAGCCATAAGCATTTGAAATACAAAATTACAAAATACCTCAGCAGCAGGTAATTGAAATATCAATTATTTTTAGAAAGTAATTGAAATACAAATACAAAATACGTATTTGTATTTGTATTTCAAATACGTATTTCAATTACAAGTAATTCAAATACTGCCCAGCCCTGCTTACACACAGGTGTAATTGTTGTTCTACCTTTGAAAAACCCATGTTTACAATCGTGAAAACCTCTTAAATCTTTGCAAGTGATTGTTGAATAACACAGGTTTATTAATAACAAAATGATTAGCGAACTCACTAATGAATGGTAAGCAAACAAATGTGTGCTTTGTTCCATCATTGTTATAACATTGTTTTTAACATGTTGTATGAACGTCTTCATAGATGATCAGTTATGTATTTTGTACCGGAGTTGTATGAATCTTTTCTATTAAGATATTTACAACATTGTAAAGGTATTCACACTTAAACACGCCGCGCCGGTCATGTTTGTCAAAGTATTATAATCTAAAAAAATATTATGTTTACCGAACATCTTTCACTTAGAATTAGTTGAAAAGTTTTGTTTTCATACAATAGACTCGCTTTGTGTTGAATTGTCTTATTTTTTATTAAACGTTTAGAACTTTAGGTGACTAAACGGAGGCGTCTACTAATATCTACAGGAATTCCAAAAACTGAAAAAATCGAACTAATATCTATGGGAATCAAAGTGTTGACGAATATCTACAGCTCAAACTGTTGATTAATATCTATGAGAACCAAAGTGTTGACGAATATCTACAGTACTGTCAGAGGTTGGATTTGCAATTATGTATAGCATATTGGAATAACGTAATATTGCGTATGCAGTTTAAAAAACTTAATTTATGTAAGTATGTATGTAAAAATCCCTAATATCGGACTATTGGACACATTTAGCTGATTAGTCCAACCTACGCTCTGTAGATATTAGTTCAACCTACGCTCTGTAGATATTAATCAACACTCTGAAGTTCGTAGATATTAGTTCAACATATGCGCTGTAGATATTCGTCAAACATACGGGCTGTAGATATTAGTATCTGGAGTCGACTAAACCACGCGATTAGTCGCATTCACGCCAAATCGCATCACCTTTTATCAGTGGAGGACTAAGAGAGTGCGGAAGGGGCGGCTCGCTACGGGCCTCCGGTCCTGGCGAGCCTCCATGTTCTCTTGATCAAATCCTAAACAAGGCTTGGCACCAGGACACAAAAAAACATATTTTTTCATTTTCTGAAAGATGCATCTGTTAATAATGCTATAACCAAATGTTTTAAGAAAATTCATAAAATTGATGGAGATACAGCATTTTAAATGAAACTTTTTTAAACAGTTTGTATGTTGAATTATCCTTCAGCAAAACTTTGAACGCGTTTTTCTCGAAACTTCGTTTTTCAACCTGGCTGGCAACATATAAGGAAAACTATGCATCCGATTTGCATGCACCAAATCTTAAACTGTTCGAAAATCCATCCAGACGGCCGTGTGAACTGAATAAAAAGTATATAAACATCAACTTCTTAAACTGGGGGGGGGGCTCATTCAGCTTTGCCTCCCCAGGCTTAGTCCGCCACTGCCTTTTATCAGGTACTTTTATACTGTTTTCGGATATATAATTGGTGTTACGAATGAACAATTTAAATCAAAAATTTTACCTTAGTTTAAAAAGAAATGCACACAGTTTTACAAGCTGACTTAATCAACAATGGATAGAGTAAAAATATTTGGAAACTAATTTAATAATGGTTAAAAATATAACTAATTAATATGTTAAAGCAAGGAAAATAATTTAAGAAAACTGTACTGCCGATAAATTACTGAAAACTTTATATTTTTTTAATACACGTTAAATTACCATTTCACCCAGTGTGCGCTGAACCATTGTCAAAGACAGAATTACAGCATTATATCCCCCAGCCGGTTATATTATACTGATTTTGAGTAGTTTTTGTAAAAAAAAAAAAAAACTATTGAGTAGATGCAACTAACAAGAAATGATTTTTAAGGCTCTGCAACCAGCCTCGAAAAGAAGAAGATGGAGAGATACGAAATTACGAATGTTAGAGGAGAGCGCTAACATTTACAGCGACAAAATCGATGCGAAAATTGCGAAAATGTTTAATAAAACACGACTCGTTTAAAATAGAGCAAAAATCTCGCGGGCATTATCTTAAACAGCATTTAATGAAACACTGTGATTTTTTTCATATACATATATAACTTGTAAAATAACTGAAACAAACGTGTTAATAATAATTTTTGGAGCATACTTTGCGATTTTTTTCTATCGAGGGAATTTTATACAATTTGCGTTTCGACGCGGGCAAAGTCTAGATATTATCTTCAAGAATAACATATATATTTTGAAGAACTTTAAAACTTACCGTGTTTAAGGGAAATATGTAATAAATCGGTAGAAATCCGGGTTGCGGGCCCTTAAATGCGAGTTCATCCATTTGAATTTCCCTTTTGATTGTTGAAATGAAGCGGTTGAAGTGAAAAGTAACCCACTCCCCAAGATCCGATTAAGTTGAAGCTCGGCAGATAGACTCGTTGTCAATAACAATCATGACTTCCAAGATTTGGTGCAAACACGCACATGTTTTTTCTGAAAGTCGAAGAAATTAAAGCAATTAATATACGAAATCAACACCGGTCTTACAACTCGGGATTGGACCCAGTTTGTTGAAAACAAAAAAACAATTACTTGGCTGGTTTAGTTTATCTTCCGTCATCCAACACGCAAAAAATTGTTGTGTTTTAAGGTGTATTGTGCTTTAAAAACAAGAGTACAATGTAAGTATGGCACTGTCCAACAGTCCAAGGACCTCCACAGAGCAGTTGTTTTTACATTGGCCACTATACAGGGTGTCCCAAAAGAAAGTTTATATTTAGTGGATCGATTTAAAAAAAGTAAGGGTTCTGTCGAAAACATGTTTATTAAATACTAAAATACACAATTTGGGAATTTATTTCTTAAAGATAATATCGTCCAAATGTAAACCCCCGCGTTCGCGGCATTCATTTAATCGAAGAGTAAAATTTCTTATGACGGCTCGGCAGGTAGGCTTCGTGATGGCTGCCATTTCGTGATGGATATTTTCTTTTAATTGCTTCAGGGAAGTCAGATTTTTGGCGTATACTTTAGATTTGAGATAACCCCACAGGAAAAGTCCATAGGGGTTAAGTCAGGACCACGAGGAGGCCAATTTATGTCATATCTCCTGGAGATCAATTTGCCAAGGAAAATTTCACGAACTCATGGCAGAGACGTATTTTACGTATGTGATGTTGCTCCGTCTTGCTGGAACCATGTTCTTTGGTTATAGTCAGTAAGTTTGTAGTGGTGCAGCATTAGTTCTTTGTGCAAAATGCTGTGTTACGATGATCTATGCACATTTAAAGCACTTGCGCGCTTCCGAATCGAAAACTTTGAGTCGTCACGAAATACTGATAAACACTCTACGTTTTTTACCGTTCTCGATGGCCTTGGTCGCCCGGATTTTGGTTTTGCCAGCGTTGTACCAATCTCTTCAAACTTTTCAACCCATTTTCGAATGAAAGGAATGCTTGGCGCATCATTGAATTGATGAGAACCTCAAATATTGCAGAATATTCTACGCGCTACAGTCGCAGAATCACCATTTTTGTAAAACTCACGCACGCACAACGCGCGGTCGCTCCCGAGAAATGCTTCGTAGAGACTAAATTCCCAAGAGTCAGACTACTGATTGACATACCCCCCGCGCCCCTCGGGAAAGTTGCATTCATACAGAAAGCAAAACAAATATAAACTTTCTTTTGGGACACCCATTATACTTATATACTACATAACCCTTTGTCGTTGAGCACCGTATACAAATTCGTCATGTGTCGTGTCATATGTGATGATAATAACAATAATAATATTTGGATGACTTGTATAACGCCGTTTTTATGAAAAATCACCTCAAGGGCGCTGTACAAGCTTATAAACTTATACATACATAAAGGATGGCACAAAATTACCGATATGGTTTGAATCTTGTTACACATTACAATAAGATTCAAAATAAAACGGTAGTTTTGCGCCACTCTATACAATGATTTGACCAGTGAACTCATGCTCCGTAAAAATGTAAGAAAATATGCAGGATCATACTTACCTGGGAGGTCACTAGAGATTCTTCTTCGATGGCGCTACAGCCCATATCGAGCTTTGGCCTCCTGCAACAGTCGCCTCCAACTCCTCCTGTCCTCAGCGGCTGACTTCCAATTTGGTACCTGGAGAAGCTGTGCTGCATCCCCTCTTACTTCGTCTTCCCACCTCAGTCTGGGTCTCACCTGGGTGTCCACTCAAAATTCTTTTTGGGACGCGTGTGTCCGGCATTCTCTGTACATGCCCAGCCCATCTCAGCCTGAGGAGTCTCATATGGGCTGAGATGCTAGGTGCCTTATATATTTCATACAATTCTGTATTGTACCGGATGCGCCACTGTTCACCCTCTTTCACGGGTCCACATATTCTTCTCAGCACTTTTCTTTCAAAAGTATCCAGCATTTCAGTCATCTTTACTGTCAGTGTAAGCACCTCACATCCATATGCCAATACAGTTCTAACAATTATTATATATGGTTATTTTGGTTTTTCTGTGGATACTACGTGACTTAAATACTGGCCGCAAAAAGAAGTATGTTTTGTTGGCTGCTGTGATTCTCCTTCTGATTTCTGCTGGATCCTCATTGTTCTCTGTCAGCCTGGAGCCCAGGTAGGTGAATTGATCGACCACTTCGTATGAGTAGTTGTCTTTAAATTGTGCACTACTGCTTCTTCTGCGTGAAGGGTTCCTGCTCTGTATCATCATTTTCGTTTTGTTGACATTAACCTGCAGTCCTACTTCCCGTGCCGCTGTTTCTAAAGGATCGAAGACCTCCTTAATGGCTGAAATTGATCTTCCGACAATGTTAATGTCATCCGCATATCCGACAACTTGACTGCTCTTGAAACAAATATTCTACTATAGATTAACACTGTTATTGTTTATTTAGAGAAATTTAGGAACACTTCGCACGCAGAGGACATAATTGGGAACTATAATCATTACATAGTATAAAATGTAGTCGCTCAAAATGTACGTGCGCATCTTTTAAACTACGCAACGGATTTTCATGCGGTTTTCACCAATAGATAGAGTGATTCAAGAGGAAGGTTTGTATGTATGTACAAGGATTTTTTCAGAATATTTATCTTCCTAAAAGTGATTCGTTCCTTGGTAAGAAAAATATTGATGTGTAAAGATTCGAATAATGTTAATCCAATAAGAGAAGTGTGATTAAGGCATATCATAGGCAAAACAAGAATGATACTCTCAGATAGGTATATTTTATTTAAGGATATGAGAGCCCAAAAAGGTGGGTTTTTAATTTCGACCTAAATTCTGTTGGGCTTGTTATGCATCTTAGTTCCGGAGGGAGCCTTAGGCCCAGATACTCCGAAAGCGCGATCTCCAAACTTTGTATTTGCCTTGCGTTTAGGTTCCATTAGTCTGCCTTTAGCTGATGATGTTGCTTATTTAAGGGTTTACTATTTCGGACCAGTATTTTCCGGACACATAGTTCATACGGTGGGGCCATTTCATTGATTGATTTAAACACCATCCAGCACAATTTGAACTGGACTCTTTCCAGGCGCTTGAGCCAATGAAGAAAGCAATATCTTATTGACAAACCATTTGATGAATGTGATGAGGGCGTTTCCACAAAAAGGCTAAAGTAAGCCCAATTTTGATGGTGAAATTAATCAGATATTTTTAAGCACCGAAAATCTGTCTTCCGGTAGGTACAAAGCCCTTTGTTGTTAAGCACCGTATGTATTTCTTCACGCATGTTCGTCGTGGCATATTATTAGGCTGCATATTATTATTCTGTCTTCTTTCTAAACTGTAGTGTTCTGTTATCTGTAGTCTCACTTACAGATTCTCCAAATACTTTGGATGGAGATTACTTCGGGAATAAATAGATTCTTGTTCGTTATCTGGTTTTATTTAATACTTCGCGTATACAATATGGACCTCGGTGGTCTACCTAACTAGGAGCTAGCTAAAATGGTTCTGACGAGTGTTTACACAAAACACCCACTCTCAGCCCCCTCGACCCCCTGTCGGACAACTTAGGTACTAGGCTACCTGCCATCTAGCGGAATCTACTGACAGTTATTGTCACCGTCATCTATGTCTAAAATCCGGAAGCTTTTAGATACACAACGTAAACCGATAGAAATGTGGTGTTGTGGACGTGTCCGTGCGCCTAAAGTAAGTCCAGAGTCATCCAGAGTGATGGACACTCAAATAAACAACCGGTGTTTGAATGAATTGAAGCGCTCCACAGGGTGAGACAAGGAGATGGATTGGCCTGCGTCTTATTCAACATAACATTCGAAAAAGTTATTCGTGACTCAGGCATTGAGATAAGAGCAACGATACTAAACTTGACAACTCTGTGCAACTATTGGGTTACGCTGATGATATCGACATAATCGCGAAAACTCCCGATGCTTTACGCAACGCCTTCATGAATCTTGAAACTTTTGCCAAAAATATGGGTCTCGTAGTTAACCAGCAGAAGATCAAATACATGGCCGTAGGATGCGCCCAACAAACCCCAACTCTCACATGTGGAAGCCAAAATTTTGAAACTGTACCAAGATTCACATACCTAGGCTCCCTGATGACAAACGATAATAATACCACAGATGAGATCCAGAAGCGCATAATGAACGCAAATCGCTGTTGTTTCCACCTACAAAACCAAATAAAATCCAGGCTGCTGTCTGGACAGGTATCATAGGACTATCTTGGTGTTTCTGGAAACACTTTCTGGAAACACTTCTGGAAACAGCTGTACAAAACACTTATCACACCAATACCCACATACGTAGCTGAGATTTGAGTACTAACTAATAGGAACGATCGAGCACTAGACGTTTTTGAAAGGAAAATTTTGAGGCGTACCTTCGGACCGGTTTTAGAAAATGGATTTTGGCGCAGACGTTACAACAATGAGCTATACACTCTGTTTTTAAGGATCTAAACGTCACAAATTTTATAAAACTGGGAAGACTTCGGTGGCTGGGTCGTATAGAGAGAATGGCCGAGCATCAAGCACCAAAGTCCTTGCTGAACTCAAGACCGGAAGGGCTAAGGAGCCTGGGAAGATCACGATTAAGATGGAGCGATAACGTCCTCAAAGATACATATATCTACCTTGGAGCTTCTAAACTGGAGAGAGCTGGCACAAAACCGAGATGAATGGAGGAAGACTCTTGAGGAGGCTAAGACCCACCAGGGGTTGTAGATCCAAGAGTGATGATGATGATGTTTGGCGGAATTCTGACGGATTTTCCTGTAGGGTATTGCGGAGATGTAGATTCTAAGATACCAACACTGGTCAGTGGAACTCTTTTTTTTTAAAGCACAATACAAGTTAAAGACTGCATTTTTTGCGTGTTGGATGATGGGAAGTTAAACTAAGCGAGTTAAGTCATTTTTCGGCTTGACTAACTGACTGGTTAATATCCTTACTATCTCCTTTCCTATCCAACTCATTTTAGCTTCAGAAATTGTAGCAATCATTGGGGCCGCCACAGTCCCACTGAGCAGTGTTTTTATTTACTTTTGATGTAGCTTCAGAGCTCCGGGCCAAAAAGGCCCCTTTCTCTTTCATCATGAGTTGACCTGTAATTAAATTATTTGCAAGGGGGAGATATGGCTGCAATATGGGGGTCTTCAAAGGATTTTTTTTTTTAATCCATTATTTTTCCCAATTTTACATTTTATGGTTACATATTTTGGAAATAATAAAAATAATGGGACCCACTAAAGCGCAGCCTGTGCGTGGGTAATAAAGTTATATTTATTTTATTTTAGTACATAGAAAAAAATAAAAATTGGTATGTAAAGCAAAAACATGATTAAAATTTGTTTAAACAGTTTGTACAAAAAGTGTGTACAGGGTAATAATTAGTGTATAGTGTAATAATAGATATACAGTGTAATAATAAGTGTAAAGTTTGTGACAAACTGATATAAAATTAAATAAATAGAGTTTTTACATCAGTATGGTTCAGCCATATTTTTAACTCTTTTATGTAATGCGGAAGTTTAGTTGCAACTTGAATATTTTTTGGTAGAAGTAAAATAAATAAAACTACTGCGAGTTAGCATTTTTTTGTGTTTGTTTGAGGGGTATGTAATACATTATTGTTACTAATGTTTGTTCTGTTTTCATTTTTTTAATTTGTTTATGTTTTTATACATATATTTCATAGTTTGCAGTATAAATGGTTTACGGAGACTGAATAGTTTAGATTCTTTGTATAAAGCATCTGTCGAAAATGTTTGGGTTTTTTTGAGTTTGGTGATTTCGTTTACATCGTACTAGGTGAGGCAGTTGATAAAGGTTTCCGCGAGACTTATGATGTGGTTTTTTAGTAATGGGACATCAGAGTCTTTGTAGAGTTGGGACAACCTCAATCCCTCAACCACTTGGGGGCGCCCAAGGCTGTACGGATTACCTTGTTTTGGAAGATTTGGAGTTTATTCATATGGCAATCTGAAGCGTTTGCCCAGATTGGACTTGCGTAATTTAATTTGGGCCTTATTGTTGATTTGTAAATGGAGGAGTTCATTTTTAATAGAAAGTTTTTTTTGCTTAACCTGAGATAGAGGGCAGCAAAAGTTTTAGATGCTGAAGCTAGAGTTTCATTGATATGTTTTTTCCAGGTGAGTCTGCTGTCGAGGGTCACACCGAAGTATTTAATTTTTTTACCCAGGGTACGTTTTCTCCGATCAGCTGGATGTTGGGTGGTCTTCGGATAGAATTTCTTAAAAAGATGCAGGCTGCGCTCTTAGAGGGTTTAATGCTTATTCGCTATTCTTTGAAGAAAATTTCGTATTTTGTGGCGTTGGATTGGACACGACGGTTGGCAGTGATTGGACTTACTGAAGTCGACATGACTTCAGTGTCGTCTGCGAATTTACCTATTTTTGTGCTGTGGTTTTGGATGCTAGGGCGGGGGATATCGCTTAGGTAGATGTTAAAGAGGGCTGGTAAGAGAATGGATCCCTGAGGGACTCCTGCTGTGAGTGATCTGATGGTTGAAAAAATTCCGTCGAGTATGGTTTTGAATTTACGATTTTTTAGGAAGTTACCTAGGAGTCGGATCATCGGGAGGGGGATCCCTAGGAGGAACATTTTATAAATGAGTCCACTGAGTGGTGTTGTCATCTTGGAATCCACATTTTTGCAATCTCTGATTACCTGAATTCATGTGGAATATAGACCCATATTTAAATTATTAACTTCTGATAGTGTCAGACATATATGTACATAATGGAGTTATGCGTGTTAGATCGATCATCTTCAGGAAAATTCTCACAAAAACACTTAACACCTAAACACGCTACAAGGTTCTATTCAAGGAAAACTATTAATACCAAAAGCAAACAAAACTATATTTCAAAGAGGACCCAACTACATGGCCTTTAAAGTATATAACAACCTTCCACGTAAAATTAAACAAATGAACGATATAATCAAATTTAAATCATGACTAAAAACATCTCTTTTAAAAAATGTCATTACACATAAATTAAAATACCTTACGTAAATTAAATACCTCTGTTTTTTTATTTGCATTTAATATAACGTATAATTGTTGGGTTTTATTTTATAACATGTATTTGTTGGGTTAGCTGGAGGAAACAAGATGTACATATAAGTAATACCTTTTGTACTTTCTGCATTTTTGAACAATAAATGTTTTCTAAATTTTCCTATTTTTTTTAAATCTACAGCAAAATCTGTCAGGATTCAGTCAAACACCCGGTATTGGCCAAATTTTTGAAAATAGGGGGGAATGAATGATAAAAGTTTTCTCCACAAATTTTCGTATCCTGGAAATCCAGGCCATCTTCACCGATAATGATTGATGATATAATAGTCATTAAGTCTACATAGATCTTCTTGTAATTTATATCAGTAAATAATAGAATTAATAGGAAGGATTAATTACGTATCGTTGACGAAGTGTAGAATATTTGCCTAATTAAAGCATTTTATAATATCTTTGATGAAAATTGTAAACAGCAACGGTCCCAGGTGAGATCCTTGGAGCACGCCTGAAGGATTTACAATCTCAGAGATGAAACCAATGATCTAAGGTCACAGAATTCATTGTAGTGTAAAGGATTGGACCATTTTTTCCACATTTTGAACACTTTACACTTTTCTTTAGTCAGTTTTATCAGAGCTGAACTGATCCAATAAATTATGAAAAGGTAACTAGGATCAGTAGGATTTACAGGTTAGAGGCTTTTGAAATGTGGCTTCACCGGAGAATGCTCAAGGTCCCATGGACCGACACGATCACCAACACAGAAATTCTCAGGCGGGCTAGAGCAGATACAGAACTGCTTATGCTACGCCCAAATGCTTGCGACAAGCAGCTTGCCGCAAGCTCAGGCAAGCTCTGACAAACGAATGGCTGGCTTCCACACACTTGCGAGCGCGCCAGTGTGTTCGGAGCATCCAAGCGCGGCGGACGTCTACCTTAGAGTATATATTGTTACTCTAAGGCTATACTATGTTTGCGTTAATCTATTTTTATTTTGGTTCCATGCCAACTCAGAATGAAACCAACTGAGAAACACCTCAGAAAGATCTTTAAAAGCTATGAAAAAATAATTTTAAAATTGCCGGTAACCCTAACCTAACTTAATCATTTTTTTTATCGTGACCTTTCTGAGTTGGCCGGTCACCTTTATTTTAACGCGAAATAAAAGACAAGGGGATAATATATTTTTAATACCATTGAACCATTGAAGAAGATAATACTAATAAAAATATGAAAAAGAACAAGACACAGAAAAATACAATGTCTAGTTCACACGCGGTAAAAGTGAAACCTTCAGAAAACTAAGGTAGAAAAGAGTGGGGAAGCTACGAAGCACCGCACAAAGAGGAGACATTATCTTGCAGGCTAAATCCTATAGATTTTTGTCTCTTTTTAGTGCCACTTTTTCGTTTCATCGAGTTTCAAATCACAACGGTGCCAAAGAAGTTCGAACTCGAAGATCACTTGTCTTTATATAATATTGCCTTGTATTATAAAAAAAAGTTATTCTAACAAAAATCATGTTTTTTTTGTAATAATACTGTATAAATCATCAATAAAATATTATTTATTTATTTTGACTCTTTAGGTAAATCCAGTCGCAATAAATTACGTTAGTGCATTAAATTTATGTACTTAAAAGAATAATAAGTCAGGCTCGCCTCATACGCCATTCATATTCATATGTCTCGTAATATTATCATAGACCGCACGGAGCAAAAAAGGCGTGCATTCGCCACCAGCTCCGAAGTTCCACTGAGCGCGACCGAGCGCTTGCCGCTTGTGGCCAAAATATCCGACCTCGATCGGATCGGCGGCAAGCTCTCGCAAGCTCTTGCAAGCCTACGCAAGCCAAGCCACACGCGCGGCACCAGACGCTGGGGCTTGTGGACGCTTGCAGAGGCTTGCCACGTATTTGGACGCGGCTTTACATTAATCCGCTCATTCTCGCCGGGACTTCCCGTGATAGTGGGACAAACTGCCCCCGATATCTTTCTTTTTATATATTTTCTTTGGTTTTAATCATACTTACACCTGTAAATATTTTTCTTTTATTTATTATTTCACTCAACTAGATGCTGAACCAACATGTGAACACATCTACGATGTGTCTTTATCTTGTTAA
Source organism: Limnephilus marmoratus (assembly GCA_917880885.1). NCBI lineage: Eukaryota > Metazoa > Arthropoda > Insecta > Trichoptera > Limnephilidae > Limnephilus > Limnephilus marmoratus. Next base: position 21,635,530 of record OU862932.1, on the reverse strand, counting down.
TTACTGCAAATGTAAGTATGCATACATTTTTCTTTTTTACCAACAATCATTTATTTTAAAAAAAAATGAAACAATTCAACTTTGTATAAACCACTTATATAATGCGTAAATCCGACCGGTTTCGGAACAAACGTTCCTTCTTCAGGGAAAGCTTATACTAATTTGACAGTTTCGAACAATGTTTTATTATGGTAGGGGTGGAGCCGTTGCTAGTTATTAATGTAGATTGGGTGGGTAGGTTTTAATGTAGAGGGGGTGGGTAGGGGAACAAATCCATGATTGGGCTATAAGACAATATTTTTTGTTTGTTGATAATAGATTCATTATTTTTAATTTATTTTTTAATTTCCAAGGCTTCTAAGTTATCTAAACGTTTAGAAATAAACTTGAAGTGCTTATCATACTTCAAGTTTATTTCTACAAGTTCAAGTATGTATGGCAAGGTTTATGAAAGAGTCAAAACAATAGAAAATTTAAATTTTTAATAAAGACAGTTTTCTGTACTGTGATGGAATCTCCACAGTACTCAAAAATACCGTCTGGGGGGGGGGGGGGGCACGTGCCCCCGTGCCCCCCCGCCCCCTTAAATATCCGCCCTTGGAAGGGTTTAGTTTTTCTTGTAGGGAAGATTTAACCCGACATAAAAATACAAAGTCAAAAATATAATAAATTCTTTCTTCTCGGATGAGGGGAGGATAGTTCAATTCCACACGTGCCATATAGTTATACATATTTATATATTTACACAGTAAAGAAACAAGAACATAAATAGAAAAAAATAACAATAATAACAAATAATAATAATCCATTTAATACTAAAAATTATAGGAAGCATATAATCAAAGATATAAATCTAATTGATGATTTATGTAGAAAATGTTTGGCTTTTCCGGAAACTATAGAACATATTATTATATCGGGATGTTCTATATTAGCGCCGTCCGAGTATACATTTAGGCACAATCAGGTTTTAAAAATAATTCACCGTTTGGTAATTAAACATAACTTGATTGATTGCCGTAATGTAGTACCATATTATGAATATGAACCAAATTCATTTTTAGAAAATGAATTTTATAAAACATATTATGAAAAAACTGTACTAACAGACAGAACCATTAGTCATAATAGACCTGATATAGTTTTACATGACAAAATTAAAAAAATAACTTATATCATTGATGTAGCTATTCCAAATTCTTGTAATATTCGAAAAAATGTTTCTGAAAAAATAAGAAAATACACAGATTTAGGAAATGAGATTAAAATTTGGCATTCTCAGACTATAAAAATATTACCATTTGTTATTTCGGCTACTGACACTATACCTAGGTCTCTCATTAAAAATTTAGGCATATTAGATTTGTCAAAGAATTTATATATAAAAATGCAAAAATCAGTCATTTTAAATACGTGTAGGATTACAAAAGATTTTTTAAATATTTATGTTGAGGGATCAGTAGGGTTTATAAGTTCAATTAGGAATTCCACAGAGCCGAACCCTCTGATATGAAAATATCTGGAGTCAGTGAATTATTTTCCAGTTTGGTCTCTGGTAGGTTGACATGTTGTTCTTGTATTGTTTTGTATTTATAATACTTATATAGTGCAATTGCATAGCGTGGATTCACTAGACTAGATGATCATTTGGGAAGTGTGTGAAAGGGTTTAGTTTTTCTTGTGGGGAAAATTTAACCCGGACATTTAAATCTGATGCGTATAATATTGTTATTATTATAAATTGCAGAGCGTGGTCTTGAGTGACCTCGTTCTCGACGCTCACTCAGGAGTGGCGCTTGGTGCTGGAAGGCTGCGGTAACCACCTTGTTGTCGGAGGCTATTAGCCGCATCCTTGCTCGAGTGACCCGGTGTCTCATCAGGCTAACGAATCCATTGAGTCAAAACCAAAATTTCACCACAAATATTAAAACCAAAATTTCCTCTGAAATCATTAGATTTGTAATGAGGTTCTTAAATTCGTACCTGCTTAACATTAGAAAGACCGGAGCCTCCATTTTGATGGCAACCCGAAGTAAAATGACGATATATGTAATGCCTAATAATTATTGTATTGATGTAATTTTTTTTCACATTTTATGATTTATGGTTTAACAACTATGGTGAAAAAAACAGGTACGTGTCTTAATTACTTTGTTAGATATATTGACTTATACCTATAAATACCGCCGCCGTCAATGTGATGGTTTGGGCCATAATCTTGAGTTTGTTCACAACCTTCTTTAGCAAGTTAACAACATACCCATTCCTCCTCGTTTATGATAGTACTATTATGTTTGTCCTTTCCTTTCGGTATCGTGTATCATTCGAACTCGATCTGTATGTTGATTGGTCACTGTCACATAATTTACAAAAATACCCAAAAAATATATCTCTCGCCCAAATTTATTTTATGGCTTGTTGGAGAAGGACAGAGTATACAAATACCAGAGTTGATCCAGCTGCGTTTGCTTCTCAAGAACTGACAAAATCATTTATTGGATAATCGACACGTCTGCCATAAGTCACCCCAAGAGGTTTGTTCTGTTTTGTAACTTAACAGGGGTGCCCGGGTTCATGGGGTTAGGTTTGTCCGGATCTTGGCAGCGAATGCGTCTGCCAAACAACTGCGGGGTAGGCCAGTTCAGCAGAGAACGATTGAGGGTGATCTTTTGACCTCGCCAGCAGGAGTCTCAGAACATTGCCTTGCACCGCAGTGGTGAGGACAGATTCATACGTCCGCCACTCTTGAACACCCTGAACCCCAGTTTCCCACCCACCCCTCACCTCATTTCCTTCCCAGAACCTTTTCTTCCTTTCCCTGTAGGTAACCTCCACACAGCATCCCAAAAGATGACAAATGCCCTGAGGGGAATTATTTTTCTTAGGGCTTTTTTGTGGAGCTAATGTAAGCGAAAAAGAAAAGAAACCGGACAGTGCCAAATTAATAAAAAATGTAATAAAAACCAAATAAATGACACGAGTGATAATTGCAAGAAACCCGTTTTTGGAGAGTGCATTCGATTTTATAAAAAACGTAACAATTCGATATTGTTCAAACAAAACGCATGCTTGTACTAAAATTACAGCATTTTGCACTCACATGTTTTTTTTTCAGGAAGCCCCGAGGTAAAAAACCCCCAGGGCCTTAGTCATCTTTGGGGATGCTGTGTGCATTTATGTATGAATTGGTGTTTTTAGGGATAGGAAGGTGAGGAAATTCTCGGAAGGAAAAAAGTGTGAGAGATAAATAGGTAAAATTCGTAAATGTATCCAGGAGTGACGGACGAATGAATCCATCCCTCCCACTGCGGTGCAAGGCGACGGGACGAGAAAGGTCCTGCTGGAGAGGATAAGATAAGTGTCTCCCTCAACAAGTGTCTCCCGACCCGGTCCAAACGTATTTGCCACCTAGACTTAGACAAACCTCACCCAATGAACCCGGACACCCCTGCTAAGTCACTAAACGTAGCGAACCACTTGGAGTCCTATGGCAAAGGTGTTGGTTATGCAATAAATGGTTCCCGGGGCAGCGGTACCCATATCCGCCTCCCAATTTGAAAAAAGTGATCAGCCGTCAAAGTGACGGTCGTGGTCTTTATAGGTATGGAGCAGTTCCCGGTCTTTCTAGTGTTAATTATAAAACAAACATGTTTTTTTTTATATCCACGTTTACTCCCATACTACAAAGCACATCAAATAATAATTGAGAGCCTGATCAGTCGGACATTTCTTTTTTTTTATAATTTATAAAATGATTAAGTACGTCTATTAACAGTGGTTTTCTAATTTTATAGTCGTAAACATAATCGCTTTTCATTCTCAGAATTTCATTAATTCTGTTATGCAATTCTAATACAAACAGTTTTTCTTTATGTCCTGCTAGCAGGAAAAATAGTATCTTTATTGGAAAATTTGTGAATTATAAGATTATCAATGATTTTTTTTTATTATTAAGATGCGTACTTCGACCAAAGTTGCTGGTATATTAAATACCTACATCCTAAAATAAACATTTAAAATTATACTACCAAATATTACCATTTAATTATTTTGTTTGCCCCGGTCACAGCTCATAATGTTGATTTTCTTTATTACTTGTAAGCGAAATTAACTCCCAAATTGAATAGTTAATATAGAATATAGTAGTATAATATAATAGTAGAACATAAAATAATAAAATATTAGGTCCTTACATATGAAATTGGCGTTTTGCCGTACTGGCGACTTTGATCTCAAATATCTTCTCTTTGGTTAGGAATTACAATTTCAAAATTATACAGCTATTTACTCATGTATTTGTGTTTCGAAAATTAAAATTCATTTGTTTTTTGCTTAGTTGTTTTTTTTCTTTGCGTCACTTAGTTTACAAAATAGTTTATAATTTTAGATCTATTTCTAACAACTCCTCCAATTTCTTATTTTACAATAATTCTCTAACTTCTCCATCTTCTTCTTGTAACCCAATCTAACTATAAGTATATCATTTTCTTATTATAGAAGATCTATGTGTATAGTATTAAGAGCAGGCAAAACGTAATATATCCTTATTTACTATCTAAGCAGCATTATATGTATAAGACTGATTCTGTGAACTATATATCAATAATTCCTTAATATACTAATAATAACTTATCTTTTCCAATAATTCTTTAACTTCTTCACCTCGTTCTTGTAATCCAATATAACTACATAAACTCTCTTATTGTAGGAGAATTTGTGTGCATAGTATCAATTAGTGAAAAATTTCAACCTATACTAATGAATGTATATCCGCAAACTGTAAACTTCACCCGCCATAACACAGGGTCATCCCTAGCATGGAGGGTGAAATATCACAAAAAACTATATGTACTTTCGATAACTCATGTATTATATAAATAAATAAAATAAATAAAATGGAAAACTTGAAATATTGCATTATTTACGAGTACGAGTTCCACCGTAGCACCAGTGCTGCAGAAACGGCTCGAAGGATTAATGATGTGTATGGCGACGGTGCCGCAAAAGAAAACACAGTGCGTATTTGGTTCCAACGTTTTCGTTCTGGAAATTTCGACCTGCAGAACTAGACCAAAGTTTATAATGAAGAATTGAAGGCTATTGTGGAAGCGGATCCATCGCAAACCACGTCCGAGTTAGCTGCAGGCTGCGGTGTTAGTCATAAAACTGTTTTAATACAAATTGGGAAGGTGAAAAAGCTTGAAAGGTGGGTACCTCACGAATTGAGTGAAGTAAATCAACAAACGCGCGTTAGAACGCTAGACCACACACTGCACAACAGACGGCTACCAAATTAGAGGAGCTTCAATTGGAATGTCTCAGACATCCACCGTACTCTCCGGACCTTGCCCCTACAGATTACCATTTTTTTCGAAATTTGGATAACTTCTTGCAAGGGAAAAAATTCAACTCCGATGGGGCAGTCCAAACCGCCTTCAAAGATTTTATTGATTCCCGTCCGAATAGTTTTTTTAGTAAAGGGATCGATGAACTACCTATGAGATGGCAAAAGTGCATAGATAGAAATGGTACATTCTTTGATTAAATAAATATATTATATTTAAAAAAATCGACTTTATGTTCCTCCCATACAAAACGCCAATTTCATATGTAAGGACCTAATATTTTATAGTTTATAAATTTCAATTTCAATTCAATTCAATTCAAATATTTATTCATTTTAAAACATTACAAAATAAAATTTCAATGCGTTTTAAAAGATTATTAAGATTTAAAAAACAGGTTTAAGTAATTTATATTTCAATGAAGCACAATCATATTAACAAAAACAAAGCTTGTTGTCTGAATTGTGCTTCATTGATATTAAACATATCGATATTCGAAGTGATTTTATATAACAACAATCAGCTCTCCCGACTGGCAAAACCTAAGAGTAATCATAGTTCCATGGGCAAAACCATTGGCAAGTTAGTTCTGCAAGCCGGGAGATAAAACAGTCTATGCTGTCGTTGTCGGAGATAACCATCGGGAACATAGAAACTAATGCTCTCCATGATAGCCGAGTTTTCGAACCTTCCACGAATCAGTCTGAAGAAATGTGTTACAATGAGTGCATCCCTTCTGACCCGTAGAAGGTTCACACCAAGCATGCCCAAGAGAAAGTGGGTAGGGTAGAGCCACGGATAGTAGCCATATTTCCTCAGGTAAAGAAATCTCAGAAATTTCTTCTGAACCCTCTCCAACATGAGGGAATACTTCACATGGTGTGGACTCCAAACCACCGACCCACTCTCAAGCCTACTCCTAACCAAAGCATTGTATAGTACTGGGAGAACTCGGGTGTCTCTGAAGTTTCTCGCAGTGGGTAGGACGAAACCCACGGACGTAGCTATAGCTTTGACAAGGGGGGGTCCCCAAAGTAAAAAAAAAAACAGAGCTCTAACGCCAATTAAATCTATCATTTACAAACTAAACATTGCCTGCAACTATACACGCAAGTATAGTCGCGGGTTATCTATAATATATATAACTTTGGTTACTCTAAGTAGGTGCCTTTAAATAAAAAATTATATGTAATGTATGTATTGCAATATTTATTCAAAAGTAACAAAGTTGAAACTTTAAAGTAGGGAACGTAACCATACTACGTGACACGTTTAAGGGGGGGGGGTCTTCAAAATGTCACGCTTGGTACAAATGAGCGGCGGCGGGCTTAGGTTTTTTGTCACCGGGGGGGGTTAAAAATTGCAAAAAGTTGGTCACGTAGTATGGGTACGTTCCCTAATAAATTTAGTCTTTACGTTTTATTGCTAACTGATTAATAATTTCTTCGGAATCAAATTGCACCGCCAGATCTCGGTGTAATTAAAGCCAGACCAGTAAGTCATTCATCGCCCATTTTATTTCTTAGGTAAGTTTTTAACCTCTTGAAGGTAGAGAAAGATCTTTCAGGGGTTGCAGTGGACACTGGAAATGAGGCTAAAATAATGAGAAGCTTTTTTATTAAGGGGAAAAACTGATCATCGCAGTTATCGATAGCGTTGATCACAGTTGCAGGTTTTGTGCTACAGATTTCCAGTGATTGTGCCATATCTCATATTCACAAGGGCGGCGGCGGCGGGGGCAGTGCCCATTCTCCCGCTCCCCATACTGCGGCGGGGAGCGGGGGAATCGTTTTCTACAATCGGCGTGGTGCACGTAATTTTTTTCTGTTGTCAAGATGATGTTGTAAGATGGATATGAATGGGGGGGGTCCGGACCCCCAAAACCCCCCCCCCTTATATACGCCCGTGACGAAACCCAACATTCTCAGTGAAGTACTACCTACATGCCATGATATGAGCATGAAAAGTTAACCTACTATCAAACAAAATACCAAGATCTTTCATAGTGGAGACACGTTTTGAATTTAGAGCCCACATAGTATACCGGTAAAACCAGGTATGATACGCTCTAGTGAAAGAAAGAATGAAACATTTAGAGATATTGAATTCAATCTGATTCCGTTTACTCCAGTCAACAATTCTATCAATGTAAAAACTATTATCATCTGTAGAGCAGATGTTGTATTCAAGTTATACAATTTTTATGCATGCATTGCCATCTATTGTTTAGCAGCATAACTTATTAATTTATGATGTTAATAATGCATGTGGGTATTTACTGCCATCTATGAAGAAGTTACATAAATACCTTATGAAGGTAGAGCATTAAATTTTTTTGTTAATCCATCAATTCGCTCCAGAGTTACTGCAGCGCTGTGATGCCACTACTACACAAGTTAGTATTATTGATCGGAATAAACTTCTGGCACTACTATTTTAGACTGAGAAAAATTATACTTTACATCTGTCATTAACTGTTGTTGTCATATTTTTTTATTATGAAAGTATAACTACCTAAAATGTGATATTTTAAAGATTCAATTTTTTTTATTTTCATCATCAGTAATTTACTTTTTATATTGATGTTTATTTTTCTTTTAATGCTGATATTTGCTTTTTATCCAAGGGAGGAATCCATACATTTTTCTCTTCTGTTTTTTTTTGTATTCGTACTTACGAATAATAACGTTCCTATCTTATTTTTTTAATATTCTATTGTTTGCCTCGGTGGGAATTTTTATTATTTCCATAATTATTATGTTAATTTTAATGCATTAATGTAATGTATTATGTCTTCTTTTATTAAGTCTCAAGGGCGTAAATGTAAAACACAGACAGGTGTAAATAATATTTATAGTGTACACTTTTATGAGCCCATTACCAGTTCGGCCCTTCCCTGTAGAGCGCTCACCCTCCGCCCGCTCGCTGAGCGGTAACCCCGTTTCTATCCCCACTCCCCGCCGCCGAAAAATGGAGAGAGCTACACTGGTGTTGGCCGTATAATAGGTTCCGAAATGTTTATGCCGCTTCCTTAAGCGGGGTCCAGAGCTCGTCATTTGTCACAACAAGTCAATGAATTTATCAAGTTTGTCAATAAATATTCTCAACTTTTGTTGTATCGAGTTTAGTTGTGCTTTCCATGTTCGACGGAAAACATTTCCCAAACACTCCATCCCGGGTGAAGCGGGAAGGCAGGCGGGGGGGGGGGATTCATTTTTTGACAGATGCCGCGCAATGCGGTCGTGTGGGGAGAATTAACGGAACGGCCGCCTTTTGTGGTTATGTGCAATGAGCGGGCATATTCACGAGTTTAAAATATTATTATACTACGTATAATATTATAATAAATATATTTGATAATAAAATTATAATATAATATCAAATATTTATAATTATTCTGTTTTTGACGTAAATATTTACGCACTCTAAATTCGTAACTTTAGGTCGTGCCATAATCGATATTAGTCAGAAATCTTTCCTGATTATTCAAGTTGGCATGGTGAACACAATTTGACAAGTAGTACCTACATAACATAATAATAAAGTACATAATAACAATGTATGGCTGTTTATGAAATTTACGTTTTTGTGTAAAATCATTTCAAGGGCACTGTATATTACTGTACAAAGACATGACGTTCCCGCGCGGCGCGGAGAATATTTCAGGCGTTTCTCGATACCGAATAAGTATGTTAATATTTGTTACTATATTATAATTATATTATCAAATATATTTATTATAATATTATACGTAAGTATAATAATATTTTAAACTCGTGAATATTTAAGCTCGCTCATTATACATTACACATAACCTCAAAAAGTCGTTCGGTTTGTTCTTCCATAAATACGACCACACCGCGCGACTCCTGTCAATTAAATGAATTATACCCCCCCCCCGCCTGCCTTCCCGCTTCACCCGGGATGAAGTGTTTTGGAAATGTTTTCCGTCGAACACGGGAAGCACAACTAAACTCGAAACATTGACAAACTTGATAAAATCATTGACTTGTTGTGGGACTGTCAATGATTTTATCAAGACAAATTGAGACAAATGACGAGCTTTGGACCCGACTTTAGAATCATAGTTCCATGGAGGAAACCATATGTTTCCTTATAACGCCGTTGGGGAAAGTGGCGGGGTCCCCTCCAATGATCTGCCAGATTTTACGATCGGCCGCTGACATATGTATTATATTGAGGATTCCATATTATTGAATCATTCTCCAGTGGACTACTTACCAATGAACAAGACAACATTTTAGTAATATATTTATAATTACTTCATTTTACTCACATACATAATTACATTTGAATATGTAAATGAAATCCTCAGCAAGGGTGATCCCAGTGCGGATATTGTATCTACTTGTTACAAAAAAAGAAGATAATAAAACAATCATGTTCTTTTATTATTATTAATTAGTAATTTACTTCGGAATATAAAATGTGTTCGGAAATTGGACTATCGATATAATTGTGAATTATCTTATAAAGCATTACCAGAGCTCTTGAGTGGTGAAATCGATAACCTTTCAAAATTGGATCGATATGCGTAACTTCCGATGATCTTATATCGATATCCCTAGCAAACTTGAGTAGAGGGATGACGAAGCACCGCACAATAAGGAGACCGATAGGCTACGAAGCACAGCACAAAGATGAGACTGATTAAACTATCTCATTCTCTCGCAAGGTAAATCCTATGGACGCAAGTGTTTGTCTCTTTTTAGTATCGCTGTTTTTCTTTTCATCGAGTTTCAAATGGTCGAAATAGGATTGAAAACCTATGCGCCATACGATAAATTTATGAATCTTCTGTTTTATGGTTATCCAGAGCTCAAACATTTGTCGCGATTTGCCGGGAAAGTCCATCAAACATCACATTAACGTTTTTTGTTTTCCGTCTCCCCCGTTTGTTAAAACACTTAAACACGGTTGAAAGATTGGTGCAAAGTTCGCACGATCACACACAACTTGGCTTGCGTTTCTGCGATAAGGACGTGTCGACGCTTAAGCACGGGTCACATCATGCCGGTTGCCAGCTGCTGCTTACCAGCGGCTGGTAGTAGTACCAGCTAGCAGCGGCGGGCAATCTGGTCACACTACTGTTGCTGCTACTCGCGTCTCGCACTCTCCAGTTAGTCATTCACTATATTATGTCGTCTGTCGTTTCACGTAAAAAGCTAATTAAGCAGTTGTTGAGGGAGGGTGTCAGGGAACTTAGTTTAGAAATGCTTAACCAGCTTCACCGCAAACAGAGACGATGGTGGGTCAGGCCATGGATACAAAGAAGGGAAGAATTAGGGGCATCGTCAAGACTTCTCCAAGAACTGAAAGAAGAGGATCCAGAAACATACAGAAATGTTTTAAGAATGACGGCCCCTCAATTTCAAGAATTGTTAGAATTAGTTGAACCTTTAATTAAAAAACAAGATACAGTATTCAGGCAGACAATCCCGTGTAAAACGAAGCTGGAAATTACTCTAATCAAATTATAAAATAGTCCCAACAACAACTTCACAAAAAAAAACACGTGCTTTCTCGTTGCTGGTAGACGCAATAGTGGTCTGTAGTGGTCACACTGCGCTGCCGGCTGGTGCCAGCGGTCACGTGATTGATTATTCGCCGCTGCCTGCTACCAAAAGTTAAACATGTCCAACTTCGTCAGCCGCTGACAAATACTCGCCGGCTGGCGACGCCAGCGCCGAATTTTGTTGTCACACCAAGCTGATCGACAGCTGGCAGAAGCGGCTTCTTCAACTCGCGGCTGGCAACCAGCATGATGTGACCCGTGCTTTAGGTAATGAGCACTTGACGTTTGACGTTTTTGGCGTTTATATCAATGTTAAAATGCGTTCTGATGAAGAAGAGATGCATCAGGGAGAAAACACAGATATTTATTTATCTGGAAAGATTTCCGACTAATATCGATTATTGCACGACCTAACGTTACTATCAAGAATATTTAGAGTGCGTAAATATTTACGTCAAAAACAGAATAATTATAAATATTTGACATTATATTATAATTTTATTATTTTTATTATTATACTAGCTGGTACCCGGCATGCGTTGCTATGCCATTTAATAAAGTAATTGTTTCTTCCTGCGTGTCCTTTCCCATTCGTCCCATTCTCCTTCCGCCTTCCCTTCCTCTCCCGCGTCCCCTTCCCCCCTCGCGTTCCCACTCCACCCCTTCCTCCGTCCCGCGAACCCTCCACCCGAGTTCCCCTCCTCCTTCCCTGGTTCCCCTCCCCCCTTTCCCACGAACCCCCTACTCGAGTTCCCTTCCCCCCTCTCGCATTCCATACATTCAGTTCATTCAGTTTTCAAACAGCTCGCGTGCAATCTATTGCAAATTTCATAAAGCCAGAGCTCACAAGTAGTTTTATACAAACCTTGTCCTGACAATAACGAACACAATAAAAAAGAATTATCCAATTTTGTGAAGTCGTTCGAAAGTTATGCGCGTACATACATTTCGGGGATTCATTTTTATTTATATAGATTTATATAGATAGATAGATTATATTTAGGTAATATTTTATACTCGTGATTATGCCCGCTGGTTGCACATAACCACAAAAGGCCGTTCCGTTAATTCTCCATACACGACCGCATTGCGCGGCATCAGTCAACAAATGAATTATTTCCCCCCCCCCCCCCCCCGCCGGCCCCCGCCTGCCTTCCCGCTTCACCCGGGATGGAATGTTTCGGAAATGTTTTCCGTCGATCATGGGAAGCTCGAAACACAACAAAAGTTGACAATATTTATGATGTTGATGACAAACATTAAATTTTGTTATGGGACTGTCAAGGCAAATGACGAAGCTATGGACCCGACTTAAGATTGTCTGTAGTTCTATTAGATGATTAGTGTTTACATTGATTACCATACATCGGATTATATTATGCATTTGCATGTGAATCATGCAAAATCTAGCCTTTGGGTTATTAATACATATTTGAGGCATTTTTCCTTATTAAATATTACATATTTCCTCCATTATATTCTTCAAAAAGCTGGTCAAATTAGAAATAATCGAAATTTTAGCCTTTTCTGCGGAAACGAGTTATTTTTAAATGATTTGAGATTTTTACGGGCAAAAGTAATATGGTGACTTTTTTTAGGGTATTTAAAATATATATATATATATATATACCTACATGAATGCCTCACAAGAGTCTCAGCTTCTCCCGTTTGGAGCCAGTGAGACTATGGCATCCCCAATCGGGGTATGTTATGAGGCTGAAAGTAGTGGGGATGGGAAGTAGGAAGGTGGGGAAGTACCTGGCTATTCAGATCTGGTCACCAAACACGGCTAAAGCCATTTCAAGCAACGTTTTAATTCTAAATGGTGGTCTTACACCAGGGCGATACTGAGAATATCTTCCACTCTGGAACGTGTCACAAATTCACTATATATTATTTTTAATTAATTCATTGTGAAATAACACAAATTAACCAATACAATTTATTTGCCCACACCGGGATTCAAAACCACGACCTTCGGATTGCGAGTCAAGAGCCTTATCCCTAGACCACGCCGGTCAACGTTAGCCAACGTTTCGTACAGCAATAGTTACGACCACTACATTTGAACAGCCAGGTATTTCCCAACCTTTCTCTTCCCTATCTTATTCTCCACATTTTCACATCTTATCCCAACTGGGGATTGAGGATTGAGGATGTCTCAGTTGTCGTGTGCGGTGTTCATATATTTTGCAGGCTTCTAAAAGGTCACCAGGGCGATACTGAAAGCTTTCCTTGTTGTTGAAACTTGATTGTTTCCAACTTTGTCATTTAGATAATGCACAGTTAACCTTGTGGGTAAAATTGGACGATTAAAATACGTGTTTTCGATGTATTTTTGACCTTTGCAAAATCGATCACATTTCGGATTACCGCGCACGACTGCGTTGGCCTTCCATCATAATTTTATTAATTATTATTTCGGATCAAGGGCGTAGCTAGGATTATGTTATGGGGGGGGGCGGGTGAACCGAAAATATATCAAACTGGGGGGGGGGGGGGGTTTGCTGGAGAATTTCAGAAATAGGCTATTTTCGTCTATAAAAAGACCGTCAGGCACAAAATTCTCCCCGCTTCGGGACATTCCACGGGGAGCCATAGAAGCTAGAGTCATCGTTGATCTCAGCCATGTTTTAACACGACGCAGTGTAGAAAAGGACATATCTATGTTACTTGTAGTGAGTAAGGTTGTGCCAAGGAAATAAGTAGGTATTGCTTTTTTTGTTGCGGGAAAGAAAATGTTCGCAACCTTAAACACTTCAGTATAATCTAGTTTTTCGAGATCTTTTCTGGTCATACCCTTATTCTGCCATTTTTATACTATAGTTTGGCTTCTTGATTAAAATTAAGTAAATCGTAATATTAGGCAAAAACTCTGTGCTTTTTCTTTAAAATAAATTAACGACGTATTCAACATTGCATTGTACAATTTTGGTCACCAAAACGCTGCTCCAATGCAGATATTATGGAATCTAAATAAGGAATGATATAATCGATCGCTTCCAAAAATTGCATGGAGTCTCAGCAAGGTAATTGGACCGATGTTGTTGGCAAGATACAATGCGTGGGACTTGTATATCAGTTCCAAAGGAAGCTGCAGTTCTAATTGAAATATCTAAAATATTTTGGCTCTCTATGTCTACGTTGCTTCGATGATCATTTATAACAGAAATTATACCTTTAATATGACTCATACATGCGTACATATTGATAGTTTCCGATTGTAAAGTATTGGCACTAGGTTCCAATATGCCTGAGTACTTGGCTATCAGTTGAACACACTTATTTTAAACATATAATGAAAACTGATTTAATAACAGCGTAATGTAACTGATAGGCACGTTTTCTTGATGCTTCATTAATCATGATCAACTAAAAAGGTAATAATAAAAATTAAATTGATTCTCACAAACAATAGGCTACCGACGTAAACTTTATGGTTTGTGAGCATTCCTGCACCTGCACCTGCCCGTACCTCGCTACGCCCTTGTTTCGGATAACCGCGAAACAATGCAAAATCACGTGTTTCTTTGGTTGAAAATTTGAACACATCCTGTTGGCTTTTGAAAATATCGAATATTTTTTATAAGCTAGAAAAATATAAAGTAGATATGATATTTTGACAGTCTCCGGGGTTGATGGTTAAGGCTCTTGATTAGCAATCTGAGGGTCGACGGTTCAAATTCCGGCGAGCCCGAGTTAATCTTTATTAGTTTAAAAATAATATAATGTACATTTGCACCACAGTATTGCCTTGGTGTAAGACCACCATACAGAATTGAAACGTTGCTTAAAATGGGTTCAGCCATGTTTGGTGACTAGATCTAAATAACCAGGTACTTCCCCACCTTCCTCTTCTCCGTATCCTTCTCCTCCCCACTACCTTCAGCCTCACAACATACCCCAATTGGGTATGCCGTAGACTCAATAGCTCCAGTCTGTTCGTAGCATTTGGGAATCTTGTGCGGTATTCACTAAAAAAATCAAGCCTGTAAAAACTGCTTTAAATTGCAAATCTCCTGCTTACGACTCCCGTTTCGGTTATGGTTGTATTGTATAATGTAGACAATTAAGAGGGCATTACCAGAGAAAGCCGGAAATACGTCATTTTCAAAAAAGTTTTTAGACGTATTGACTCTTTTCCACAAAAAATTATAAATGGATTTCGAAAGATTGTTCTTTTATCTAGCATAGTTATGTAATAAATTTTTAGAATTTTTTTTAATTTTTAGTATAATAAGTTTATTCCATAGGTCGTTGGCAGATTTGTTAAATTTTCAAAAAAGTTTTTGTATTATACCACACCCATTTCAAATAATGTAATCATGCAGTAAAATAAATCAATACATTATCTAGCAGAGTTATGTATTAGAATTTTAATTTTAGTTTCAATAAAATCATTAAAAAATATGTACGTACATGTGTTTCTTGACGAAAATTGGTCCATTTTTGTATTTATTTGCGCACTTACAAACTAATATATTTCAGATTTTTTTTAACATTCTTATTAAATTTAGACATTATTGAAAAATGATAAATACTCATAATCAAAAAATAACTACAAAAAGTACATTATTTTAATAGTTTTATCATCACGCCTTTCAGCATTTTTGGATGAAGGTATAAATTAAAGCTTATTTGAATTGAAATAAATTCGATATTGAGTTATAATTTTAAAAAGCTGGTACGGAGAATAATTAATCTTTCTCATTGTAACCGCCCTGCACGATCGTAAGAACAACTTTCGACGAAATGTGGATTTTCGTCCGCTGGCTGGTTAAACGCTTTTAAGCTCTGAGATATATTTGTGCCCAAAATTCGAAAAAATAAATAAATGGGGAACAGTGTCACGAACGGTGCCTCCGAGAAACAAGGTCGCATCTCGGAGTACTTAAACCTTACTCCAGCACTCGGGGCTCTGCTGGAGTGGACCTGCTATTTCCCTGGTCACTCCTTTCGGGAACCTAGGAGTGCTGAGGCCACCTCTGTGGACTTCCTTCCTGGGGCCTGTACTAGGAACCTGGAGCAGAAACCGGGAGAGGAGAGCTGAGGCCACCTCCATGAACTCTTCCCTTGTGGGGCCTTCAGGGAACCAAGGGGAAGGGCACTCTTCCAGCGCGGGGCCTTTGGGGAACCAAGGAGGAGTGAAGTGGAGAGATGATGTCCTCTTCCCATGAGGGGCCTTCAGGGAACCATGTAGGAGTGAAGAAAACGAAATGAAGACATCTCTGTGAACTTTTGAAACGACACCTTATCCCGTTGACATTCACTGTAGTTGAGTTATTTGATTATTAATCTTACTATAATAATCCATACTAATATTATAAATGCGAAAGTGCGTGTGTTCGTTTGTTATGCTTTCACGCCTAAACCACTAAACCGATTTTAAAAATTCGTTCACCAATAGAAAGCTACATTATCAACGAGTAACGTAGGCTGTATATAATGGTAAGCTCTGGCGTTATGAAATTTGTATAATTGAAAATGTTTGTATTTCATATACTTTAGCGGCAGGGAGGAAAGGCTGGTGGAAGGTGGGGTTCGCGGAGAGGGAAGAGACGAGGGAGGGGGAGGCGGGGAAGGTGGAAGGGAACGGGGATGCACAGGAAAGGACATGCAGGGAAAATCAATTTATTTATTTGAATGGCATTGCAACGCATGCCGGGTACCCGTTAGTTATATCATAAACGCGAAAGTTTGTATGGATGTATGTGTGTTTGTTACTCTTACTAATACCAGAGGAGCACCCAGGAAAAATTCGGGGGGGGGGGGGTTGTAAATTACATAAAATGTATGCTGTATCCATACCTCATTTGTGTGTTTATAAACTTGTGTTCAGTGAATGTGAATCTTAATATATAAAAATGAATGTTTTTTTGTTTGTCCCTCATGGGTTCCTAAACCATTCATCCGATTGCTTTAAAACTTTGGTGAGTTGTTGTGCGCACGACCATGAGGGTTTCTATATATATAATTGTGAGCTCTGACGTTATGAAATTATTTTTATACCATTCATCCGATTGCCATGTAACTTTAGTGATTTGGTGGGTGCACGCCAGCGAAGCTTTCTGTATACATAATGGGGAGCTTTGACATTATGAAATGTGTATAAAAAATACAACAGGTTTCGTGCGAGTAAATTGTAGAATGTGTTTATTTCATGTAGTTTAGCTTAGATTTCGAGAGAGGCGGAGAGAAACGTGTGAAGGAAGGGGGTGGTTCGCGGGACGGGGGAACCGGCAGAGGGGAGGGGTAGATGGTGAAGGTGGAGGGGGAATGCGGGAGAGAAAGGGAGGTGGAAGGAGAACTGGGACGAATGGGAAAAGACACGCATGGACAAGACATTTATTTATTTAAGTGGCATTGCAATGCATGCCGGGAACTCGCTAGTAATAAATTAAACACCCAACCCAACTCCAAAATAATTTAATTTAAATACCATGCTTATATAAATTAAATTAGAGGAAAATTTTAATTTTTACTTAGGTACGTGTAAATGGTCACGCAGAACGAGCTTGTTTTTTTTCTCTGAAGGAGCCATGAACTACTATTACAGCCATTTTCAACCATTTTATCTAAAATAGATTCGACTGTTTGAGTCTTGTTTCTGTACAAATACAGACGACTCAAACAAATTTATCAGTACCTAAAAGGAACGCATAAGCCAAAATCAAAGCGCCGCAGGCGAAAATGTGATGTCTACAAAGCCAATATGAATCAAACCAACTGTAGATTTTTATCATTCTGAAATATAAAGAATATCATAATATTTCTATAATACAGTGGTATCTCGAGATACGAGTTTAATTCTTTCCTTGACCTTGCTAGTATGTCAATTTGCTCATATCTCAAAACAAATTTCCCCATTGAAATTAATCGAAATGCCATTAATCCGTTCCAGTCCCCAAAATCTCAAAATCACCCTTATGAGAAGATAAATACATACAGTCATAACAAGCAAAAGGTTTTTGTACGCTATGAGTCAGCATGTGGTTCATGAGAGAACTTTTTCGATGAAACGATTTTTTACAGTCGGAACATGAAAAGGGTTTTTCTCCACTGTGTATCAGCATGTGTGTCGTCAAATTTCCTATTTGAGAAAATGATTTTTGACAGAATGTGTTTCTTCAAATTTCTCTTATGAGAAGATGAATACGTGCAGTCCAAGCAAAAGGTTTTTTTACGCTGTGTGTGGCCGTTCCTCGTATCTCAAATGTTGCTAGTGTTTGTTTTGCTTTTTGCTACTTGTTTTGCTCTGCACATGCTTCATTATGAAAGAAAAAAAAATACTTCAAACTAATTTAATTAAAAAGAAATATCAAAACTCTCTTTTGTATATACCATAAAGCAGAGAAAAAACATGGCTTCGAAATCTACTTGACTGTTACGAGTGTAGTTCCGCAAAGTTGTTCCTGCAGGGTGTAGCCGACTTCCGGAAGGAAATGACTTCAGAATCGATTGCCGTTGTCCTGCCACTGAGAGCTTCGTCGTAATCACTCTTTCAGTTGCGCGAATCAGTTATTAGAAGGTCAAAGACTGAGTTTCTCTGGACCGCTTCAAGCTGACGTCAGCATAACATTAATAACTCCCTGTATCCATGAAGTCAAAAACCTTTTATCTTCACTTCCCGCGACATTGTAAATAACTAATTTTGTAAAAATGTTGAAAAATCTTAAAGGTCATTTCACAAAAATTTCATCGGCCCTAAATAGTCCAGTCCAATAAATTCTCCAGTTTTTCAAAATAAATATCAACTCTACTTTTGCCACTAATCTTCTCATAAATGTAATGCTAACAGTGATGGGGGTAGCAAATGTAAAATCATGCAATGTCCAGTGTTTTAAATAAAATGTAATAACCCAACAAATACACACTAATAGAATTGGCTCAACAATGAACTTTATGGCAATACATACTAAAACATCTTTTGGCCAAAGAAACTATTTATATCAATCTCCACTTATGTTTAATATTCTTCCAGATTCCAGACCTAAATTTAACCCTAGATCACTAACCTTCGTCAAAACGACGACGCGGACTCGAAAAAGTGGTATAAATTTTGTGTGCGTCGTCGTACGCATTCAAGATTTCGGCTAATCTCAGACGACCTGCAGCTCGCGCGGCGCACGTGTGTGTTTTTTGTGTAGGGGCCCTGTGTGCCCTGTGTGCCCAAGTGCAACAAATCCTTGTGTGGCGAACACAAACTTGAAATTTGTCAGAAATGTATTAATTAATAGTTTTTCTGAAATGTTTCTTTCTTTTGTTGATTTAATTACTTAATTTTAATATTTTAAGTCTTTGTTTTTTTTAGTTAATAAGATTTAAGCATTTAATAAAACAAAAATTTTCAAATGAGTTAAAACTCTGGTCTCAATTAAAAGACTGCCAAAGTAATTAAAATGTGATTTTCTAAAATAAAAAAACTTATCAACATGTTAACAAATGATTATTGGAATAAATAAGTAAAACACATATAAACATTTAATTCCATAAACCCTCAGAAGCAACCCTTTTATACGGCGTAGCCGAAACGACGAAGGTTAGTAATAAGCGTTGTAAAATAAGGTTAGTGATCTAGGGTTTAAAAGAATGGTAATATAATTGTGTTGACAGAGGATTGGCATACTATTTTTGCATCCTTGTCCTATTTTGATTAATAAGATTTTTATTTTTATATAATAACATTTGTTTTTTAATAATATTTGTTTTTTTTGAATAATAAGATTTTTTTTAAATAATTATGTTATATTTGAGTTCCATTTGCCAAAATCGGAGTGTCACCATAGTCGTTTTGAACTAGCTTTGTTTCTTGATGGGTATAGTAATATAAAGTTTTATTTATGGTCTATATTGTTACAAATCATACTCAAATTACCCATCTGGTCACTAATATGATATTTTTATTTCTGACTTTATAATATTTTAGTGTTTTGAATGTAGTGTTTTGTATTTTAGTATTTTGTGTGTAAAATCATCACTCAAATTTATAAATGTTAACCTCAATACAGACTGTTAGTCCTAGTGAGGTTAATTTTTTTTTGTATGTAAAAAAAATAAGAACATATGTATGGTGAGAAATTATAAATAATAATAATAATATATCTTTATTCAATGAAATTGGCAACATTACAACTAAAAAAGTACATGTTCAATGTAGATTACAAATAGATTACATCAGTACAAAAAATTAATAAGTAGAAAGTAATGTAAGATCGGTTACACAGAAGTAGCATAATTATACAATATTTTTAATTGTGCATAGCCTGCCTCACTAGGTGAATTGAGGCAGATTTTTTTGTAAATTGTATCTCACAATTTTATCTATGGTTTTTTTATAAATGTATAATGTAGGTTTCTATACAGCAAAACTTTATTTTAGTTTACATTATTGTTTGTATATACACAATACAAAAACTGCAAGGTTATTACTACAATAACAACTGTCAATGACAGGGCGTTTGGGTGAGAGCATCAGTATAGGCTCGATCATTAGAATATATCCAAATTTTAACATATTTTTTAAACTCTTTCTGTGTTTGACTCAGTTTGATGTTTTCTGGAAGAATGTTGAATATTTTCGTGGCAAAGTATCTAAAGCTACGTTGACCAAAGGTGGAAGAGAGCGCTGGAACTTGCAATATGTCTTTGTTGGAATTACGTGTAAATCTTAAGTTTATTTTTTTTCCGTAAAGCACATGTTTGTTTTAAAAGAGATGTATGAGGAATAAATAAATGAAAGCTGTATCTTCTTCAAGCATAAAGTATGTTTATCGAAAGTGACCTGCCAAGTATGTATGTTTTCTGTATCTACTTGTAAATAAATTTAATAGAGCCTAAGAATTTATGGTAATTGTTCGGAACAAACGTCAACGGTTAATACGCACTTTTTTTATAAAACTTTTAGATTCTTCTTAATTACCATAAAAGACAACTATTTGCATTGGGGGAGGTTGAAAATGTTACATTTTTAATTTTATTTACGTAAATTGAAAATTTGCTTTCACACTGTCAAATCACTCTGTTTGCAGTTCGGAACAAACGTCAACGGTTAATACGCACGTTTTTTTTTATAAAACTTTTAAAATAAAGATAATATACACAAGCCCGCTACACAAACCCTGCTTTGCCAGACAAACCATTCAAAAACGTAGGCTGTTTTTTAAAGTAAAGATAACATACACAATCCCGTTACATAACCGTTGACGTTTGTTCCGAATATTTACCGAATTTATAATAAATTGTACTGTACCCTTGAGGTGATTTTTCACAAAAACGGCGCTCTACAAATTATCTAATTATTATTATTATTATGGAGAAGTTGCAACGTAGCTATCAGTGGTATGCCATAATGAGCAAAGTAATAACCACACCCTCATCTGCGGGAATATTTAATTATAGCGTATGTAAAGAAAAAAACTATTTTAGTTTTTTCGTATCTACATTTCAAATAGATAATTTGCAAGTAGTTACCCAAGATATTGTATATAAATCGGTGATTTCTTTTATGATATTATTAATAATAAAATTACTACTGGTAAAGGAAAAGAGGATACATAAAATAAAATACATAATTTAATTACATTTCGGTTGACTTTTTATGCAAGTAGCAACATTTAGTTTTATTGTTAACTTAATGAGTAGGTAAAACCTCAGATTGAAATATTTAAAAGCAGAAAAGTCAATAGATGTCACATATTATTATTTTGGATGAAAAACTAAGTTTCGCCAATCACATCCACCAAATTGTAAACAAAGGTATGAAAACACTAGGCTACGCATTCTCTCTCTCTGGTTTCAATCGTGGGATTGGTTTGTAGCAATTTCATCTATACGTTTCTTCCACTCTTCCCTGTCTTGTGCGGCTCTTTTGAAGTCTGCATATGATGAGCAGCGCACGTCCACCAGCAGGTCCTCCAGGTACTCTCGGCGTAGGCGTCCCCTAGCACTTCGTATTAAAAACAACCAAAAACTTTAATTCCATACAAGCCATTAAATAATTATATATGAATCTCTAGTTAGAAGCCTAATGGAATATAACTCGGTAGTTTGGTCTCCATCTTACAAAATTCACATTAATAACATTGAGCGAATACAAAAAAAAATTCTGCGTTTTATAAATTTTAAATTAAATAACCCACTAGAAGACTTCAAATATAATTTATTATTAAATATTCTAAAAATACAAAGACTAGAAGTCAGACGTAAAATAAACGACTTGACATTTTTATTCCAAATATTTAACTCTAAATTTGAGTGTTGCGAACTCCTGCAACTCATAAACTTGCGAATACCGACAGTAACTACACGACAAAATACACTATTCTACTGTAGCATTCATAAGCGGAACTATATTGCTCCCTCTCCAGTAATCAGTACTTAGGTGATATTGACATATTTAACATAAACTTAGCGAATTTTGTTGATCTTGTAAAAAACTTATTCCAAAACTATTCCTAAACTATTATATCTGTATTTTTGTATTTTTATGACTTGTGTGCTTTTTTATCTAATTTTATTTTCATTATTTCTTTCTGTTTAATAATCATCTGTCATGAATTAATTGTACCACTAAACATGTAAAAGCCCTTCGGGCGTTAAATGAATAAATAAATTTAATAAAATTAAATATTCATTAAAATGGATAAACGTTATCCAATACACTAAATAGATAGCATTTAGTTCGGGTTTGAATCTTGCAATCATACAATAAAGATAGTAGCCGATAAAAATATACGTTAAGAAAATGAAGAAAACGTTAGTAGTTCTCAGTCGAAGTATGATACAGTTAAATATGACTGAAACTATCGGATAGGGACACATTAGATCAGTTGGTAGATAGCGTACGTCCCAGATGTGACCGTTTCTTTTTCTGATTTATCTGTTTCAGATTTTCGATTGGATTTCGCTAATATTGTTGAGGGAGCGGGAGACAGAACGAGAAATAAAAGGCGTCAAGTCGATGTATGAGTCAGTCGTTTATTGGGCTACGTAGCGAGGGTCGGTAAAGCGGTAACAAGATGTAATGCAGGGTGCCGTGATGAGGTGCTGCAGGCGTACGGTGGAGATGGTGTGGTGAAGGTCAGCGAGTTGCTCGACACCGTGGCGGTGGAGATGACCTATCTTCCAGGCCGTTGCTCGATGCTTTGAATCGCGGAGATGAACGGTGTGTGGCTCGGTGAGCTGAGCCACCAGCAGGTAGTCCTGGCGAGGCGGAGCGTGTTTCCATGGCAGCGAAGCACGGTGGGGCTTCGGGGTGCCATGAAGTTGCGAGCTGATCCCTTGGCTGAAGGTGACGCAAGCCTTGTAAGTCGCGGGATGTAGCTGATCTCAGGAGCTGAAGACACGATGGGCCTTGTAGCTGAGACGTGGTGATGGACCTCGGGAAGCTGCCCTGGATGTGTGCCATGCAGGAGCACTTGTGCGATCTGTTACTTGTTGAGATATTGACCGACTGTTGAACTGATACTGACTGAACTAGCGCCGAGTTTAGTCGCTTTATATATGCCAGCGCGACCGGTGGGAGTAATGTTCCATTCGCCGGCAATGTGCACACTGGAAGGTACTGGAACATACCCGGTGCCGAATATTCAGGCGGCTTATAAACTCCAGACCTTTCTAGGCGGTGGCGATATTATTATCGTCCAGCCGGCACGGCAGGCGACAAAGTACATCGCGAGCGGCATATGTAGGTAGGTACCTAGTAGCAAGTAGGTTTGCCGGCGCCGCGCGAATATTAGGAGATGTTCTCGAATCTTCTTTTGATGGCGAAGTTTATGATGTGCCGCCACATTGTCTTTATTAATTAAAATACTTATTTCAATTTGAGATTTTACTCATTAAGTTAAAATAATAAAAAAATATTTGGAACGTAAAATGACTATCTTATTTGTTTAGGAATAAATACATCCCAAAACACGTAGGTGCTTGCGTTATATTTTTATAGGACCAAAAACGTCCCGAGCGACCTTACATTTTTATTTTTTATTATTTTTTTTATTTTTTTATTTCATAAATGTTTATGATACATTTTTAACTACCATACTAGGCTATTGCCCGTGTTGTGGTAGTCATACATGAAATATTATTTTATATAAACAGATAATAAAATATTAGAAGAGGAAAGAAAAAAATAACATATTAAGGTATAAATAAAACTAAAAATAGATAAAAATAAAAATATAAGAATTAAAAGTAAGCTAAGAAATAAAGAATAAAAAGATAATTTAAAGAAGATTGAAATAAATATTGGTATTTATTATTCTTCTTGAGAAAAAAATAGAAATAAAATTTGGTAAGTGGGTATTCTTCTACATGAAAGTACATATTTGTAGTCACTTTTGATATTCTTTCTATGAAAGAAATTGGAAAGAGTGTTAGAGAAAGTAAAAAATTTTGTTTGTTATTTTTTTTAATGAAATACTAAGTGAAATTAATTAATTAAGTAATTAAATTTGTGATAATATTTTTTTTTATTAATATTAATATTATTTGTTTTTTATTGTAATACTAGCTGATCCGGCGAACTTCGTACCGCCTCAGAATCAAAAACTGTTGTCAACTTATTAGCTGAATTGATCTAAATTGTTTCTCCCTGCGTATACCATACCTTGATCTAAATTGTTTCTCCTTGCGTATCCTTTCCCCTCTCGCGTTCCCTCTCCCTCTCCCCACTCCACTTCTCCCCTTCCCCCGTCCCGCTAACCCCCCTTCCTGAGTTCCTTTCCCCCTCCCCCCTCCCCCCCTCCCCCTTCCCCCTCCCCCTACCCCCTCCCCACTCCCCCCTCCCCCCCCTCCCCCCTCCCCATCCCCCCTCCTCCCTCCCCCTCCCCCGGTTCACAGTTCAATATTATACCCCTTACAATATTGCTGCAGTTCTTTCAAAATAGGAGAATTCGTGCCATACAAAATGTATGGGAAAATAATTTTTCTTCGGAGTGGAACACCCTTTACTTTTAGGGGGATTAAAAATAGATGTTGGTCGATTCTCAGACCTAACATATAAGCATAAAAAATTTCATCAAAATTGGTCCAGCCGTTTCGGAGGAGTATGGCAACAAACACCGTGACACGAGAATTTTATATATTAGATAGAAGAAGATAGATTAAGCTCTCGCGTGTTGTTTGAAGAAATATCTTCCCTTTTCAAATATCCAATGTTTGATACGGGCTTTAAAGAGAGATTTTGAATTATTCTGTGACTTTATATCGGCACTCAGAGCATTATACATTTTGGGAGCGATAAACCAGAATTGTCGTCGAGCGAATGAGGTTTTTAGTTTTAGGGACCACGCAACCCTGGTTTGATGAAAAACGTGTGTGTGTTTGATGTTGTGGAGCCACTAGTAGATTTTATTGGCATATAATAACATATGCTTATCTTAGTAAATAAAAATTTATAAAGATTTTAAAAGCTGTATATCTCTCTTCCTCTCATGCAAACATATGTATTTTTCTTTTAACCAGAAAGAGATCAAAATAATGCTTCTTATTGCCTTTGAAACATGAAAGCTATCATGCATAGATATTTTACAATCTCGATCCAAGGTGACGGTTTCAGAATTTATACGCGAAATCGAGGCTTCCGGATTGTGAGGTGCAAATATATTTAACTAAGCAGACGGGTTAAAAATACGAAATTCTGCGTTATTTGTCCGAAAATTGCGGATTTTTGCCATATTCTCGCGAAAATGGCAAAAATCGATTTTTCGGAAAAAGAACGCAAAAATTTCAGGCCTCTATTTTTTATTCACCTGATTTCCCACACATAGGAAGGCCTTTGTGGGTTTATTTGTTTAAATTGTTATTTTCATATGTTAAATTGTTATTTTCATATGTTAAATTGTTATTTTCATATGTTAAATTGTTATTTTCATAGCTTGAAAAAAATATTTCCATTTAAAATATTGTTGTTCATTTGAAAAATAAACAAACAAATGGATTGATTAACAGGACACTAAAATTGTGCAATTTTTCCGTGTTTATCAAAAAGTATATTTGTTCTAGTGGCTTCAACGGGATGGCGATATACAATTTCAGCACGTGCAAGAGAGATAGAGCGCGTGCTAAATAGTCTAGAACCAAAAGGTACTAAGTCAGTGGCACATTTGTTTCCTTTCAAATTTGTACGGAAGGCACTTACTTCTAGTGTTTTATTCTTAATTCTATGGTTCCTGCTTATTATCGAGGAAACCTATCATGCACAACGAGCAAGGAAATTAATTTTGACATTTGAATCACAGTTATTCAAAATGTAATAAATCCAGTAATCGGTTCGGTCTTAAAAGAAAATATCGAGTAAAAATTAATATAGGTAGGTATACACCAGATATTCGCAAAAAAGTTTTTGTGACCCCAATATTCTCCCCAAGTGGTTCGCCACGTTTGGTGACTTATCAGGGATGCCCAGGTTCACGGGGTGAGATTTGTCTATGTCTTGGCGGCGAATGCGTTTGCCCACCTCGTATCCGGCCGGATCCGGAGAGACTGCTTGAGTTTTTTTTTTACATTAGCTCCACACAGGAGGCCCCGGGGAAAATTATTCTCCTTAGGGCCTATGTCATCTTTGAGGATACTGTGTGGAAGGTATTTTCAGGAAAGGAAAGAGAGGAAGTTCTGGGAAGAAAAAGGGTAGGTAGGTAGGAATCTAGGGGTTGGTAGGAAAAATGAGGAGTGGGTAGGAATCTGGGGGTCAGTGTGTCCAGGAGTGACAGACGTACGATTCCATCCCTCCCATTACGATGCAAAGCAATAATCCGAGAGAGTACAGCTGGAGAAGTCAAAGGGACACCCCCAACCACTCTCTCTCGATCCGGCCTGCCACGCAAATGGTGGGCAGACGCATCCGCCGCAATACCCGGACAAACCTCATCCCTTGAACCCGGGCACCCCTGCTAAGTCACCAAACGTAGCGAACAACTTGGAGTGACCTATGGCAGAGGTTTTAATTATCCAATAAATGGTTGCCGGGTCGGCGGTACCCATAACTGCCTCCCAAGATAAAAAAAAACACTCAAATTAATTTTTTTATCATTACCACTTTTTTTTTAATCTGGCAATCCAATTTTTTAAAACCATATTAAAATAAAAATAATAAAAAAGATAATGTAAATAATTTTTGAAAAATTAAAAAACTTTAAAAATCGTAAGTAAAAAAACTGCCAGGCTGCTGGTCGGCAGACCAAGGAAGTCATGAATGGAATCGTCTAGAGTGTCTAGACTACAGTTTTTCGTTAGTTTCGATCTTGAATTCGAAGTAATCGGTGCAGCAGGGCAAGCGAAACCGTTGTGAAACGGACGGGGTTCGGAAATTTCCGTCGTTTTTCGGACGAACGCAGCTCTTATGGCGACGGTTCGGTGGTTGTTCGAACTTCCAACCACTATGGACTATTAGGTTATCTTAAAAATACTATTACTATTATAAATTTGTTTAATAATATGGACACGCTTTGGTGGCGAAGGGCTCCGCGGCCAATTTCCAGTAAGTTGTTTCCCGTCGAAAAGCTCTACCGTCCGATGGGTACAATCGGAACACTCAAAATTATTTTTTTTATGATTACAACTTATTTTATTTAAAATTTGGCATTCTAAGTTTTTAAAACCATATTGAAATAAAAATAATAATAAAGATATTGAAAATATATTTTTTTAAATGAAAAAAAAATTTAAAACTTTTAAAGATCGTACACAAAAACTGCCAGGCTGCTGGTCGGCAGACCATGGAAGTCATAAATGGAATGATCTAGACTACAGGTTTTCGTTAGTTTCGATCTTGTATTCGATGTAATAGATGCAGCAGGGCAAGCGAAACCGATATGAAATGGACGGGGTTCAGAAATTTCCATCGTTTTTCGGACGAACGCAGCTCTTACGGCGATGGTGGGTTGGTTGTTCGAACTTCCAACTACTTTGGACTATTAGGCAGTCTTAAAAGGACTACTATTAATAAAAATTTGTGCAAAAATATGGACACGCGACAGCGGTGAGGGACACCGCGGCAGGTTTCGTAAGTGGTTTGGCGTCGAAAGGCTCGCCTGACGGATGGGTAGGTACACTTGGAACTCTCAAATAATTTTTTTTTATAATTTTCGCTTATTTTTTTTAAATATGGCATTCAAAGTTTTTAAAAATATAGTGAAATAAAAATAATGACAAAGATAATAAAAAAAAAACAAACAAACAAAAAAACAAAAAACTTTAAAAAATCGTACACAAAAAGCTGCCAGGCTGCTGGTCGGCAGACCAAGAAATTCTTAAATGGAATGATCTGGACTATAGTTATTCGTTGATTTCATTCGTGTACTCGATGACGTAAAATTTACTATTTTTTATCCCACTTTGACGCCTGCTGCCGGCGAACGTGCCAGGCTGCCGGTTGGCAGACCTGCTTTTTTCTCATTTTCTAATCGACCTTTATCATATGAGACCATTCCCATATATGATGACGTAATTTTTTCGAAAAAAATCGCTGTATATTTCCATGACTGCGCGGCTCCTGCCAAGAGGCGCACCGGCAGACCAGCTTTTTTAAGGTTTTCTAAATGTCCATTATCACTACAAAGTAGTTTCATCCGTGTACTCGATGACGTAGGGTTTACCTATCTCGCCTCCCAGAGTATTTTATGCATTAACCCGTAATCACAGGAAACCAAATTTGTCCCATCTAATATAAATCATTGTGTCACTCTTACTGTCGTGGTCAGAAATATGATCTTAACGGTGTTAAAAAGAGAACCTCAACCCTTTATGTTTAAATCTAGAATTTAACAAGAGAAAAATCTAGATGTGCACCTCTACGCAGTGCCGTAGCTAGGAGGGGGGGCGCACCGGGTGCAATTCGATGGGGGGTGACCGCTGACCGTGAAAAAAAATTACGAAGGTAGAATATCGCCACAAAAATATTTTTCACATGAACACCGTCTGTTATTTATATTTTCGTTAATCTATGGCTTGGTCGGTCGGGATTCCCCAAAAATTCTGTTGTTTTATTTTTGTTCTACCTCTAACTATTGCTCGGTTGGGAATTTCCCTGAAATATTCCTTGCTTTATGAAGTCGAAATTTGCGTTTTGAATTTCTCAAATTTACTTTAATGGCTCTCTTACATTAGGTCGTTTGACACCTTCTAGGTGTATAAGTAGGACATTATCCAAAATCTAGTTTGGGGAATACTAATTATTGGGGTGACACCACGTTCATTCTTGGGGTGACCACACGTTATCCGTACCGGGTGCCACCTCTGCTAGCTACGCCACAGCCTACATTAAACCAAAGTTTCCGATTACAATTTGAGAAAAATGTTTTAAAATTCGAGAATTTTTTATGCATTATTTTTTTATGAAACGACAAAACCGTGGTGATAATAACGTTTATAATAAATTTGCCTAATAAAATTAGTGTTTGTTTTTCATTTAAGGCTCGATGACACACGGCGAGTTTACAAGCTACTATCTACTAAGTTTAAAAGCGGGTAAATCGGCGAGTGAGATTGTCATGATGACACACAAAACTGTCCACTCACTAAGAAGCGTAGGAAACTGAGGTTGCTGCTAGTGCCAGTAACAAGAATAACAACGCCTGCGTGAATTAATTCTTCAGATGTTTGACAGTCGAAATCAGCTGTTTATCGGAAGCCATGTTGGAAACATAAATAAACCAATCACGAGCAAGCGTGTAGGCGAGTAAAGTTGACGACGTTTCAACTTTTTTTCGTAGATTGTCAACAATCTGCTAGACCCTGCTAGTTAGCAAGTAACACGATGACACTGGGCGAGTTTACTAACAGATAGTGAATTTCCCATATAGTAGCTTGTAAACTCGCCGTGTGTCATCGACGCTTTACCGTTATAAGTAATTGTAGATAGAAAAAACATAAGTTGAGCCATTATAAAAAGTTTTATATGTTTGTGTTAAAAATTTCATATTTAAAAAAAATTCCAATAATAACATTTTTAAACGTTTTTGATCACCTTTCAGTTTTCGGATGTGAACCGAAATATCCCATTTTTTTGGATTTTAGTGCAAAGCGGAAATATTTTACCTTCTAACAAAATAACCCGATGTGGGGTTAAATATAAACAAACTGAATCGAATCAGATAAAAATAATTTTTTACAAATCGCACAATCGATTTAGTAATTACCCATCTCGGTATGACTGTATTGTTAAAAATAGATTCATCGAGTGTACTTAGACAATTAGCAGATGCGATGTTACCTTATAAAATCGTAAACAACATTACAGACTCTTGAATAATTGAAAAGATAATCTTATGTGGACCCACGTTAAAGATATTGATACGTCTAGCGGGGATCCCAAGGCAATCCTGGGAATACCATTTCTTGGGTAGCCAACACCCCTGCCGTAGGTTTTTTGGTTTGCTAAAGATGTACTGAAGTTTAAAAGTGTATTTTTGTTATCATTCTTAAGGCGGTAATAACCCTATTATTTTTTGTTTGCTCAAAACTCACATTTTAATCATTTCCGGCGAATTCGTAACTATACTAACTTTTTTATTTCCATACCACACAAGGGATGCGAGTTATTTATATTTTAGATTAATAAAAACAGTACCTTACCATTAATATATTTTACGTACAACGATTTTTAAACTTTATAACCCGTTTTTCAACTATAAAGTTAGCGATAAGCATCAGATTTTATTTTTCTGGACGATGAATTAATAACTTCGGGAGGACATCACGGAGACACATTTTAAATATTTGTAACACGTTCTTTAGAATTAATTAAAATGAACGCGGCGGAAAGGTCCAATCTCCAGGCCTGCTGGGGTGAATTCGACCGAATTTGTTTACACGCTTTCTTCACTTACTTCGTTAAGATTCCCACATTACTTTTCTTCTTCTTCTTTTCTTTGATACGGCAAATTCGACAGTAGTTCCGTCCAATACACGGGTAGCGGGTCGCAATTTGTATACACGGCTTTTTTACTTACGTCGTTAAGATTCTGAATACATTTTGGGATATACAGTCGTCTTAAACAGTTAGAAGGTATTTTCGTTATTTATTTTTGAGGTGTTATGCCGTGTTGCGCTACGTCCTTCTTTAGCCAACGTTTCGGACATCGTTGCAGTGTCCATCATCAGGGCAGATCCGGCAGATACGGTAGATGTGTAACACGTATAACAAATAACGAAAATGCTTTTGGCGTGAAAATCTTAAAATGTATCAGTTTGAAGGTAGTTTAATAGTTAGTTTAGGGTTTTGTACTTTAAATAAAATGAAAATAATTATAAAAATATACTATTTTAAAAAATAACAAAAAGCTGTAAGCATCTTTCAAATCAACTACAAACTACATATTAAGACTTTTTTTAAATGAAAAAACAATGTTTTATTTTATGTCCAAATCGTATTTTTTATATGCTACTAAAGTTTAAATGCTAATCAATCGTTATAATTAAAAAAATATATTTTTTAAAGTTTTTGTTTGATAAATCACATTTATAAGAAAAGCTCAGAAAGTTATTAAAAGGTAATCATACGCCTTTCGGACGTATGGTGTACGTATTTCTCCGTAATTATTGTACTTACCGTTGTGACAGAGCCGCCCCGCGCAAGCTCTGCTCGGCAACTGAGCTAACTGAGATAGACAGCGCGCTACGTTGCGAAATAAAAAAAATACAACATTACTTTTGTCTCGCTTACGTCGCAAAGACGTAGATCATCTTTCTAGGGTTAATGAAAAACATTGCAAAATAAATTCAATTTAAAATGCTTTTATAACATTCATAACATAATAGGAATTGCTTGGAGGTTAGGACTTGAAAGAGGCGAGTACTCGTATGATGAAATTGAACAAACTTTAAACATTTCTTCTTTAGCAAAACGTAGAAAGGACTCTGATCTAATATGCATTTTCAAAATTATCAACAGTATTACTGACACACCTGCCTTGTTACAACTCATCCGGTGACCCGACAATTCGTCCTGCGACAATTCATCCGGCGACAGTTCATCCTGCGACAGTTCATCCGGCCGACAGTTCATCCTGCCGACAGTTCATCCTGCCGACAGTTCATCCCGCCGACAATTCATCCGGCGACAATTCATCCTGCCTGATCATTTAGAAGATTTTTATTAAGTAAGTATGCAAAGAGGATATACGGCCGTACAACCAAAATCGATATACTTATATCTGAAGGCATCTTGAGTGGAAATCCGCTGTAAAAATATTTTTACTAACAATAATTTCGACTCTCCGAAGAAGCATGCGTGAATAACAAAATACGACATACTTATACTTATAGGTTAGGTTAGGTTAGGTTAGGTTGAATTGTCAGGATGAATTGTCACCGGATGGATTGTCGGCGGGATGAACTGTCGGCAGGATGAACTGTCGGCAGGATGAACTGTCGGCCGGATGAACTGTCGCAGGATGAACTGTCGCCGGATGAATTGTCGCAGGATGAACTGTCATGGAACCAACTCATCCAGTTCAACATCCCTTTCCGTAGACTCCGAAATAATGAATTGCTGTTCCTCTATCAACATTCTACTAATTATGGATATCATTCTCCTTTATCCAGAATGTCGAGACTTGTCAACGCAAATCAAAGCATTGAATTTTTTGGTGTAAGCCTAAATGACTTTCGGCAGTCGATACGCAATGTGATTTTTAAGTCTTTTTAAATCCATCTTCAAGCTACTTGTAGCTATATGTATTTTGTTAATGCTCTTCATCAATATAATAATAATAATAATAATAATTGGATAATTTGTATAGCGCCGTTTTTGTGAAAAATCACCTCAAGGGCGCTTTACAATTTAATATAAATCGTAGGCTCTATCTAATTTTATTATTTTCAAATAGATACAGAATCATACTTACCTGCAGGACACTTCCGACAAAACACACTTTATTAGAAAGTTTATGCTTATGCTATGGGGAAGATACGACTTTGCACGTGGAGGACATTATATTCAAAACACTGGACATTGCATGAGTTTTACATTTATATTTATATTTAGCAGAAGATTAATGCCAAAGTTGAGTTAATATTTATTTTTTTTTTTAAAGTCTGGAGAATTTTAAGAATTTGCTTTTACACACTTGGTTATTTACAATGTTGCGAGCCGTGAAGGCGAAGGTAAAAGTTTTTTTTTTTTTTTTTTTTTTTTTAATATGTACTCTACTTTCATTGTCAACTCTTTTTTTTATTCGTGTTATTGTTATGGACTATTTGTCCGTAAATAAATAGCATTCAATAACATGTTATGTATGATAAGCCCTTCAAGTTGCCAAAGGCAGCCCACACATCGGGTAGAAAAAAACCATCCCCCAGGTGACTTACATAATACAGTTCGCGAGACAGAGGGATTGACTTCCCTGAAACTCGTCCAAATGTAACAATACGATAACGTTATGTATGACATTCTCTTTGATATACATATGTAGATTGTTTATATTGTGATGTGGCAGTTTCTATTTTAAGTTTCTATGTCTAATTGCATAAAATATTCACCACAGGATGACAATGTATCAGAATAATTAGAAAATTTCTCAGTTGTAAGTAAATTGCCCATGTATAAACCATCCACATTGTAAAATGTTGATTTATCTAAAAGAAAATCTAATATATAAAATTCTCGTGTCACGGTGTTTGTTACCATACTCCTCCGAAACGGCTGGACCAATTTTGATGAAATTTTGTGTGCTTATCTGGTAGGTCTGAGAATCGACCAACATCTATTTTTCATACCCCTAAAAGGAAAGGGTGTTCCACTCCGAAGAAAATTATTTTGCCCATACATTTTGTATGGAACGAATTCTCCTATTTTGAAAGAACTGCAGCAATATTGTAAGGGGTATAATATTAAACTGTGAAACGAGGGGGGAGGGGGGAAAGGAACTCAGGAAGGGGGGTTAGCGGGACGGGGGAAGGGGAGAAGTGGAGTGGGGAGAGGGAGAGGGAACGCGAGAGGGGAAAGGATACGCAGGGAGAAACAATTTAGATCAAGGTATGGTATACGCAGGGAGAAACAATTTAGATCAATTCAGCTAATAAGTTGACAACAGTTTTTGATTCTGAGGCGGTACGAAGTTCGCCGGATCAGCTAGTAAATAAATAATATTCCATTTTTCCTTATTACTCTTCGCATCCGTAATTAGTTTGAGATCATCAAGTGTATATTGATTTCCATAATTCCTCGTAATTAGAGATTGTCACGTTGAAGAATTAACTTTTTATTTATGTATATTCTTATACTTAGATTAATATTTTGCAATCCTGATTTCAGATAAGCAGTGCATAAAATAATAACATGTTAGGTAATTCATGTGGCCGTTCGTTTTTCCCACGTTCCACCTTTGGATAAAGTTGACATTGTCACGTATACGTTTTTGTGTAGGTATTTTTATATACGCAAGTATGAAATCCTTGACAAATTACATACATAAACCTTCCTCACAAGACACTCTATCTATTGGTGAAAACCGCATGAAAATCCGTTCAGTAGTTTTCGAGTTTATCGCGAAAGGACAGACAGACAGACAGTCGACGCGGGGGACTTTAATATATAATAATATGTAGAGATAAAAAGCAGAGTGTACAATTTGCGGTAGAATGAGAACCTTCAGAAAACTAAAGTAGACAAGATTAGGGAGGCTACGAAGTACCGCACAAAGAGGAGACCGTTTATAATATCTCATTCTCTCGCAGGCTAAATCCTATAGACCAGGGCTTCCCTAACTGTGAGTCGCGACGCCCCGGGGCGTCGCGGGATCATCCCAGGGGCGTCGTGAGGCAATCTTTACAGCGTCTCCCGCGACCGAGTCCCGCGCCACTTCAGGCCGCCGCGCAGAAAAGTCTCACAGTGAACTGCGCTGTAAACCTATCGGTCTTTACTCTTCTGCCCTTTCCAGTCGACCTCACCATCAACACTTTCGACAGCAGAAGAAGAACAATTAATAGAATTGTCCTGTGACTCCAGTCTTAAGCTGCAATATAATAAGGATAAGCTACTTGAATTTTGGAGCACAGTTTATCAAGAATATCGTTCCATCAGCACTGCAGCGTTAAGGGTTTTATTACCTTTTGCGACATCATACTTGCGTGAGACAGGTTTCTCTGCAGTTGCAGTAATTAAGAACAAGTACAGATCAAAAATAAATTTAGAGGCAGAGGCGAGAGTGGCAATTTCGAAACTTCAACCTCGTTTTGAGAAACTTTTTTTTTTTTTTACATGAGCTGCACACAGGAAGCCCTCAGGAAAATAATTTCCCTCAGGGCCTATGTCATCTTTGAGGATGCTTTGTGGAGGTTTTTTTTTAAGGAAAGGAAGGAGAGGAGAGTTCTGGGAAGGAAAAGGGTTTAAGGGGTGGGTAGGAATCTGGGGTTCAGTATGTCCTGGTCATCCGCCTTCAAGGCCTAGACAAACCTCATCCCATGAACCCGGGCACCCCTGCTAAATCACCAAACGTAGCGAACCACTTGGGGTGACCTATGGCAGAGGTGTTGGTTATCCAATAAAGGTTCCCGGGGCGGCGGTACCCATTCCCGCCTCCCAAATATAGAACTATGCTCAGACAAGCAAGCACATCCTTCTCATTAATACAAAAGAAAAAAATTGCTTTTTTATCTTTTTTGTTTGCTTCCATTTTTGTTTTTATGTTGTGTTCTTAATTTTCTAATAAAAAAATTAGATACTATTTGGAGTTTATCTGACAAATTGTTATTAGGGAACGTAACGTCAGGGGGGGTTCTTCAAAATACTACGCTTGGTACGCGGGGGGGGGGGGGCGTTGCAAAAAATGGCAACTTCCCAAGGGCGTCATAGTTGAAATAAGTTTGGGAAGCCCTGCTATAGACTATAGACGTTTGTGTTTGCGTTAGCGTGATCTTTCAAATTAATGTAAGAAGAGATAAAATAAAGTAGCAAATCCTGTCAAATCTAATTATGTAAGTTAGATTTGACAGGATTCTATTTTTTATATGGGTTAAGTCGTATGTAAGTTGTTATGTCTGTCTAAGTTCAATTTGTTTTACAGATGTTGGTGTGACGTCCTATACTTGCAATCCATTTCTTTATTTCGTCTAATCGAACTGGTGAAGATATCATTAACAATCTATTTATTGTTCGGCGAAAATACATTGTTAGGATTGAAGAGATATATTTCAGATTTCTGTAAGGAGGCCAATTTCATAAGTCCTTACCGCACCGCAACAGAGCACATGAAGGCTTTATCTTTACGGCATCGAATTTATATTGTCTTCACTGAATATTTTTAATCGAACAATGACAAAAATGTCACACTAGTTTATGTAGAGCGAACATAAAAAAAAACACGATCCAAGAGAAATCTGGATTCCGAAGATACCCACAAGGATTTCCCCAACCTCCAGTAAACCAGAAGACGTAAATACTTACCAATTAACTAGATGGCCTGAGAAACACGTTCCCAGCATTCTCAAGCGAAATACTCGATATGTAGCTAGTAACCAAGGTTAAGGGACCTTTAAGGACATGGCAAAAGAGTTCACGGCAACGTATTATTAAAAATAAACATTAAACAGATATATCTACACCTGTGTTACAAAGTTTGTCCACGGGGGCGTGAAGTGAAATTTTGGCTTTTTTTAATTTTGTGATTTTTTTAAACTAAAATCATCGGGCAGTGTTTTTGTTTTGTTTTTGAAATTTTTATTTAGATGTACGTAAATATTTTCATGTAGTAGGAAAATATTTAAAAAAAAATTTATGAAGTAGGTACAGAAGCATCTACAAATAGGTACATTTAAAAAAAGAATACTAAATAAAAAAGATAACTAGACAAAAATACATTATATAAGAATAAGATATAAGAATAACATTGGTAAATAATCAAAAAATATGTTTTACATATAATGCACATATCCTACGAAAAGTGCTGAGACTTGAGGCATCCTTTACGGCATTTGGCAGACTGTTATGTAGTTTTTGTCCTTTATAAAACGCGCTATTTTGTGTGCACGAAAGTTTAGTTTTGGGAAGCCTAAAGTCTCCGCGTCTTCTCGTAGGATAATTGTGAATATTTTCTTGAAACATAATATTACTCTGCAAATAATTTGGGAGCATATTATTTTTAAGTTTGTTTATCATTGTTAATGAATTATATATTACATGTTGTTTTGTTTTCATCATATTTAAATTTTGTAACATAATTTTAACTCAAGTAAAAATGTTGCATTTTAAAATTAATTTTTTTTTTATGTCGACAGTAAAGTTTTTACCAGGCTTGAACTGAGTTTCAACAGTTTATTTATTTGTATTAACATATTTATAATGGTTTTTTCATATCGAAAAAAAAACAATCGTAAAATGCGGAACATAGAATATGACATGTTGAAACATAAAATTTTAATGACTTGAAAAACATCTCCTCTACCGCAACCAATTCCTCGCATAATTAAACCGTCTCGTACATAATTTTCCGTCATAGCGACTCAATAATATTGATTTTATTTCACATTATCTCTACAGAGGCCGGCCCTGAGTCATATTTGGGGATGCTGTGTTGAGGATCTTTTTAGGGAAAGGTAGGCGAGGAAGTTCTGGGAAGGAAAGAGGTACGAAGGGTAAATAGGAATGGGGTCAATGTGTTCATGAGTGGCGGACATATGAGACCATCTCTCCGTCTGAATAGGTCTAGGTTAGTTTTCCCTTAATCAGTCTCCCCAGTATCAGTAAGTGAGCAAACGCGTTCGCCGCTAAGATCCAACCTAGATCAGCCTAAAAACCTCACCCCGTGAACCCGGGCACTCCTGCAGAATTACCAAACGTAGCGAACCACTTGGAATATGGACTGCATTTGATCGTACGAAGTCTTCATGAGGCGTCCCCGGACTCTTTTTCTATCCACTTCTTCTTCTTCTTTGTGTGTCGTATCAGGTCCCCCCGACGTTGGCGATCACTCTTGAAAATGTCTTCTCTGTCTTGCGCTGCCCGGAATAG
This sequence comes from Limnephilus marmoratus, assembly GCA_917880885.1. Classification (NCBI taxonomy): domain Eukaryota; kingdom Metazoa; phylum Arthropoda; class Insecta; order Trichoptera; family Limnephilidae; genus Limnephilus; species Limnephilus marmoratus. Next base: position 21,597,702 of record OU862932.1, on the reverse strand, counting down.
CTCCTCCACACTTCTAATGCCGGTCCACGCTCGTATATTACGCAGCCAAGACATTTGTCAGGAGACAAAGGAACTGAACGGAACAGGAGACTGGTAGGAACCAGGCCCTCGGCGACCCTCTATCTTGCCTTTCAATATTAAATGGAGCAAGTGATACTTCTCCCCTCGAAGTATATGACCCAGATATGAAATTTTCCTGATTTTTATTAATCCACTTAATCTTAATCTATCCACGAATTTGAAAATTTGAGTTCATTGCCAAATAACTCACCGCTATGCAATGCAACCTCTGTTTTACAATATTTAAAACAAATCGTCAAATGTACAATTTGTTGATGAAAATTTACCATATTTTACAATTTCAGCCATATTTTTCCATATTAAATAGGTTCTTTTGACAACATTTGCCTAATTTAACCTAATTCTGTTTTATATTTATATTTTGCGATTGGTATTTTAACATTTTTGTAAAAAGTTAATTACTTTTGTGTCAAAAATTTGACATGATAGATCAAATTTAACTAGAATGCTTTTTGTTGTAGTGGTCACCTAGTTTAATATATCCCAATGTAACTTCTTTCACTTTTTCAATCAGTTTGTCTCTTCTTTGGTTCTTCGACCCATTTCAATGCCGTCGAGTCAGAGGCAAAAGATGGAATTTCTTGTTTTTGAAAACAGGATAAAAAAAAGTCCCTACAAGCAAGAGATGTTGATTTCAAGGCAAACCTCGTAACCTAGAGCTTATAAATAGGTTAGTAAATATATCAGTACCAGTAGCGTGCGGTGACTTTCATATTTGTAACATGGTCCCGGCACGCCACTGGAATATAATTATCTTCTGTCTTCTACATAAATAAAAATTAATCGCCGATATGTATGTAAGCGCATAACTTCCGAACGACTGCACCAAATTGGATAATTCTTTTTTTTGTGTTCGTTATTGTCAGGACAAGGTTTGTATAAAACTACTCGTGAGCTCTGGCATCATGAAATTCGTATAAAATAAATTCAATCGGTGGCACGCGAGCTGTTTGAAAACTGAAATGTACTGGAAATCTTCTACATAAATATAACTCGACGTTATGGTCTCCCTTTTACAACATTCACTCAGACAACGTTGAAAAGATTCAACGGAAGTTTCTAAGGTTTATAAACTATAAATTGCATATTCATATACTAAACATTGATTACAATTATCTCCTGGATAAAACGTCTCTATTGAAACTTTCAGAAAGAAGAATAAGCACAGATTTAATATTATTACATAAAATACTGCATTACAAAATTGACTGTTCTGAATTACTTCAATTTATCAATATCCATGTTCCCCAAAAATCATGTCGACATTTATTACCCTTCTACTTCAATAACACCAGGACACTAGCTTATCAAAATTCTCCGTTTTCGAGACTTCACAGTCTCGGAAATAAATATTCTAATCTAGGTGATATATTTCATCTTAAAACTAATCAGTATAAACATTGTATATTCTATCACTTTTATTCTTCTAGGCACAAATAGATTTACATAATTTCTTCAATTTTTGTTTATATTGAATATGAGACTTCTTATAATTTTTACATAATAATATATATTTTATTTTATTATTTGTTTTGTTGTTACACTGTTTTGTGTATTTTCTTTTCTCATTGTATTATATTTTCTTCATTGTTTGTTACTTAACTTATAAATTATAATGTAAAAGACCATCAGGGCGTGTAATAAATAAATAAAAATGAATCACCGAAATGTTTATACGCGCATAACTTTCGAACGACTGCACCAAATTGGATAATTATTTTTTTGTGTTCGTCATTGTCAGGACAAGGTTTGTATTAAAATTTGTGAAATTTATATTAAAAATTGCAATAGGTGGCATGCGAGCTGTTTGAAAACTGAATGTACCGGGAATGAATGTTTGGAATGCGGGAGGGGGGAGGGGTGTAGGGGGGGAGGGCGGGAGTAGGGGAGGGTGGTGGGGTGGAGGGAAGGAGATTGGGAAGGGGGGAGGGAGGGAGGGGAACTCGGGTAGTGGTTGCGGGAGGGGGGTGGGGACCTGGGAAGGGGGAGGGGAACTTGGGAGGGGATTCTAGGAACAGGGGAAGGGGGGAGTGGAGTAGGGAGAGGGAAGGTGGAGGAGGTGGAGTGGGAACGCGAGAGGGGAAGGGGACGCGGGAGAGGAAGGGGGTGCGGAATGGGAACGGGACGAATGGGAAAGGACACGCGGGGAGAAACAATTTATTTATTAAATGGCATAGCAACGCACGCCGGGTACCAGCTAGTTATTATTAAAGTAAGTTTTTTATTTCGATTTAGCCGTGTGGTGCATTCAATGATAATCCTCCTTGACCATTCAAAATTAGGGCGTATTTTGCCAGTAGATAAAAATACTTCCGCTTTGCAATAAAATCCAAATAAATAGAACATTTTTGAACTTATCCGAAAACTAAAAACTGTTTTCAAAAGGTGACCAAATGCCCTTTCAAATTTCATTATTAGAAATTAAACATTTTTTTAAATATGAAAATTTTGAATGCAAACTTTATCCCTGGAAAGATATTTATATAAGTCTACGTGAAATTTACGCATGCGTGTGAGAATTATTGCTCTCTCGTTCTAATTAGCGTGAATTCGTCGCTGTGCTTTTCAGACATCTCACTCGCTGCTTGGACCTTCCGTGGGGCGCGCGCGTTGCTGAGGTAGGTGTCTCCAGTTTTGTGATATAACGACCGCATGAGTCAAAAAGTATAATATTGATACGTTCCAAAGTTGTATCTAATTGATTTTTATACATACAACCATGTGTTATTATTAAATATAATATATCTTAATTGTTTAGTACATTAGTCAAAATGACTGATTATAAGTTAGAAATAAGTGATTTCAGAAAAAAAAATATTCCTAAGTTTTGTTGATTATTGAAGAAGTTACTCGTTTCGTTTTTTTTTAAATAATTCACAAATTGTTTTGTTTCTTACCAGCTTTTTCCCGCGGCTTCGCTCGCATGGTATTAGGGGTTTCTACCCCCTAGACACTCCTACCCCCTCCACCTTCCCCCTCCCCACTCCACTCATCCATCAACCCCCCTCTCCCTCCCACTCCTTCTCCACCGACCCTCCTCCTCCCCATACCCCCCCACTCCACCTCCCCCCACCTCCCTCCACCCCTCCCCCTTCCTCTTCCTTCCCTCCCACTTCTCCCACCCCACTCCGCCTCCTCCACTTTCCCTCTATCCACCCCACCCACCCTATCAAACTCCCTCCCCCTATCTCTCCACCCACCCCCTACCCCTCCACATTCCCTCTCCCCACACCACTCCTCCCATTAACCCCCTTCCCCCCTCCCCCTACCCATCCCCACACCCTCCTCCATCCTTCCCCTTTCCCCTTCCTTCCCGCTCCCCTCTCCTTCCTCTAACCCCCTCCCCTTTCCCCCTCCACCGACATTCTTCCAACATCCCCTCCCCCCCTTCCCACTCCCTCCTCTCACCTCTTGAATTTCACACATTCATTCCCGATACATTCAGTTTTCAAACTGCTCGCGTGCCACCTATTATAATTTTTTATACAAATTTCATAATGCCAGAACTCAACGGTAGTTTTATACAAAACAACGAACAAAAAAAAATAATTATCCAATTTTGTGCAGTCGTTCGGGTTTATGCGCACACATACATTTCGGTAATTCATTTTTAGAGATCAAGCACTCTTTTTAGGGTGAATTGAAAAAAAAAACATCGTTTCCAAGGCGACAATTGGTTTGCTTTTTTTCTGACGTTTGCAATAATCGATTTTTTTGGGACAGAAAACGTATGATAAATAATTTCATAACGCCAGAGCTTACCAATATATATATAGCCTATAGACCTCGTAAATAATGTAGCTTTCTATTAGTGAAAGAATTTTTATAATCAAATCAGTAGTTTTTGCGTGAAAGAGTAACAAAGGGACATCCATACAAACTTTCGCCTTTATAATATTAGTAGGATGTCATTTGTTTGTAAAAATATAATACCGATTGGTTTATTTAAATCAATTAACAAAATAAAATATTACAGTTGGTTAAAACTCACGCGTCAATTTTATGTATGATTATCTTTACCGTAGATGCGTCAAAATATGATTATCTTTCTAGAGTTAAAAAAAACTTTTAAAAATGACTCACCTTACGTTTTTTCTAACTAAAATTACTAATAAGGAAAAAAAATATTAGACATATTATCACCTCACTTTTTTGTCGTTTTATACAAAAGTAATTAAAAAAAAAAACACTAAGTTTCATAATTCTGAACCACCTTTCTACTAGGTACTACGTACCTACATTCAATCAGAAAATTATTTTATTACATTTAAATATTAAATACCAGCTTTTACCCCCGGCTTCGCTCGAATAGTATTAGGGGGGTACCCACAGCGCCTCCTCCACCTTCCCTATCCCCACTCCAATCCCGCCCCCCTCCTCCTCTCCCCCGCCCCCTCTACCTCTGTCCCCCCATCCCCCCCAAATCCTCCCACACTCTTCACCCTCCCCTACCATCCTCCGCCCTCCCTCATCCCCCCACTCCCCCCCCCACCGCCCAGCCCACACATCCTATCCCCCCCTCACCACCCCTCCATACCCGTTACATTCATTTTTCAAACAGCTCGCGTGCCATCTATTGCAATTTTTGTATATAACTTTCATAATGCCAGAGCTCTAAGCTATAGCCTATAGCCTATTCTGATGTATGAGCTATATTATTGTAAAGTTTCATTCAAATCCATTCAGTAGTTTTCGCGTAAAAGAGTAACAAACATACATCCATACAAACTTTCGCCTTTATAATATTAGTAGGATCCGTGTTTCTTTTGATCAAAAGTTTTCGTGATTTTTCATAGAACTAAGTAGGTTTACGTACTAGGTACCTACTTAATCACTTATCAATTGTAATTTAAAAAATGAAAATTAAATTCAAATTTAAATTCATTTAAAAATAAATCCAAGCGTGAATAATTCACACAGGAATAACTATCATCACAGACAACCGAAATTATTAGGTTTGATGTCATAAAGCCTAAAAAGTCTGAATATATACAAAATATGGCATGATTTTAAGTACCTACTAAAATTATTTAGTCGAGGGTAAGGCACTTGACTCGCAATCCGAAGGTCAATAAATAACATTTGATTAATTTGTGATTTTTCATTATTAATTAATTAAAAATAATATCATCATCATCATTATCATTACATAGTATAAAATGAAGTCGCTCAAAATGTATGTGCGCGTTAATCTTTTAAACTACGCAACGGATTTTCATACGGTTTTCACCAATACATAGAGTGATTGAAGAGGAATGTTTATATGTATAATACATGTAAATTATGTTAAAGAAATTCAAAGAAAACATATTTTTGTGCGATTTAAAACGGCTGGCGGGCCGTACTATAGTCACTTTTGAAATTCGTTCTACGGAAGAAATTGGAAAATAGATGTCCTAGAGTAAGTAGGTATTTGATTTTCCCTTTTCAAATATCCAGTGTTTCATTGCTAGCATTGTATAATTAGTGGCGAGTTAATTAGTTTATATGTATAATACATGCTTATTGTAGTAGAGAAAAGCCGATAAATTAAAATATTCAATTCAGGCAGCGGGCAGCGGGCAGCTGGCAAGCGGGTGGTGTGGATTTTATAAAGATTGGGTAATGGCGTTGTGTTTCGTTAGACACAGCAACGTGTGGCCGGGTCTGCTAGTATAGTATATTTGTGACACGTTCCAGAGTTGAAGATGCTCTCAGTATCGCCCTGGTGTAAGACCACCATTCAGAATTGAAGTGTCGCTTGAAATGGCCTTAGCCGAGTTTGGTGACCATTTCTGAAAAGCCAGAACCTCTCCCATCTTCCTCTTCCCGTCTCCTTCCCATCGGCTGGGGTGGTAAAATCTGCAAGGAATTAGAAGTTTCCAGAGTGGAAGATGCTCTCAGTGTAAGACCACCATTCAGAATTGAAAAGTTTCTTAAAATGGCTTTAACCTTGTTTGGTGTCTAGAACCGAAGCAAGGAATTATGAAGTTTCCAGACTGGAAGATGCTCTCAGTATCGCCCTGGTGTTAGACCAACAACTTGAAATGGCCTTAGCCGTGTTTGGTGACCAGATCTGAATAGCCAGATACTTCCCCGCCTCCTTCTTCCCCATCTCCTCCTCTTCCCACTACTTCCAGCCTCACAACATACCCCAATAAATCTCTATTACAATAGTCCCACTGGCTCCAGACTGATGAGGTATTCACATATAAAAGGTATTAAAACACAGTTTTGAGTTGCAAGTCAAAATAACGACTATTTTTTTAGTTGCTCAAAATTCAAACAGTGTTTAGTATATTCCTGTCAATAGATGGCAATAGAGATTTTATATGATGTCATAAACTGATTTTTAACTAATGGGCTGTTTGAAAAATTTAAAAATAAATCGTAAATAAATAGTTTTATCCGTCTCGAAGGACCAAAATTCTTATTTTAGGCCAAACGCATTTTCTCCCGATCTTTAACTGAGATTGCTAACCATTAATTTTAATAACAATGTTCGGTGTCGGCCGCTGGTTACGAGCAGCGGCTAGCAATCACTTATTACGTTGATTACTGGCTGATTAATCCGTTAATAACATGTCACAGGAAAATAATATGTAGCCTTCGCGTGGACCCTTTAATAAATAATTACTCATTACTGGCGTGGTGTATTACCGTGTGAAAAGTGTCAGCCTTTCACTGCCATTATCATTCTTCAGATATGTGAACACAAATATGTACAAATAAGTACATACTTAATAATAATAATACAGATTGTTATAAAAATTTACAGATTGTTATTTTATTTTGATTTATACAGATTTAGGAAATGACATTAAAAGAATTTGGCATTCTCAGACTATAAAAATATTACCATTTGTTGTTTCGTCTACTGGTATTATATCCAGCTCTCTCATTCAAAATTTAGGCTTATTAGATTTGTCAAAGAATTTATGAATAAATATGCAAAAATCAATCATTTTAAATACATGTAGGATTACGAAAGATTTTTTAAACATTTATTCTGAGGTATCAGTAGGATTTATTGGTCCTGCTTAGGAGTTCTAGCGATCCGAACCCTCTGCAATGAAAATATCTGGAGTCGGTGAATTATTTTCCCATTTGGTCTCTGGTAGGTTGACATGTTGTTCTTGTATTGTTTTGTATTTATTATACAGGGTGGCGTAAAATTAATCATCCAATTTTGTTTTTGAATAACTTTTTTACTAAATAAAAAAAAAGATTTTTAGTAACGGAAGTCTTTATTTGGACTTTTACATTTTTTTCTGTTAAGTGGAAAAGATGATATCCGTCAAGTGACTGCCGCCAATGTTGATACACATTTGTGCCCGTTTTATCGCATTTTCCAAAACTTTCCGCAAGATTTCCGGTGATAACTGTTCGCATTCCTGTCGAATATTCTCCTTAAGGTCTGCGATTATCTGAGGCTTGTTGGCATAAACCCCCGACTTCAAGTAGCCCCAAAGAAAGAAGTCTGGGATGGTTAAATCTGGCGATCTTGCTGGCTATGCCAAATCGCCAAAACGTAAGTTTACGCGACCAGAAAACGCTTCCTTCACAATATCCATTGTGGCTCGTGCTATGTGTGCGGTTGCACCGTCTTGTTGAAACCACATGTTCACCAAGCCCCGCTCATCTAATTCCTTCAGTAAGAAGCCGCTTATTATGGCCCTGTAACGTTCGCCAGTAACAGCGACCATAACGCCAATGGCGTCCTCAAAAAATCACTCCCTGAACGCCGCACCACACAGTGGCTTTGAATGGCTCTTCGTGTATCACACGTGGATTTTCAGTGCCCCAGAAATGTAGATTTTGCTTATTGACGTAACCGCTTAAGTGGAAATGCGCCTCGTCGCTCATGATGACTTTCGACACAAAATCGCTAAAAGCATTAAAGCTAAAACCGACACAATTATTCCACGCTCTTGTGGAGTATAGCGCTTCATTGCTAGTTTGTTTGTATTCTGCAGCTGTCTATTTATTTATTTATTTATTTATTTATTTATTAACGCCCTTTTTCGGGGCTTTTACATAGTTAACAAATGTCAAATATGATTGACATACGACGCCATTTGCAAAAATTATAACATCTTTGGATAGGGTGATTAATTTTGCGCCACCTGGTACTTATATAGTGCAATTGCATAGCGTGAATTGACTAGATGATCATTTGTGGAAAAGTGTGTGGAAGGGTTTAGTTTTTCCTGTGGGGAAGATTTAACCCGGGCATAAAGTCAAATTATTCCTGAATTTAATTAATTTTAATTCGGGAGGCGGTTATGCCATAGGTACCCCAAGTGGTGTGCTACATTTGATGACTTACAAGGTGACTTACACTTAAAACCCGGGTTCATGGGATGAGGTTTGTCCGGATCTTGGCGGCGGATGCGTCTGCCCACCAACTGCGTGGTAGGCCGAATCGGGAGAGACCGGTTAAGGGAAGCCTTTTGACCTCTCCAGCCGGACGCTCTCGACCCATCGCCTTGCACCGCAATTGGAGGAATGGACCCCCAAATTCGTACATTTTACTTCCCAGAACTCCTTCTCCTTTATTTCCTTAGACCCTCCAAACAGCATCCCCAAAGATAACAAAGGCCCTGAGGGGATTTTTTTTTCTCATGGTCTTCCGGGTAGGATGTACAAGGTTTTAGCTCTTTTTTAGCACCGTAGGACGTCTGGTTTCATTTTAAAAATCGTGTTGGCAACACTACCTTCCACGTAGAGCTAAAGTAAAAAAATATATTTTATGTTATTCTTTTTAACTTTATGAGTAAAATCTCAAAATTATAATATCTAAATAAATGAAGACAATATTATTAGCGAAACTCAATCGAAAATCTGAGGTCAGAATGCCCAGAATGCTTACATGTAAGCAAAGGGTCCTGGGTTCAAGTCCCAGAGGTGCCAATATCTTTTTCTGATTTTTCTGTCTCCAGATTTTCGATTGAGTTTCCCTAATATTGTCTTCATTTAATTAAATAAATAAAATATATGTACTTGCGCAGGAGTAGTGCAATGCAATGCATTCCATATTCTGAAATAAATAAAAAAATAAAAAAAATAACAATACATAGGTTCATAAAATAAAAACAGAAAAGAAATGTAAAAAGCGGGAATCAAGTGAAAAATATTAAACACAAAAATGTATGCAAGCACCCAAATGCTGTCAAAGACTGTCAAATATCCTACATAAATATGGCGGATTATTGACCGTCTCCCGTTTCAAGTGGGCCATCAGGAGGGACTTCATCCAGGCAATAGTGATGACTAGGTTTTGCCCGTTGCAGCGGCAACTAACGGGTTAAAACACTATGCGATTTGACGTGTGAACGTGGATGAAGCGAGGAGGAGTGTGTGTTTAATTAAATATATGAAGAAACCTGAGGCTACCGTCACCTTGCAACGCATGCCGGGTACCCGTTGTATATAATGTTATGTAGTGCAGCGCTTGCATGAAAATGTAATTTCCCAGGAATTGGAATGGAACCATTACAGTTAAGTTGACCCCGAGGTTACAGTGACCTTGCAACGCATGCCGTGTGCCCGTTGTATATTATGTTATAAATTGCAGGCGCTTGCATTAAAATTTTATTTCCCGGGAATTGGGATGGAACCATTACAGTAAAGTTGACCCCGAGGTTACAGTGACCTTGCAACACATGCCAGGTACCCGTTGTATATAATGTTATATAGTACAGGAGCTTGCATTATAATGTTGTTTTCCGAGATTTGGGATGGAACCATTACAGTTTAATGGACCCCGAGGTTAAAGTGGCCTTGCAACGCATGCCGGGTACCCGCTGTATATAGTTTATTTATTTACGGACAAAAAGTCCATTAACAATATAAAATACGTCACTAACTTATATCTCCCTCTTATCCTTTCCCTTGTTACCATAATTATTGGAAGGCTTTTGACCTCTCCAGCCAGATTCTCCCAACCCTTCGCCTTGCACCGCAGTGTGAGGAATAGATTCATACGTCCGTCACTCCTGGCCACACTGACCTCCAGATTCCTACCCACCCCTCATACCCTTTTCCTTCACATATCTTCTTCTCCTTAATTTCCCTTAAAAAACCCTCCGCACAGCATCCTCAAAGATGATAGTCTCATTGGCTCCAGTGGTTGGGACTCTTGTGCGGTAGGTATTCACATCAAAATTTAATTAAAAATGTACATAACAATTACAGAACAAATGTAGTTCCAGCACATTACTCAAGTAGGTATCTACACCATTTGTCAAAAAAATTGGACCATTCTTAATTATTAACAATATATTATTACCTCAGCAAAATCAAAATCACAGAAAAGATAATTATTTTAGGTACCTACGTCTTTTCACAATTTTTTTTTTTCAATAAATATTTAATTTAATTCAAATCATTTTGATATTGTAACTACTCGTACTTCTGTGCTCCTTGTATAGAGCACTGCGATCTTGGTGTGATGTTTTGCAGAAATGGCGCTGTAGAAATTAACGTTATGTTGGGAAAAAATAATTTTATCGAGTTTATTTAATTTCTTAACAAATTAGCGCAATAAATAGTACGCAAAAATGGCAACATTCTTTGTTTTTCCTAAGGAAAAAATAATTATATCGACGTACTATGTTCAAGTAGGCACCTACATCATTTGGCAAAAAAATTGACCATCGTTATTTAAATTAACTCATTTTATTATTTTCTCAATATTTGATCGATAACGTTCCCACCTGAGTAGGTACCTACTTCTGGCCCATTTGTAATTGAATTTATAGAAATTCACCAAACTAAAGCTATTGACTTAAAATGTGGATGCAGCATTAAAAAAATTAGCAATTTATTTGATTTTCGAAGGAATTAAGTAGGTACCTACCCATCTGATTTGAAATCAATATCATAAAACTTCTGATTTATATGAATGCAGCATTGCCCGAATATTTCAAACATGTAAATCGACGACATTTTCAACGAATTTAGTACCTACCTACCTACTTTGGCATTACCTGGCAACAGAATTTTTCATCCTCGAAGGAACGATTTTCACTTTGATTTTTGTCAAAATGTCAAAAGTTTAATACAAAACTGTGACATATTTTAAATGGATCGCAACCGTAATTATGTGATAATAAAGTTTTATGACCTCCAGTCCTTGAAATTATCCAAAAACATTTCCATTAGGATGTGTGTTTTTGATGATATCTTCGTTGGCGTAATGCACTTTTCAAATGTCAAATTCTTTCAGCAAAGCCGTATTATTAGGTACTGAGAATAATTTACCTAGCAAATTTCATTTTATACGTAGGTATTTAGTATCTGCAGTACCTACCTCGATTATCGAGCACGTTGTTAATTGTTATTTTTTGTGATTTGAAAGGAATTTAAGTACCTACTCAACCACCGATTTGTACTGGCCGCATAATTATACATTGTCGATGAAAGTGAATATGTCTTAAATGTCAAAATAATGTTGAATTTTAATGCAAAATTGTGTAACATTTTGAATGGAATGCGGTACATGTCGCAACTTTAAAAGTTTCTAAAACTTGTATTTTTACAATTTATTGAAAAACATCTCGGTCAAAATATTTTTTTACGCTGTAATCTGCGTTCCCGCAAAGAGCCTTTAAAATGTCAATTTTTCTACGTTATTTTCAATAAAGCCGTAAAATTAATAAATGCCTAGCAAATACAGTTTTGTATGGGAGGTGAACTTTTCTGACGCACTGAAATATTCGACATTTTTTAACGGGTGAACCTGTCGGCAGAAAATATAACTGAGGCCGAATTTCTTCGTCGGTGAGAGATCTAATTGTAGTTTTCGCCGTTGGGTGCGCTGTTAATCCTGCATCATCTTTTTTGTATGAAATCTGGTCCTCAATCGGGACACGATCCTGTCTGAATCCGCTTCGAGCGAAAGTGACCCTTAAGGTGGTTGAAACGTAAAGGGCAGAGTGGTCGTTTTTAGCGCGGCAAAAAAAGTGAGGGGTCTCCAAAGTGAACAATACTATATATACTAGCTGGGCCCGTTGCAGAAGCAACTAACGGGTTAAAACACTATGCGATTTGACATGTGAACGCGGACGAAGCGAGCAGGAGTGTGTGTTAAATTTGAAGTGCCCTTTTGAAAAGTATAGAAATAAGCGGTCTAAAACTACAGGACGACACATCCCTAGCTCATGCTGTTGCGCGGATCGCTGAACTCGCAGGCGTTACGATTACCCCAGAGGATACCTACAAAATCACAAAACACAGACCAAATGATCAGAAAAAAATTACAATTAATTTTGCGGATATAACAAAAGCGGATACCATATTAGCAGCCAAACACAGTGACGCGATAAAAAAATTCAACGGGGAAGGAGCCCAATATGTTTACGTAAATGCGGCTCTAACGCAATACTATAAAAATCTGCACTGGAACACCAGGAAAAGAGCCCAAGAAAAAGACTATAAATATGTATGGATAAAATCCGGAAAAATACTTGTAAGAAAAACTAAGGACTCAAAAGTTATAGAAATAAAACACTTGAACGATATATCTAATAAACTGACATAAAAAAACTACTGTACACCAAACACAACCTCACATCATATACTTACACAAATACACACCAACATGGCTGATTACATGAAATATATAGACTCGAACAATCAACACTACTGTATAAGTACAAATGATTTTAATCTATGGACCAACATCACAAAAGAAAAAAATAGAATCAAAATATTGCACCAAAACATTAGATCGATCAATAAAAATTTTGACGAATTTATAATATACCTCCAACAGATTGACAATAATTTTGATGTCATTGTGCTGACAGAATGCTGGTTGAATGAAAACTATATCCCAAAAACAATCAAAAACTATCATACACACCACACAAATATACACAAAAACCAAAATGATGGTATAGTTACGTACATCAGTGATAAAAATAACATAAGCGTTCAGGAAATAAACATCATAGACTCCAACTGCTTACAGATTACATATGAAAAAGAAACATGTATCCTAGCTATGTACAGATCTCCATCCAAAAACAACATTACAAATTTCCTAACAGAACTTAACAATACATTAAATGACCTCAACAAATACAAAAATATCATCATCATAGGAGACCTTAACATAAACATTCTACAAAACGGACACCCACAAAACATAGAATACCTAACAATACTAGCACAGCATGGACTGGAGCCAACGATAAATGTCCCAACACGAGTAACACAAAACACTAAAAGCTGTATAGATCATATAATGATCAAGACAAAACTAAAAACCAAAACAGTAGTACTTGAAAGCACAATTACAGATCACTACATGAATATGATAGCAATAGACACCGAAAACACTAATTCGAACCAACATAAAATATTTACAAAAAAAATAATTGACTACTCAAACTTAAAAGAAAAATTACAAAAAATAAACTGGAATACAATATACCAAATAGATAATGTCGAAGAGGCCTGGAATAAATTTACAAATACGTTAACGCAAGAAATAAAAAAGTACACTTCAAAAAAACACATAAAACTTACACACAAAGCAAAAAAAATTAAACTATGGATAACACAAGGAATATTAAACTGTATTCGTAAACGAGACAAAATTCACAAACAAATTAAACACACACCGTATGACATGGAACAACTTAATTACTATAAAAGATATAGAAACATCTGCACGAAAATTATTAGAGTAGCTAAGGAGTTATACTACAGAGAAAAACTTAAAGAAAATAATAACCCGAAGGAAATATGGAGAATTTTAAAAGAAGTTACATACACACAAAAATACAAACAGAAAAATACTATTGAACATCTAAATATTAACTCAAACAAAATTGATGCCAAAACAAATACAGAATTTGTGGCAAACCGTGTCAATAACTTCTTCGCAACTATAGGGAAAGTTTTAGCGAACCGTAAAAAACATAGCACAAACACAATAACACAAACAAACATTTCAAACATCAATACTCAACCGACACAACACAGATTTATAATAAAAACAACTTCGGAAAAGGAAATTGACAAAATAATAAACACATTAAAAACAGTATTGCTCCTGGATTAGATGAGATAACAACGGATTGCATTAAAATAATAAAAAATGAAATAATAAAACCTATAACACACTTAATCAACCTTAGCATAACACATGCCTTCTTTCCTAGTACTCTTAAAAAAGGACTGGTGATACCTATTTATAAATCCGGAGACAAAATGGAAATAACTAACTATAGGCCAATCACATTGTTAAACTCGCTATCAAAGATTTACGAAAGAGTATTAAAAATCCAAATTACAAAATACCTGGAAGAAAACAAATTAATCTCGGATAAACAATATGGATTTAGAGAAAAAAGAAGCACAAAAGAAGCTTTGGCAAGTACAATAGATTATATACATAGCAACTTAGATCAAGGGTATAAATGCATAGCGATATATCTAGATTTAGCTAAAGCGTTTGATTCAATCTGCCACAAAACACTTTTTAAAAAATTAGAAAATATGGGTATCAAAGATAAAGAACTCCAACTATTGAAAAGTTATATGAGCGACAGAACACAACAAGTCAAAATTAATAACCATACTAGCAAACCACTGCCGATTACATACGGAGTTCCACAAGGAAGCATACTAGGGCCCATTCTTTTCACCATTTATATAAATGAACTTTGCAGCATGGAAATAGACGGTGAAATAATCAGTTACGCAGACGACACAGTTTTACTCTTTAAAGCTAAGGATTGGAAAAATATATATAACAAAGCAAATCTAGGAATCACGCAAGTGAAAACATGGCTGGACTCTAACACACTTACACTAAACATATCGAAAACAAAATTCTCAACGTACAGCATAACTAACACGGGACAGCCAAAAAACGATACAAATACCATAAAAATACACGAATGCATTAACACAAACATCTGCGATTGCCCTCCTCTAGAAAAAACGGAACAAATAAAGTATCTAGGTATCGTAATTGACCATAACCTTAGATGGACACATCATATTAAACAAATCACAAATAAACTCCTCAGAACAATACACATTTTCCTAAACATAAGAAACATATATAAAATAAAACAAATGAAAACAATATATTTCGCACTTTGTCAATCAATAATAGAATATGGATTAATTGCTTGGGGAGGAGCAACAAACGCAGCTATCGCTCAAATAGAAATCGCACAGAAAACGATCTTAAAAGTAATACTTAAAAAACATAGACTAACCGATACAGATCAAATATATAAAAGTTGTGACGTACTAGATATACGCCAATTATATGTAAAAACACTACTGAACTACATTTTTGACCAAAAAAACACACTCCAACAAACCCCAAATATCACTAATAGACCAGTTAGACAAGCGTACAAAGAAAACATAAAAACTCCGACGGTAAACACTACCTTTGGAAAAAGACACCATAAATACCAAGCTATAAAAGCATTCAACAGTCTTTCACTTGAAACAAAAATTGAGGAAAACAAAAATAATTTCAGACACAAAATAAAAAAATGGATTAAAGAACAAAATAGACAATTTTACCAAAATTTCATAACATAAAAGAATAAAACGTATAACGAACACACAAAACCAATATAAAACACGTAACACTCACAAACACGTAAAACATAATATACGCCGTTTTATATATATATATAAAACGGCTATATTATGTTTTATATATTATATATTTTCATTTAATTACTTTATTTTTTTAGTTTATTAATTTAAAATAATTTTAATTTTTGATCTCTATTTTTAGTTTAAAATTATCTTTATTTTAAATGATTTTTTTGTTTGTTTTATCACCAACTTTGTATATTTCTTTTTTTTCAAACTATAATGTATAAAGTATTATATTATAAAATGGGGGCCTCAGCACGGGTAAACAACCCAGTGAGGCCAACATTACTGGTTTGTACTATAAAAATTTGTAAAATAATACTGTATCAACAATAAAAAAAAATAAAAAAAAAAAATTACATATATGAAGAAAAAACGATGTCTGAATGCGGATGGAGCGAGGAGTGAGCACCTACAAAGGGAACAGGTAGTCGACGCCCCCTCCAAAGTTTCATCGCAATAGGATGAACCGTTTAGCAATGCATAATTTCATGATGCCAGAGCTCACTATTGTATACAAAAACCATCGCGGGCATGCATACATCAAATCCCCAAAGTTTCATCGCAATCGGATGAACGGTTTACCAATGCATAATTTCATGATGCCGGAGCTCACTATTTTATACAGAATGAATCGAATGGATGCGCAAATCAAATCCCAAAAGTTTCATCGCAATCGGATGAACGGTTTAGCAATGCATAATTTCATGATGCCACAGCGCACTATTTTACACAGAATGAATCGACTGGATGCTCACATCAAATCCTAAAAGTTTCATCGCAATCGGATGAACGGTTTAGCAATGCATAATTGCATGATGCCAAAGCTCACTATTGTATACAAAAACCATCGCCGGCATGCATACATGAAATCCCCAAAGTTTCATCACAATCGGATAAACGGTTTAGCAATTCATAATTTCATGATGCCAGAGCCCAACAGTACTTTGATACAAACCCTGTCCTGATAATAACGAACAAAACAAAAAAAAAGAATTATCCAATTAGGTGCAGTCGTTCGGAAGTTCGTTGAAGTTCGTTTCGGAAGTTCGTTGCGCGTACATACATTTCAGAGATTCATTTTTAAACAAATTTCATAATGCCAGAGCTCACCAGTAATTTTATACAAACCTTATCCTAACAATAACGAACACAACAAAAAAAGAATTATCCAATTAGGTGCAGTCGTTCGGAAGCTATGCGCGTACTTACATTTCGGCGAATCATTTTTAAACAAATTTCATAATGCCAGTGCTCACCAGTTATTTTATAAAAACCTTGTCCTAACAATAACGAATAGGTACAACAAAAAAAGAATTATCCAATTAGGGGCAGTCGTTCGGAAGCTATGCGCGCACATAAATTTCCGCTACTCATTTTTAAACAAATTTCATAATGTCAGAGCTCACCAGTAATTTTTTACAAACCCTGCCCTGGACACAACAAAAAATAATTATCCAATTTGGTACAGTCGTTCGGTTCAATTCACTTCGGTTGTTAAAATTTTTTATTTAAAAACCTTCAATTTTTCAAGTTAATTTTAACGTTCTCTGAAAGTTCTGTTCAAGTTCTGTAATTATTTCTGTTTTGAAATAATAATTATAAATAAATAATAATAAATAAAATAAGTTTTGAAGATAATTGAATAAATACAACTCGCACATTACGTGAAAATGAACTAATTTAAAAATAACGTTCCCACCAACAGTGGGTGTCCAGAAGCAACCTCCGTGTACCTACATAATTCAAAAAGTGACAATCTTGGGTGATTTTTTTCATTTCATATCATTAATTTTCGATTTAACATTTAAAGGAAAGAAGTTCATAAGTCGCTACCAATAATATTAGTGTAGGTACCTATGCGTTTTCTCAATAAATACTTGACAATCTTGAGTGATTTCTTTTAATATTTAAATGCTTCATAAGCCGGTACCTACCTAGTATATACCGAGAAAAATAATATTGGGGTAGGTACCTACGCGTTTTTTCTTACGTACTTTATTACTTTTCTTTAACGAATTTGCAATAACTCCATGGAACGGTAGGTACCTACCGCGTTATAAATTGTGTTATTTTCAGATGGCCAGCAATTTTCACACTATCGAAGAATTTAGGAACACGTTTTTGACATGAATTTTTCAGAAAATTATTGATTTTCGTCGGGTTCTCCTGACATATTTCATATGAGAATCGTATATAGTTTTGGTATTAAAAGTTGCGGAATTCTCTACTGTAACGTATTTTTTAAAAACATCCAAGCGGGGATCGGTTTCCGGGTCGCAATGCCGCGTACCGTAAAACCACTACCGAAAACTCTGAAAAGTGTATTATTTAGGCTAAATTTTTGACACTCCCTATCTCAAGATTATCTGACTCACCGCCAAGCCAAAATGGACCTTAAAACGTTCCAAACTCGAGGAAGCGACCGTCTATTATCGCCTGCGGGGCCGAGGCCTGGGCTGGAAAATAAGAGGGCTTAAGCGTCTTTGCATTTTCAAGCGAAAATACGCCGTAAGGTGGTACGCGATGCGGGGGAGAAGAGTCCGTTATCGCGTCACCAAAACTGGAACCGTCGTTTGTATGGACTTTTTGACACGTTTCCTTCCGAAATGGATTTTCGTCTTTCGACTGGCGAACCTGTCGGCGGAAAACATAACCCCGGCCGAATTTCTTCGTCGGATAGTGAGAGATTACAGTTTCCGTCGCCAGGGTCGCACTTCAATTCTGTATCAGTCGTTTTGTATGAAACCGGTGTCAGAAAAGGCTGAAAAAAAAGGTGAGTTTTCAAACTGAGCATTAATATATATACTAGCGGGGCCCGTTGCAGAAGCAACTGACGGGTTTGACGTGTGAACGTGGATGAAGTGAGGAGGAGTGTGTGTTAAATTAAATATATGAAGAAACCTGAGGTTACAGTGACCTTGCAACGCATGCCGGGTACCCGTTGTATATAATGTTATGTAGTGCAGCGCTTGCATTAAAATGTAATTTCCCAGGAATTGGAATGGAAGTACAGTTAAGTTGACCATGAGGTTACAGTGCCCTTGCAACGCATGCCGAGCAACCGTTGTATATCATTTTATATATTGCAGGCACTTGCTTTAAAATGTTATTTCCCGGGAATTGGGATGGAACCATTACAGTTAAGTTGACCCCGAGGTTACAGTGACCTTGCAACGCATGCCGGGAACCCGTTGTATATAATGTTATAATATAGTGCAGACGTTTGCAAGGCGCTTGCATTATAATGTAGTTTCCCGGAACTTGGAATGGAACCGTTACAGTTAAGTTGACCCCGAGGTTACAGTGATCTTGCAACGCATGCCGGGTAACCGTTGTATATAATGTTATGTAGAAATAAAAATCCCCTAAGATGACCTTTATTGGATAACCAACACTCATGCCGTAGGTCACCCCAAGTGGTTCGCTACGTTTGGTGATTTAGTAGGGGTGCCCGGATTTATGGGGTGAGGTTTGTCTAGGTCTTGGAGGCGGATGACCAGGACACACTGAACCCCAGATTCCTACCCACCCCTTAAACCCTTTTCCTTCTCAGAACTCTCATCTCCTTCTTTGCCTTAAAAAACCCTCCACCCAGCATCTCCAAAGATGACATGACCGTGAGGGAAAATTATTTTCCTCAGGGTCTCCTGTGTGGAGCTTTTTCCTGCCCCCCTCTCGCGCTTCATTAATTCATTCCCGGTACATTTAGTTTTCAAAAAGCGAGAAATGTGCACCTACTTCGGTCGCCCGGTTCATTATTGTATCCCGATTGATCATTATTGTTTTCATAAAACCATCGCGGGAATGCACACATCAAATTCCCAAAGTCTCATCGCAATCGGATGAACCAACACCGCTGTCATAGGTCACCCAAGTGGTTCGCTACGATTGGTGACTTAGCAGGGGTGCCCGGGTTCATGGGATGAGGTTTGTCTAGGTCTTGGTGGCGGATACGTTTGACCAACCACTGCATGGCGGGCTGGATCGGAGGAGACTGATTGAGGGAGGCTTTTTATCTCTCCAGCCAGATTCTCTCAACCCTTCGCCTCGCACCGCAGTGTGAGGAATAGATTCATACGTCCGTTACTCCTGGCGACACTGACCCTCAGATTCCTACCCACCCCTCATACCCTTTTCCTTCTTATATCTTCTTCTCCTTTCTTTCCCTCAAAAAACCTTCGACACAGCATCCTCAAAGATGACATAGGCCCCTAGGGAAATTGTTTTCCTCGGTGCCTCCTGTGTGGAGCTAATGTAAAAAAAAGTTTAGCAATGCATAATTTTATGATGCCAGAGCTCACTATTGTATATAGAAACCAATGAATGGTTCCCGGGGCGGCGATACCAATTCCACGTTGAATGATTATCATTAAAATACAAAATACAAAAAAAGCGGTATGTAAATTTAATA
Source organism: Limnephilus marmoratus (assembly GCA_917880885.1). Lineage (NCBI taxonomy): Eukaryota > Metazoa > Arthropoda > Insecta > Trichoptera > Limnephilidae > Limnephilus > Limnephilus marmoratus. The sequence goes on along the minus strand of OU862932.1, from coordinate 21,577,586 downwards.
TTTTTGAAAAAAATTATACCATTCAACTTCAAGCAATTTTATTATACATTTACAAAAAATTCATAAGCAATATCATCAGATTCTGAGTTGTTATGTGCATGTAGGTACCTGCATAGATTCTATGTAGAGTTACCTGCACATACGTAAAAAAAAACATATGAAATATATTTAGGCTAAGTTTTTCAAAAAATTTATTTAAAAATCTTCAGATTTTCAAGTTAATTTTAACGTTCTGTGAAAGTTCTGTTCAAATTCTATTCAAGTTCCGTAATTATGTCTATTTTGAAATAATAGTATAAATAAATAATAATAAATATTTTAAGTTTTGAAGATAATTGAATAAATAAAAATCGCACATTACGTGAAAATGAACTTAATTTATTTAAAAATAACGTTCCTACAAACAGTGGTTATCCAGAAGCAACCTCCGTGTTCCTACATATTTCAAAAATTACCATCTTGGATGATTTTTTTCATTTCATATCTTTAATTTTCGATTTAACATAGGAAAGAATCTCGTAAGCCGGTACCTACCTAGTACATACCGAGAAAAATAATGGTGGTGTAGGTACTTATGCGTTTTCTCAATAAATACTTAGCGAATTAGCAATAATTCAATAGAACGGTAGGTACCTACCGCGATTTTCTGCATTTAAATCATTCACATTTTAAACGCCAGTACCTACCTCGAGTTTATATTAACTGGCTGGAAAATTATGCATTGTTGATGATAGATCGATTTCAGAAAATGTCAGAAAAATTTCAATATTTGATGCATTATAGTGTAACATTTTAAATAGGAAGCTACACATGTTTTTATTTTAAAAGTTTCTTAAACTTGTATACCTTCTATTTAATCAAAAACATTTCGTGCAAAATGTTTGTTTTCGCCGCAATCTAAGTTCCCGCAAAGGGCCTTTAAAATGTCATTTTTTGTACGTTATATTTGAGATAGCCGTTTAATTGATTGGAATAAATTCCTAGTGAAATCAGTTTTGTATGGGAAATCTCTTTACTAAACGGTTCGACGTTTTTTAACGGGTGAACCTGTCGGCGAGAAATATAACTTAGGTCGAATTTCTTCGTCGGTGAGAGATCTAATTGTAGTTTTCGCCGTTTGGGAGCGCTGTTGACCCTGCGTCATCTTTTTTATATGAAATCTGGTCTGACCCGCAGAGAACGCCGTCCGTGCCCCCTTTCGGGCCAAATTGATCTCTGCGGTCGGCGAAACTCGAGGAGCGGAGGTCGATTATCGCCTGCGGGTCGAGGCGAGCGACGGAAATCTAAAGGGCGTAAGCGTCTTTTTTTTTTTTAAGCGACAATACGCCGTAAGGTCTTGCGGATCGAGGGGGAAAAGTGTCGATTATCGGATCACCAAAACGCGTTTTTTTGGAACGGCCGTTTGTATGAAATCCCGGTCCACACGCCTTGCTCGGCCAAATCGACCTCTGCGGTCGGTGAAACTGGACAGACAGAGTGGTCGATTTTCGCCTGTACCCGGAGGGCTAAAAAAAAAGTGAGTTTTCCTGACCTACCCCAAAACCAAACAATACTATATATACTAGGTTTTGCCCGTTGCAGAAGCAACTGACGGGTTTAAACACTATGCGATTTGACGTGTGAACGTGGATGAAGCGAGGAAGAGTGTGTGTTAAATTAAATATATGAAGAAACCTGAGGTTACAGTGACCTTGCAACGCATGCCGGGTACCCGTTGTATATATAATGTTATGTAGTGCAGCGCTTGCATTAAAATGTTATTTCCCAGGAATTGGAATGGAACCATTACAGTTAAGTTGACCCCGAGGTTACAGTGACCTTGCAACGCATGCCGAGTAACCGTTGTATATTATGTTATAAATTGCAGGCGCTTGCATTAAAATTTTATTTCCCGGGAATCGGGATGAAACCATTACAGTAAAGTTGACCCCTAGGTTACAGTGACCTTGCAACGCATACCGGGTACCCGTTGTATATAATGTTATATAGTGCAGGCGCTTGCTTTAAAATGTTATTTCCCGGGAATTGGGATGGAACCATTACAGTTAAGTTGACCCCGAGGTTACAGTGACCTTGCAACGCATGCCGTGTACCCGTTGTATATTATGTTGTAAATTGCAGGCGCTTGCATTAAAATTTTATTTCCCGGGAATCGGGATGAAACCATTACAGTAAAGTTGACCCCTAGGTTACAGTGACCTTGCAACGCATGCCGGGTACCCGTTGCATATAATGTTATATAGTGCAGGCGCTTGCTTTAAAATGTTATTTCCCGGGAATTGGGATGGAACCATTACAGTTAAGTTGACCCCGAGGTTACAGTGACCTTGCAACGCATGCCGTGTACCCGTTGTATATTATGTTATAAATTGCAGGCGCTTGCATTAAAATTTTATTTCCCGGGAATCGGGATGAAACCATTACAGTAAAGTTGACCCCTAGGTTACAGTGACCTTGCAACGCATGCCGGGTACCCGTTGTATATAATGTTATATAGTGCAGGCGCTTGCATTATAATGTAGTTTCCGGGGACTTGGGATGGAACCATTAGAGTTTAGTTGACCCTGAGGTTAAAGTGGCCTTGCAACGCATGCCGGGTACTCGTAGTATATAATGTTACATAGTGCAGGCGCTTGCATTATAATGTAGTTTCCCAGGACTTCGGATGGAAACATTACAGTTTTATTGACCCCGAGGTTAAAGCGGCCTTGCAACGCATGCCGGGTACCCGTTGTATATAATTTTATAAAGTGCATAATTTTATAATGTTGTTTCCCGGGACTTGGTAGGGAACCATTACGGTTTAGTTGACCCCGAAGTTAAAGTGGCCTCGCATCGCATGCCGGGTACCCGCTGTATATAATTAATTTATTTACGCACAAATAGTCCATTAACAATAACAATCGGTTGCACGGTTTAGCAGTGCAAAATTTCATTATGCCGGAGCTCACTATTGTAGTTGTATTGTATTTCATTTTGCAAGTGTAAGTACTAAGTAGGTACTTTGTTGTAATATTTCACCAAAACGACGCCATTATGCTGTTGAGCATAAAATAATTTTCACTACAAATAAATTCATTCAATATCATGTTTTGATTTTTAAATGAAAAAAGTCCCCGCAAGTAAGTACCTACCTAGAACACGCGTAATGTATATATATATACAATGTTCAAATAGAACACACTTAAAAATAAAAAAAATAATTAATAAAAAAAATTGACAATTCTTTAAATTTTTCTAGTAAATTTTCAGTTCTATAAAGTTCCGTTCGAGTTCTGTAATTATTTCAGTTTTGTGATGTAACTGGTCTGTAATGATAAAACAATAGAATTTGAGTAGAACCATCACAGAACGTGAAAATTAACTTAAAAAAAAGTTCAATTATTCTGTATCATCGAAACAACCTTACCGTAGTATTTATTGCATTCAAACCTAATTCGTTGTGTAGGTACCCATTCAGGTAGGTACCTGCGCATTTCCTTAGATTCCGGCAATCTTAGCTTTTTTCACCATATTTGCAAGACTACCGAAATAAGTAGGTACCTACCCCGAATGAAAAACGTGTTAATTTGAACTGGCCGGCAATAATTAAACTTCCGATGGAATCTGTGAGCGCGTATTTTGATGATTTTTTTTCGGAAAATTTCGAGTTTTGTCAGCATCTCCTGACTTTTTTTACATGGGATGGGCATGTTATATTGGTGTTAAAAGTTGCGGAATCTATCCGGCTATCGTATTTTCAAAAAACATCTAGCCCGGAATCGGTTTTTCGGCGGTAATGTCGTTTTCCGAAAAACAACGACCGAAACCGCCGAGAGTTCCGTTTGTTAGGGTAAAACTTTGACATCTGAGATCCTGACCTATGTCAATAGTCCTATGTAGCATTTTCCTTTGTGAAATTAGCGGGTTTTTTCGTCATTTTTTTTTTTCAAACGCCGTCTGTCGGCGGGAAATACAACCGAGCCGAATCGAGTGATTCGAGTAGAGCTTCTAGTTTTCGCCGCCGATTCGTATCGGAGAATAAATCCCTGTATATATTTCATTTTGTCGAAAAAAATTGACTTACAGTTTTCATTCGGAATTTGCTTCAACCGAAAGTGAACCTTGAGGTGGGTGAAACGCAAAGGGCGTACTGGTCGTTTTTGCGTCGACAAAAAAGTGAGCTTTTCCCGACCTACCCCAAAACCAAGCATTAATATATATACTAGGTTTTGCCCGTTGCAGAAGCAACTGACGGGTTAAAATACTTTGCGATTTGCGTGTGAATGTGGATGAAGCGAGGAGGAGTGTGTGTTAAATTAATTATATGAAGAAACCTGAGGTTACAGTGACTTTGCAACGCATGCCGGGTACCCGTTGTATATAATGTTATAATATAGTGCAGGCATTTGCAAGGCGCTTGCATAATAATGTAGTTTCCCTGAACTTGGAATGGAACACAGTTAAGTTGATCCCGAGGTTACAGTGATGTTGCAACGCATGCCGGGAACCCTTTGTATATAATGTTATAATATAAAACAGGCGTTTGCAAGGCGCTTGTATTATAATGTAGTTTCTCGGAACTTAGAATGGAACCATTACAGTTAAGTTGACCCCGAGGTTACAGCGATCTTGCAACGCATGCCGGGTACCCTTTGTATATAATGTTATAATATAAAGCAGGCGTTTGCAAGGCGCTTGCATTATAATGTAGTTTCCCGGAACTTGGAATGGAACCATTACAGTTAAGTTGACCCCGAGATTACAGTGATGTTGCAACGCATGCCGGGTACCCGTTGTATATAATGTTATAATACATTGCATGCGTTTGCAAGGCGCTTGAATTATAATGTAGTTTCCCGGAACTTGGAATGGAACCATTACAGTTAAGTTGACCCCGAGGTTACAATGTTGTTGCAACGCATGCCGGGTACCCATTGTATATAGTGTCATGTAGAAATACAAATCCCCAAAGTTGACCTTTATTGGATAACCAACACCTCTGCCATAGGTCACCTCAAGTGGTTGGCTACGTTTGGTGATTTAGTAGGCGTGCCCGGGTTCATGGGGTGAGGTCTGCCTAGGTCTTGGAGGGACCCACCCCTTAAACCCTTTTCCTTTCCAAAACTCTCATCTCCTTCCTTTCCTAAAAAAAATCCTCCACACAGCATCCCCAAAGATGACATAGGACCTGAGGGAAATTATTTTCCCCACGGCCTCCTGTGCAGAGCTCATGTAAAAAAAAAAATTAGATGCATATAAATTCACCTTTCCCAAAAAGCCAGAAATAATTGAAACAAAACATGTTCTTAATATATTTTCCCTTGCTTAGTTCTGCACTCCTGGCATTTATCCTTTTAAAATTTCGTTTTATTCGAGTAAAAAAAGAACAGAAAAAATATTCTTTCATAGCGTACTCTATTCCCCCCCCCCCCTTCCTCCATCCCGCAAAACCCCCTCCCGGGTTCCCCTCCCCCTTCCCAGGTTACCCTCCCCCCACCCTGGTTTTCATCCCCCCTCTTTTTTAACCAACACCTCTGCCATAGGTCACCCTAGGTGATTCGCTACGCTTAGTGATTTAGCAGGGGTGCCCGGGTTCATGGGATGAGGTGTGTCTAGGTCTGATGATCAGGACACACTGAAGCCCAGATTCCTACCCACCCCTTAAACCCTTTTCCTTCCCAGAACTCTTCTCTCCTTCGTTTCCCTAAAAGACGAAGCGAGCAGGCGTGTTAAATTAAATATATGAAGAAAAAACGATGTCTGAATGCGGATGAAGCGAGGAATGAGCGCATACAAAGGGAACAGGTAGTCGACCGCTCCCCCAAAATTTCATCGCAATCGGATGAACGGTTTAGCAATGCATAATTTCATGATACCAGAGCTCACTATTTGTAGTTGTATTGTAAGTACTAAGTAGGTACTTTGTTGTAATATTTCACCAAAACGACGCCATTATGTTGTTGAGCATAAAATAATTTTATAAAAACTTCTTTTCTGCTCAAATAATTTTATTCAATATCATGTTTTATTTTTAAAGGATAAAACTCCCTGCAAGAAAGTACCTACCTAGAACAGCGTAATATATATATTTTTGTTATTTCACAATATCCAAATAGAACCACGCTTTATTCATAAATAATCTGCACATTTAAAAATAACATAACATAAAAATAATAAGGCTGGGTTGTTTAAAAAAAATAATTGACAATTTTACAAATTTTTCTTGTCAATTTTCAGTTCTAGAAAGTTCCGTAATTATTTCAGTTTTGTGATGTAACTGGCCTTTATTGAGAAAAAACAGAATTTGAGTAGAACCAACACAGAACGTGAAAATTAACTTTAAAAAAAAAAATTGAATTATTTAGTATCATCGAAACAACCTTACCTTAGTATTTATTGCATTAAAACCTAATTCGTTGTGTAGGTACCCATTCAGGTAGGTACCTGCGCATTTCCTTAGATTCCGGCAATCTTTGCTTTTTTCATCATATTTGCAATACTACCGAAGTAAGTAGGTACCTACCCCGAATGAAAAACGTGTTAATTTGAACTGGCCAGCAATAATTAAACTTCCGATGGAATCTGTGAGCACGTGTTTTGATGATTTTTTTTCGGAAAATTTCGAGTTTTGTCAGCATCTCCTGACATATTTTATATGAGAATCGTATGTTTTATTGTTATTAAAAGTTGCGGAATCTCTCAGGCTATCGTATTTTTAAAAAACATCTAGCCCGGAATCGGTTTTTCGGCGGCAATGTCGTTTTCTGAAAAACAACGACCCAAACCGCCGAGAGTTCCGTTTTGTTAGGCTAAAACTTTGACATTTGAGATCTCCGTCAACGGTCCTAGCATTTTCCTTTGTGAAATTAAGGGGTTTTTTCGTCTTTTTTTTTTTTACCAACGCCATCTGTCGGCGGGAAATATGACCGAGCCGAATCGAGTGATTCGAACAGAGCTTCTAGTTTTCGCCGCCGATTCGTACCCCTGTATATATTTTATTTTGTCATTAAAAATTTGCTTACAGTTTTCATTCCCAATTTGCTTCAACCGAAAGTGAACCTTGAGGTGGGTGAAACGCAAAGGGCGTACTGGTCGTTTTTGCGTCAACAAAAAAGTGCGCGGAAAAAGACCTTTCCCAAAACCAAGCATTAATATATATACTAGGTTTTGCCCGTTGCAGAAGCAACTGACGGGTTAAGACACTATGCGATTTGACGTGTGAACGTGGATAAAGCGAGGAGGAGTGTGTGTTAAATTAAATATATGAAGAAACCTGAGTTCACAGTGACCTTGCAACGCATGCCGGGTACCCGTTGTATATAATGTTATGTAGTGCAGCGCTTGCATTAAAATGTAATTTCCCAGGAATTGGAATGGAACCATTACAGTTAAGTTGACCCCGAGGTTACAGTGATGTTGCAACGCATGCCGGGTACCCTTTGTATATAATGTTATAATATAAAGCAGGCGTTTGTATTATAATGTAGTTTCCCGGAACTTGGAATAGAACCATTACAGTTTAGTTGACCCCGAGGTTACAGTGATCTTGCAACGCATGCCGGGTACCCGTTGTATATAATGTTATAATATATTGCAGGCGTTTGCAAGGCGCTTGCATTATAATGTAGTTTATTGGAACTTGGAATGGAACCATAACAGTTAAGTTCAATTCGAGGTTACAGTGACCTTGCAACGCATGCCGGGTACGCGTTGTATATAATGTTATAATATAGTGCAGGCATTTGTAAGGCGCTTGCATAATAATGTAGTTTCCCTGGACTTGGAATGGAACCATTACAGTTAAGTTGACCCCGAGGTTACAGTGATGTTGCAACGCATGCCGGGTACCCTTTGTATATAATTTTATAATATAAAGCTGGCGTTTGCAAGGCACTTGTATTATAATGTAGTTTCCCGGAACTTGGAATGGAACCATTACAGTTAAGTTGACCCCGAGATTACAGTGATGTTGCAACGCATGCCGGGTACCCGTTGTATATAATGTTATGTAGAAATACAAATCCACAAAGTTGACCTTTATTGGATAACCAACACCTCTGCCATAGGTCACCTCAAGTTGTTCGCTACGTTTGGTGATTTAGTAGGGGTGCCCGGGTTCATGGGGTTAGGTCTGTCTAGGTCTTGGAGGTGGATGCCCAGGACACACTGACCCCCAGATTCCTACCCACCCCTTAAACTTTTTTCCTTCCCAGAACTCTCGTCTGAAAACCTGAGGTAACAGTGACCTTGCAACGCATGCCGGGTACCCGCTGTATATAATGTTATGTAGTGCAGCGATTACACTAAAATGTAATTTCCCAGGAATGGGAATGGAACCATTACAGTTAAGTTGACCCCGGGGTTACAGTGACCTTGCAACGCATGCCGAGTAACCGTTGTATATCATGTTATATATTGCAGGCACTTGCTTTAAAAAGTTATTTCCCAGGAATTGAAATGGAACCATTACAGTAAAGTTGACCCCGAGGTTACAGTGACTTTGCAACGCAGGCCAGGTATCCGTTGAATATAATGTTATAGTACAGGCGCTTGCTATATAATGTTGTTTTCCGAGATTTGGAATGGAACCATTACAGTTTAATGGACCCCGAGGTTAAAGTGGCCTTGCAACGCATGCCGGGTACCCGCTGTATAAAATGTATTTATTTACGGACAAAAGGTCCATTAATCTCCCTCTTATCCTTTCCCTTGTTACCATAATTATTGGAAGGCTTTTGACCTCTCCAGCCAGATTCTCCCAACCCTTCGCCTTGCACCGCAGTGTGAGGAATAGATTTATACGTTGGTCACTCCTGGCCACACTGACCCCAGATTCCTAAACACCGCTTATACCTTTTTCCTTCCCATATCTTCTTCTCCTTCCTTTCCCTTAAAAAACCCACCCCACAGCATCCTCAAAGATGACACAGGCCCCTAGGATTCAGAAAGGGCCTTTTCTCGTGTAATTTCATGATACAAAGCTCATTATTGTATTCTGAAACTGTATGTATTTGTCTAGATCTTGGTGGCGGATACGTTCGCCCAACCACTGCTTGGCGGGCTGGATCGGAGGAGACTGATTGAGGGAGGCTTTTTATCTCTCCAGCCAGATTCTCTCAACCCTCCGCCTTGCACCGCAGTGTGAGGAATAGATTCATACGTCTGTCACTCCTGGCCACACTGACCCCCAGATTCCTACCCACCCCTCATACCTTTTTCCTTCCCATATCTTCTTTCCACCATTTCCCTTAAAAAACTCTCCACACAGCATCCTCAAAGATGTCACTGCGTGGCGGGCTGGATCGGAGGAGACTGATTGAGGGAGGCTTTTTATCTCTCCAGCCAGATTCTCTCAACCCTTCGCCTTGCACCGCAGTGTGAGGAATAGATTCATACGTCTGTCACTCCTGGCCACACTGACCCCCAGATTCCTACCCACCCCTCATACCTTTTTCCTTCCCACATCTTCTTCTCCATCCTTTCCCTTGAAAAACCCTCCGCTTAGCATCCTCAAAGATGACATAGGCCCCTAGGATTCAGAACGGGCCTTTACTCGCGTAATTTCGTGATGCCAGAGATCATTATTGTATTCAGAAACTGTATGTATTTGTCTAGGTCTTGAAAAAAATGTATTTGTCTAGGTCTTGGTGGAGGATACGTTTGCCCAACCTTTGCGTGGCGGGTTGGATCAGAGGAGACTGATTGAGGAAGGATTTTGACCTCTCCACCCAGATTTTCCCAACCCTTCGCCTTGCACCGCAGTGTGAGGAATAGATTCATACGTCCGTCACTCCTGGCCACACTGACCCCCAAATTCCTTAACACCCCTCATACCCTTTTCCTTCCCATATCTTCTTCTCCTTCCTTTCCCTTAAAAACCCTCCGCACAGCATCCTCAAAGATGACATAGGCCCCTAGGGAAATTGTTTTCCGTGGAGCCTCCTGTGTGGAGCTAATGTAAAAAAAAAAGTTCAACACTGCATAATTTCATCCTGAGTTCTACCTGAGGTTGCAGTGACCTTGTAACGCATGCCGGGTACCCTTTGTATATAATTTTATAATACATTGCATGCGTTTGCAAGGCGCTTGCATTTTAATGTAGTTTCCCGGAACTTGGAATGGAACCATTACAGTTAAGTTGACCCCGAGGTTACAGTGATCTTGCAACGCATTCCGGGTACCCGTTGTATATAATGTTATTTAGAAATACAAATCCCCAAAATTGACCTTTATTGGATAACCAACACCTATGCCGTAGGTCACCCCAAGTGGTTCGCTTCGTTTGGTGATTTAGTAGGGGTGCCCGGGTTCATGGGGTGAGGTTTGTCTAGGTCTTTGAGGCGAATGACCAGGACATACTTAACCCCAGATTCCTACCCACCCCTTAAACCCTTTTCCTTCCCAGAACTCTCATCTCCTTCTTTGCCTTAAAAAACCCTCCACCCAGCATCTCCAAAGATGAGATGACCCTGAGGGAAATTATTTTCCTCAGGGTCTCCTGTATGGAGTTTTTTCTTCCCCCCCCCCCCTCCTGCGCTTTAATGATTCATTGCCGTTACATTTAGTTTTCAAACAGCTCGCGTGCCACCTATTGAAATATTTTTACGCAAATTTCGTAATGCCAAAGCTCACCAGCCAATAAACAAACATAACAAAAATAGAATTATTCAATTTGGTGCAGTCTTTCGGAAGTTATACGCGTACATACATTTCAACGATTCATTTGTATGCAAATTTCATAATGCCAGAACTCACCAGTAGTTTTATACAAACTTTGTTCTAACAATAAGGAACGCAACAAAAAAAGAATTATTCAATTACGTGCAGTCGTTTTGAAGTTATGAGCGTACTTACATTTCGGCGAATCATTTTTAAACAAATTTCATTATGCCAGAGCTCACCAGTAATCTTGCCCTAATAATAACAAATACAACAACGAAAGATTTATCCAATTCTGTGCATTCGCTCGGAAGCTATGCGCATATATAGATTTCGTCGATTCATTTTAAACAAATTTTATAATTCCAGAGCTTACCGGTTGTTTTATACAAACCTTGCCCTAACAATAACGAAACCTATTCAAAAAGAATATTTCAATTTGGTCCAGTCGTTCTTTAGTTATAATTTATAAATGATTACCGTGGATAATTAATCCGTTTATGTAATTTTCAGGGTACCTACCTAGTTCATCAAAATATTCTAAAACAATATTTTATTTAAATGGCAAGACCACCGTCAAACTTTGTCGTAACCACCTCAAGCAAAGCCTGAAAATCGAACACCTTCGCACGTTTAAGTACATTTTCCATACAAATTACGTCAGCTAACGCTGTCAGGGCCTCGCTGAAAACCTGCGGTAGTTTTGGATAATATTCCATGCTCAGTATTGCAAGTTTGGGGAAAATTAAATAAATATTTAAAATATCTACCGATTTTACAGGCTGAAAACCATGTGCATTATGGATGTTATAGAATTTTTCGCAAATGTCAGAAAAATTTCAATCTTTGACGCGATATTGTGAAACATTTTAAATGGGAAGCTACACATGTTTTTATTTTAAAAGTTTCTAAATCTTGTATAATTTATGATTATTAAAAAACATCAGTCGCACAATGTTTATTTTCGTCGTAATTTACCACCCCGAAAAGGGCCTTTAAAATGTCAATTTTTCTTCGGTATTTTGCAGATCGCCGTTTAATTAATCGGAATAAATTCATAGCAGAAATCAGTTTTGTATGGGAGATTTTCGCTATATCTTTCTCAACTTTTCCATGCATTTAAAAAGAGATACACTCCCTTAATCGGCCTTGAGGGAAAGTGAATCTACAGATGTGCCAATCTCGATGAGCCGAGAAGTCAATTTGGCTTGCCAAATTTTAAAAACGGTCGCAAGCCAAAGTGACCCGTGAGGTTTCACCCACCCGAGGGGCAAAGTGGTCGCTTTTCCCCTCAAATCGAAAGTGACCCTTGACCCATCACGAACGGCCGCAAGCTAAAGTGACCCTTGTTGTTTCACCCACCCGAGGGGCAGAGTGGTCGTTTTTCCCCTCAAATCAAAAGTGACCCTTTCCTGACCAATGGCGTGAGCGGAAAAAGTGAGTTTTTCCCGACCTACCGCAAAACTGAGCATTAATATATACTAGCGGGGCCCGTTGCAAAAATGCAACTAACGGGTTAAAAAATTATGCGATTTGCGTGTGAACGTGAATGAAGCGAGGAGGAGTGTGTGTTAAAAAATATATGAAGAAACCTGAGGTTGCAGTGACCTTGCAACGCATGCCGGGTACCCGTTGTTTATAATGTTATAATATAGTGCAGGCATTTGCAAGGCGCTTGGATAATAATGTAGTTTCCCTGAACTTGGAATGGAACCATAACAGTTATGTTGACCCCGAGGTTAAAGTGATGTTGCAACGCATGCCAGGTACCCTTTGTATATAATGTTATAATATAAAGCAGGCGTTTGCAAGGCGCTTGTATTATAATGTAGTTTCCCGGAACTTGGAATGTAACCATTACAGCTAGGTTGACCCCGAGGTTACAGTGATCTTGCAACGCATGCCGGGTACCCGTTGTATATAATGTTTTAATAAAGTGCAGGCGTTTGCAAGGCGCTTGCATTATAATGTAGTTTATTGGAACTTGGAATGGAACCATTACAGTTAAGTTGACCCCGAGATTACAGTAATCTTGCAACGTATGCCGGGTACCCTTTGTATATAATGTTATAATATAAAGCAGGCGTTTGTAAGGCGCTTGCATTATAACGTAGTTTTCCGGAACTTGGAATGAAACCATTACAGTTAAGTTGACCCCGAGATTACAGTGATGTTGCAACGCATGCCGGGTACCCGTTGTATATAATGTTATAATACAGTGCATGCGTTTGCAAGGCGCTTGAATTATAATGTTCTTTTCCGGAACTTGGAATGGAAACATTACAGTTAAGTTGACCCCGAGGTTACAGTGATGTTGCAACGCATGCCGAGTACCCGTTGTATATAACGTTATGTAGAAATACAAATCCCCAAAGTTGACCTTTATTGGATAACCAACACCTCTGCTATAGGTCACCTCAAGTGGTTCGCTACGTTTGGTGATTTAGTAGGGGTGCCCGGGTTCATGGGGTGAGGTCTGTCTAGGTCATGGAGGCGGATGCCCAGGACACACTGAACCCCAGATTCCTACCCACCCCTTAAACCCTTTTCCTTCCCAGAACTCTCATCTCCTTCCTTTCCTAAGAAAAATCCTCCACACAGCATCCCCAAAGATGACATAGGACCTGAGGGAAATTATTTTCCCCACGGCCTCCTGTGCGGAGCTCATGTACAAAATTTTTAATTAAATGCATAAAAATTCACCTTTCCCAAAAAGCCAGAAATAATTGAAAAAAAACATGTTCTTAATATATTTTCCCTTGCTTAGTTCTGCACTCCTGGTATTTATCCTTTTAAAATTCTGTTTTATTCGAGTAAAAAAAAGAACAGAAAAAATATTCTTTCATAGCATACTCTACTCCCCCCCCCCCCTTCCTCCATCCCGCAAAACCCCCTCCCGGGTTCCCCTCCCCCTTCCCAGGTTACCCTTTCCCCTCCCTGGTTTTCTTCCCCCCCCCCCTTCCCCCATCCCGCAAACCACCCTCCTGAGTTCCCCGTCCCCCTTCCCAGCTTACCTTCCCCCCTCCCTGGTTTTCCTCCCCCCCTCCCACGCTTTATTATTTCATTGCCGCTACATTTAGTTTTCAAACAGCTCGCGTGCCACCTATTGAAATATTTTTATGCAAATTTCGTAATGCCAAAGCTCACCAACCAATAAATAAACATATCAAAAAAAGAATTATTCAATTTGGTGCAGTCTTTCGGAAGTTTTACGCGTACATACATTTCGACGATTCATTTTTATGCAAATTTCATAATGCCAGAGCTCACCAGTAGTTTTATTAAAAACTTGTCCTTACAATAACGATAACAACAAAAAAATAATTACCCAATTAGGTGCAGTCGTTCCGAAGTTATGCGCGTACTTACATTTCATCGATTAATTTTTAAACATATTTCAAAATGCCAGAGCTCACCAGTAATTGTGTACAAACTTTGTCCTAACAATAAGGAACGCAACAAAAAAAGAATTATTCAATTACGTGCAGTCGTTCTGAAGTTATGAGCGTACTTACATTTCGGCGAATCATTTTTAAACAAATTTCGTTATGCCAGAGCTCACCAGTAATTTTATTTAGACCTTGTCCTAATAATAACAAAATCTCAACAAAGAAAGAATTGTCCAATTTGGTGCAGTCGCTCGGAAGCTATGCGCATATATAGATTTCGGCGATTAATTTTAAACAAATTTTATAATTCCAGAGCTCACCGGTTGTATTATACAAACCTTGCCCTACCAATAACGAAACCAACCCAAAAAGAATTATCCATTTTGGTTCAGTCGTTCGTGAGCTATAATTTATTTCGTGAGCTATGATACCCGTGGATAATTATTTATCCGTTTATGTAATTTTCAGGGTACCTACCTAGTTCATCAAAATATTCTGAAATAATATTTTATCTATATGGCAAGACAACCGATAAAAGTTGTCATAACCTCCTGAAGCAAAGCCTGAAAATCGAACACCTGCGCTGGTTTAAGAACATTTCCCATACAAATTACGTCAGCCAACGGTGTCATGGCCTGGCTGAAAACCTCAGGTGGTTTTGGATAGTGTTCCATGTTCAGTATTGCAAGGTTGAAGAAAATAAATAAACATTTCAAATATCTACCGATTTAACAGGCTGAGAACGATGTGCATTTTCGATGTTGTTGGATTTTTCGCAAATGTCAGATATAATTGCAAAGTTTGACGCGATATTGTGAAACATTTTAAATGGGAAGCTACACATGTTTTTATTTTAAAAGTTTCTAAATCTTGTGTAATTTATGATTATTAAAGAACATCTCTCGCAAAATGTTTATTTTCTTCGTAATTTACCACCCCGCAAAGGGCCTTTAAAATGTCAATTTTTCTTCGGTATTTGGCAGATCGCCGTTTAATTAATTGGAATAAATTCATAGCAGAAATCAGTTTTGTATGGGAGATTTTCGCTACATCTTTCTCAACTTTTGCGGGCATTTGAAAAGAGATAGATACAATGAATTCGCTTCGAAGGAGAGTAAACCGTGGGGCCTTTGAAATCGGATGAGCTTAGAGATCAATTTGGCTTGCCAAATTTTACCCAATTTTCGCAAGCAAAAGTGACCCGTGAGGTTTCACCCACCCGAGGGGCAAAGTGGTAGCTTTTCCCCTCAAATCGAAAGTGAGTTTTTTCGACCAATGGCGTGAGCGGAAAAAGTGAGCTTTCCCTGACCTATCCCAAAACCAAACAATACTATATACTAGGTTTTGCCCGTTGCAGAAGCAACTGACGGGTTAAAACACTTTGCGATTTGCGTGTGAATGTGGATGAAGCGAGGAGGAGTGTGTGTTAAATTAATTATATGAAGAAACCTGAGGTTACAGTGACTTTGCAACGCATGCCGGGTACCCGTTGTATATAATGTTATAATATAGTGCAGGCATTTGCAAGGCGCTTGCATAATAATGTAGTTTCCCTGAACTTGGAATGGAATACAGTTAAGTTGATCCCGAGGTTACAGTGATGTTGCAACGCATGCCGGGAACCCTTTGTATATAATGTTATAATATAAAACAGGCGTTTGCAAGGCGCTTGTATTATAATGTAGTTTCTCGGAACTTAGAATGGAACCATTACAGTTAAGTTGACCCCGAGGTTACAGCGATCTTGCTACGCATGCCGGGTACCCTTTGTATATAATGTTATAATATAAAGCAGGCGTTTGCAAGGCGCTTGCATTATAATGTAGTTTCCCGGAACTTGGAATGGAACCATTACAGTTAAGTTGACCCCGAGATTACAGTGATGTTGCAACGCATGCCGGGTACCCGTTGTATATAATGTTATAATACATTGCATGCGTTTGCAAGGCGCTTGAATTATAATGTAGTTTCCCGGAACTTGGAATGGAACCATTACAGTTAAGTTGACCCCGAGGTTACAGCGATGTTGCAACGCATGCCGGGTACCCTTTGTATATAATGTTATAATATAAAGCAGGCGTTTGCAAGGCGCTTGTATTATAATGTAGTTTCCAGGAACTTGGAATGGAACCATTACAGTTAAGTTGACCCCGAGGTTACAGTGATCTTGCAACGCATGCCGGGTACCCTTTGTATATAATGTTATAATATAAAGCAGGCGTTTGTAAGGCTCTTGCATTATAATGTAGTTTTCCGGAACTTGGAATGGAACCATTACAGTTAAGTTGACCCCGAGATTACAGTAATGTTGCAACGCATGCCGGGTACCCGTTGTATATAATGTTATAATACAGTGCATGCGTTTGCAAGGCGCTTGAATTATAATGTAGTTTCCCGGAACTTGGAATGGAACCATTACAGTTAAGTTGACCCCGAGGTTACAGTGTTGTTGCAACGCATGCCAGGTACCCGTTGTATATAATGTAATGTAGAAATACAAATCCCCAAAGTTGTCCTTTATTGGATAACCAACTTCTCTGCCATAGGTCACCTCAAGTGGTTCGCTACGTTTGGTGATTTAGTAGGGGTGTCCGGGTTCATGGGGTGAGGTCTGTCTAGGTCTTGGAGGCGGATGTCCAGGACACACTGAACCCCAGATTCCTACCCACCCCTTAAACCCTTTTCCTTCCCAGAACTCTCATCTCCTTCCTTTCCTTAAAAAAAATCCTCCACACAGCATCCCCAAAGATGACATAGGACCTGAGGGAAATTATTTTCCCCACGGCCTCCTGTGCGGAGCTCATGTAAAAAAAAAAAATTAAATGCATATAAATTCACCTTTCCCAAAAAGCCAGAAATAATTGAAAAAAACATGTTCTTAATATATTTTCCCTTGCTTAGTTCTGCACTCCTGGTATTTATCCTTTTAACACTAGAAAGACCGGAGCCTTCATTTTGACGGCAGCCCGAAGTAAAGTGACGATATAATGCTTAATAATTATTGTATTGGTGTGATTTTTTTTAACATTTCATGATTTATGGTTTAACAACTATGGTGAAAAAAAAAGGTACGTGTTAATTACTTTTTGAGATATATAGACTTATACCTACAAAGACCGCCGCCGTCAATGTGACGGTTTGGGCCATAATGCTGAATTTGTTTACAACCTTCTTTACCCAAATTAACAACATACCCATTTCTCCGCATTTATAATAGTACTATTATGTCTGTCTTTTTTTTATTTCGGTACCATTACCATTTACCATTCGAACTCGATCTGTATGTTGATTGGTCTCTGTCACATAATTTACAAAAATTCCCAAAAAATATATCTCTCGCCCAAATTTATTTTATGGCTTGTTGGAGAAAGACAGAGTACACAAATACCAGAGTTGATCCAGCTGCGTTTGCTTCTGAAGAACTGACAGAATCATTTATTGGATAACCAACACGTCTTCTATAGGTCACCCCAAGAGGTTTGCTATGTTTTGTGACTTAGCAGGGGTGCCCGGGTTCATGGGGTTAGGTTTGTCCGGATCTTGGCAGCGGATGCGTCTGCCAAACAACAGCGTGGCAGGCCAGATCGACAGGGAAAGGTTGAGGGTGATCTTTTGACCTCGGCAGCAGGACTCTCAGAACATTGCCTTGCACCGCAGTGGTGGGGACAGATTCATACGTCGGGCACTCTTGAACACACTGAACCCCAGTTTCCCACCCACCCCTCACCTCATTTCCTTTCCAGAACTTATTCTTCTTCCTTTTCCTATAGTTGCCCTCCACACAGCATCCCAAAGGATGACAAATGCCCTGAGGGGAATTATTTTCCTAAGAGCTTTTTTTGTGGAACTAATATAAACGAAATAGAAAAGAAACAGGAAAATAAAACTACTGAAAGACGACAGTGCCAAATTAATAAAAAATATAATAAAAACGAAATAAATAATAGGTGTAATAATTGTAAGAAACCCGTTTGCGGAGAGTGCATTCGATTTTATAAAAAACGTAACAATTCGATATTGTACAAACATAACACCTGCATGTACTAAAATTGCAGCATTTTGCACTCACATGTTTTTTTCCAGGAAGCCCCGAGGAAAAAAACCCTCAGGGCCTATGTCATCTTTGGGGATGCGGTGTGAATTTATGTGTGCATTGGTGTTTTTAGGAAAAGGAAGGAGAGGAAGATCTCGGAAGAAAAAAAGTGTGAGAGATGAATTAATAGGAAAAATTCGTAAATGTATCCAGGAGTGACGGACGAATGAATCCATCCCTCCCACTGCGGTGCATGGCGACGGGATGAGAAAGGTCCTGCTGGAGAGGATTAGATAAGTATCTCCCTCAACAAGTGTTTCCCGACCCGGTCCGCTACGCAGTAGGTGGGCAAACGTATTCACCACCTAGACCCAGAAAAACCTCACCCAATGAACCCAGACACCCCTGCTAAGTCACTAAACGTAGCGAACCGTAGGAGTGTCCTATGGCAGAGGTGCTGGTTATCCAATACATGGTTCCCGGGGCAGCGGTACCCATAATCGCCTCCCAATTTGAAAAAAAGTGATCAGCCGTCAAAGTGACGGTCGTGGTCTTTATAGGTATGGAGCTGTACCCGGTCTTTCTAGTGTTAAAATTTTGTTTTATTCGAGTAAAAAAAAGAACAGAAAAAATATTCTTTCATAGCGTACTCTACCCCCCCCCCCCCCCCTTCCTCCATCCCGCAAAACCCCTCCCGGGTTCCCCTCCCCCTTCCCAGATTACCCTCCCCCCTCCGTGGTTTTTTCCCCCCTCCCGCGCTCATTATTTCATTGCCGTTACATTTGGTTTTCAAACAGCTCGCGTGCCACCTATTGAAATATTTTTATGCAAATTTCGTAATGCCAGAGCTCACCAGCCAATAAACAAACATAACAAAAAAAAAATATTCAATTTTGTGCAGTCTTTCGGAAGTTATACGCGTACATACATTTCGACGATTGATTTTTATGCAAATTTCATAATGCCAGAGCTTACCAGTAGTTTTACAGAAACCTTGTCCTATCAGTAACGAAAACAATAAAAAAAGAATTTTCAGATTCGGTGCATTCGTTCGAAAGTTATACGCATATATACATTTCGGCAATTCATTTTTATACAAATTTCATTATGGCAGATCTCACCGGTATTTTTATGCAAAACCTTGTCCTAACAGTAACGAACCCACCAAAAAAACAATTATTCAATTCGATGCATCCGTTCGAAAGTTATGCGCGTGCAAACATTTCGGCAACCATTTTATACAAATTTCATAATGCCAGTGCTCACCAGAAGATCAATAAAAACCTTATCCTAACAATTACAAACACAAAACAAAAATAATTATCCAATTCGGTGCATGCATTCGAAAGTTATGGGCGTACTTGCATATCGGCGATTCATTTATAATACCTATATCAGTTTCTCAGGCACCTAACGATTTTATAGTTTTTCATACAGTTAAATATTCCTCAGTCAATTTCTGCGCTCCTGGTAGGTACCCTGTAACGTTTATACAGAATGTGCAATGCAATTTTTCACAAAAATGGCGCTTTAATTTTATTTTTATAATTTTATAATATATCAGTTTCTCAGGTACCTACCGATTTTACAGTTTTTCATATAGTTAAACATACGTATGTATAAAGCCGCCGACAGGGCCTAGCAGCAGAAATCTGCCAAACAGAAGTATGTAGACACAATCGGAGACATGCCATCATCAAATTCTCAAAGATTCGTCGCAATGGGATGAACGGTTAACCGTGTATAATTTAATGAAGCTAAAACAACATATTATTATCTCGGTCAATTTCTGCGCTCCTGATACTTTGGATCCATTATTTTACAAAACCTAGGGTTTTTTTTCACAAAAATGGCGCTATAATTCTATTTTTATTATTTAGGAAAACAAATTTGGTCATCGGGATAAGCACCTCATTTTATTTGATTTTATTAAATTTTGTATTAAGTACCTACTTAGTATTTAAATGGTTAATAATATTTCATTTATATGGCAACACAACCGTTAAACTTTGTCTCAACCACCTCAAGCACAGCCTGAAAATCGAACACCTGCGCCCGTTTTAGAACATTTTACATACAAATTACGTCAGGTAACGCTGTCAGGGCCTCGCTGAAAACTTGCGGTGGTTTTGAATAATGTTCCATGCTTAGTGTTGCAAGATTCGAGAAAATTTAATAAAGATTATTAATCACCCTCGTACGAATACAATCAATTTGAAACATGTTCCATAAGTCGTTGAACAACAGCATTTTTTTCGCGCTAGGATCTGCGAACGTTCCAATTTAGATTTCGACACATTTTTGAATTTCTCCAAGGAAAAGCTGCAGTTTTAGATTCTGTCGACAGGCGTCTCCGTGAAAATTGTACCTATTTTTAAACATTAGTTTCAAAATATGACTTTTCCGTGGGTTTTTCGCAAATGTCAGTTTTGAAACGAATATAACAACGATGTTTTTGTGAAAAGTGATAATTACGACGGTCAATTAACCTTTGAAAAACTCTCGTTGACGTAATTTTAATAAATTTTGGCTTCCAAGCGTGATATTTTCGACGAAATCGCATATGCAAGTCGGCCGGTGGGCAAACGAAAAATGAAGAATGACATTTAAAATTTACGTACCTAGCCAAATCAATTTTGTATGGGAGATTTTCGATATATCTTTCTCAACTTTTGCGGGCATTTGAAAAGAGATACACTCCCTTAATCGACTTCGAGGGAAATTGAATCTACAGATGTGCCAATCTCAATGAGCCGAGAGGTCAATTTGGCTTGCCAAATTTTACACAGCGGCCGCAAGCCAAAGTGACCCGTGAGGTTTCACCCACCCGAGGGGCAAAGTGGTCGCTTTTCCCCTCAAATCGAAAGTGAGTTTTGACCCATCACGAACGGCCGCAAGCTAAAGTGACCCTTGTTGTTTCACCCACCCGAGGGGCAGAGTGGTCGTTATTCCCCTCAAATCAAAAGTGACCTTTTCCTGACCAATGGCGTGAGCGGAAAAAGTGAGTTTTCCCTGACCTATCCCAAAACCAAACAATACTATATATACTAGGTTTTGCCCGTTGCAGAAGCAACTGATGGGTTAAAACATTATGCGATTTGACGTGTGAACGTGGATGAAGCGAGGAGGAGTGTGTGTTAAATTAAATATATGAAGAAACCTTAGTTCACAGTGACCTTGCAACGCATGCCGGGTACCCGTTGTATATAATGTTATGTAGTGCAGCGCTTGCATTAAAATGTAATTTGCCAGGAATTGGAATGGAACCATTACAGTTAAGTTGACCCCGAGGTTACAGTGACCTTGCAACGCATGCCGAGTAACCATTATATATCATGTTATATATTGCAGGCACTGGCTTTAAAATGTTATTTCCCGGGAATTGGGATGGAACCATTACAGTTAAGTTGACCCCGAGGTTACAGTGACCTTGCAACGCATGCCGTGTACCCGTTGTATATTATGTTATAAATTGCAGGTGCTTGCATTAAAATTTTATTTCCCGGGAATCGGGATGGAACCATTACAGTTAAGTTGACCCCGAGGTTACAGTGACCTTGCAACGCATGCCGAGTAACCGTTGTATATCATATTATATATTGCAGGCACTTGCTTTAAAATGTTATTTCCCGGGAATCAGGATGGAACCATTACAGTAAAGTTGACCTTGAGGTTACAGTGACCTTGCAACGCATGCCAGGTACCCGTTGTTTATAATGTTATATATTACAGGTGCTTGCATTATAATGTTGTTTTCCGAGATTTGGGATGGAACTATTACAGTTTAATGGACCCCGAGGTTAAAGTGGCCTTGCAACGCATGCCGGGTACCCGCTGTATATAATTTATTTATTTACCTACAAAAAGTCCATTAATCTCCCTCTTATCCTTTCCCTTGTTACCATAATTATTGGAAGGCTTTTGACCTCTCCAGCCAGATTCTCCCAACCCTTCGGCTTGCACCGCAGTGTGAGGAATAGATTCATACGTCCGTCACTCCTGGCCACACTGTCCCCTAGATTCCTAAACACCCCTCAGACCTTTTTCCTTCCCATATCATCTTCTCCTTCCTTTCCCTTAAAAAACCCACCCCACAGCATCCTCAAAGATGACGCAGGCCCCTAGGATTTAGAACGGGCCTTTTCTCGTGTAATTTCATGATGCCAAAGCTCACTATTGTATTCTGAAACTGTATGTATTTGTCTAGATCTTGGTGGCGGATACGTTCGCCCAACCACTGCGTGGCGGGCTGGATCGGAGGAGACTGATTGAGGGAGGCTTTTTATCTCTCCAGCCAGATTCTCTCAACCCTTCGCCTTGCACCGCAGTGTGAGGAATAGATTTATGCGTCCATCACTCCTGGCCACACTGACCCCCAGATTCCTTAACACCCCTCATACCTTTTTCCTTCCCATATCTTCTTCTCCTTCCTTTCCCTTAAAAACCCTCCGCTCAGAATCCTCAAAGATGACATAGGCCCCTAGGGAAATTGTTTTCCTTGGAGTCTCCTGTGTGGAGCTAATGTAAAAAAAAGTTTAACACTGCATAATTTCATCCTGAGTTCTCCCCAAGGTTTCAGTGATCTTGCAACGCATGCCGGGTACCCGTGTTATATAATGTTATGTAGAAATACAAATCACCAAAATTGACCTTTATTGGATAACCAACACCTCTGCTGTAGGTCACCCCAAGTGGTTCGCTACGTTTGGTGATTTAGTAGGGGTGCCCGGGTTCATGGGGTGAGGTGTGTCTAGGTCTTGGAAGCGGATACGTTTGACCAACCACTGCGTGGCAGACTGGATCGGAGGAGACTGATTGAGGGGGGATCTCGACCTCTCCAGCCAGATTCTCCCAATCCTTTGCCATGCACCGCAGTGTGAGGAATAGATTCATAAGTCCGTTACTCCTGGCCACACTGACCCCCAGATTCCTACCCACCTCTCATACCCTTTTCCTTCCCATATCTTCTTCTCCTTCCTTTCCCTTAAAAAAACCCTCCGCACAGCATCCTCAAAGATGACGTAGGCCCCTAGGGAAATTGTTTTCCTTGGAGCCTCCTGTGTGGAGCTAATGTAAAAAAAAGTTTAACACTGCATAATTTCATCCTGAGTTCTCCCCCTAAGGTTTCAGTGATCTTGCAACGCATGCCGGGTACCCGTGTTATATAATGTTATGTAGAAATATAAATCCCCAAAATTGACCTTTATTGGATAACCAACACCTCTGCTGTAGGTCACCCCAAGTGGTTCGCTACGTTTGGTGATTTAGTAGGGGTGCCCGGGTTCATGGGGTGAGGTCTGCCTAGGTCTTGGAGGCGGATGACCAGGACACACTGAACCCCAGACCCCTACCCACCCCTTAAACCCTTTTCCTTCCCAGAACTCTCATCTCCTTCTTTGCCTTAAAAAACCCTTCACCCAGCATCTCCAAAGATGACATGACCCTGAGGGAAATTATTTTCCTCAGGGTCTCCTGTGTTGAGCTCATGTAAAAAAATAATTAAATGCATATAAATTCACCTTTCATTGCCGTTACATTTAGTTTTCAAACAGCTCGCGTGCCACCTATTGAAATATTTTTATGCAAATTTCGTAATGCCAAAGCTCACCAGCCAATAAACAAACATATCAAAAAAAGAATTATTCAATTTGGTGCAGTCTTTCGGAAGTTATACGCGTTCATACATTTCGACGATTCATTTTTATGCAAATTTCATAATGCCAGAGCTCACCAGTAGTTTTATTCAAAACTTGTCCTTACAATAACGATAACAACAAAAAAATAATTACCCAATTAGGTGCAGTCGTTCCGAAGTTATGCGCGTTCTTACATTTCATCGATTAATTTTTAAACATATTTCAAAATGCCAGAGCTCACCAGTAGTTGTATACAATCTTTGTCCTAACAATAAGGATCGCAACAAAAAAAGAATTATTCAATTGCGTGCAGTCGTTCTGAAGTTATGAGCGTACTTACATTTCGGCGAATCATTTTTAAACAAATTTCGTTATGCCAGAGCTCACCAGTAATTTTATTCAAAACTTGTCCTAGTAATAACAAATACAACAACGAAAGAATTATTCAATTTTGTGCATTCGCTCGGAAGCTATGCGCATTTATAGATTTCGGCGATTCATTTTAAACAAATTTTATTATTCCAGAGCTCATCAGTCGTCTTATACAAACCTTGCCCGAACAATAACGAAACCAACTCAAAAAGAATTATCCAATTTGGACCAGTCGTTCATGAGCTATAATTTATAGATGATACCCGTGGATAATTATTTATCCGTTTATGTAATTTTCAGGGTACCTACCTAGTTCATCAAAATATTCTAAAACAATATTTTATCTATATGGCAAGACAACCGATAAAAGTTGTCATAACCACCTCAAGCAAAGCCTGAAAATCGAACACCTGCGCTGGTTTAAGAACATTTCCCATACAAATTACGTCAGCCAACGGTGTCATGGCCTGACTGAAAACCTCAGGTGGTTTTGGATAGTGTTCCATGTTCAGTATTGCAAGGTTGAAGAAAATAAATAAACATTTCAAATATCTACCGATTTAACAGGCTGAGAACGATGTGCATTTTCGATGTTGTTGGATTTTTCGCAAATGTCAGATATAATTGCAAAGTTTGACGCGATATTGTGAAACATTTTAAATGGGAAGCTACACATGTTTTTGTTTTGAAAGTTTCTAAATCTTGTATAATTTATGATTATTAAAAAACATGTCCCGCAGAATGTTTTTTTTCGTTGTATTTTATCACCCCGCAAAGGGCCTTTAAAATGTCATTTTTTCAACGTTATTTTTAGGTCGCCGTTTAATTAATCGGAATAAATTCCTAGCAAAAAATCAGTTTTGTATGGGAGATTTTCGCTACATCTTTCTCAACTTTTCCAGGCATTTGAAAAGAGATAGCAACCCTGAATTCGCTTCGAAGGAGAGTGAACCGTGGGGCCTTTGAAATCGGATGAGCTTAGAGATCAATTTGGCTTGCCAAATTTTACCAAATTTTTGCAAGCCAAAGTGACCCGTGAGGTTTCACCCACCCGAGGGGCAAAGTGGTAGCTTTTCCCCTCAAATCGAAAGTGAGTTTTTTCGACCAATGGCGTGAGCGGAAAAAGTGAGTTTTTTCGACCAATGGCGTGAGCGGAAAAAGTGAGTTTTCCCTGACCTACCACAAAACCAAACAATACTATATATATACTAGCGGGGCCCGTTGCAAAAATGCAACTAACGGGTTAAAAAATTATGCGATTTGCGTGTGAACATGGATGAAGCGAGGAGGAGTGTGTGTTAAAAAATATATGAAGAAACCTGAGGTTGCAGTGACCTTGCAACGCATGCCGGGTACCCGTTGTATATAATGTTATGTAGTGCAGCGCTTGCATTAAAATGTAATTTGCCAGGAATTGGAATGGAACCATTACAGTTAAGTTGACCCCGAGGTTACAGTGATTTTGCAACGCATGCCGGGTACCCTTTGTATATAATGTTATAATGTAAAGCAGGCGTTTGCATTAAAATTTTATTTCCCGGGAGTCGGGATGAAACCATTACAGTAAAGTTGACCCCTAGGTTACAGTGACCTTGCAACGCATACCGGGTACCCGTTGTATATAATGTTATATAGTGCAGGCGCTTGCTTTAAAATGTTATTTCCCGGGAATTGGGATGGAACCATTACAGTTAAGTTGACCCCGAGGTTACAGTGACCTTGCAACGCATTCCGTGTAACCGTTGTATATTATGTTATAAATTGCAGGCGCTTGCATTAAAATTTTATTTCCCGGGAATCGGGATGAAACCATTACAGTAAAGTTGACCCCTAGGTTACAGTGACCTTGCAACGCATGCCGGGTACCCGTTGTATATAATGTTATATAGTGCAGGCGCTTGCATTATAATGTAGTTTCCGGGGACTTGGGATGGAACCATTAGAGTTTAGTTGACCCTGAGGTTAAAGTGGCCTTGCAACGCATGCCGGGTACCCGTAGTATATAATGTTACATATTGCAGGCGCTTGCATTATAATGTAGTTTCCCAGGACTTCGGATGGAAACATTACAGTTTTATTGACCCCGAGGTTAAAGCGGCCTTGCAACGAATGCCGGGTACCCGTTGTATATAATTTTATAAAGTGCATAATTTTATAATGTTGTTTCCCGGGACTTGGTAGGGAACCATTACGGTTTAGTTGACCCCGAAGTTAAAGTGGCCTCGCAACGCATGCCGGGTACCGCAGTTTAGCAGTGCAAAATTTCATTATGCCGGAGCTCACTATTGTAGTTGTATTGTATTTCATTTTGCAAGTGTAAGTACTAAGTAGGTACTTTGTTGTAATATTTCACCAAAACGACGCCATTATGCTGTTGAGCATAAAATAATTTTCACTACAAATAAATTCATTCAATATCATGTTTTGATTTTTAAATGAAAAAAGTCCCCGCAAGTAAGTACCTACCTAGAACACGCGTAATGTATATATATATACAATGTTCAAATAGAACACACTTAAAAATTAAAAAAATAATTAATAAAAAAAATTGACAATTCTTTAAATTTTTCTAGTAAATTTTCAGTTCTATAAAGTTCCGTTCGAGTTCTGTAATTATTTCAGTTTTGTGATGTAACTGGTCTGTAATGATAAAACAATAAAATTTGAGTAGAACCATCACAGAACGTGAAAATTAACTTTAAAAAAGTTCAATTATTCTGTATCATGGAAACAACCTTACCTTAGTATTTATTGCATTAAAACCTAATTCGTTGTGTAGGTACCCATTCAGGTAGGTACCTGCGCATTTCCTTAGATTCCGGCAATCTTAGCTTTTTTCATCATATTTGCAATACTACCGAAATAAGTAGGTACCTACCCCGAATGAAAAACGTGTTAATTTGACTGGCCAGCAAATATTTAAACTTCCGATGGAATCTGTGAGCGCGTTTTTTGATGATTTTTTTTCGGAAAATTTCGAGTTTTGTCAGCCTCTCCTGACGTATTTTATATGAGAATCATATGTTTTATTGGTGTTAAAAGTTGCGGAATCTATCCGGCTATCGTATTTTCAAAAAACATCTAGCCCGGAATCGGTTTTTCGGCGGTAATGTCGTTTTCCGATAAACAACGACCGAAACCGCCGAGAGTTCCGTTTTGTTAGGCTAAAAATTTGACATCTGAGATCCTGACCTATGTCAATAGTCCTATATAGCATTTTCCTTTGTGAAATTAGCGGGTTTTTTCCTAAATTTTTTTTTTCAAACGCCGTCTGTCGGCGGGAAATATAATCGAGTGATTCGAGTAGAGCTTCTAGTTTTCGCCGCCGATTCGTATCGGAGAATAAATCCCTGTATATATTTCATTTTGTCGAAAAAAAATTTCTCCCAGCTTCCTTATTACGATTTGCTTCAACCGAAAGTGACCCGTGAGGTTTCACCCACCCGAGGGGCAAAGTGGTAGCTTTTCCCCTCAAATCGAAAGTGAGTTTTTTCGACCAATGGCGTGAGCGGAAAAAGTGAGTTTTCTCGACCAATGGCGTGAGCGGAAAAAGTGACCTTTTCCCTGACCTACCCCAAAACTGAACATTAATATATACTAGGTTTTGCCCGTTGCAGAAGCAACTGACGGGTTAAGACACTATGCGATTTGACGTGTGAACGTGGATGAAGCGAGGAAGAGTGTGTGTTAAATTAAATATATGAAGAAACCTGAGGTTACAGTGACCTTGCAACGCATGCCGGGTACCCGTTGTATATAATGTTATGTAGTGCAGCGCTTGCATTAAAATGTAATTTCCCAGGAATTGGAATGGAACCATTACAGTTAAGTTGACCCCGAGGTTACAGTGACCTTGCAACGCATGCCGAGTAACCGTTGTATATTATGTTATAAATTGCAGGCGCTTGCATTAAAATTTTATTTCCCGGGAGTCGGGATGAAACCATTACAGTAAAGTTGACCCCTAGGTTACAGTGACCTTGCAACGCATACCGGGTACCCGTTGTATATAATGTTATATAGTGCAGGCGCTTGCTTTAAAATGTTATTTCCCGGGAATTGGGATGGAACCATTACAGTTAAGTTGACCCCGAGGTTACAGTGACCTTGCAACGCATGCCGTGTAACCGTTGTATATTATGTTATAAATTGCAGGCGCTTGCATTAAAATTTTATTTCCCGGGAATCGGGATGAAACCATTACAGTAAAGTTGACCCCTAGGTTACAGTGACCTTGCAACGCATGCCGGGTACCCGTTGTATATAATGTTATATAGTGCAGGCGCTTGCATTATAATGTAGTTTCCGGGGACTTGGGATGGAACCATTAGAGTTTAGTTGACCCTGAGGTTAAAGTGGCCTTGCAACGCATGCCGGGTACCCGTAGTATATAATGTTACATATTGCAGGCGCTTGCATTATAATGTAGTTTCCCAGGACTTCGGATGGAAACATTACAGTTTTATTGACCCCGAGGTTAAAGCGGCCTTGCAACGAATGCCGGGTACCCGTTGTATATAATTTTATAAAGTGCATAATTTTATAATGTTGTTTCCCGGGACTTGGTAGGGAACCATTACGGTTTAGTTGACCCCGAAGTTAAAGTGGCCTCGCAACGCATGCCGGGTACCGCAGTTAAGCAGTGCAAAATTTCATTATGCCGGAGCTCACTATTGTAGTTGTATTGTATTTCATTTTGCAAGAGTAAGTACTAAGTAGGTACTTTGTTGTAATATTTCACCAAAACGACGCCATTATGCTGTTGAGCATAAAATAATTTTCACTACAAATAAATTCATTCAATATCATGTTTTGATTTTTAAATGAAAAAAGTCCCCGCAAGTAAGTACCTACCTAGAACACGCGTAATGTATATATATATACAATGTTCAAATA
Source organism: Limnephilus marmoratus (assembly GCA_917880885.1). Classification (NCBI taxonomy): domain Eukaryota; kingdom Metazoa; phylum Arthropoda; class Insecta; order Trichoptera; family Limnephilidae; genus Limnephilus; species Limnephilus marmoratus. The sequence goes on along the minus strand of OU862932.1, from coordinate 21,548,619 downwards.
GAACACACTTAAAAATAAAAAAAATAATTAATAAAAAAAATTGACAATTCTTTAAATTTTTCTAGTAAATTTTCAGTTCTATAAAGTTCCGTTCGAGTTCTGTAATTATTTCAGTTTTGTGATGTAACTGGTCTGTAATGATAAAACAATAGAATTTGAGTAGAACCATCACAGAACGTGAAAATTAACTTTAAAAAAGTTCAATTATTCTGTATCATGGAAACAACCTTACCTTAGTATTTATTGCATTAAAACCTAATTCGTTGTGTAGGTACCCATTCAGGTAGGTACCTGCGCATTTCCTTAGATTCCGGCAATCTTAGCTTTTTTCATCATATTTGCAATACTACCGAAATAAGTAGGTACCTACCCCGAATGAAAAACGTGTTAATTTGACTGGCCAGCAAATATTTAAACTTCCGATGGAATCTGTGAGCGCGTTTTATGATGATTTTTTTTCGGAAAATTTCGAGTTTTGTCAGCCTCTCCTGACGTATTTTATATGAGAATCATATGTTTTATTGGTGTTAAAAGTTGCGGAATCTATCCGGCTATCGTATTTTCAAAAAACATCTAGCCCGGAATCGGTTTTTCGGCGGTAATGTCGTTTTCCGAAAAACAACGACCGAAACCGCCGAGAGTTCCGTTTTGTTAGGCTAAAAATTTGACATCTGAGATCCTGACCTATGTCAATAGTCCTATATAGCATTTTCCTTTGTGAAATTAGCGGGTTTTTTCCTAAATTTTTTTTTTCAAACGCCGTCTGTCGGCGGGAAATATAATCGAGTGATTCGAGTAGAGCTTCTAGTTTTCGCCGCCGATTCGTATCGGAGAATAAATCCCTGTATATATTTCATTTTGTCGAAAAAAAATTTCTCCCAGCTTCCTTATTACGATTTGCTTCAACCGAAAGTGACCCGTGAGGTTTCACCCACCCGAGGGGCAAAGTGGTAGCTTTTCCCCTCAAATCGAAAGTGAGTTTTTTCGACCAATGGCGTGAGCGGAAAAAGTGAGTTTTCTCGACCAATGGCGTGAGCGGAAAAAGTGACCTTTTCCCTGACCTACCCCAAAACTGAACATTAATATATATATACTTGCGGGGCCCGTTGCAAAAATGCAACTAACGGGTTAAAAAAATATGCGATTTGCGTGTGAACGTGGATGAAGCGAGGAAGAGTGTGTGTTAAATTAAATATATGAAGAAACCTGAAGTTACGGTGACCTTGCAACGCATGCCGGGTACCCGTTGTATATAATGTTATGTAGTGCAGCGATTGCACTAAAATGTAATTTCCCAGGAATGGGAATGGAACCATTACAGTTAAGTTGACCCCGGGGTTACAGTGACCTTGCAACGCATGCCGAGTAACCGTAGTATATCATGTTATATATTGCAGGCACTTGCTTAAAAATGTTATTTCCGGGAATCGGGATGGAACAATTACAGTTAAGTTGACCCCGAGGTTACAGTGACCTTGCAACGCATGCCGGGTACCCGTTGTATATAATGTTATATAGTACAGGCGCTTGCATTATAATGTTGTTTTCCGAGATTTGGAATGGAACCATTACAGTTTAATGGACCCCGATGTTAAAGTGGCCGTGCAACGCATGCCGGGTACCCGCTGTATACAATTTATTTATTTACGGACAAAAAATCCATTAACAATATAAAATACGTCACTAACTTATATCTCCCTCTTATTCTTTCCCTTGTTACCATAATTATTGGAAGGCTTTTGACCTCTCCAGCCAGATTCTTTCAACCCTTCGCCTTGCACCGCAGTGTGAGGAATAGATTCATACGTTCGTCACTCCTGGCCACACTGACCCCCAGATTCCTACCCACTCCTCATACCATTTTCCTTCCCATATCTTCTTCTCCTTCTTTTTCCTTAAAAAACCCTCCACACAGCATCCTCAAAGATGACATAGGCCCCTAGGGAAATTGTTTTCCTCAGTGCCTCCAGTGTGGAGCTAATGTAAAAAAAAGTTTAGCAATGCATACTTTCATGATGCCAAAGCTCACTATTGTGTATAGAAACCAATGAATTGTTCCCGGGGCGGCCATACCAATTCCACGTTGAATGATTATCATAAAGATGCAAAATACAAAAAAACGCTATGTAAATGTAATATTTTTAAAAAAATTATCTCATTCAACCTCTAGTAATTTCATCACATATTTACAAAAAAAAAGCATACGCAATATCATCAGAAGATTCTGAGTCGTTATGTGCAGTAGCCTACTCAGATTCTGAGTAGGTACCTACACATCTGTAAAAAAGAGTAATTAAAAATTTGTAAAATTTAATATATCCGAATGTTAATGAAGCAATCTACGCTTTTTTCCGATGCGTAAAAGAAAAACTTTAGCATTTCATTTGGACAGAAAATAAGATAAAAGTTCTCTCATACCTAGTACCTACTAACACACATAATATATCCGTATTCCTAGTTACCTACGTATTTTTACAAAACAAATAATTGCACCAACCAATATGCATGATTTAATTTCAGTTAAATGTACAGAATAAAAGTTCCAATACACGTAGGCATTTTTACAAAATTCCATCTTTGATTACTTTTCCTTTAATTTTATATCATAATTTTAAAGTTAATAAGTTCCTACTCATAGTGAATATTGTCAATTGAATTAATAAACACTAACATCCCTATGCGGCCACTCTGATTGGCCATCGGAATAGAATTCCAATCTCTCTCCTGATTGGCTGAAAGCTAAAAAAGATAGGGTCCGCCAATATTTCCTTACTCATTTTTAACAAACACAATCTGATGAACAAATTTTTTTTTTTTTTTAAAATCGACCCTTTGATTTTATTTTTTGAAAATCTTATCTATCAAGTGTCTACCTTTCAAATTTAGCAACGCCAATACTATTTTCGTAATAAATAGTTATTCAGAACGAAAAATGTATTGAAATTAAAAAAAAAACTACGTATCTCATTTTGAAAAAAAAATTATACGCTGTGCAAATATTTGTCGCAACGGCCCGACTCCATTTTCTAAAAAAAAATAATAATTAGAAAACATTATTAATATTATTACAAAATTAATCAATATATTTCCAACGGTATTTTTTTTTACCACCCTGCACTTACATTCGCAAACTGGCAATTTTAGTACGAACGCATTAAGTACCTACCTATCCTGTAATAAATAACATTCTATGGCGCCTTTATTTTCTTGATATATTGGCCATCCCGAGTGATTCCTTTTAATATTTAAATGAAAGAACATTCTTTATAAGCCGGTACTTACCTCGAACATACCGGGAAAAATAATATGTAGGTACCTACCTACGCGTTTTCTCAATAAAAATTGCGTCAACATTACGTATTTGGTTACTTTTCTTTAGCACATTTGCAAATGATTCAATAGAACGGTAGGTACCTGCACCGTTATAAATTGCATTTTTTTCATATGGCCAGTAATTCAATACTCTCGGATAATTTGAGAACGCATTTTCGACATGAATTTTTCAGGAAATGTGTGATGTTTGTCAGCTTCTACTGACATATTTTATAAGAGATGCTTATATAATATTGCTATCAAAAGATGCGTATTCCTCTACTCTATTAAATTTTTTAAAAATATCAAAGCTGAAATCGTTTTCTGGGCCGCAATTCCGTATTCCCCAACCGAAACCGCTGAGAGATCCGTTTCGCTAGCATAAACTGACATTTAAAATCTACCATATACCTATCTCAGCATTCGCGAGCATGCGAAAAGAGATGGATTAATCCAGACCTGATTCGATATTCCTAGCATTTTATGAAACTAATGGAAAAAGACATCTCTTGTTTTTTAATGCGAACCTGTCGGTGGGAAGTGTAAGCGAGCCGAATTGAGTGATTTTATTAGAGTTCTAGTTTTTGCCGCCAGTTTTTTTCTTTAAATTTTGTAGGCCAAAAAAGGCTTATGAATGCTGCATTTTCTGCATTTAAATTCTTCACATTTTAATCGCCAGTACCTACCTCGAGTATATATTAACTGGCTGGAAAATTATGCATTGTTGATGATAGATCGATTTCTGCAAATGTCAGAAAAATTTAAATCTTTGACGCGATATAGTGTAACATTTTAAATGGGAAGCTACACATGTTTTTGTTTTAAAAGTTTCTAAATCTTGTATAATTTATGATTATTAACAAACATGTCTCGCAAAATGTTTTTTTTTCGTTGTATTTTATCACCCCGCAAAGGGCCTTTAAAATGTCAATTTTTCTACCATATTTTCCAGATCGCTGTTTAATTAATTGGAATAAATTTCTAGCAAAAAACAGTTTTGTATGGGAGATTTTCGATACATCTTTCTCAACTTTTCCGGGCATTTGAAAAGAGATAGATACAATGAATTCGCTTCGAAGAAGAGTGAACCGTGGGGCCTTTGAAATCGGATGAGCTTAGAGATCAATTTGGCTTGCCAAATTTTTCCCAATTTTCGCAAGCCAAAGTGACCCGTGAGGTTTCACCCACCCGAGGGGCAAAGTGGTAGCTTTTCCCCTCAAATCGAAAGTGAGTTTTTTCGACCAATGGCGTGAGCGGAAAAAGTGAGTTTTCTCGACCAATGGCGTGAGCGGAAAAAGTGACCTTTTCCCTGACCTACCCCAAAACTGAACATTAATATATACTAGGTTTTGCCCGTTGCAGAAGCAACTAACGGGTTAAAAAATTGTGCGATTTGACGTGTGAACGTGGATGAAGCGAGGAGGAGTGTGTGTTAAATTAAATATCAATATCAATCGGATTATTATCAAATTTTCATTGCAATCGGTTAAAGGTTTAGCAATGCATAATTTCATGATGCCAGAGCTCACTTTTGTATACAGAAACCATCGCCGGCATGTGCACATCAAATCCCCAAAATTTCATCGCAATCGGATGAACGGTTTAGCAATGCATAATCTTATGATGCCAGAGCTTACTATTGTATACAAAAACCATCGCGGGCATACACACATCAAATCAAAGGGATGTGCACTTCTAATCCCAAAAGTTTCATCCCAATCGGATGAACGGTTTAGCAATGAGTAATTTTATGATGCCCGAGCTCACTATTTTATGCAGAAAGAATCGAAGGGATGCAGCAATCAAATCCCCAAAGTTTCATCGCAATCGAATGAATGGTTTAGCAAAGCTTAGCGGTTAAACATACTTATATATAAAGCCGCCTGCAGGGTCTAGCAGCAGAAACTTGCCATACAGAAGTATTCAGACTCCATCGCAGGTATGCACACATTAAATCCCCAAAGTTTCATCGCAATCAGACGAATGGTTTAGCAAAGCTTAGCGTTTAAACATACTTACATATAAAGCCGCCCGCAGGGCCTAGCAGCAGAAAACTGCCAAGCTGAAGTATAAAGACACCATTGCAGGCATGCACACATCAAATCCTTAAAGTTTCATTGCAATCGGATGAATGGTTTGGCAAAGTTTAGCGTTTAAACATACTCATATATAAAGCCGCCCACAGGGCCTAGCAGCAGAAACCTGCCAAACAGAAGTATATAAACACCATTGCAGGCATGCACACATCAAATCACCAAAGTTTCATCGCAATCGAATGAATGGTTTGGCAAAGCTTAGCGTTTAAACATACCCATACATAAAGCCGCCCGCAGGGCCTAGCAGATGAAATCTGCCAAGCTGAAGTATAAAGACACCATTGCAGGCATGGACACATCAAATCCTTAAAGTTTCATCGCAATCGGATGAATGGTTTGGCAAATCTTAGCGTTTAAACATACTTATTTATAAAGCCGCCCGCAGGGCCTAGCAGCAGAAACCTGCCAAGCTGATGTATAAAGACACCATTGCAGGTATGCACACATCAAATCCTTAAAGTTTCATCACAATCGGATGAATGGTTTGGCAAATCTTAGCGTTTAAACATAATTATATATAAAGCCGCCAGCAGGGCCTAGCAGCAGAAATCTGCCAAAGAGAAGTATATATACATCATTGGAGGCATGCACATATCAACTTTCCATAATTTCATCGCAATCGGATGAATGGTTTGGCAAAGCTTAGCGTTTAAACATACTTACATATAAAGCCGCCCGCAGGGCCTAGCAGCTGAAATCTGCCAAGCTGAAGAATAAAGACACCATTGCAGGCATGCACACATCAAATCCTTAAAGTTTCATCGAAATCGGATGAATGGTTTGGCAAAGCTTAGCGTTTAAACATATTCATATATAAAGCCGCCCGCAGGGCCTAGCAGCAGAAATCTGCCAAGCTGAAGTATAACGACACCATTGCAGGCATGCACACATCCAATTCTTGAAGTTTCATCGCAATCGGATGAATGGTTTGGCAAATCTTAGCGTTTAAACATAATTATATATAAAGCCGCCCACAGGGCCTAGCAGCAGAAACCTGCCAAACAGAAGTATATTTACATCATTGGAGGCATGCACACATCAAATCCTTAAAGTTTCATCGCAAACGGATGAATGGTTTGGCAAAGCTTAGCGTTTAAACATACTTACATATAAAGCCGCCCGGAGGGCCTAGCAGCTGAAATCTGCCAAGCTGAAGTATAAAAACACTATTGCAGGCATGCACACATCAAATCCTTAAAGTTTCATCGCAATCGGATGAATGGTTTGGCAAAGCTTAGCGTTTAAACATAATTATATATAAAGCCGCCCACAGGGCCTAGCAGCAGAAACCTGCCAAGCTGATGTATAAAGACACCATTGCAGGCATGCACACATCAAATCCTTAAAGTTTCATCACAATCGGATGAATGGTTTGGCAAATCTTAGCGTTTAAACATAATTATATATAAAGCCGCCCACAGGGCCTAGCAGCAGAAACCTGCCAAAGAGAAGTATATATACATCATTGGAGGCCTGCACACATCAACTTTCCATAGTTTCATCGCAATCGGATGAATGGTTTGGCAAAGCTTAGCGTTTAAACATACTTACATATAAAGCCGCCCGCAGGGCCTAGCAGCTGAAATCTGCCAAGCTGAAGAATAAAGACACCATTGCAGGCATGCACACAACAAATCCTTAAAGTTTCATCGAAATCGGATGAATGGTTTGGCAAAGCTTAGCGTTTAAACATATTCATATATAAAGCCGCCCGCAGGGCCTAGCAGCAGAAATCTGCCAAGCTGAAGTATAACGACACCATTGCAGGCATGCACACATCAAATTCTTGAAGTTTCATCGCAATCGGATGAATGGTTTGGCAAATCTTAGCGTTTAAACATAATTATATATAAAGCCGCCCACAGGGCCTAGCAGCAGAAACCTGCCAAACAGAAGTATATTTACATCATTGGAGGCATGCACACATCAAATCCTTAAAGTTTCATCGCAAACGGATGAATGGTTTGGCAAAGCTTAGCGTTTAAACATACTTACATATAAAGCCGCCCGCAGGGCCTAGCAGCTGAAATCTGCCAAGCTGAAGTATAAAAACACCATTGCAGGCATGCACACATCAAATCCTTAAAGTTTCATCGCAATCGGATGAATGGTTTGGCAAAGCTTAGCGTTTTAACATAATTATATATAAAGCCGCATACAGGGCCTAGCAGCAGAAACCTGCCAAGCTGAAGTGTAAAAACACCATTGCAGGCATGCACACATCAAATTCTTGAAGTTTCATCGCAATCGGATGAATGGTTTGGCAAATCTTAGCGTTTAAACATACTTACATATAAAGCCGCCCGCAGGGCCTAGCAGCTGAAATCTGCCGAGCTGAAATATAAAGACACCATTGCAGGCATGCTCACATCAAATCCTAAAAGTTTCATCGCAATACGATGAACGGTTAGCCATGCATAATTTCATGATGCCAGAACGTAGTACAGAATTCCTATGTTTATATTTCACAAAAATTGCGCTATAATTTTTTTTTAAATATTTACGAAAAAAAAAATCTTGAAACTGAATTTTAGCGCATTAAAAAAATAATATTATGAATCCTGAATTCAAGCAAAAGCCATCGTCAAATCAGTAATCCAACCAATATAACGTCATCAAGCTTAAATACAAAAAAAAATCATTTTATAATGGCCGTCGCCATGCCCAAATACGCTCAGCCAATAAAAATGAAAAATAAAACATTTAATAATGGCCGTCGCCACGCCCAAATACGCTCAGCCAATAAAAATTAAAAATAAAACATTTAATAATGGCCGTCGCCACGCCCAAATACCGTCAGCCAATCAGGGGGCCTCTAGTAATACGGCACCCCTAATGTCGTTTTGATTGGTTGGAGTTCCCAGCCAATCACGTTCCAGCCAATCAGCGGGCTTCGGGTAAATTTCCTAAATCGCAGGTAGTTCAGGATTGAAGTTATTTTTAAAAACAATTTAAAAAAATTTAAATTAACTCTGCGTTTTAAAAAAAATATTTTTTAAACCCTTTTTTTTTGGAATTGACATTTTTTATGTATCAATCTTTTGAATTCATTGACACACATGCTCTTTTATTAATAAATGTATATTTTATTATGAGAAATGTTTGAAAAACTAAAAAATTATTCACATCTTCATTTCAGATATGAATCTGCTCTTCCCAAATCTTAATGCGACTGTCCGAATCGATTTTCTGTAACAAAAAAAAAAAAAAATCAAAAGTCAGAAATAATAAAGAAAAAAAAATTAATAATTTTTCGAGCGGTCTCTTTTTAATCACCCTCAAAACGACAATAAAGAATGAAACTGCCCGTGGAATTCTGCCTACACGATGCATAATTTTCTTACTCCAATTTCGAACGTTTTAATTTGAAATTTTTGATAGAAATTTGATTTTTTCTAACGAAAAGCTTTGCTTCTCGACTCTGCCGATAGGTGGCTCCGTTAAAAGTATACATTTTTTTTAAACATTAGTTTCAATACTCGACTTTTATGTTGTTTTTTTGCACACGTCAGTTTTCAAATGAATATTACAACGATGTTTTTGAGAAAAGTGATAATTATGACGGTCAATTGACCTTTGAAAAACTCTTGTTGACGGAATTTCACTAAATTTTGGCTTCCAAGCGTGATATTTTCGACAAAATCGCGTATGCCAGTCGGCCGGTGGGAAAACGAAAAATGAAAGATGACATTTAAAATCTGCGTACCTAGCGAAATCAGTTTTGTATGGGAGATTTTCGCTACATCTTTCTCAACTTTTGCGGGCATTTGAAAAGAGATAGATACAATGAATTCGCTTCGAAGGAGAGTAAACCGTGGGGCCTTTGAAATCGGATGAGCTTAGAGATCAATTTGGCTTGCCAAATTTTACCAAATTTTCGCAAGCCAAAGTGACCCGTGAGGTTTCACCCACCCGAGGGGCAGAGTGGTCGCTTTTCCCCTCAAATCGAAAGTGAGCTTTGACCCTTACCAAACGGCCGCGAGCCAAAGTGACCCTTGTCGTTTCACCCACCCGAGGGGCAGAGTGGTCGCTTTTCCCCTCAAATCAAAAGTGAGGTTTTTCCCGACCTACCCCAAAACTGTGCATTAATATATATACTAGCTGGGCCCGTTGCAGAAGCAACTAACGGGTTAAAACACTATGCGATTTGACGTGTGAACGTGGATGAAGCAAGGAGGAGTGTGTGTTAAATAAATATATGAAGAAACCTGAGGTTACAGTGACCTTGCAACGCATGCCGGGTACCCGTTGTTTATAATGTTATAATATAGTGCAGGCATTTGCAAGGCGCTTGCATAATAATGTAGTTTCCCTGAACTTGGAATGGAACCATTACAGTTATGTTGACCCCAAGGTTACAGTGATGTCGCAACGCATGCCGGGTACCCTTTGTATATAATGTTTTAATATAAATCAGGCGTTTGCAAGGCGCTTGTATTATAATGTAGTTTCCCGGAACTTGGAATGTAACCATTACAGTTAAATTGACCCCGAGGTTACAGTGATCTTGCAACGCATGCCGGGTACCCGTTGTATATAATATTATAATAAAGTGCAGGCGTTTGCAAGGCGCTTGCATTATAATGTAGTTTATTGGAACTTGGAATGGAACCATTACAGTTAAGTTGACCCCGAGGTTACAGTGATCTTGCAACGCATGCCGGGTACCCTTTGTATATAATGTTATAATATAAAGCAGGCGTTTGTAAGGCGCTTACATTATAATGTAGTTTCCCGGAACTTGGAATGGAACCATTACAGTTAAGTTGACCCCGAGATTACAGTGATGTTGCAACGCATGCCGGGTACCCGTTGTATATAATGTAATATAGAAATACAAATCCCCAAAGTTGTCCTTTATTGGATAACCAACACGTCTGCCATAGGTCACCTCAAGTGGTTCGCTAGGTTTGGTGATATAGTAGGGGTGCCCGGGTTCATGGGGTTAGGTCTGTCTAGGTCTTAGAGGCGGATGACCAGGACACACTGAACCCCAGATTCCTACCCACCCCTTAAACCCTTTTCCTTCCCAGAACTCTCATCTCCTTCCTTTCCTAAAAAAAATCCTCCACACAGCATCCCCAAAGAAGACATAGGCCCTGAGGGAAATTATTTTCCTCACGGCCTCCTGTGTGGAGCTCATGTTAAAAAAAAATAATTAAATGCATATAAATTCACCTTTCCTGTCTATGTCAGTCTTAAATGATGACCTACATAGTACCCTTGGATGGTGAAAGCCAGAAATAATTGAAAAAAAAACATGTTCTTAATATTTTTTCCCTTGCTTAGTTCTGCACTCCTGGTATTTATCCTTTTTTACATGAGCTCCACACAGAAGACCCCGAGGAAAATAATTTCCCTCAGGGTAATCTCATCTTTGTAGATATTGGGTTGAGGGTTTTTTAAGGCAAAGAAGGCGAGGAGAGCAACGCTCAGTGGTTAAACATACGTATGTATAAGGCCACCCGCAGGGCCTAGCAGCTGAAACCTGTCAAACAGAAGTATCTAGTCGCCATCGGAGGCATGCACACATCAAATTCCCAAAGTTTCATCGCAATCGGATGAACGGTTTAGCAATGCATAATTTCATGATGCCAGAGCTCACCATTTTATACATTAAGAATCGAAGGTCCCCAAAGTTTCATCGGAATCGAAGAAGAATTAACACAGAACGTGAAAATTAACTTAAAAAAAGTATGCTTTTACCTGCATAATTTAGCAAAAAATTGACCATGTTAAGATATTTAAATTTATTAATTTTCATAACGTTGCTTGAAATGGCTTTTGCCGTTTTTGGTGACCAGATCTGAATAGCCAGGTACTTCCCCACCTTCCTCGTCTCCATCTCCTTCCCCTCCCCACTACCTTTAGCCTCACAACATACCCCAACTGGGGATGCCATAGTTTCACTGACTTCAGTAGTTGGGACTCTTGTGCCGTATTATCATTAAAATTTAGTTAATAATGTATAAAACAATTAATTTCCGTACAATTTTCAAGTACCTACACCATTTGAAAAAAAAAATTGTACCATCTTTGCTATTAAATTTACACAATATATTAATTTTTCATTAATTCGTCAACAACGTTCCCTCATAAGTAGGTACTGGCCATTACTGGTATTATTATTTGAGAATGTCCAAAAAGAACGAAACTTTACCTACACATTCATAAATGAAAAATATTTTGATAGGTTCTTTCAAAAAAATTTAATAATTCTCCAAAATTTTCAATTAATTTTCACGTTCTGTGAAAGTTATTTTAAAGTTCTGTAATTGTTTCAGTTTTGTGGTGCAACTGGATAAAATGATATAACATCAGAACTCGAATAGAACTTACGCAGAACGTTAGAATTAACTTTAAAGAAATGTTGAATTCTTCAATTTTATTGCAACAACCCGGCATCCAATGTAAGTACCTACATAATTCGTCTAGGTACCTACTCATTTTCGCAAAAAAACCACGGTAGTAAATCGGTAAGCCGGTAGGTAGGTACCTAAGCACTTATTTCCATCACTAAGTTGCATGGTTTATCTGTGTGTTCTAAATAACAGGGTCCGCCAAAACTGCGTTACTCATTTTTGGTAAAAATAAATTGATTAAATAATAATATTTTTTTAAAAATAAAAATAAAATCGTCTTTTTTTTTAAATATTTTTCTAGAAATGACATCGGTCAAACATCCAACTTTTAAATTCACGAACGCGCATACTACTTTCGTAATAAATAATTATTCACAACGATACATGTATGGAAAAAAACGGAAATTCTAAGCATCGTCATTTGAGAAATGTTTCTACGCCGCTCAAACGTTAGTCGTGAAGGCCCGACTATATTTTCGAAAAAAAAAATATCAAGAAAATTATCATTCAAAATAATTAAAAAAATAATTATTATATTTCGAGCAGTATTTTTTTTACCACCGTGTACCGGCATAATAACGATTCATGATTGATGAAATTCGATTTTAAAACCTGCTAACAACGCCAATTTAAGACACTCCAATTTTGTTTCGCGTTCGAATTTGAATTTTAGTCTATTTTTAAATTTTTCTAATGAAATGTTTTAATTCTATGTCCTGTCGACTGGCGGCGCCGTGAAAACAGTACATAATTTTAAAGATTAGTTTCAATACTCGACTTTTATGTTGTTTTTTTGCACATGTCAGTTTTGAAACGAATATTACAACGATGTTTTTGAGAAAAGTGATAATTACGACGGTCAATTGACCTTTGAAAAACTCTTGTTGACGGAATTTCACTAAATTTTGGCTTCCAAGCGTGATATTTTCGACAAAATCGCGTATGCCAGTCGGCCGGTGGGAAAACGAAAAATGAAAGATGACATTTAAAATCTGCGTACCTAGCGAAATCAGTTTTGTATGGGAGATTTTCGCTACATCTTTCTCAACTTTTGCAGGCATTTGAAAAGAGATAGATACAATGAATTCGCTTCGAAGAAGAGTGAACCGTGGGGCCTTTGAAATCGGATGAGCTTAGAGATCAATTTGGCTTGCCAAATTTTACCAAATTTTTGCAAGCCAAAATGACCCGTGAGGTTTCACCCACCCGAGGGGCAGAGTGGTCGCTTTTCCCCTCAAATCGAAAGTGAGGTTTTCCGTGACCTTTCCCAAAAGTGAACAATACTATATAACTAGCTGGGCCCGTTGCAGAAGCAACTAACGGGTTAAAACACTATGCGATTTGACGTGTGAACGTGGATGAAGCAAGGAGGAGTGTGTGTTAAATAAATATATGAAGAAACCTGAGGTTACAGTGACCTTGCAACGCATGCCGGGTACCCGTTGTTTATAATGTTATAATATAGTGCAGGCATTTGCAAGGCGCTTGCATAATAATGTAGTTTCCCTGAACTTGGAATGGAACCATTACAGTTATGTTGACCCCAAGGTTACAGTGATGTCGCAACGCATGCCGGGTACCCTTTGTATATAATGTTTTAATATAAATCAGGCGTTTGCAAGGCGCTTGTATTATAATGTAGTTTCCCGGAACTTGGAATGTAACCATTACAGTTAAATTGACCCCGAGGTTACAGTGATCTTGCAACGCATGCCGGGTACCCGTTGTATATAATATTATAATAAAGTGCAGGCGTTTGCAAGGCGCTTGCATTATAATGTAGTTTATTGGAACTTGGAATGGAACCATTACAGTTAAGTTGACCCCGAGGTTACAGTGATCTTGCAACGCATGCCGGGTACCCTTTGTATATAATGTTATAATATAAAGCAGGCGTTTGTAAGGCGCTTGCATTATAATGTAGTTTCCCGGAACTTGGAATGGAACCATTACAGTTAAGTTGACCCCGAGATTACAGTGATGTTGCAACGCATGCCGGGTACCCGTTGTATATAATGTAATATAGAAATACAAATCCCCAAAGTTGTCCTTTATTGGATAACCAACACGTCTGCCATAGGTCACCTCAAGTGGTTCGCTAGGTTTGGTGATATAGTAGGGGTGCCCGGGTTCATGGGGTTAGGTCTGTCTAGGTCTTAGAGGCGGATGACCAGGACACACTGAACCCCAGATTCCTACCCACCCCTTAAACCCTTTTCCTTCCCAGAACTCTCATCTCCTTCCTTTCCTAAAAAAAATCCTCCACACAGCATCCCCAAAGAAGACATAGGCCCTGAGGGAAATTATTTTCCCCACGGCCTCCTGTGTGGAGCTCATGTAAAAAAAAAATAATTAAATGCATATAAATTCACCTTTCCTGTCTATGTCAGTCTTAAATGATGACCTACATAGTACCCTTGGATGGTGAAAGCCAGAAATAATTGAAAAAAAAACATGTTCTTAATATTTTTTCCCTTGCTTAGTTCTGCACTCCTGGTATTTATCCTTTTTTACATGAGCTCCACACAGAAGACCCCGAGGAAAATAATTTCCCTCAGGGTAATCTCATCTTTGTAGATATTGGGTTGAGGGTTTTTTAAGGCAAAGAAGGCGAGGAGAGCAACGCTCAGTGGTTAAACATACGTATGTATAAGGCCACCCGCAGGGCCTAGCAGCTGAAACCTGTCAAACAGAAGTATCTAGTCGCTATCGGAGGCATGCACACATCAAATTCCCAAAGTTTCATCGCAATCGGATGAACGGTTTAGCAATGCATAATTTCATGATGCCAGAGCTCACCATTTTATACATTAAGAATCGAAGGTCCCCAAAGTTTCATCGGAATCGAAGAAGAATTAACACAGAACGTGAAAATTAACTTAAAAAAAGTATGCTTTTACCTGCATAATTTAGCAAAAAATTGACCATGTTAAGATATTTAAATTTATTAATTTTCATAACGTTGCTTGAAATGGCTTTTGCCGTTTTTGGTGACCAGATCTGAATAGCCAGGTACTTCCCCACCTTCCTCGTCTCCATCTCCTTCCCCTCCCCACTACCTTTAGCCTCACAACATACCCCAACTGGGGATGCCATAGTTTCACTGACTTCAGTAGTTGGGACTCTTGTGCCGTATTATCATTAAAATTTAGTTAATAATGTATAAAACAATTAATTTCCGTACAATTTTCAAGTACCTACACCATTTGAAAAAAAAAATTGTACCATCTTTGCTATTAAATTTACACAATATATTAATTTTTCATTAATTCGTCAACAACGTTCCCTCATAAGTAGGTACTGGCCATTACTGGTATTATTATTTGAGAATGTCCAAAAAGAACGAAACTTTACCTACACATTCATAAATGAAAAATATTTTGATAGGTTCTTTCAAAAAAATTTAATAATTCTCCAAAATTTTCAATTAATTTTCACGTTCTGTGAAAGTTATTTTAAAGTTCTGTAATTGTTTCAGTTTTGTGGTGCAACTGGATAAAATGATATAACATCAGAACTCGAATAGAACTTACGCAGAACGTTAGAATTAACTTTAAAGAAATGTTGAATTCTTCAATTTTATTGCAACAACCCGGCATCCAACGTAAGTACCTACATAATTCGTCTAGGTACCTACTCATTTTCGCAAAAAAACCACGGTAGTAAGTCGGTAAGCCGGTAGGTAGGTACCTAAGCACTTATTTCCATCACTAAGTTGCATGGTTTATCTGTGTGTTCTAAATAACAGGGTCCGCCAAAACTGCGTTACTCATTTTTGGTAAAAATAAATTGATTAAATAATAATATTTTTTTTAAAATAAAAATAAAATCGTCTTTTTTTAAATATTTTTCTAGAAATGACATCGGTCAAACATCCAACTTTTAAATTCACGAACGCGCATACTACTTTCGTAATAAATAATTATTCACAACGATACATGTATGGAAAAAAACTGAAATTCTAAGCATCGTCATTTGAGAAATGTTTCTACGCCGCTCTAACGTTAGTCGTGAAGGCCCGACTATATTTTCGAAAAAAAAAATATCAAGAAAATTATCATTCAAAATAATTAAAAAAATAATTATTATATTTCGAGCAGCATTTTTTTTACCACCGTGTACCGGCATAATAACGATTCATGAATGATGAAATTCGATTTTAAAACCTGCTAACAACGCCAATTTAAGACACTCCAATTTTGTTTCGCGTTCGAATTTGAATTTTAGTCTATTTTTAAATTTTTCTAATGAAATGTTTTAATTCTATGTCCTGTCGACTGGCGGCGCCGTGAAAACAGTACATAATTTTAAAGATTAGTTTCAATACTCGACTTTTATGTTGTTTTTTTGCACATGTCAGTTTGTCAAACGAATATAACAACGATGTTTTTGAGAAAAGTGATAATTACGACGGTCAATTGACCTTTGAAAAACTCTTGTTGACGGAATTTCACTAAATTTTGGCTTCCAAGCGTGATATTTTCGACAAAATCGCGTATGCCAGTCGGCCGGTGGGAAAACGAAAAATGAAAGATGACATTTAAAATCTGCGTACCTAGCGAAATCAGTTTTGTATGGGAGATTTTCGCTACATCTTTCTCAACTTTTGCAGGCATTTGAAAAGAGATAGATACAATGAATTCGCTTCGAAGAAGAGTGAACCGTGGGGCCTTTGAAATCGGATGAGCTTAGAGATCAATTTGGCTTGCCAAATTTTACCAAATTTTTGCAAGCCAAAGTGACCCGTGAGGTTTCACCCACCCGAGGGGCAGAGTGGTCGCTTTTCCCCTCAAATCGAAAGTGAGGTTTTCCGTGACCTTTCCCAAAAGTGAACAATACTATATATACTAGGTTTTGCCTGTTGCAGAAGCAACTGACGGGTTAAAACACTTTGCGATTTGCGTGTGAATGTGGATGAAGCGAGGAGGAGTGTGTGTTAAATTAATTATATGAAGAAACCTGAGGTTACAGTGACTTTGCAACGCATGCCGGGTACCCGTTGTATATAATGTTATAATATAGTGCAGGCATTTGCAAGGCGCTTGCATAATAATGTAGTTTCCCTGAACTTGGAATGGAATACAGTTAAGTTGATCCCGAGGTTACAGTGATGTTGCAACGCATGCCGGGAACCCTTTGTATATAATGTTATAATATAAAACAGGCGTTTGCAAGGCGCTTGTATTATAATGTAGTTTCTCGGAACTTAGAATGGAACCATTACAGTTAAGTTGACCCCGAGGTTACAGCGATCTTGCAACGCATGCCGGGTACCCTTTGTATATAATGTTATAATATAAAGCAGGCGTTTGCAAGGCGCTTGCATTATAATGTAGTTTCCCGGAACTTGGAATGGAACCATTACAGTTAAGTTGACCCCGAGATTACAGTGATGTTGCAACGCATGCCGGGTACCCGTTGTATATAATGTTATAATACAATGCATGCGTTTGCAAGGCGCTTGAATTATAATGTAGTTTCCCGGAACTTGGAATGGAACCATTACAGTTAAGTTGACCCCGAGGTTACAGCGATATTGCAACGCATGCCGGGTACCCTTTGTATATAATGTTATAATATAAAGCAGGCGTTTGCAAGGCGCTTGTATTATAATGTAGTTTCCAGGAACTTGGAATGGAACCATTACAGTTAAGTTGACCCCGAGGTTACAGTGATCTTGCAACGCATGCCGGGTACCCTTTGTATATAATGTTATAATATAAAGCAGGCGTTTGTAAGGCGCTTGCATTATAATGTAGTTTTCCGGAACTTGGAATGGAACCATTACAGTTAAGTTGACCCCGAGATTACAGTAATGTTGCAACGCATGCCGGGTACCCGTTGTATATAATGTTATAATACAGTGCATGCGTTTGCAAGGCGCTTGAATTATAATGTAGTTTCCCGGAACTTGGAATGGAACCATTACAGTTAAGTTGACCCCGAGGTTACAGTGTTGTTGCAACGCATGCCAGGTACCCGTTGTATATAATGTAATGTAGAAATACAAATCCCCAAAGTTGTCCTTTATTGGATAACCAACTTCTCTGCCATAGGTCACCTCAAGTGGTTCGCTACGTTTGGTGATTTAGTAGGGGTGTCCGGGTTCATGGGGTGAGGTCTGTCTAGGTCTTGGAGGCGGATGTCCAGGACACACTGAACCCCAGATTCCTACCCACCCCTTAAACCCTTTTCCTTCCCAGAACTCTCATCTCCTTCCTTTCCTTAAAAAAAATCCTCCACACAGCATCCCCAAAGATGACATAGGACCTGAGGGAAATTATTTTCCCCACGGCCTCCTGTGCGGAGCTCATGTAAAAAAAAAAAATTAAATGCATATAAATTCACCTTTCCCAAAAAGCCAGAAATAATTGAAAAAAACATGTTCTTAATATATTTTCCCTTGCTTAGTTCTGCACTCCTGGTATTTATCCTTTTAAAATTTTGTTTTATTCGAGTAAAAAAAAGAACAGAAAAAATATTCTTTCATAGCGTACTCTACCCCCCCCCCCCCCTTCCTCCATCCCGCAAAACCCCTCCCGGGTTCCCCTCCCCCTTCCCAGATTACCCTCCCCCCTCCGTGGTTTTTTCCCCCCCTCCCGCGCTCATTATTTCATTGCCGTTACATTTGGTTTTCAAACAGCTCGCGTGCCACCTATTGAAATATTTTTATGCAAATTTCGTAATGCCAGAGCTCACCAGCCAATAAACAAACATAACAAAAAAAAAATCAATTTTTTGCAGTCTTTCGGAAGTTATACGCGTACATACATTTCGACGATTGATTTTTATGCAAATTTCATAATGCCAGAGCTTACCAGTAGTTTTATAGAAACCTTGTCCTATCAGTAACGAAAGCAATAAAAAAAGAATGTTCAGATTCGGTGTATTCGTTCGAAAGTTATACGCATATATACATTTCGGCAATTCATTTTTATACAAATTTCATTATGGCAGATCTCACCGGTATTTTTATGCAAAACCTTGTCCTAACAGTAACGAACCCACCAAAAAAACAATTATTCAATTCGATGCATCCGTTCGAAAGTTATGCGCGTGCAAACATTTCGGCAACCATTTTATACAAATTTCATAATGCCAGTGCTCACCAGAAGATCAATAAAAACCTTATCCTAACAATTACAAACACAAAACAAAAATAATTATCCAATTCGGTGCATGCATTCGAAAGTTATGGGCGTACTTGCATATCGGCGATTCATTTATAATATATCAGTTTCTCAGGTACCTAACGATTTTATAGTTTTTCATACAGTTAAATATACCTCAGTCAATTTCTGCGCTCCTGGTAGGTACCCTGTAACGTTTATACAGAATGTGCAATGCAATTTTTCACAAAAATGGCGCTTTAATTTTATTTTTATAATTTTATAATATATCAGTTTCTCAGGTACCTACCGATTTTACAGTTTTTCATGTAGTTAAACATACGTATGTATAAAGCCGCCGACAGGGCCTAGCAGCAGAAATCTGCCAAACAGAAGTATGTAGACACAATCGGAGACATGCCATCATCAAATTCTCAAAGATTCGTCGCAATGGGATGAACGGTTAACCGTGTATAATTTAATGAAGCTAAAACAACATATTATTATCTCGGTCAATTTCTGCGCTCCTGATACTTTGGATCCATTATTTTACAAAACCTAGGGTTTTTTTTCACAAAAATGGCGCTATAATTTTATTTTTATTATTTAGGAAAACAAATTTGGTCATCGGGATAAGCACCTCATTTTATTTGATTTTATTAAATTTTGTATTAAGTACCTACTTAGTATTTAAATGGTTAATAATATTTCATTTATATGGCAACACAACCGTTAAACTTTGTCTCAACCACCTCAAGCACAGCCTGAAAATCGAACACCTGCGCCCGTTTTAGAACATTTTACATACAAATTACGTCAGGTAACGCTGTCAGGGCCTCGCTGAAAACTTGCGGTGGTTTTGAATAATGTTCCATGCTTAGTGTTGCAAGATTCGAGAAAATTTAATAAAGATTATTAATCACCCTCGTACGAATACAATCAATTTGAAACATGTTCCATAAGTCGTTGAACAACAGCATTTTTTTCGCGCTAGGATCTGCGAACGTTCCAATTTAGATTTCGACACATTTTTGAATTTCTCCAAGGAAAAGCTGCAGTTTTAGATTCTGTCGACAGGCGTCTCCGTGAAAATTGTACCTATTTTTAAACATTAGTTTCAAAATATGACTTTTCCGTGGGTTTTTCGCAAATGTCAGTTTTCCAACAAATATTACGACGATGTTTTTGTGAAAAGTGATAATTACGACGGTCAATTAACTTTTGAAAAACTCTCGTTGACGTAATTTTAATAAATTTTGGCTTCCAAGCGTGATATTTTCGACGAAATCGCATATGCAAGTCGGCCGGTGGGCAAACGAAAAATGAAGAATGACATTTAAAATTTATGTACCTAGCCAAATCAATTTTGTATGGGAGATTTTCGCTATATCTTTCTCAACTTTTCCATGCATTTAAAAAGAGATACACTCCCTTAATCGGCCTTGAGGGAAAGTGAATCTACAGATGTGCCAATCTCGATGAGCCGAGAAGTCAATTTGGCTTGCCAAATTTTAAAAACGGTCGCAAGCCAAAGTGACCCGTGAGGTTTCACCCACCCGAGGGGCAAAGTGGTCGCTTTTCCCCTCAAATCGAAAGTGAGTTTTGACCCATCACGAACGGCCGCAAGCTAAAGTGACCCTTGTTGTTTCACCCACCCGAGGGGCAGAGTGGTCGTTATTCCCCTCAAATCAAAAGTGACCTTTTCCTGACCAATGGCGTGAGCGGAAAAAGTGAGTTTTCCCTGACCTATCCCAAAACCAAACAATACTATATACTAGCGGGGCCCGTTGCAAAAATGCAACTAACGGGTTAAAAAATTATGCGATGTGCGTGTGAACGTGGATGAAGCGAGGAGGAGTGTGTGTTAAATTAAATATATAAAGAAACCTGAGGTTACAGTGACCTTGCAACGCATGCCGGGTACCCATTGTTTATAATGTTATAATATAGTGCAGGCATTTGCAAGGCGCTTGCCTAATAATGTAGTTTCCCTGAACTTGGAATGGAACCATTACAGTTATGTTGACCCCAAGGTTACAGTGATGTTGCAACGCATGCCGGGTACCCTTTGTATATAATGTTTTAATATAAAGCAGGCGTTTGCAAGGCGCTTGTATTATAATGTAGTTTCCCGGAACTTGGAATGGAACAATTACAGTTAAGTTGACCCCGAGATTACAGTGATGTTGCAACGCATGCCGGGTACCCGTTGTATATAATGTAATATAGAAATACAAATCCCCAAAGTTGTCCTTTATTGGATTACCAACACGTCTGCCATAGGTCACCTCAAGTGGTTCGCTACGTTTGGTGATATAGTAGGGGTGCCCGGGTTCATGGGGTGAGGTCTGTCTAGGTCTTGGAGGCGGATGACCAGGACACACTGAACCCCAGATTCCTACCCACCCCTTAAACCCTTTTCCTTCCCAGAACTCTCATCTCCTTCCTTTCCTAAAAAAAATCCTCCACACAGCATCCCCAAAGAAGACATAGGCCCTGAGGGAAATTATTTTCCCCACGGCCTCCTGTGTGGAGCTCATGTAAAAAAAATAATTAAATGCATATAAATTCACCTTTCCTGTCTATGTCAGTCTTAAATGATGACCTACATAGTACCCTTGGATGGTGAAAGCCAGAAATAATTGAGAAAAAAACATGTTCTTAATATTTTTTCCCTTGCTTAGTTCTGCACTCCTGGTATTTATCCTTTTTTTACATGAGCTCCACACAGGAGACCCCGAGGAAAATAATTTCCCTCAGGGTCATCTCATCTTTGTAGATGTTGGGTTGAGGGTTTTTTAAGGCAAAGAAGGCGAGGAGAGCAACGCTCAGTGGTTAAACATACGTATGTATAAGGCCACCCGCAGGGCCTAGCAGCTGAAACCTGTCAAACAGAAGTATCTAGTCGCCATCGGAGGCATGCACACATCAAATTTCCAAAGTTTCGTCGCAATCGGATGAACGGTTTAGCAATGCATAATTTCATGATGCCAGAGCTCACCATTTTATACATTAAGAATCGAAGGTCCCCAAAGTTTCATTGGAATCGAAGAAGAATTAACACAGAACGTGAAAATTAACTAAAAAAAGTATGCTTTTACTTGCATAATTTGGCAAAAAATTGACCATGTTAAGATATTTAAATTTATTAATTTTCATAACGTTGCTTGAAATGGCTTTTGCCGTTTTTGGTGACCAGATCTGAATAGCCAGGTACTTCCCCACCTTCCTCGTCTCCATCTCCTTCCCCTCCCCACTACCTTTAGCCTCACAACATACCCCAACTGGGGATGCCATAGTTTCACTGACTTCAGTAGTTGGGACTCTTGTGCCGTATTATCATTAAAATTTAGTTAATAATGTATAAAACAATTAATTTCCGTACAATTTTCAAGTACCTACACCATTTGAAAAAAAAATTGTACCATCTTTGCTGTTAAATTTACACAATATATTAATTTTTCATTAATTCGTCAACAACGTTCCCTCATAAGTAGGTACTGGCCATTACTGGTATTATTATTTGAGAATGTCCAAAGAGAACGAAACTTTACCTACACATTCATAAATGAAAAATATTTTGATAGGTTCTTTCAAAAAAATTTAATAATTCTTTAAAATTTTCAAGATAATTTTCACGTTCTGTGAAAGTTATTTTAAAGTTCTGTAATTGTTTCAGTTTTGTGGTGCAACTGGATAAAATGATATAACATCAGAACTCGAATAGAACTTACGCAGAACGTTAGAATTAACTTTAAAGAAATGTTGAATTCTTCAATTTTATTGCAACAACCCGGCATCCAACGTAAGTACCTACATAATTCGTCTAGGTACCTACTCATTTTCGCAAAAAAACCACGGTAGTAAGTCGGTAAGCCGGTAGGTAGGTACCTAAGCACTTATTTCCATCACTAAGTTGCATGGTTTATCTGTGTGTTCTAAATAACAGGGTCCGCCAAAACTGCGTTACTCATTTTTGGTAAAAATAAATTGATAAAATAATAATATTTTTTTTAAATAAAAATAAAATCGTCTTTTTTTTAAATATTTTTCTAGAAATGACATCGGTCAAACATCCAACTTTTAAATTCACGAACGCGCATACTACTTTCGTAATAAATAATTATTCACAACGATACATGTATGGAAAAAAACGGAAATTCTAAGCATCGTCATTTGAGAAATGTTTCTACGCCGCTCAAACGTTAGTCGTGAAGGCCCGACTATATTTTCGAAAAAAAAAATATCAAGAAAATTATCATTCAAAATAATTAAAAAAATAATTATTATATTTCGAGCAGTATTTTTTTTACCACCGTGTACCGGCATAATAACGACTCATGAATGATGAAATTCGATTTTAAAACCTGCTAACAACGCCAATTTAAGACACTCCAATTTTGTTTCGCGTTCGAATTTGAATTTTAGTCTATTTTTAAATTTTTCTAATGAAATGTTTTAATTCTATGTCCTGTCGACTGGCGGCGCCGTGAAAACAGTACATAATTTTAAAGATTAGTTTCAATACTCGACTTTTATGTTGTTTTTTTGCACATGTCAGTTTTGAAACCAATATTACAACGATGTTTTTGTGAAAAGTGATCATTACGACGGTCAATTAACCTTTGAAAAACTCTCGTTGACGTAATTTTAATAAATTTTGGCTTCCAAGCGTGATATTTTCGACGAAATCCAGTATGCCAGTCGGCCGGTGGGCAAACGAAAAATGAAGAATGACATTTAAAATTTATGTACCTAGCCAAATCAATTTTGTATGAGAGATTTTCGATATATCTTTCTCAACTTTTGCGGGCATTTGAAAAGAGATACACTCCCTTAATCGACTTCGAGGGAAATTGAATCTACAGATGTGCCAATCTCAATGAGCCGAGAGGTCAATTTGGCTTGCCAAATTTTACCAAATTTCCGCGAGCCAAAGTGACCCGTGAGGTTTTACCCACCCGAGGGGCAGAGTGGTCGCTTTTCCCCTCAAATCGAAAGTGACCTTTTCCTGACCAATGGCGTGAGCGGAAAAAGTGAGTTTTTCCCGACCTACCACAAAACTGAGCATTAATATATATACTAGCGGGGCCCGTTGCAGAAGCAACTAACGGGTTAAAACACTATGCGATTTAACGTGTGAACGTGGATGAAGCGAGGAGGAGTGTGTGTTAAATTAAATATATGAAGAAACCTGAGGTAACAGTGACCTTGCAACGCATGCCGGGTACCCGTTGTATATAATGTAATGTAGAAATACAACTCCCCAAAGTTGTCTACTATTGGATAACCAACACCTGTGCCATAGGTCACCTCAAGTGGTTCGTTACGCTTGGTGATTTAGTAGGGGTGCCCGGGTTCATGCGGTGAGGTCTGCCTAGTTCTTGGAGGCGGAAGCCCAGGACACACTGAACCCCAGATTCCTACCCACCCCTTAAACCCTTTTCCTTCCCAGAACTCTCATCTCCTTCCTTTTCTAAAAAAAATCCTCCACACAGCATCCCCAAAGATGACATAGGACCTGAGGGAAATTATTTTCCCCACGGCCTCCTGTGTGGAGCTCATGTAAAAAAAATAATTAAATGCATATCTTTTTCTCCGTCCTTTCCCTTAAAAAACCCTCCACACAGCATCCTCAAAGATGACATAGGCCCCTAGGGAAATTGTTTTCATCAGTGCCTCCTGTGTGGAGCTAATGTAAAAAAAATATTTTAGCAATGCATAATTTCATCCTGAGTTCTACTTGAGGTTGCAGTGACCTTGCAACGCATGCCGGGTACCCTTTGTATATTATGTTATAATACAGGGCATGCGTTTGCAAGGCGCTTGCATTATAATGTAGTTTCCCGGAACTTGGAATGAAACAATTACAGTTAAGTTGACACCGAGGTTACAGTGATTTTGCAACGCATGCCGGGTACCCGTTGTATAAAATGTTATTTAGAAATACAAATCCCCAAAATTGACCTTTATTGGATAACCAACACCTACGCCGTAGGTCACTCCAAGTGGTTCGCTACGTTTGGTGATTTAGTAGGGGTGCCCGGGTTCATGGGGTGAGGTTTGTCCTGGTCTTGGATGCGGATGACCAGGACACACTGAACCCCAGACCCCTACCCAACCCTTAAACCCTTTTCCTTCCCAGAACTCTCATCTCCTTCTTTGCCTTAAAAAACCCTCCACCCAGAATCTCCAAAGATGACATGACCCTGAGGGAAATTATTTTTCTCAGGGTCTCCTGTGTGGAGCTCATATAAAAAAATAATTAAATGCAAATAAATTCACCTTTCCCAAAAAGCCTTTTCCTTTTCTAAAAATAATCCTCCACACAGCATCCCCAAAGATGACATAGGACCTGAGGGAAATTATTCTCCCCACGGTCTCCAGTGTGGAGCTCATGTAAAAAAAAAAAATTAAATTCATATCTTTTTCTCCGTCCTTTCCCTTAAAAAACCCTCCACACAGCATCCTCAAAGATGACATAGGCCCCTAGGGAAATTGTTTTCATGATTGCCTCCTGTGTGGAGCTAATATAAAAAAAATATTTAAGCAATGCATAATTTCATCCTGAGTTCTACCTGAGGTTGCAGTGACCTTGCAACGCATGCCGGGTACCCTTTGTATATTATGTTATAATACAGGGCATGCGTTTGCAAGGCAGTTGTATTATAATGTAGTTTCCCGGAACTTGGAATGAAACCATTACAGTTAAGTTGACACCGAGGTTACAGTGATTTTGCAACGCATGCCGGGTACCCGTTGTATAAAATGTTATTTAGAAATACAAATCCCCAAAATTGACCTTTATTGGATAACCAACACCTATGCCGTAGGTCACTCCAAGTGGTTCGCTACGTTTGGTGATTTAGTAGGGGTGCCCGGGTTCATGGGGTGAGGTTTGTCCAGGTCTTGGATGCGGATGACCAGGACACACTGAACCCCAGACCCCTACCCACTCTTTAAATCCTTTTCCTTCCCAGAACTCTCATCTCCTTCTTTGCCTTAAAAAACCCTCCACCCAGCATCTCCAAAGATGACATGACCCTGAGGGGAATCATTTTCCTCAGGGTCTCCTGTGTGGAGCTCATGTAAAATAAAAAAAATTAAATGCAAATAAATTCACCTTACCCAAAAAGCCAGAAATAATTGAAAAAAAAAAACATTTTCTTAATATATTTTCCCTTGCTTAGTTCTGCACTCCTGGTATGTATCCTTTTAAAATTTTGTTTTATTCGAGTAAAAAAGAACAGAAAAAATATTCTTTCATCTCTACTCTACCCCCCCCCCCCCCTTCCTCCATCCCGCAAAACCCCCTCCCGAGTTCCCTTCCCCCTTCCCAGGTTACCCTCCCCCTCCCTGGTTTTCCTCCCCCCCCTCCCGCACTTCATTAATTCATTCTTGGTACATTTAGTTTTCAAACAGCTCGCGTCCCACGTATTAAAATATTTTAATGCAAATTTCATAATACCAGAGCTCACCATCCAATAAACAAAAATGTGCTATTCAGCATTTTTTAGAAAGTGAAACTGTGTTTTATCTGAGTAAAGGATTTACAGAAACGCTATAAAAATGTATTCGTCACATTTTTTTAGAATCAACAACTAAGGTTTATTACTGGTATTATTGGTACTAAATAGACATGTAGTAATTTTTCGCAAAAACGGCGCTACAAAAATGTATTATTCAGATTTTTTTATAAACTAAAATTTAGTTTTATTCGAGTAAAACAAAAACATAAAATATTCTTTCATAGCGTACTCTACTCCCATCCCCCCCCCCTTCCCCCATCCCGCAAACCCCCCTCCCGAGTTCCCCTCCCCCTTACCAGCTAACCCTCCCCCTCCCTGGTTTTCTTCCCCCTCTTCTAAGCTTCATTATTTCATTGCCGTTACATTTAGTTTTCAAACAGCTCGCGTGCCGCCTATTGAAATTTTTTTACGCAACTTTCGTAATGCCAAAGCTCACCAGCCAATAAACAAACATTACAAAAAAAGAATTATTCAATTTGGTGCAGTCTTTCGGAAGTTATACGCGTACATACATTTCGACGATTCATTTTTATGCAAATTTGATAATGCCAGAGCTCACCAGCAGTTTTATACAAAATTTTGTCTTAACAGTGTCGAAGACAACAAAAAAAGAATTATTCAATTTGGTGCAGTCTTTCGGAAGTTATGCGCGTACATTCATTTCCGCGATTCATTTGTATGCAAATTTCATGATGCCAGAGCTCACCAGTGGATTTATTCAAACTTTGTCCTAACAATAAGGAACGCAACAAAAAAAGAATTATTCAATTACGTGCAGTCGTTCTGAAGTTATGAGCGTACTTACATTTCGGCGAATCATTTTTAAACAAATTTCGTTATGCCAGAGCTCACCAGTAATTTTATTCAGATCTTGCCCTAATAATAACAATTACAACAAAGAAAGAATTATTCAATTTGGTGCATTCGCTCGGAAGCTATGCGCATATATAGATTTCGGCGATTCATTTTAAACAAATTTTATAATTCCAGACCTCATCAGTAGTTTTATACAAACCTTGCCCGAACAATAACGAAACCAACTCAAAAAGAATTTTGCAATTTGGTCCAGTCGTTCGTGAGCTACAATTTATTGATGATACCCGTGGATAATTTATCCGTTTATGTAATTTTCACGGTACCTACCTAGTTCATCAAAATATTCTAAAATAACATTTTATCTATATGGCAAGACTACCATTAAACTTTGTCGTAACCACCTCAAGCACAGCCTGAAAATCGAACACCTGCGCCCGTTTTAGAACATTTTACATACAAATTACGTCAGCTAATGCTGTCAGGTCCTCGCTGAAAACTTGCGGTGGTTTTGGATAGTGTTCCATGTTCAGTATTGCAAGGTTGAGGAAAATTAAATAAACATTTAAAATATTTACCGATTTAACAGGCTGAAAACCATGTGCATTATCGATGTCATTGAATTTTTCGCAAATGTCAAATAAAATTGCAAAGTTTGACGCGACATTGTGAAATATTTTAAATGGAAAGCTACAAATGTTTTTATATTAAAAGTTTCTAAACCTTGTATATTTTATGATTATTTGAAAATATCTCTTGCAAAATGTTTTTTCATGCTGTAATCTACCACCCCGCAAAGGGCCTTTAAAATGTCCATTTTTCCAAGCTCTTTTCAAGAATGCCGTTTAATTTATTAGAATAAATTTCTAGCAAAAAAAAAAATTCCTAGCAAAAATCAGTTTTATATGGGAAATTGACAATATATCTTTCTCAACTTTCGCAGCCATTTGAATAGAGATAGATACCTCCTAACATTTTATTTACTGAAACTGATGGTCGAAAAGACATCTATCGTTTTTTATGCGCACCTGTCGACGGGAAGTATAACCGAGCCGAATCGAGTGATTCGAGTAGAGCTTCTAGTTTTCGCCGCTGATTCGTATCGGAGAATAAATCCCTGCATATATATTTTATTTTGTCGAAAAAAAAATACTACCAGCTTCCTTGTCTGAATTTCCTTCAACCGAAAGTGAACCTTAAGGTGGGTGAAACGTAAAGGGCATACTGGTCGTTTTTGCGTCAAAATAAAAGTGAGCAAAAAAAGTGAGCAAAAAAAGTGAGCAAAAAAGTGAGCAAAAAAACTAAACAATACTATATATATATATATATATATAAATATATATATATATATATTGTATTATTCGATTGGAGTGGTCTGCGCCAGTGCTGTGAAAGAGTGCATTCGTCCTTCCAGGAATGTTTCCGTAGCGCTGCAGTATGTCGGTAGGCTGAACAGTTGGCAATAAGCTTTATTGAAAGTGACTTTTAGCTTATGCCATTTTAATTTTATAATACGTGACATTTATTTGACAAATTCTATAAATCCTTATTTGTAATTTTTATAATAAAGCGTTATATATACACGCTACATACGAGTACATAAAAACGAATCCCTATTTCCCTTGGTCGCGCCATGACTTCAGAACGACTTTACCTATTTCATTCATCTTTTTTTTTAAGTTTTCTAATACTTTGTAGAAGGTTCAGGAAAGTTGGATAATTTCAGAAAACTTGACGACTATTTTAACTTCGCACGTTTGACAGTTCGCGCATTTGATGAAATTGAATTTAGCAGGCAGCTGTTTTTTTTGTAACAAAAGAATTGCCTACGGATTTTTTAAATTACAGATATTTTAAATAGGTACCTATGTTAGGTACCAGATTTGATTGATTGTTCTTATAATATACGAGGGCTGTCCGTAAAATAAGGTGCTGCGAACACGAGGAACAATTTTACTCGAGATACGGCAACACTGGCCTGTAGCCTGGTTTCCCTAAGCCAAATCTCCACCACGCTGCACTCTCTGCGACACTTAGTCTCGGCGTGGCAGCCATTGGCGATGGAACTTCCACGCTCTGTAATTTGTTTTTAAACTTTGCTTCTTAAAAAAATATTTTTATTTCTAATGCCCCCTTTGACCCTCATGACAAAGGGGGGCATAATGGAATAATACGATAGGGTTACATTTGCCACAACGGAGGGGGCGAGAGGGGATACCATGATGAAGGGGGCGTAATGGGATACCACGATGGGGTTACTTTTGCCACAATGAAGGAGGCGTAATGGGATAGGTATAATATTGTTGTGGATGGATGGCCCCTAATGGGATGGGATGAGGCAAGATGGGTTGGGTTTCTCTGGGTGTTACACCGTCCCCCTGAAGGTCTGAAACGCCCCCAAGGGGGCGTTATCGCCCACGTTGAGAGCCTATGAGCTAGTGCAGGGTTTCCCAACCTTTATTTCGCCGAGCCTCCCCGAACCAAAAAAATATATTTTCAAGCCCCCCTTCAGTGGCGTAGCTAGCATGGGCATGGGGGGGTGACTAGAGAATTTAATTTCAGAAATAGGCTTTTTCGTCAGTAAAAAGACCGTCAGGCACAAAATTCTCCCCGTTTCGGGACGTTCCTAATATAAATAAAACCGTATTCAATATTTTTGCGACAATATTCTTCGTAATTTTTTAACAATCGGGTGTCACCTCCCGTCGGGTGTAGTGTCTCGTCGGGTAGCACCCGGGGTGGTCCGCCCCCTCCTTAGTTAACAAAAGTTTCAACAAAAATAAGAAACATTTTTTTATATTAACTATATTATTTATGTTGTGAATTTCAAATAGGTACAATACAGATACAATATATTTATTTATTATGGATCTTTAATAGAATAGTAGGTACACTTTTAAACATTAATTACATTTACATTTCTTAGTGGTCTTTTAATTACCTATATATATTATTCTATTATTATTTTTTTAACTTATATTTTTATAAATAGATAATGTCTACTAACAACTTTCAAAGTAATTTTAGAACAAATTAAAAAAACTTTTTAAAGTACTATTGAAGTACTTGAGCTTGCATGCTCTGTACCAGATGGTCGATTATGGTATTTGCTAAAGCTTTGCTTTAAATAGATTTTGTTTTCGGAAATGCAAACGTACCTATTACGCCCCCCCTGACATTTCTCTACGCCCCCCTAGGGGGGCATGCCCCCCCGGTTGGGAAGTCCTGAGCTAGTGTATATATTATTGGTTTTTAAGTAGGAAGGTATTAGTACCTACAAATCTGATTAGAGATTAAACTCTCGTTGTGATTAATTAAAGAAGAGATAACTAGAAACCAGTTATTTTTATTTATTTATTTATTTATTTTTATTTAAGTACATAAAACAGGCATTATGCCCAAAAATTTATATACATGGATGATTTAAATTACAAAAAATATAACAAAAATAATATCAGTAATAATTAGCTACTCGTAAATATGCAAAAGTGAATGACGAACAAGAATGAGTAAAAGGTAGAGTACAAAAGAATCACCAACAATTTATTATTGGCACCTGTGCTGATGGGACAATGATTTAGTAGGTGCAATATTTCCTGTCTTTGAATAAAGGGCGTCATCACAATATAAGCTTTATACGATTGATGGTAAAATATATTTTTTGAACTGATTGAATGGGTTATTAAAAATGTCAATTTCATTATTAGAGCAGTGTATAGTGTTATAATGTCTTAATGTTCGTGGTAAAGGGGAGAAATATCCTGTATTTGTGTGGTAGGTTGATATATAGAAAATATCTTGCATCCTCCTTGTTGAATTTCTTGACGGTGTGTTAATGTTAATTTGGGATAAAATGTTTGGTGTATCAACTGATGCATGTATAATTTTGTGCAGAAGCAATAAATCAGAAAGTTTCCGTCTTCCTGTCAGAGTGTAGTTTATAGTGTAGAATTCGGTCTTTATACGTTCCAAATTGATCAGATATACCTTCGCGATAAGCAATAACACGGGTTAATTTTGTGGAGCTTTACTACTTTTTACGTCAAGATATTATTTTCTGATAATTTTATTTGATTATTTTTATTGGTTTTTGAATCGTAAATCACTGTAACGTAACAAAAAAATATTGCAACCTTTTGCTAATCACTAGCCCCTTTATATTTTTTAAAACATTATGTACCCAATGTAAATAAACATTATATTTCCACGTGGACGCAATAAAAGAGCTAATTTAAAAAAATTCAGTCGACCATGAACCGACCATTAATGGGCCTATCATCTAATATTCGCTTTACGACTCTAATTTAAATAGGTTAACTAACATTTTATCCGAAAAATTTAAGTGCTATTTTATGACTATAATATTCGAATTCACACATCCTAGAACCACGTATAAAAACTTGTAGGTACAAGTATTACACGTGGAAAATTATGGAGGCGTCTACTAATATCTACAGGAATTCCAAAAACAGAACAAATCGGACTAATATCTATGAGAGCCAAAGTGTGGACGAATAAGTACAGTACTGGCAGAGGTTGGGTCTGCAATTATGTATAGCATATTGGAATAACGTAATATTGCGTATGCAGTTTAAAAAACTTAATTTATGTATGTATGTATGTAAAAATCCCTAATATCGGACTATTGGACACATTTAGCTGATTATTAAGGATTTGGGTTTTTGTTTTAACAGCTTTCTTTATTCCGAGTGCTTCTATATTATTTAGTCTGTTACCATGACCATTTCTATGTCAGTTAGGTTAGGTTAGGTTAGGTTGTGGTGCCGTGTATTTCGAAATAAATAAATATCTTTGTATTATGACCTCCATGTGTCTGTTCAATATATTATTGTCCTCGTAAACAGCAAAATACGTAATATTATGCAAAAACATCATGTACGTACTTTAAACGTTTAAACCTTGACGTAATTAGTAATTACGTAATTGAAGTAATTTATGCTTTTCCGTACAACCTCTTGCTCAGCTGCCCTCTGAAGATATTAGTCCAACCTACGCTCCATAGATATTAGTCACCACTGGGACCGTCATAGATATTCGTTCGACCGTAGCTCTGTAGATATTAGTCCTCACTCTGAAGTTCATAGATATTAGTCCAACATATGAGCTGTAGATATTCGTCCGACATACAGACAGTAGATATTAGTATCTGGAGTCAAAATTATTACTCGTATTGTACAATCAAATAGAATTATGTTGTAGGCATATCCGTGTGTCGAAGTAAGGTAAATTTTTATAAAATTGATCAAAACTTAAAAATAAAAATTGGGTGCTAGACATTCTCAGTATTGCCCCTGTGAAAGAACACCATTCATTATCGAAACTTTGCTTTTTATTAAATGTTTTTGTGTTTAATCAGTAGAACAAACTTACAACTCACCATTTCAGACAGTCGTGTCCATTAAATCAAAATCCTTTCATATTCACCTTTATGTAGATTATTGTAGATAACTAATTGGGTAATATGTTAAAAAAAATCAGGGAGGGGTTGTTTCAAAAAAATTATGACTTCGTAAAAAAAATTATGAATTCAGAAATTAATTTTCACGTTCTGTATATAAGTTTTATTCGAGTACTGTGGATATTTCAGTTTAATGCAGCTTCTGGCCAAAAATGATATAATAAAACAACAACAAAAATAAACTAAAAACACACATCTTTTTTTACACAAATGATTCATAAACGTTTCTTTCACCTCACTTTTTGGTAGTTTCATGTAAAAATAGTAATTAATAAAAAATTCGTAAAATTATTTATTTTTTTCTTAAATTGCATTCGGAAACTTTGGTTTCATATAACGCGTACATTTTAATTCTAAATGAAATATTTTTTCACGTATTTGAAAACGATAAACGGTTTTTGAAAGATGATAAACTAAACATTAAAATTTTATTATTAGAAGTACTCCTATAATTTTTGAAATATATTTTTTAATGCAAACATAAACAAGTTTTAAAAATGGTTCACCTTCTTTTTTCTAACAAAAATTACTGATATAAAAAACACACACATATTTTATTAGACAAATATATCATAAACTTTATTGTCACCTCACTTTTTGTCGTTTGATTTAAAAAAAAATCATAAAAAATTCTTAAAGTAAAGTTAAGTGTATATTTTAATTCTTCTGTGGTTAACTTTTCCATTTGAATATAAAGCGCGGTGTTTTCTCTTTTAACACCTCTTTCATTATATTTCTCACATGGCAGTAAGAAAGATTTTTATATCATATGGACATGAAATTGAAGGGGAAAAATTCCGAAAGTATGCACCAGACACGGCCAAAAATATCAACTCAGTACCACCTCAGAAAGGCCATTAAGAGTGATGATAAAAAAATATTAAAAAAATGGTTAAATAGGTTAAGTTAAGTTGTTACCGGCTATTTTAAAATATTTTTTTCATAACTTTTAATGATCTTTCTGAGGTGGTTCTGAGTTGGTTTCATTCTGGCATGGAACCATGCCGCCCACACTACACACGTTTCTAGAAAACACCAATGCTGATGTTTTCAATTTGTTGTTGCTGTCATCAAATCCTCTCATAACGAGCATAAGAAAGCTGCTAAAAAAGCTAGCCATAATCCCCAAAGAAGCACAGTAGTTTAGCCGATAAGTTGAATTCATCCAAATACTCAGGCTGATGATGATGGTGGTGAAGATAATGACAATGATGATGAAGATCTTAATGATGGTAGTGATGATAATGACGATGATAATTAAGATCTTGATGATGGTAGTGATGATAATGACGATAATGATGAAGATCTTTATGATGGTAGTGATGGTAATGACGATAATGATAAAGATCTTGATAATGGTAGTGATGGTATTGACGATGATGATGAAGATCTTGATGATGGTGGTGATGATAATGACGATGATGATGAAGATCTTGATGATGGTGGTGATGATGGTAGTGATGATAATGATGATGATCTTGATGATGGTGATGACGACTCAAACATGTCTGATAAATAAATTTTAAAATTTTTTTCTAGTTATTTAACTAATTTGTATATATATAATATAGAGGTAATAAAGTTAATATTTTTTTAAACAAAACAAAACTAAAGCCATTTACAAAAAGGCTTCGATTCTTAATGGTTAACACTCACCACGACAAAAGCGTACCTCAGTAAAGTTAACAGCCATCAGATGTAACAGGAATCAAAGAAATGACTATTTATGGAAAATAATCTAATTATACAATTTTTTTTTTATAGGTATTAGCTACACACAGGAGGCCCTGAGAAAAAAATCCCCTCAGGGCCTATGTCATCTTTGGGGATGCTGTGTGGAGGGCCTTTATAGAAAAGGAAGGAGAAGTTCTGGGAAGGAAAAGGGCATGAGGAGTGGGTAGAAAGCTGGGGGTTAGCAGGATTGACGGACGTATGAATCCATCTCAATGCGGTGCAAGGTGATATTCCGAGAGTACGGCTGGAGAAGTCAAATGGACTCCCTTAGCCATTCTCTCTCGAACCGGCCTACCATGCAGCTGGTGAGCAGACGCATCCGCCGCCAAGACTCGGACAAACCTCACCCCATGAACCCGAGTCACCAACGAAGCTTGCCACTTGGGATGTCCTACGGCAGGGGTGTTGCTTATTATTACATCTGATGGCTGTTAACTTTACTGAGGTACGCTCAGTAAAGTTAACAGCCATCAGATGTAACAGGAATCAAAGAAATGACTATTTATGGAAAATAATCTAATTATACAATTTTTTTTGTATAGGTATTAGCTACACACAGGAGGCCCTGAGAAAAAAATCCCCTCAGGGCCTATGTCATCTTTGGGGATGCTGTGTGGAGGGCCTTTATAGAAAAGGAAGGAGAAGAAGTTCTGGGAAGGAAAAGGGCATGAGGAGTGGGTAGAAAGCTGGGGGTTAGCAGGATTGACGGACGTATGAATCCATCTCAATGCGGTGCAAGGTGATATTCCGAGAGTACGGCTGGAGAAGTCAAATGGACTCCCTTAGCCATTCTCTTTCGAACCGGCCTACCATGCAGCTGGTGAGCAGACGCATCCGCCGCCAAGACTCGGACAAACCTCACCCCATGAACCCGAGTCACCAACGAAGCTTGCCACTTGGGATGTCCTACGGCAGGGGTGTTGCTTATCCAATAAATTTTCCCAGGGCGACAGTACCCATACCCGCCTCCCAAATTGTTTTTTTGATTATTGAATTGGTGTGACGAGTGACAGGATGTCAATAAAATAGGTACCTAGCTACTTCGTCATTATAAAATCCAAGACGTAGATAAAAAATCAAAGTATTTTGAGTTTGGAAAAACCTTTATTAAACAAATAAATAGGCTTTGCGAAACACTTAAAGAGGTAAATAATATAGAAAAGAAAAACACTTGAATCGTAATGTGATAATACTTCAATTAAACTTGAATTAAAATAACATTACCTGTGGGTTTTGATCGTATACTGATTCTTCCTTATTATTCAATAATATTTTACCATTTTATACTACGCCGTTTTACGTGAGATGTCACCTGAAGGACGCTTTATAAAGTTATAAAAATAACCTAGTCCAACAACAGTACTTAAATAATAATGTTTCACACAGAGCCGAACCCTCTGATGTGAAAATATCTGGAGTCGGTGAATTATATTCCCATTTGGTCTCTAGTAGGTTGACATGTTGTTCTTGTATTGTTTTGTATTTATAATACTTATATAGTGCAATTGCATAGCGTGGGTTGACTAGATGATCATTTGGGGAAGTGTGTGAAAGGGTTTAGTTTTTCCTTCTTTTTTTCCTTTTTTTTTTTTTTTGGGGAAAATTTAACCCGGACATTTAAATCGGGTGCGTATAAAAAATACAAGTACTAAGCTGCTCGTTTAAACATAATTTCTGAGATGTAAATATGTATTCGTCAATATTTCCCAGGATAGAGACCTCTTCTTCTTCCTTGCGTTGTCCCAACTCATTGCCTAGGTAGGCTGTTGGGGTCGGCTCTTCTCGTTCTCAGGTTAATTTCTTCTGTTCTGAGTATCGCCTTCATCCAGGCCGTTTCTCTGAAGAATTTTGGAGCATTGAGTCATCCAGGAGTTCTTCGGTCTTCCTCTGGATGACTGTCGATGAAGCTCCATAGACATTGCCTGCCTCACTGTGTGGTCTGATGGTCTCCGTCTTATGTATTATTTTTTTCTTATTTCCCAGGATAGAGGCCATCATGCAAAATTGAAACGTCGCTTGAACTGGCCTTATTCTTTCTCTCATCCATCTCCTTCCCCTCCCCACACCCTTCAGCTTTACAACGTATTTCAATAGGGATGCCATAGTCCCACTGGCTCCGGACAGTGGGGAAACAATTACCACACTCCTTGGATTATGTAAATCAAATCATGTGAAACAAGTGAAGAATCGCATCATAAATACCCATGCTAAAGGTCGATGTAAGGATGTCAACAACTGCAACACGGTCGATCGATAAGGATTAATAGGATAGCCTTTAAGATGAAGCCATACTAAATAATGCAAAATCATACAAAATCATATGTTTTGTTTTGAAAATTGGATCGCTTAGAAGTATTATAGATGCTTCAATTAAATACTGCGTGAATAATTTTTTTTTGTAAATTTCTAAAGTTTCCAAAGCGCACAAATTTAAATATGAATATTCATTGCAATGTTTAAACCTAATTTTTTTAAGCTATGTCCTGTCTCTATTAGATGGTTAGCAAACTCGGAGTTGTTATTATTTCGTAAACAAAGTACTTATTAGAAACATCCTTATTATTAATCATTTTTTTTTATTATTTTAGAATTAGTATAGAAAGCAGGAGAAATATGATCTGGTAAAATGCAGGATATTTTTTAAGATAAACCGCCTTAATAAAAAAGTTTTTTTTTTATATATTAGGTTGTTACTAGGTTTGTTGTTATTATTACCACTATAAATATACTTTGCTTACTTCTTATTCTAGGCGGTTAATTATTTCAGGTTTATATCCATTGTTTAGGGCTACTGTTTTATAATGTTAATTTCATTATTATAATTATCATTGTTTAAAAGGACATTAATATCACGATGTATCATTGAGTTGAAGGAGGCGAGTTTATGTGACAAAGGGTGAAGTGAAGTAGATTGTATAACACAATCAGTGTGTGTAGGTTTTTTATATATATTAAATACACACATATTATTATCTAAATTGATATTTAAGTATAAGAAGTTTACATTGTTGTAATCATTATGTTCCATTGTAAATTTTATATTTTGGTGAAGGTTATGTATTAATAAACGTTTGAAAATTGTGTAATTGTCTGTTACTATTACTACCCGACCAAATTACAAATACGTCATCAACATACCTATACCATGCGAAAACATGCTGTTTGTATAATTTATCATTAAAGGTAAAATAGTTTTGATTAATGCAAATTTCCACTAATTTTCTAACAATTTCCAACAAATTTCTAAAAATTTACATTCAATAGTGGGAATACTTGGAAACAGGTTAACAACGTCAAATGAAACTAATTTACTGTTGCTAGGTATATCTAAATCTTTGATTTTATTGATTAACTCCAAATTATTTTTAATTGAGCGATGTGATGTGAGTAAATTATGGGCTTTGAACAAAGATACAAATTTAGAAAATGTATTATAATTGGAGCTAGAATAAGCAGGAACAACAGGTCTGATAGGGATATCTTGTTTATGAATTTTCGCCAAACCACACAGCTTAGGTGACTGAGGATTGGTTAATACTAGACTATTATACTTTATTTAGATTTCCCGCAAATTAAAGGACAGCTCTTAATTGTCTCCTTGAGGTCTTCTTTAAACTTCTTTGTGGGGTCTTTTGAAAACATTTTAAAGAGTGATTATTTTACAACCCTTTTTACAAGATAATCATAAAATTCTTGATAAAAATAAAATAACATAATTTTTTCCTTACTTCCTCTCCAGCAGGACACTCTCAGATCATTGCCTTGTACCGCGGAGAGGGAGATAGATTCGTATGTCCGTCACTCCTGGACACACTAACCCAGGTTCCCCTCATACCTTTTTCCTTCTCAGATCTTTCTCTCCTTCCTTTCTGTAATGTTCTTTAATGTGGCCTTACTAGCCCACAAATAATGAGATGTACAACGTAAGTTCTTTTCGTCTTTTATTGTGATATTACAATGGATTGATAAGTACTGTATTATTGTCTCGGTAGCGAGTGATTACTCAGGTAGCTAGAATGGTTCTAACGAGCTTCTATGGACGAGACTGCTGTCCGACTCGTGAGGCGTTCGTCAAAGTTCGGCGAACCCGAACATTTCCGAATTACCCACTACATGGATAATCACATATATCACACTTTCCTTAAAAGAAACGTTCCACACAGCACCCCCAAAGAACATGTAAAAAAGAAAATCTGTGTGACCAATGTAAGAGTGAAACCTTTATTCGAGAATCTTATTTTTTTTTTGAACAGGCAATCAATTTCATTGACCTGTGTGGGACGTCACCAGTTTTCTTTCAAATCGGCAAATATTACACTTCTAAGGAGAAAATGCTCGGCGTTATTAGTAGGTTGTTATGTGTTACATCAGATTACGATAAATCAAATACCAGTTTAGGCTTCCGCATCCATTTTTGCGTTGTTATTTTTATTGACCAATATATTTTTATTGCCTAGGATCAAGGATATTTTGACAACTTTGAGGGGCTAGGTCAATTAACATAATAACCCGGTTCTAATGACCTTTTGACAAAGATACATCTCTGACGTGAGAATCACCGAAAAACCTAACTTAGAAAAGCGGTAAATTTAATTTCAAGCACTAATCTGTATCTGCCCACCAACTGCGGGTAGGCCGGATAGGAAGACACTAGTTGTGGGAGACCTTTTGATCTCTCTAGAATTCTCTCGGAACATCGCCTTACCGCAGTGGGAAGAATATATTCACATATATACAGCTTAGTAGAGGGAGAATGGTTGTTAAGATGAAGCCATTCTAAATAATGCAAAATCATAAAAAATTATATGTTTTCGTTTTGAAAATTTGATCTCTTAGAAATATTATAGATGCTTCAATTAAATACTGCGTGTAGAACATACCTCGGTCCTTAAAAACATCGGTCAATTTTTTATAAGTTATTTAATAAGCCTAGAAAAAAATAAAGTATAAGGTCTTTAAAAAATACTTTCAAGTCCAAACTCTCCTATTTATAAACGCCTTTTCTGATATGGTTTTATTGTATAATGTGGAAAATTCAGTTTCTTTTATAATAATCGCAAAAAAATTCATATTTACGCACGAACTCCACAAAATAAAAAAAGCATTTTCGCGTTGTTATTTTACAATATGGCCGGCAGTAAACGAATTTGGATTTTCAAAGTGAACTCTATGACATCCAGGAACATGGGATTGGTCATCAACGAGGGGAAGACAAAATATATGCCCGTACATGGACGCCAGAAACCACCAAGTATACAGATAGATAATTATACATTTGAAACTGTCAACGAGTTTGTATATCTCGGTACTATGGTGACAAATGACAACAATGTATCCAGCGAAATCAAAAGAAGAATAGTAGCTGCAAATCGATACTACTTTGGGCTACAGAAGCATATGAAATCTCGCCACCTTACCAGAAGAACTAAAGTCCTGCTTTACAAGACCCTTATACGACCTGTTCTTAGTATGGTTCGGAATGCTGGACAATCAGTAAGGGTGATGAAGGAGCCCTAGAAAGTTTTGAAAGGAAGGTGCTGCGAAGGATTTACGGCCCAGTCTGTGATAATGGAGAATGGCGTATCAGATACAACGAGGAGCTATACGATCTTTACGAGGACCCTAATATCTCCAAGGAAATCAAAACTGGAAGACTCAGGTGGGCTGGACATATCCAGAGAATGAGCGAAGGAGATATTCCAAAGCGAATTATGGATGGTGCACCTGGGGGTCGGAGAAGAGTTGGAAGACCAAAGCTTCGATGGCTGGATGGAGTGGTGAAGGATGCAAGCACCATCGGCATCCAAAACTGGCGCAACGCAGCACAACACCGACAGTCATGGAGGCAGGCTCTGCTGGAGGCCAAGACCCGACCTGGGATGTAGAGCCACAGATGATGATGATGATGACCACCGAAGGGCTACATAAGGGTTTTTTTATCAGTTCGCCCCCGGACGGAGCGGGAAATGGACGTTAGGCTCCGCGTCGCTTTGTTCCGTGAAATCAAATTTAAAATTCTATTTTATTACAATGAACAATGCGTAAAAAACGAGTTAACGTTTTTTACAGGCCTTTACTTGAATCAACCTGTAAAAAAATCTCAAATACCTTTTACAACCTTTCCAAAAGCTTTTTCTCAGGTATTTTTAAACTCCTCCCATAAAAGGGCGTGATTTCCGATTTCGATTTTTTCCTGGACTATTGGATTGCCTTAATTCACATATTATTTTTTCTACAAATTTCCTCCTTTTTGTCATTGTCATTTTTAAATTTAAAAAAATATATATATTATTTTGCTTGTACTTAACGGTTTGGTAATGACCGATACAGGCGAATCCTAGTGGGGTTAATAATTACATGCTAAAAAATGTATTTAACCTTTGAAGAAGCAATAAATAAATATGTCCCCTAGATTACTACGAACCCCTCAAACATTTTTCCTTCCTCTCCTTCTTCCTAAAAATACCCTCCACACCGCATCTCCAAAGACGACATAGGCCCTGAGGGAAACAGAGGAAGAATGCGGCACGATCGCGAAACAGTCTTTTGACAAAATTAATCTATTGACGGCTTTGCGCCTGGGATGTGGCAAGCAGGCAATTGACCTAACTCGGCAGAGACGTAATAAATTCAGGCGGCCGTATTGACCTTTTATGTCACTTGACTAATTGATTATTATTTTTGTTTTTAATTTCGCATTCACTATTTTTTTGTCTAAGCGCGGTTAAGAAAATTTAAACAATACTTTTTAACGGTTCCATGCCAACTCAGAATGAAACCAACTCAGAAACACCTCAGAAAGGTCATTAAAAGGTAGGAAAAAATAATTTTATAGTAGGTAGCCGGTAACCCTAACCTAACTTAACCATTTTTTTTATCATCACTCTTAATGACCTTTCTGAGGTGCTTCTGAGTTGGTTTCATTCTGAGTTGTCCGGTCTCCCTTTTTAACATTAAGCCCATTTCATTACAATACAATATATCTATATATACCTATAAACATCAAAATGTGTTTGGCGATTAGTGAATTGTTTTTTTTTTTTTTTACATGAATACCGCACAAGAGTCCCAACTGCTCACGTCTAGAGCCAGTGGGACTATGGCATCCCCAATTGGAGTATGTTGTGAGGCTGAAGGTAGTGGGGAGGGGAAGGAGATAGGGAAGAGGAAGGTGGGGAAGTACCTGGCTATTCAGATCTGGTCACCAAATACGGCAGAAGCCATTTCAAGCAACGTTTCAATTCTGAATGGTGGTCTTACACCAGGGCGGTGTTGTGTATTGCTGTATTAAGCATTGGAAATGTTTGAAACTTTCTACAAATAAACTTGAAAAGTAACGTCATAATCAAAGCAGCCAATCTGGCGCCGTTTCCGTTTTACAACGTGTCCGGAAACTCATAGTACAAGCGGGAAACTGGTGAATCTACATCACGTAGAGAACCCAAAAAACTTATTTTTTTCGATCTGAGCATTTCGATTTTAATATTATTTTTTTTCTATTTTTCCATTTTTTCGGCAACTTAAAAAAACTTTTGAGCCCGGTTTACCCTTCGATGCATTTTCTAAGACATTACACAGCTGAAATCAACCCCCTAGTGAAAATTTTTTTCAAATTTAACCTAAAAAATTCCAACTTCGGACCCGATTTACTCGAAAACGAAAGCTCAAATCAAAAAAAATTAAACCACAAAATCGACTCCAAATGTGATGTGGATTGTCCAGTTTCCCGCTTGTACTACGAGTTTCCGGACACCTTGTATATCTCAACCAATAGAAGCCTTCAATTTGGTAGACGGGAATGGGTACCGCCGCCCCGGGAACCTTTATTGGATAACCAACATCTCTGCCATAGGTCACCCCAAGTGGTTCGATACGTTTGGTGATTTAGCAGGGGTGCACGGGTTCATCGGGTGAGGTTTGTCAAGGTCTTGGAGGCGGATGACCGGGACACACTGAACCCCAGATTCCTACCCACCCCTTAAACCCTTTTCCTTCCCAGAACTCTCATCTCCTTCTCTTCCTTTAAAAAAACCCTCCACACAGCATCCCTAAAGATGACATAGGCCCTGAGGGAAATTATTTTCCTCAGGACCTCCTGTGTGGAGCTCATGTAAAAAAAAAATCCCTTCTCCAAGGGCATTTTATTTTCAATGTTCTCGTAAATTATCTTATCTTACTAATATTATAAACGCGAAAGTTTGTATGGATGTATCTTTGTTACTCTTTCAAGCAAAAACTACTGAATGGATTTTAATAAAACATTACAATAATATAGCTCATACATCAGAATAACATACAGGCTATATATAATGGTAAGCTCTGACGTTCTGAAATCATAAATATTAATAAATGTACTGTCAAATAAATTTCTTGACAAAAGCAAGTTATTGCTAACGTCAGACGAAAAGCAAAACAAATCGTTGTCGTGGAAACGATGTTAATATATTTGCGGGAATTCAGGCGTCGCGGTCGTAGTTAATATCATCTATATAAAAATGCGAAATGTATGTGCGCGCATAACTTCCGAACGACTGCACCAAATTGGATAATTGTTTTTTTTTGTGTTCAATATTGTCAGGACAAAGTTTAAATAAAACTACTATTGAGCTCTGGCATTACGAAATTTGTATTAAAAAATGAAGTGAGTTATTGCACGTGAGTTGTTTGAAAAATTATTGTGCCGGGACTGAATGTATGGAATGCGGGAAGGGGGAGGCGAACTCCGGTAGGGGGAACCCTGGAGGGGAAGGGGAACCTGGGAGGGGGGAGGGGAATTCAGGATTTTTTTATAATAACCGGGCGTTCGCGGGACGGGGGAAGGGGGGAGTGGAGTGGGGAACGGAACGTATGGGAAAGGACACGCAGTGAGAAATTTCTTTATTAAGGCTCCGCAACCGGGCCCGAAAAGAAGAAGATGGAGAGATACGAAATTACGAATGTTAGAGGAGAGCGCTAACATTTACAGCGACAAAATCGATGCGAAAATGTTTAATAAAACACGACTCGTTTAAAATAGAGCAAAAATTTCACGGTCATTGTCTTAAACAGCATTTAAATAAACAACTGAAATAAACGTGTTTCTAATAATTTTTGGAGCATACTTTGCGATTTTTTTCTATGGAGGGAATTTTATATAATTTGCGTTTCGGCGCGGGCAAAGTCTAGATATTATCTTCAAGAATAACATATATTTTTTAAGAGCTTTAAAACTTAACGTGTTTAAGGGAGATATGTAAGAAATCGGTATAAATTCGGGTTACGGGCTCTTAAATGGCATAGCAACGCATGCCGGGAACCAGCTAGTCTTAATATATAAAAATGAATGTTTCTTTGGTTTTCTCTTATGCGCTCCTTAACTATTCATCCGATTGCGATGAAAGCTTAGTAATTTAATAAGCGCACGCCCGCGATGGTTTCTATATATAAGAGTGAGCTCTGGCGTTATGAAATTATTTCCTATACATTTCATCCGATAGCCATGAAATTTTTGGTGAGTTTGCACGCCTGCGAAGGTTTTTATATATGTATTGGTGAGCTCTGGAGTTATGAAATTTGTATAAAAGATTTGCTATAGGTGGCGCGCGAGTTGTTTGAAATTTTTGTTTATTTCATGTAGTTTAGCGGCAGGGAGGGAAGGCAGGAGGGTCGGAGGGTAACGAAGGGAGCGTTCGCGGGAGGGGAAGGGAGGCGGAATGAGAACGGGAACGAGTAGGATAGGACACGAAAGGAAAAAACAATTTCTTTATTTAAGTGGCATTGGAACGCATGCCGGGAACTCGCTATTAATAAATAACATTCTTGCGAGCTTTGAAAAAACCATTCCCATGTTCTGAATGTAGTATCTACCAATAATTGTCATCTTAATATACATATAGGTACCTAAATTACATAGCGATCATTTTTACTATTTATTGAAGTACTAAATTAATATTGCTTTAAAGACGTCAAAGTATTGCTTTTCGCTGATGACATTAAATTATATAAAGAGACTAGCTGATCCGGCGAACTTCGTACCGCCTCAGAATCAAAAACTGTTGTCAAGTTATTAGCTGAATTGATCTAAATTGTTTCTCCCTGCGTATACCATACCTTGATCTAAATTGTTTCTCCCTGCGTAACCTGTCCCCTCTCGCGTTCCCTCTCCCCACTCCACTTCTCCCCTTCCCCCGTCCCGCTAACCCCCCTTCCTGAGTTCCTTTCCCCCCTCCCCCCTCCCCCCACCCCTCCCCCCCCCCCCCCCCCCCTCCCTCCTCCCTCCTCCCCCCCCCCCCCTCCCCCCACCCCCTCCCCCCACCCCCCTCCCCCG
This sequence comes from Limnephilus marmoratus, assembly GCA_917880885.1. Lineage (NCBI taxonomy): Eukaryota > Metazoa > Arthropoda > Insecta > Trichoptera > Limnephilidae > Limnephilus > Limnephilus marmoratus. The sequence goes on along the minus strand of OU862932.1, from coordinate 21,503,879 downwards.
GTTCGCAGTTCAATATTATACCCCTTACAATATTGATGCAGTTCTTTCAAAATAGGAGAATTCGTTCCAAACAAAATGTATGGGGAAAATAATTTTCTTCGGAGTGGAACACCTTTACTTTTAGGGGTATGAAAAATAGATGTTGGTCGGTTCTCAGACCTACCAGATAAGCACACAAAATTTCATCAAAATTGGTCCAGCCGTTTCGGAGGAGTATGGTAACAAACACCGTGACACGAGAATTTTATATATTAGATAACTATCCTTAATCACTGTAAAATTCTTCAATTCAATATAGACATGCTAAAAATTTGATGCTCACAAAACAATCTACATATATTTAAATGCAGAAAAATGCAAAACTTTGACCTTTTCCAGAAAAAAAACATCACTGTTTTTCGACTATTCAAGATGAGAAACTAGACTTCACAGTTCACATTCAATAAGGCGTAAGGCAAGGAGGAAGCATGTCTCCGGTTCTGTTCTCACCGATGAGCTTATTCAAAGACTTAATGCCACGAAAATAGGCTGCCATTTAAATGGAGTATGTGTAAATAACATCAATTACGCAGATGACATGTTTTTTCTTGCACCGTCACTAAGCGCATTAGAGAAATTACTAAAAATTTGTGAAGACTTTGCAAAAAACCATAACCTTTTGTATAATACCACCAAGTCAATAGTTATGGTTTTTAAACCGAAAAACGAAATCGTCCAAACACCCTCAGTATGGCTAGATGAAAGGAAAATGAATGTTCATCACAGCGTTTAAATACCTGGGACATGTCATCACAGACGACCTTAAGGATATCGAGGATATGGAAAGGCAGAGAAGAGCAATATCAGTTTGAGCGGGTATGCTGTCAAGACATTTTTACTCCTGCAGCCCCAAAGTAAAAAGAATACTGTTCGACGCTTTCTGTACCTCGCTGTACACATCAGAACTGTGGGTTGACTACACTGCAACCCAATGGCATAAGTTAAAGGTTGCCTACAATAAGGCTTATCGCCAACCTTTCCGCCTACCGAGATACTGCAGTGCTACGGAAATGTTCCTGGAGGGACGAGTACATACTTTCCGTGCACTTCTCCGCCGCCGCATGGGAAGTTTATGGCGCAGACTGCGCCATTCGAAGAATGCGATCATCACCGCCATGACTGCCTGGATGCAGGGCTGGGCAAAATACATGCTTTGCTGTAATTAAAATACAAATTACAAAATCCTTTTTCGCATGTATTTAAAATACGAAATACAAAATACTTTCGAGTCGTATATTTGAAATACAAAAAAACAAAATACAGTAATTTATCCATTTTTTAATTTCAAATACAAAATACAAATTACAAAATACAAAATACATTTGGTTTTGGTAGAACCTTTGGTTGCAATAAATTGTCGTGTTGTTATTTACTTTTTACCTTAACTTATTATTTATCTTTTTTTTGTTTTTTTTTTTTTAATATGGAATGTATTGCATTGCACTTCCCCTGCATACATTCTGGAATAAACTTATATTATTATAAACTTATATTATTATTATTATTAATAAACTGCAAATAAGGGTATGAAAACATTAGGATTTGTATTAAGAACAATTAAAAACTTTGAATCGTTACAAATCATTAAACTACTGTACATATATATCCCTTGTTAGAAGCCTAATAGACTATAACTCCATAGTCTGGTCGCCCTTCTACAAGATTCATATTCAGACTATTGAAAGAATTCAAAGAAAATTTCTACGTTTTGTAAATTTTAAACTTAACATCCCTTATGAGCACATAAATTACCCGTCGATAATGAATACTTGAAATATTCCAACATTAGAAAACAGACGAAAAATAAACGACCTAACCTTTTTATTAAAATTATTAAACTCTAACTTCGACAGTTGTGAACTCCTGCAATTAATAAATCTGCATTTTTTTTTTTTTTTTTTACATTAACTCCACACAGGAGGCCCTGAGGAAAATAATTTCCCTCAGGGCCTATGTCATCTGGGATGCTGTGTGGAGGGTCTTTTTGAGGAGAGGAAGGAATGAACATTGGTCTTGAAGAGACCCATGTTGTAGGAAGGAGGAAACACAGAGGCCGGCAAATCATTCCACAGCCGAGCTGTTGAACACAAGAACGAGTCGAAGAAACGACCCGTTCTCATGTGACAAATGTCAACCGTGTACAAATGTTGGGCACGCGTTTGGCGTGTTTCCCGACTATGCACCGGTGCCGAAGGGATCAATGATGCTAGTTCCTCGGAGCATCTTCCATTGTAATACCGGTAGAACAAGGATAGCATTCCCACCCGACGCCTGTGCTCTAAAGATTGCAATCCGTCTGTTAAGATGGGAGAATCTATCAAACGGACCGCCCGTTTCTGCACAGAGTCGAGGGTATTTTTCAGGTATTTTGGAGCTCCAGACCAGAGATGGCTGCCAAATTCAACCGTGGGGCGTACTTGTGATTTGTACAAGGTTAGCAGTTGTGTACTATTAAAGTATCTGCGGGCCCTGTACAGTACGCCCAGTTTTTGGGAGGCTAGCTTTACTCTGGCTTCGATGGAGCCCCCATACCTGAGCTGGTCACTTAGGGTTACACCAAGCATATCAATGGAGGGCCTGTTCGGAAGATTGCTTCCGTTGAAAGAGACTAGATTTTCATTTCGATCCCTTTTGGACGTAATCAGACAAGATTGGGTCTTTGAAACATTAAATTCAACGAGATTATTTTTACCCCAAGAGAAAACACTCTTGAGGTAGCCGTCCATTCTTTGCTTCAAAGCCCTACGAGCTGTTGGAATTTGTGAGCCCTTTGGGGGCTTGTCAAACAAAAAGTATGTATGTATCTGTATCTGCATGTACCTATACGAACAACTAAACAAACATTGACATTTTATATACGTACATCTCATTCGAACTATGATTTACATTCTCCAATACAACGTTTACACAGTCTTGGTTACAAATACTTAAACAATATGGATGTATTTGACAATAATTTGAACTTAGCAAACTTCAAACGCCATATGTGCCAATTATGTATACCTATCCCTTAAACTAATGTGAACAACAATTTTAAACATTACGTACTTTATGTCAACTCCTATATTTTATGTACTATATTTTGTTTCTTATTTTTTGTGTTGCCTGTATTTTGTTAAAGCTTATATTTTATGTAACCTATATTTTGTTTTTAACATATATTATGTTACTTGTATTTTGTATACCCATTCTTTTCACTGTAATTAAAAAAAATGTACTGCATTCTAAGGGCGTTTAAATAAATAAATAAAATAAAATATAGCACTATAATAATTTAATTAAGCAATAAATATCAATATATTTATGAGGAAACAGATAAAAGATAATTTATTTTGCAATAAAATTATAATTTTAGTTATTTACATAAATGGGTGATATATTATTATATCATGTGATAAAAATATTGCGTGCTTTTTTATTACTTTACTTACATTGTCTGTAACCTTTGAAGCATGGTGGTATTCGCACAAAGATAATAGAAACTAAGGAGATAGGTCATGAACATGGGTTATAGATTATGAAACCGTAAGCACAACGCATGTGGCCAAAATCGTCCACGGGTACTGCTGCTCGCATCTACGCACAGCGGCGCACCGCCTTGGTTTCTACCTACACAAAAATGCATAACTTTCAGTGGGTTGTTACTTTGAAAGTCGCTTTTTTATTTATTTTTTTACTTCAGCTACAATTTGGGAGGCGGTAGGTCACCATAAGTGGTTTACGTTAGGTGACTTAGCAGGGGTGCCCGGGTTCATGGGGTGAGGTTTGTTCGGATCTTGGCGGCGGATACATCTGCCCACCAACTGCGTGGCAAGCTGGATCGGGAGAGACTGATTGAGGGAGATCTTTTGACCTCTTCAGCAGGATTCTCTCGAAACATTGCCTTGCACCGGAGTGGTAAGGATAGATTCATACGGCCATTACTCTTGGATACACCGACCCCCGATTCCTACCCATCCCTCACACCCTTTTTCCTTCCCAGAATTTCCTGTCCTTCCTTTTCCTAAAAATACCCTCCACACAGGATCCTCAAAGCTGACACAGGCCCTGAATGAAAATATTTTCCTCAGGGCGTCCTGTAAAAATACTCGTAATTCCCCACAGGGCCCATGGTTTACTTTGGGGATACTGTGTGGAGGGTCTTTTGGGGAAAGGAAAGAGACGAAATTCAGAGAAGGTAAAAGGCGTGGGTAGGAATCTGGGTGTCAGTGTATCCAGGCGTGACGAAATTATGAATCCATCCCTCCCACTGCAATTAATCTCTACCGATCCCGCCTGCCACGCAGCTGTTGGACAATTTTTTTAAGGAAAGGAAGGAGAGGAGAGTTCTGGGAAGGAAAGGAGTTTAAGGAGTGGGTAGGAATCTGGGGTTCAGTATGTCCTGGTCATCCGCCTCCAGGACCTAGACAAACCTCACCCCATGAACCCGGGCACCCCTGCTAAATCACCAAACGTAGCGAATCACTTGGGGTGACCTATGGCAGAGGTGTTGGTTATCCAATAAAGGTTCCTGGGGCGGCGGTACCCATTCCCGCCTACCAAATTGAGCTGTCAAATAAATTTCTTGACAAAAACGAGTTATTGCTAACGTCAGACGAAAAGCAAAACAAATCGTTGTCATGGAAACGATGTAAATATATTTGCGTCGATAATTCAGACGTCGCGGTCGTAGTTAATATCTTCTATATAAAAATGCAAAATGTGTGTGCGCGCATAACTTCCGAACGACCGCACCAAATTGGATAATTGTTTTTTTTTGTGTTCATTGTCAGGACAAAGTTTGAATAAAACTACTATTGAGTTCTGGCATTACGAAATTTGTATTAATAAAATGAAGTGAGTTGTTTGAAAAATTATTGTAGGGGGAAGGGGAACCCGGGAGGGGAAGGGGAGCCTGGGAGGGGGGAGGGTAATTCAGGAGGGGCGTACGCGGAACGGGGGAAGGGGGGAGTGGAGTGGGGGACGGGACTTATGAGAAAGGACACGCAGTGAGAAGCAATTTCTTTATTAAATGGCATAGCAACGCATGCCGGGAACCAGCTAGTCTTAATATATAAAAATGAATGTTTCTTTGGTTTTCTCTTATGCGCTCCTAAACTATTCATCCGATTGCGATGAAAGTTTAGTAATTTAATAAGCGCACGCCCGCGATGATTTTTGTATATAAGAGTGAGTTCTGAGGTTATGAAATTATTTCCCATACATTTCATCCGACAGCCATGAAACTTTTGGTGAGTTTGCACGCCTGCGAAGGTTTCTGTATATACTGGTGAGCTCTGGCGTTATGAAATTTGTATAAAAGATTTGCTATAAGTGGCGCGCGAGTTGTTTGAAAATTTTGTTTATTTCATGTAGTTTAGCGGCATGTAGGTAAGGCAGGAGGGTCGGAGGGTAATGAAGGGAGGGTTCGCGGAAGGGGAAGGGGAAGGGAGGCGGAATGAGAACGCGGACGAGTGGGAAAGGACACGAAAGGAAAAACAATTTCTTTATTTAAGTGGCATTGGAACGCATGCCGTGAACTCGCTATTAATAAATAACATTCTTGCAAGCTTTGAAAAAACCATTCCCATGTTCTGAATATAGTATCTACCAATAATTGTCATCTTAATATATTATAGGTACCTATCCAAATTACATGACGATCATTTTTACTATTTATTGAAGTACTAAATTAATATTGCTTTAAAGACGTCAAAGTATTGCTTTTCGCTGATGACATTAAATTATATAAAGAGAGAACTATCCTTAATCACTGTGAAATTCTTCAATCAAATATAGACATGCTAAAAATTTGGTGCTCACAAAACAATCTATATTTAAATGTAGAAAAATGCAAAACTTTGACCTTTTCCAGAAAAAAAACATCACTATTTTTGGACTATTCAATAAATAAAATAAAATTAGAAAGAGTATCGGAAATGCGGGATCTTGGCATAATAATGGATGAGAAACTAGACTTCACGGTTCACATTCAATAAACTACAAATAAGGGTATGAAAACATTAGGATTTGTATTAAGAACAATTAAAAACTTTGAATCGTTACAAATCATTAAACTACTGTACACATACCTTGTTAGAAGCCTAATAGAATATTACTCCATAGTCTGGTCGCCCTTCTACAAAATTCATATTCATACTATTGAAAGAATTCAAAGAAAATTTCTACGTTTTGTAAATTTTAAACTTAACATCCCTTTAGAGCACATAAATTACCCGTCGTTAATGAATACTTTAAATATTCCAACATTAGAAAACAGACGAAAAATAAACGACCTAACCTTTTTATTAAAATTATTAAACTCTAAATTCGACAGTTGTGAACTCCTGCAATTAATAAATCTGCATGTACCTACACGAACAACTAGACAAACATTGACATTTTATATACGTACATCTCATTCGAACTATGATTTACATTCTCCAATACAACGTTTACACAGTCTTGGTAACAAATACTTAAACAATATGGATGTATTTGACAATAATTTGAACTTAGCAAACTTCAAACGCCATATGTGCCAATTATGTATACCTATCCCTTAAACTAATGTGAACAACAATTTTAAACATTACCTACTTTATGTCAACTCCTATATTTTATTGACTGAATTTTGTTTCTTATATTTTATGTTACCTGTATTTTGTTAAAGCTTATAGTTTATGTAACCTATATTTTGTTTTTAACATATATTATGTTACTTGTTTTTTGTATACCCATTCTTTTCACTGTAATTAAAAAAAAAGTACTGCATTCTAAGGGCGTTTAAATAAATAAATAAATAAAATAAAATATAGCACTATAATAATTTAATTAAGCAATAAATATCAATATACTCGTATTTATGATGAAACAGATAAAAGATAATTTATTTTGCAATAAAATTATAATTTTAGTTATTTACATAAATGGGTGATATATTATTATATAATGGTATAAAAATATTGCGTGCTTTTTTATTACTTTACTTACATTGTCTGTAACCTTTGAAGCATAGTGGTATTCACACAAAGATAATAGAAACTAGGGAGATGGGTCATGAACATGGGTTATGGATTATGAAACCGTGAGCATAACGCATGTGGCCAAAATCGTCCACAGGTACTGCTGCTCGCATCTACGCATAGCGGCGCATCGCCTATTTTCTACCTACACAAAAATGCATAACTTTCAGTGGTTTTGTTACTTTGATAGTCGCTTTTTTATTTATTTTTTACATTATTAATCAACACCTCTGCCATAGGTCACCCAAGTGGTTTACGTTTGGTGACTTAGCAGGGGTGCCCGGGTTCATGGGGTGAGGTTTGTTCGGATCTTGGCGGTGGATGCATCTGCCCACCAACTGCGTGGCAAGCCGGATCGGGAGAGACTGATTGAAGGAAATCTTTTGACCTCTTCAGCAGGACTCTCTCGAAACATTGCCTTGCACCGGAGTGGTAAGGATAGATTCATACGGCCGTTACTCTTGGATACACCGACCCCCGATTCCTACCCATCCCTCATACCCTTTTTCGTGGAGGTACTTTTGGGGAAAGGAAAGAGATGAAATTCAGGGAAGGTAAAAGGTGTGAGGCGTGGGTAGGAATCAGGGTGTCAGTGTATCCAGGAGTGACGAAATTATGAATCCATCCCTCCCACTGCGATGCAAAGCGATGTTTCAAGAGAGTCCTGCTGGAGAGGTCAAAAGGTCTCTCTCAACCAATCTCTAACGATCCCGCCTGCCACGCAGCTGTTGGGCAGATGCACGCGCCGCCAAGACCCGGATAAATCTAATCCCTGAATCCGGGCACCCTTGCTAGGTCACCAAACGTAGCGTATCACTTGGAATGACCTATGGCAGAGGTGTTGGTTATCCAATAAATTGTTCTCGGGTGGCGGTACCCATACCCGCCTCCCAGATTCCATGTCACATCTCGCTTTGTTTCTAGTACATAAAATAATGTCTCCGTGTAATGGAGAGTACTGTGCGCTTTTATAATAACCGTGACAAAAAAGGCAATAAAAATACTTTCCTTATCGCTATAAAGCTGCAGCTCTTTCTTACACATTAAATAATAGTGAGACAAAAGACGCACATAATACGTTTGACTGTTTCCTCTCATTTTCGACTAAAGTTATTTAGTGTGTAAAAAAAAGCTGCAGCATTATATGTTTAAGAGGGCATTACCAGAGAAAGCCGGAAATACGTCATTTTCAAAAAAGTTTTTAGACGTATTGACTCTTTTCCACAAAAAATTATAAATGGATTTCGAAAGATTGTTCTTTTATCTAGCATAGTTATGTAATAAATTTTTAGATTTTTTTAAATTTTTAGTATAATAAGGTTATTATTCCATAGGTCGTTGGCAGATTTCTTAAATTTTCAAAAAAGTTTTTGTATTATACCACACCCATTTCAAATAATGTAATCATGCAGTAAAATAAATCAATACATTATCTAGCAAAGTTATGTATTAGAATTTTAATTTTAGTTTCAATAAAATCATAAAAAAATATGTACGTACATGTGTTTCTTGACGAAAATTGGTCCTTTTGTGTATTTATTTGCGCACTTACAAACTAATATATTTCAGATTTTATTAACATTCTTATTAAATTTAGACATTATTTAAAAATGATAAATACTTATAATCAAAAAATAACTACAAAAAGTACATTATTTTAATAGTTTTATCATCACCCCTTTCAGCATTTTTGGATGAAGGTATAAATTAAAGCTAATTTGGATTGAAATACATTCGATATTGAGTTATAATTTTAAAAAGCTGGTACGGAGAATAATCAATCTTTCTCATTGTAACCGCCCTGCACGATCGGAAGAACAACTTTCGACGAAATGTGGATTTTCTTCCGCTGGCTGGTTAAACGCTCTTAAGAAGAAAAGCAAAACCATCAAGGCATTGACATTTGACGTTTTGAATTTTTGGAATTCACTCGCACTTCAATATTATCCTTGTAACTATTTTTATCTTTACTTAGTATAAAATGAAGTCGCTCCCGCTGTCTGTGCGTTTAGATCTTTTAAACTACGCAACGGGTTTTCATGCGGTTTTCACCAATAGAGTGATTCAAGAGGAAGATTTATATGTATAATACATGCATATTATGGTAGAGAAAAGCCGAAAAAATTCAAAGATTCAATTCAGGCAGCGGACAGCGGGCTGGCAAGCGGGCGGTGTGGATTTGATATGTATGCAAATTAACAGGTAGCTTTGGTCATAAAGGTTGGGTAATGGCGTTGCGTTTCGTTAGCCACAGCAACGTGTAGCCGGGTCTGCTAGTATTCCATAATTTCAAAATTATCGTCACGGCTAATAGTAATGGTAGGGTTCTACGGAGACGTCACGGTGCGACGTGTGAGAGAGATGCAAGAAATTGATGACTTTTTCCTTTGGAGGAAACAGACCTACGCACATTACGTATCTCATCTTTTGAAAGAGCGGTAGCATTTTTGTTTTAAGGAACGTATGTTTATTGCCTTTTTTGCCGTAACGTTACCGTAACCGTGAAACGTCACGGTAATTATAAAAGCGCTCATTGCCTCTACCTACTTGCCGTAAAACGATTTATGATTATTTCTGGTCTGGGTTCAGTAACGTCTTTGATTAACGCCCTTGAAAAAGCTAGTGTAGGTACTTTATCCTATTGAAAAATAATCTTTACGACGCGACGTGCCCTACAGATAACAGGTACCTTATTCTCCGTCTCGAGGCCGTTTTGTCGGGATCAACATCTCGGAGGATGTTGCATAGAACCTCAGGTTCAAGGTTCTTTCATAAAGGCTTTATATTGCATTTTTGAAGTGAAACTTCTATAGCCCCGCTATGATTCGGATTTCGGATGAAACGGAAATGACGATTACTGCCATCAACTGCGCTCCTTCCCCGCTTTGGTTATGATGTCACTTTTAAAGGCTCCTATTGGTTGAGATATGAAACGGAAATTACTTGAGGTTGCGCTCATTGGTTGCTTTGATTATGACCTCACTTTTCAAGTATTGGTTGAGTTTGTTTTGGTAAAGTTTCACTTCTACCGCGTGTAAACTGCACTCGAATTTTTGAAGTGAAACTTCTATAGACTTGCTATGATTTGGATTTCGGATGAAACGGAAATGACGATTACTGCGCCTGCAACGCATCAACTGGGCTCATTGGCCGCTTTGATTATGATGTCACTTTTAAAGGCTCCTATTGGTTGAGATATGAAACAGAAATTACGCTGATCTGTGCTCATTAGTCGCTTTGATTATAACCTCACTTTTCAAGTATTGGTTGAGATTGTTTTGGTAAAGTTTCGCTTCTGCCACGTGTAAAACTGCACTAGATTTTTTTTCATTAGCTCCACACAGGAGGCCCTGAGGAAAATAATTTCCCTCAAATGTCATCAAAAATTCCCACCATATGAGTGACGGAAGTATGAATTCATCCCTCTCACTGCGGTGGAAGGCGATGTTCCGAAAGGGTTCTGCTGGAGAGGTCAAAAGGTCTCCCTCAACCACTGTCTACCGATCCGGCCTGCCACGCAGCTGGCGGTCGATCACGGAACTTTGAAATGCAGTAAATGATAAAATGTTAATTGTTCAGGAGAGCGAATAGAAGTTCATATTTTTTCAAAAAATCGCATTTTCTGAAATATTACATATATAGAACTGAAATATTTTAATTTATTATAAAATAACATTAAATAGATATTTTGTAATTTTTTTAAATAACAGTGTTTAATTTATTTTTAATGTTTTAGAAAAATCAACATAAAATGCACGTCATAAAAGATGCCTTTATTTTCTTAGATCTTGTTTAGAAGGAGCTATTCGTTAGGGGGCATACATTAATTACGTGAGCAGATTTTCTTCTAATCTAGACCCCTCCCCCCCTTTGGTGAGATAAATTTGGGCCACTTCGTATATTCTTTTCAAGTAGACGTGAGATTTTGCTGGACCCTCCCTCCCCCCCCCCCACCCCCTTTTAGAGTTCACGTAATTAAGGGCCCGCAACCCGGATTTGTACCGATTTATTACATATTTCCCTTAAACACGGTAAGTTTTAAAGCTCTTAAAAAAATATATGTTATTCTTGAAGATAATATCTAGACATTGCCCGCGCCGAAACGCAAATTATATAAAATTCCCTCGATAGAAAAAAATGCAAAGTATGCTCCAAAAATTATTATTAACACGTTTGTTTCAGTTATTTTACAAGTTATATGTATGAAAAAATTCGCAGTGTTTATTTAAATGCTGTTTAAGATAATGCCCGCGAGATTTTTGCTCTATTTTAAACGAGTCGTGTTTTATTAAACATTTTCGCAATTTTCGCATCGATTTTGTCGCTGTAAATATTAGCGCTCTCCTCTAACATTCGTAATTTCGTATCTCTCCATCTTCTTCTTTTCGGGCCCGGTTGCAGAGCCTTAATGTATGCCCCCTTATGCGCGTACGTTTGCGTCCAGAAGGAGTGTGGAATTTCACAAATTCGACCCGTCATCTCATATGCATCGCCCATCTGGGCTATAGAAAAAAGCTTGAATCATTTCAAAATGCCTCACTTATAGCCGTCATACACGACATCTTTTTTCAGCCCGATTCCAATTAGAGACCGAAGATAACATTTTTCGCTCTACGGGATCGCTATTTTCATCTGTATTGTAGGCATAATCGCCTTCTCACAGCTTATAATATCAGTTTGATAAGTTAAGGGCCTTTAACCAGCCAGCAGCCGAAAATCCATATTTCGTCGTAAGATGTTCTTACGATCGTCAGGGCGGTTCCAATGAGAAAGGTTAATTATTCTCCGTACCAGCATTTTTAAATTATAACCCAATATCGATTTTATTTCATTTAAAATTTGCTTTAATTTATACCTACATTCAAAAATGATGAAAGGCGTGATGATAAAACTATTAAAATCATGTACTTTTGTAATTATTTTTTAATCATAAGTCTTTATAATTTTTCAATAATGTATAAGCAAAATGATAATGTAAGTAATTAGTTCGTAAGACCGTAAATAAATAGACAAACTGAAGTATTTTCTTCACAAAACACGTGCGAGGATTTTTTTTTAACGATTAAATTAAAATTCTGAAACAAAGCTTTCCGAGATAATTTATTCATTTATATTTTTTGAAATGTGTGTTGTAGGTACCTATAATACTTTTTTTTTTAATTTAACAAATCTGCCAACGACCTGTGTATGGTATAACCTTATTATACAAAAAAAAACATTTTTTCTCAAAATTTAAAACATACCTTTACCATATAAAAGACCAATCTTTCGAAATCAATTTATAATTTTTTGTGAAAAAGAGTCAATACGTCTGAAATTTGATTTAAAAATGACGTATTTATGGTTTTCTCTGGTTATTCCCTCTTAAGGTGAACGTCCACAGATCCGCACCAGCCGCAACGAACGCACGGCACGCATTCTCCCAGCCAATAAACAATCGATTCGGACTTTTGTACGTCTTGGATCGATTGGTTATTGGCTGGGAGAATGCGTGCCGTGCGTGCCGTGCGTGCTTTGCGACCGGTGCGGACCTGTGGACGTTTACCTTTAAGAGACTTGTCGCTTGTCGCAAGAAATGATACCAAAATGCGCCGTTGCGAGAAGTCAAAAATAAACAGTCAGTTGTTTTTGTAGGATTTTTTCCTATAAAACTAGTATTTATTTATACTTATTTAATTTTTCTGAAAATGAGCATACTTCTGTTCAATTATCGATCCAATCCATTTTAAATTCAATGTTTCTGTTTATAAAATCACGTTTTTGAATTCGAAGTCGGTTGCCATCAGGTAGCTGTCATTCGGATAAAATGAAAGAAACATTAATTTCTTCCCCTGGCGGCACAAAAGCGCGGGGAATTAAAGCCAAATTCAAAGCCGGTCGTTGTTGACGGGAAGCCATTTACTGATGTAAACGGTCGCATGAGCATTTACACAGGTTGAACTTTCGTGAGCATTAATTACCACAAGTCGGATGCATATGTAAACGCTCCTGTGAGTAACTTATCAAAAACTTACGTTAAGTCGTAAATTTTATAAGTGTAAAGCTAGTCTAAATATTTCAACGACGCAGATAAAAATATACGTTATTTCCATGAACATATGAATATATCTGGACCTGCCCTAAGTGATAAAAGCGTATTATTTCCCCCTCCCCATAACGGTTCCATGGAGCCGGCTCGGCTTACGAGAGCCTCGCTTGAATCTAAAAAATGTGTCATCATTCTTGTCCTGACCAGCGCGGAGTTCGCATCTTTCATTTTACGAACAAATATGAGAGCTTGTGCTATACATTATACCCTAGTATATGTGTATATATAACGAATGTGGGCGTTTCTCCAGTGAGCTCGTCGCTGGTTACAGGGGTAAGTAAATTATGAAACATTTGTAAAAGTGTCTTAACTAAATACGGTAACAAAATATTCCTCTGTGAAAAAGGGCGAAGTTTACTTGTTAATAACGTGGCGGGCAATTGGCGCTCCTACGTAAAAAGGTCTATTCATTCAAAAGCAGATTTTGCTTTTTAAGAACTAAATGGTGATATTATAATGCGAGATGCCTATATACTGTCAGATTGATTTTTTAACGAATCACAGTCATCTTTCCCCTCTTCGCCCTTCATAGTTTGGTTTTACCCCTCATCTGTACCTATCTTCTCGTCTATCCATTTGGATGTCTATGGTTATTTCAGATACTTAAATAATTTTTTATCCGCTTGAGTTTAATAAAACTTCCATAAAAGTAATGTTATTTGATAACATGAATGGCTTGTGCGTGTGTAAATACATACCAAATTCGATTTATCAGCGTATTATGCAAAAACGAATCTAAATGTCAGATTTTTTCAGTTACTTTCGTGGAATACCTAATTGTTAGGTATAATTTTTAATTGTATGAACAAGAAATAGATGAAGTTACAGTTTTCTTAAAAATTCATTAAATAAAAGAGCTGCGTTTTTTAAATTTTCGTTTTTTTACATTTCTCTACATTTTGGTCAAAAATGTTTTCGGTAAGCTTTTTTATATTTTTTTCGTGTTTGAAGCTTAAAAGATGGCAATTTTCTACGACTTTCTTTTTTTACGATATCTTCAAAAATAAGAAATATACAAGACATTTAAAATACGTTGGAAAAAATCCAAAATTCGTTAAAAAAATATTAATAAAACAAAGGAGAAAGCCCCTACCTTTGCTGGGTTCATATGCTATGATGGTCCAATCATGGTGATGGCTGCTCTTACACGATGATAGCACAAAGGACCACTACAGATGCGGCTGGCGGTGGCAAAAACATTGGGAATGTATGGCGAGCGATAAGCTGAAATAGGTCGAAACCAAATGATCTTTTATAGCTAAGTCTGTTGGCCCCATAAAACAAATTTGACCGGTTAAATAACTATAATTTAATTGTTTTGCCTTTAATAATAAGCGGCTCTGGAATTTTCGTTTTCACCGCCAGCCGCATACACTGTTTACCATCACTAAGTATTTTATGATTTTTAAAAGCGAGAATTTCAAGAGCGCTGTTAGAACGATTTCACGACGATTTTTCAACTGAATTAATTGGTTTTTAAACTGGGTAATTTTCGATTTTTGGGCAATATTGTATATGTGTGCCAGGTAGGTAGTCAACATCTTCTTCTTCTTGTAGTAAGTAAGTAGGGCCTTTTAAGGTAGGAAAGGAACAAAGGGAGAAAATAACAACGCAAGGAACTTGGGAAAATGGGTTTCAGTTCGTAAGCTGTTTCAGAACAAAACAGTTGTTATTGCACCCAGCTCCTCAATTATAAATATCATAAGCACATGAAAGGCTTCATGGGCGAAATGTAGAGTTTTCTTCTCTTTAGAGTTACCCTACTGTTGTAACGCCCGAGCTGGGTTTTCTCACAAACTCTTTGAATAAAAACTCTGATGTCAACAAAACACACTAGCACTTTTATTGGTAACAGATGAGCTTGGATGGCTTATTAGCAGGCGGTAGAAATTATTCTAGAGAAAACCAGAAATATGTCATTTTCAAAAAAGTTTTTAGACGTATTGACTCTTTTCCACAAAAAATTATAAATGGATTTCGAAAGATTGTTCTTTTATCTAGTGAAGTTATGTAATAAATTTTTAGATTTTTTTTTAATTTTTAGTATAATAAGGTTATTCCATAGGTCGTTGGCAGATTTGTTAAATTTTCAAAAAAGTTTTTGTATTATACCCATTTTAAATAATGTAATCATGCAGTAAAATAAATCAATACATTATCTAGCAGAGTTATGAATTAGAATTTTAATTTTAGTTTCAATAAAATCATTAAAAAATATGTATTTATCAAATATTATTTAAAATGATAAATACTTATAATCAAAAAATAACTACAAAAAGTACACTATTTTAATAGTTTTATCATCACGCCTTTCAGCATTTTTGGATGAAGGTATAAATTAAAGCTAATTTGGATTGAAATAAATTCGATATTGAGTTATAATTTTAAAAAACTGGTACGGAGAATAATTAATCTTTCTCATTGTAACCGCCCTGCACGATCGGAAGAACAACTTTCGACGAAATGTGGATTTTCGTCCGCTGGCTGGTTAAAGGCTTTTAAGGTCCCTCTACATAGCATATCAGATGACATAGGCCCTGAGGGAAATTATTTTCCTCAGGGTCTCCTGTGTGGAGTTAATGTAAAAAAAATAATAATCGCATTTATCTAAATCTCAATCCCTGCATTATCAACAGTTTTATTTGTTACCAGTGCCATCTATGAGTAACCTCTTAAACTTTTATCTAGGATATCACACAAACTTGTACAATTTCCTAATTTTTGGTCTTTAGAAAAGAACTTCTAAAAATGAATACCATCTGTCCAGCGACGCGCCCATAAATCCACATCAACAGGTTCTATCTTCCATGTGTAACTTATCTTAAGAGGTAATACTAGCGGCGTTTTTCCATACAAACGTATTCCCCGTTTATCTCTCTGGATTTTGACCCTAGAGCAAAATTTTTTTTTACATAATATAGATATCGACCACTAGCGTGTCGGTACGTTTTGTTTTTTTTGATAATTTACTTCTTATAGAAGTTAGGACCTTCCAAAAATGAATAAAATTGCCTAATTTAAACGCCGTCAAAAAACGTTCAGTATACAAACTAAACAATGTATTTTGAAAAAAAGCAAAACGTACCGACATAGAATATTTTCTTTTAATACAGTTAGTGAAAAAAAAAAATTAAAATCGGTCCAGTTTTGGAGAAGAAAAATGGGGAATACAAAACATCGATTTCGAAGATTTTATTTAGGTATTTTCGGCCCGACGTGCAGGTGTCCCTTTCGCTCAGTTCTCCTGGGGGGGCCGGGGAACGGGGGTTTTGACAAATACATATAAAGCGAAGTAGTGATGTAACGAATTTTATCGGTAGACTAGTGTTGTCCTTGCCCGAGTAATAGATATTTTTATTCGTTTTTTTCTGTTTAGTGACTCATCGCGGTATACCAATACTGACCGAGCTTTCATACTAAAATTGTGCAAAATTAAAATTGTTTATGTCAAGTACTATAATAAATTTTCAATTTGGGAGGCGTTATAGGTACCATCGCCCCGGGAACCATTTATTGGATAACCAACACCCCCGCCACTTGGTCACCCCAAGTGGTCCGCTATGTTTGGTGACTGAGCATGGGTTCCCGGGTTCACGGGTGAGGTCTGCATGGGTTTTGGTGGCGGATGATTTTGTCCACTTACTGCGTGGCGGGCCGGATTGGGAGAAACTGGAAGAGGGAGATCTTTTGATCTCTACAGCCGGACTCTCTCCACCATCATTTCATATTTTTACTTACCCAGAAATTCCTCTCCTTCCTTTCATTAAAAATAACCTCCACACAGCTTCTCCGATGACTTTGCTATACTATAAGGGTATTTAACTTAAAAATAATTTTTATATTTCATTTTGTATAATTGCATTTTGTGATATTTTTAAGTAATTAATCACCTCTCCCTTTATTATTTTGTCTATAATTCTCATATGCCTATACTTGTTTGTCTTTTAATATTAATCTTATCATGACGAAGAACACTCTGTTTTCGAAATATGTTGATAATATTGATTACATAAAGCTGTTTTTACCAAGTTATTTGTTCTCATTTAATTAAAAATGACGCCACAAAGATTGGACCCATTTGCAGCATTTCAAGCTGGGTCGCCATAACCAATTCGTTTGTGCAATTTCAATCAATGCATTTCTGTGTTTCTCGAGAACCCTTCTATGGGCTTACACGTCATTAGTACTTTTACGCCAGTTTTTTAAAAATTTGTGGTCAGAAACATCCAAGTAGTGTAGTTTTGTAGCTCTAGCACATATGAAGCTATATGACTTTTGCACTCCCAGAAATAAAACCTTTTTAGTATAATTATCATTATGCATATATCCAATTGTATATCCGCATGTACATTATTTGGCTTAATATAGTAACTATGTTATTTTCCACATCAAGTATATAATAAAATAGATGCAAGAATGTTATTTTTTTGATAAATTAATAACGTAAAAAAATATATATCTATATATTTATTCTCAAAACTCTTGAGAACATATCGTCGTTGCATTCACAAAATATCCCATGTGAGGTTTTCGACCAATTTTTTTTTGTTTACACCATTTGATTCACCACGGTTTCCTAAATAATCTGACAAATATATCCCATTTTTCAAACTCATCTTTTTAATCATATTAGAGGCAACTCTGACCACTACTTGTAATTAATGGTAATTATTTAAAAAAAATATACTACATATACTACAGAAATAAAAAAAAATATAAACCGAAGATACATTTCATCAGGAATAATTAACTAAATAATTACCTGTTTTTCTCATTCTTTCTATTTATTATTAATCTATATTCATCTCTATTTTATTTAGATTTTTCGAATTTCTCCCAAGTGCACAATATTTTAGTATGTAACCGTATCCTATGTATGTACACCATATGTAATTTATATAACTCCATTGAACAATTATATATCTATATTAAATATTAAAAAATATATATATATATATATATATTTCTTCAATATTAACTCAGTAGGTAAAGCAAAAATATTTTTTTATAATTTATATTTAACTCTCAAAAAATTACCAAAAAATTAAGTTGCATCCAAAATCATACGAAATTAATTTTTTTAAGACCAATATTTCGTAATTTGAAACAAAAATAAATAAAATAAAACATATTTATCCACACAAGATATTTTCTCTACCTTTTGATAAAAAAAATACATTTTCAGTTTATTTGGGTGTTTTGGTCACAAATCCAAATTTAACCCCCCCCCCCCCCCGGCTATTTGTTAGCTTTGGGAACAACTCATATCGATCTTGTGTCTCCCTTACTATTATTTATTTATTAATTTTCGGGAAATCGACAGTTTATATTTATTTCAGTTTGTACATAGTATTAAATAGCCAAAATAAAACCAATTACGGATTTCCTCCTTGTGACTTTACTTCTACTGAGACAGCATAATAAGAATAAGTAAATTAATTTTATAAAAAGGAATATGAATCTAAAATTATATAAAACAAAAAATATATATATGTATACTCAAAACATTTTTTTTAATATAAAATGAAAAATTACAAAACAAAAAACCTATCAAAACATTGGTAGCCATGGAGAGAGGTTGTACATATAAATCAAATCATAACAGAAATATAAACAATAAAAACATAACATTATTCAAGAACCATTAGAGAAGCACTCTTTTTATGGACCTTTTATATTCAGTAAGTTTGCAATTGAAAATGTCCACATTGGAAAATACGCTATTATAACTATTGTGAGTATTATGTTGAGAAATAAGTTTTAAACGGTGTTCGAAAGAGAAAGAGAAAATATCAAACTTTATATTCAAATTCAAAAGTTAACCACAAAATATTGTAATTGTGCACCTTTATAAAACGAAAGTTTATTTCATCGCCTTTCAAAAACAGTTTTTAGTTTTCGGATACTATCAGAAATATTCCATTTATTTGGATTTTATTGCAAAGCGGAAATATTTCGACCTTATGAAAAAATATGCCCGAGGCCCTACGTTTGCTACACAAAATATCATATGTGCATAAAAAGTGCGCACAAAAATCCTGAATGCAAAATTTAAGAAAAAATTGTCGGTTTTATTAAAAAAATATATATCGTCGCTGTGCATGCAAAATCCGCTATGTTAAAAAACGTAACTTTTCAGGAGAAGGAAAAAACTGATTTATTTAACAATGGCTCGCATTTTTTACAATCCAAATAAACAGAAAATTAGATCTTTACGTCGGATTTTGTATAAATGATATTTTACAATTAAATATTTAATACTTTAGTAGTAATATTTGTTTTTGTGAATAAATGACACATAGCTGATTTTGTATGGGTCTTTAAATCCGCTTTGTGTTAGAGGCAGCATATAGCGGATTTTTATGTACGTATATTTTAGACATAATGGATTTTGCATTTAGTTAGAAATGATATTAATTCTTTAATTGCGTATAATTTAAATGTACTAACGTATGCGTAAAGCATTTTTAACAAACCAATAGCCTATTTCTAACGAATCTTTATCTTTCCCAGCTGAAAGTTTACTTTTAAATTAGTAATTATCGAGTGTAGGTGAACTAAAAATATTTTGAGTAAGATGGAAAAACAAGTTTATTACACGTTAAATTTTATTTATTGAAAGAATAAAATCAAGTAGATAGTAGTATTATACCTATTACAAACTAAACATTATTGAGCAATAATACAATCATTTTAAATTAATCTCAACATTTTAACAAAACAAATTAACATTTTAGTTGCATAAATAAACAATGATAACGCTTGCTAGCAAATTAAATATTTGTCTAATAACTATTGAGATCGTTAAAATTTAATAAAAATAAAAAGTACCTAAGTTATTAACAAAATCGGTATTTGAGATTATTATATTTTATTTATCAAAGGAAGATAAACAAGTAGAGAGTCATTAGTTGTAGTGTCTGTGGTACCCTTTACCCGGGGTCGAACGTAGCCGAAGGCTTCCGATCCCGCCCGAATACAAGGTAGTGGAGGGGAGCTAGCCAGGAGGAAGCATTGTACTATTCCATAATTGACTTATAATAAATAATCAACTTTCGTATAACGAGACCTTTTTAAATAAATACAGATTGTAATTGTCGCGGACATTACATTAGTCATTAGTATTATACCTAGAGTGGAAGATACAATTAGTATCGCCCTGGTGTAAGACCACCATTCAGAATTGAAACGTTGCTTGAAAATGGCTTTAGCCGTGTTTAGTGACCAGATCTGAATAGCCAGGTATTTCCCAACCTTCCTCTTCCCCACCTCCTTCCCCTTCCCACCACCTTCAGCCTCACAACATACCCCAATTGGGGATGCCATAGTCTCACTGGCTCCAGACGGGAGCAGTTGAGATTCTTGTGCGGTATTCACTGTAAAAAAAAAAAAAAAAATACCTACTTATTACAAACCATGCAATATTCAGCAATAATACAATCATAATAAATACAACTTTAAACAAAATAAATAACATCTCAGTTATATAAATAAACGATGATAACGCCTGTTGGTCTAATAACTATTGAAATCTTTAAAATTTTATAAAAAGCAGAAACTACGTATGTAATCTACCAAAGCACTATTCGAGATTATTACATTTTATTTATTGAAAGAATAAAATCAAGTAGATTGTAGTAACTAGAATTATATCTATTACAAACCAAACGTTATTAAACATAAATACAATCATAATAATTACAACATTTTAACAAAACAAATAACATATCAGTTATGTAAATAAACAATGATAACTCCTGCTGGTCTAATAACTAATAACTATTGAGATCTGTAAAATTTTATAAAAATATAAGGTACATAATGTAATCTATCAAACCACTGTTCGGGATTATTACATTTTATTTATTAGAAGAATAAAATCAAGTAGATAGTAACTAGTATTATACTTATTACAAACCAAACATTATTGAACAATAATACAATCACAATAATTACAACTTTTAAACAAAACAAATAACTTCTCAGTTATGTAAATAAACAATGATAACGCCTGCTAGTAAACTGAACAATCTGAACATTAGTCTAATAACTGTTGAGATCTTTAAAATATTATAAAAGTGAAGGTATGATAGTAATCAACAAAATCAGTGTTTAAGATTATCGTAAAATGAATGATAATCTCGATGCATATATAACTTTAAGGATTGTAATTGCTCAAACTTAGACATATCATTTTTTTCTGTTCTATGTACAATGGTTTTGGTGTTGTGTATAAATCTTGCTTCCTCCTTTGAGGCAGAAGTGTCCAGTTATCAATGTGTCGGAGTTTGTACATAACCTCACCCAGTTTGTACAGCAGCCCCCTGATCTGGTTAACTGTAGGATCTCCAACCTTTTTGCCTGGACGAATAGTGCAGTAATAACTGGGGAGTGTATCGTAAGCCTTAAAAAACTTTCATCAAGATATGATACTTAATAACGTAAGGTTTGGAAGATCTAGCTTTCTTCATTCGGTCCACATAATCCGTTGGGGAGTATAATGGAGGAGTACAAAGCTTTTCCAATGTCGAGTGGACGCTATCCACCTTCATCATTGTGTGTCCTTTTTCTAATATGAGTTGCTATATTTCTATATTCATATTCTTCGATATATCTGCCAGAGCACTGCTGAGGAATTTATTTTTGTTTGTGGTGAGCGCAGCCGTCCGATATCAAAGTAATTTTTTTGAATCCCTTTCTAATTTCTCCTTCTATAAAATCGATAATACAAGAAACCTCCTCCATCGCCTTCATACCAAAAGTACAGAAAAACATCTTTCGTGTTGTTTTTATGAATGGTAAAGTCGTGTAACTGAATTTTTGGCTTATAATATTGAGAGGATACTAAAAGTTTCGGACAAAGCTGTGTGCTCTGAAGGTCCATTGTTACTACTAAATGTTGATCAGAGCAGGATGCATTAGCCAGCTTCTTTGCATCTCTTGCCTCATTTTTCTTATTAATGTGAATTTGGTATTCTTCTTCACTTAGATTTCCCTGTTTGTGGGACACGCATGTATCGCATTGATCCTTGCATGGTTTAAATATAGATATTTTGTTACTTTCTAAAAGATCACAGAATTTCTTTCTTTGGACGCAAGTTATGCCGTTTTCTGAACACCACGACTTGTAAATTTTATGCATTTCTGTTTTAGATTTAAAAGAATCCTCCACGTATGTTCTTAAACTAGTCGAGCGGCAATAATGACTCAAAACTTTAGGCAATAGGTCCAACCGTTTTTTATCGGAATCTGACCTCAAAGACTGAGGAACTCTGATCTTTTGTTTCCCAGCTGTTTGAGTCTCATCTTCGTTATCAATCTGTGTTGATGATATCCATTGAACAAACGTATCTTTCGTAATACATAATGTGGCGTTGAAAAACTCTCTGCAAACTCTAACTTTTTCACCAATAAGCTTGGGTAAGGAGCAGTCGACCCCAATTTTGCGCTTCCAAGCACTTCTACATTTTAATTGCTGTCGCCGTTGTCGCCTCTTGAGTACTCTTCGGATATTTACAAGTCCGAAAATATAGGCTTTCTCAGCTTCCCATGTTGACAAGCTCCAGAAATAGTTAAACACGTCTAGACGAGCTTGTTCATTAACCAATCCGCATAGAAAAGATCTATTGGATAAATTCAAGCCATGATGATTGCATGGTGTTTCTTTTATTTTTCTTTGAGCCCTTTTAACGTAAGTTGTACGTCCACTTACTCGTTTAATACCGCTATATTTTTTCCCCAGGATTCGAAAATTTTTATTCAATTTTCGTTTGTCCTTTATGTTCGGTACATTAGTCAACAGATCGTCTTCAGAATTAGAGTTAGCATCAGAGCATTCGAATTGTCCCGTTTCGTGATTCAAAATAAACCTATGATTATTTGTGCCCAGTTGATCCTCATCACATTTTTCGTTAGAATTTGAAAGTGCAACTCGTTCAAACAGTCCCGTTTCAGGGTTGAGTATGCTGTCAGCATCATTATTCATGGTCAAGATTACAACTGGGGATACATTCCCCACGTGTTTCTCCAAAACTGTTTCAGAAATAATGTCCAAATGTATAAATTATTGTGCGCTGAGTGCACGTGCACTGTAATGTAATTTCACACTGTTTTAAAAGCTTAAATATTATTTTTTGATGAATGTAAATAATCCGCTGGCACGTGCACCAAGACTGAATATCATAACAAGACTGCCCAACTGTCCACTGTCCAGTCACGTGACTTGTAATATGTGCGTTCTGAACCAAGATGTGCAAAATCCAGTGCAAAATCCGCCATGTGTCATTAACTGGCGCAATATTAAGTGTTTTACTTTAGTTCAAAATGCGATATGTGAAAGAATCTTCATAGAGTATTTTGAAAGCCATTTTTTAAGCGAAAATACATAGCTGAATTTGCAGTTTTCTAAACTAGCTATAATATTAGAAAACGTGTTTTACAGGCCTATCCGCCATGTCTCGTTCTATCACAAAGCGTAAAAAACCGATTTTGCAAAAAAAACGTTTGTCGGATTTTGCAGGCGCAACGACGATATTAAGCCCACTTGTTTTCACCCAAACATGGTATCACAAATAACTCTACAATTAATAAAAATAAATAAAAATATGGGTCCCTATTTTTTTATTTATTATTTCTCCTAATATTCTAAAATACCCACAGGATATTTTGTGCGCGCAACAACGATATAAAGTAGCTATAATAGCATATTCATAGGACGCTCCTGTGAGCGGGTAGAGAAATTGAATGTTAGTTTTGTCTCTACACGTTTGCAGATTGGAACATGCGTGGTCGGCAGAAATAATAATTCGGCTTATTACGGGTGAAGCGCGTAGCCCACACACACAAGGCCTGCATTCACTCACACATCTATAGCGCGATTCTGACTAAGCATGCGATGAGATTCGCGATAGACGGTAGGAAGGAGGCGCAGAGGGGGAGAGAGAACACTCACGTGGTCTCACCCACACATCTATAGCTAGTTCTTTTGTGAGCGCGGTGCGATAACGATAATTTTTGAAAATACCTACCGTCGAGATTTCTCACCGATGGTATTACCTCTTAACAGGTTCGCTGCCACCTATGCACATAACTGAATCTAGGTGCCAAATATTTTTTTGTTTTTTTTTTAGTTTTTAAATATACTTACAACAATAATATATCATTGCAAAAGTTTTTTTTTCCAGTGGAAAGGTAAAAAATAAGCAAAAAAAATCACGACTCCGGCCGGAGCCGGTGGCACCATGGTTGAAAATCACTTAGCAGGTGCCGGCGGTTTCGTCCGTTTAGTCGCATTTTTGTTAACTTCTTCTCTTTATTTTGATAAAAATCAAACAAAAATAGCAACATATCCTTGTGTAACATGTAACCACAATTCAGATTACCTTCGATCAATTTCATGACTACTTTGCTTGCATGACCCTTTTCACCTACATCTGCATCAGTCGATCCCCCGTACACATGAAATTTCAAAATTCACACCGTACTTTTGGCGTTAATTATTTATGTATTGTCTGAACCACAATCGCCCACGCCATAATATCATACTCTCATCAAGGGAGAGTTCTCTGTCTGGATAGTAAATTTTACTCATTTTTTCACTTATCGTGTACTTTTTTCAATGGCCCTTTACAACAATAAACTAATTTTTCTTTGAAAACTGATCGTTGTAAAATGTTGATACAATTGTCAACAACAACGCCAGCTAAAAAAATAACCATCCGCCGCGAGTGCCGGCAGGAAAATGATGTTTGTGCAGACATACTACTCATGGCTCCGGCCGGAGCCGCCGGCACCCAGTGCAAGACGCCGAATGGCTCCGACCGGAGTCGCCGGCAGCGAACCTGTTAAGTTTATCGCCGTGGAGAGAGTCGAGGGATTGGTTTATTTATGGAATCGAGATATAAGATGAATTTGAAAGCTTATATTATTGTTAGTGGTAGTGACTACTCGGAATTCTGAATCACAGATAGGTGCTCGTAGCAGCTTTTGTGTTCAGGTTTCTGAGCTTTTTCAGAAGAATAGAGAATGAATAACAATGAACTACGTTCAAACCTTTCTTTTCGTAGAAATATCCACCACATAGCACCCCCAATGATGATATAGGCTCAGGATACATCAGGATCTTCTTTTATATAGAGGAGTTATAACAATACAATAATATAGTAATAATGAAAAATAATAATAAAATAACCAAAGAATTGTGCATTTATTATTTTAAAATAATTGTTAATAATTGACAATGGGAATAAACCAAAATTTGGACAAAAAAGTTTGCCAAAAATAAGATTATTATGTAATAATAATATTGTATTTACAAATATTTTTTACTTCTTTTACACTTAACCTCTCTTAACCTCCGTAACCTGTCGCTGAAAAGTTTTAACAAAAGGTATTTTAACAAACTGTTGCTGCAACTGTGGTATACATAGACACCTGCATTATGTATGCATTATAACCGAAGTGTGTATTGTGATTTGTGATGAGGCGTGTCGGAAACATAGTATGTTTTTCGGTACTCGGGAATTTTTAGATTGGCAGAAATTTTGGGAGTGCGTTGCACCGCCGCACCTTAGGCTGGCCGCCACTGATCCTAACAGGGGGATGTTGTGAGGTTGAAGGTAGTGTGAAGGGGAAGGAGATGGGTAAGAGGAAATTGGGGAAGTAATTGGATATTCAGATCTAGGCTAAAGATTTGAAGCAATGTCTCAATTCTGAATGGTGGTCTAACACCAGAAGAGCGATTCTATATCTTTTGTGGGATCGTTATGATATAACGAACGTGATCTCCTGTCAGATTTGTGGGATTTTTACATATTTACTGTCACATATTTTAGTTTAGATGGTTCTAAAACGAATTCCTGCAAGAATGCATGATTATTTTTATTCATTTAATGTACATTGTACATATAAAAAGCATGTAAATCACATAAATCTGACAGGAGATCAAGTCTGTTATCTTATAACTATCCCACAAAAGATAGAATCGCTCGGCAGGGTACTGCGAGTATCTTCACGCCAATATACTTTATATTTTATTTTTAAGTGATTAAATTGTGAAATAACACAAAAAAAAACACAACCTAATAAGGCGTGAGCCTTACTCTTCGACCATAGAGGGCATCAACATATTAATTTTACAGTATTCAGCATTCAAAATAACTGCAGTATTTGAAAAAAAAATTGTCTGTGGGGTGGGATATCAGCTATAAAATACTTCGAAACGGATCCACGTTTTTTTCAAAAAGGCACCAAAATTTTTTTAATCCTGTAGTTGCTAACAAAAATGGAGAAAAACTGTTTTTTTTTATCTCTCTCTTCTTCGATTCGGGTTCTCTTTGCGATGTAGATTCACCATTTTCGAGCTTGTACTACGATTTTCCAAATACCTACACAATTTCCATACAAGCTTGTACTACGATTTTCCAGATACCGACACATTCCAGACAAGTTTGTACTACGATTTTCCAGATACTGACACAATTTCCAGACAAGCTTGTACTACGATTTTCCAGATACCGACACAATTTCCAGACAAGCTTGTACTACAATTTTCCAGATACCGACACATTCCAGACAAGTTTGTACTACGGTTTTCCAGATACTGACACAATTTCCAGACAAGCTTGTACTACGATTTTCCAGATACCGACACAATTTCCAGACAAGCTTGTACTACGATTTTCCAGATACCGACACATTCCAGACAAGTTTGTACTACGATTTTCCAGATACTGACACAATTTCCAGACAAGCTTGTACTACGATTTTCCAGATACCGACACAATTTCCAGACAAGCTTGTACTACGATTTTCCAGATACCGACACATTCCAGACAAGTTTGTACTACGATTTTCCAGATACTGACACAATTTCCAGACAAGCTTATACTACGATTTTCCAGAGACATAAAAGAAAAATTTAACATTTATTTTGGCCAACGACATATTGCGGTCACATCAGTGAGTCATATAGACAAAATATTATAATAATTATGTACTAACAAAAAAAATTACTTTTTTTTTTACTAAATGCTTTTTATTGTTGCACAGATTAATAATTTTACACAATTAAAACCTTCAACTTTAAGATCCAAAATATACACCTTACCAGTAGGCTACAAAGGCCAAAACTTGTACAAAATACATCTAGTATATTATATAACCACTGGAGCGCTTTTTGCCACAATATGGCACCATGTAAAATACCTCGGATTGAT
Organism: Limnephilus marmoratus; assembly: GCA_917880885.1. Taxonomy (NCBI): domain Eukaryota; kingdom Metazoa; phylum Arthropoda; class Insecta; order Trichoptera; family Limnephilidae; genus Limnephilus; species Limnephilus marmoratus. The sequence goes on along the minus strand of OU862932.1, from coordinate 21,476,532 downwards.
TTGCTGCCAGTTTTAGGCAAATTTTCCTTAGATGCATTAAAAAAAAACATTTGTAATATTTTCAAATACTCCCGCGGTATAAACTTGACGTTTTATAGAAGCTAAAAGAGACAACTTCTATTTATATTCAATAGATGTCAGTGTCCTCTTGTTTCTTATGAATTATTTGTCTTTCCAAAGTCATAATTTGTAAAAATGTTAGCAGTCAACTGTCAAAATGCCTCCGTGTAAAATGCCGCTTTTTATCATGTTTTATTGGATTTTTCTAACATATTTGTACACGAGTGTAATAATGATTGAATTTTTTAGTAGGGTTTTTACATAACAAATTTTCCCTACCGACAAAACACAAGACCTTTAAGACTATAATAGCCAGGTAACATTTTTAAATACCCACATGAGGTAAAAATTGCAAGGCGCATATGACGCCGTTCTATTTGTATAAGGAACATTAACTTTAAATTCAGTAAATTTAAATGATTCATCTCTTCAAGATACATAAGAATCTAGTAAATGAAAAAAAAAAGAATTAATAATGCATTAAATGTGTTTCAAACTTTAAAATACAGTGAATATTTGAAATGCATAATATTTTGTGGTTATGTTCGTATTTACTGAATTTTTTTTTTGTCGATTAGACTGTGTTTGACAATGCATTATTTTCAATAAATAAAGCTATGATCGAGTTAATTGATATTGTTCGCTTAAGATAATTATTGTATCTGTCTGAGGTGCTGCAATTATTTTTCGTGACTATGTTAAAAATTCCATTTTAGTCCATTAAAGCGTTGTCATTTCTCGAGCAAAATCGTTGCAAATCATAACTTATCAAAATTCAGTATTCTTATACAGATGTAGATTGTGATCATCAATTAGACCATTTATACGACTCTTCATAGAAAATATTTAATGTGGACGCAAAATTCAACTTCCTACGTGAGTTTATTAGCTAGAAAATCTTGAGAATATTTCTGTTTCAAATATTAACGATTTTTTTAATAAGTTTTTTATAAATCTAATAAATATGGGATTATAATTTAAATATAGGTGAATTCATTGGCTATACAGAACTTAATTCGCTTTATGTGTCTCTGTATTAAAATTCGGTGGTATGATAATTTTTATGTGTGCAGAAAATATTCAAAATGGGCTCCAATAAATCGCAAGCAATCCGAGAAAAAAGTTTTTATTTTTAATTAAATGAAGACAATATTAGCGAAACTCAATCGAAATCTGGATACAGAAAAATCAGAAAAGATATTGGCTCCGCTGGGACTCGAACCCAGAACCCTTTTCTTACATGGAAACAGCTCTACCGATTAAGCTACGGAACCCATATTAATTCGGTCACTTTTAACTGTATCATACTTCGACTAAGAACTACCAACATAATCTTCATTTACTTAACGCACATATTATTGGCTGCTATCTTTATATATGATTACAAGATTCAACTCTTGTATCCAGTATCCAGATTTCGATTGAGTTTCGCTAATATTGTCTTCATTTAATTAAATATTATAATTTGAGATTTTACTCATAAAGTTTAAAAAATTAATAATAAAAAAGTTTTTATTTGGTCTGTCGCTCGAGTGGTTAACTCAAAATTAATAGAATAAATAGTTTTAACCACATTTATTATTTAAAAAAATCAACATGTTTCATAAGCAATGCTTACTGCATTAGGGTTTTCTTAAAACTAATTACATACAAAAATTATAGATATAGACTTAAAAGTGTCATGTAAAGGTGGGAGCGGGAAGGGGGAAGGGGGTAAAAGGGCATAATTTACAAAGGGAACAAGTTTAATAATGGGTCAGAAGCCATCCTGCTGTTCCCGCAGGGGTAGGCAGTGAGGATAGACAACACACTCACACTATCTTCACACGACACACTCTATCTCGGTTCATACACCTTTGCTCTTAAAATAACTATAAAATATTTATGGAATCACTTTTTGTTGAAACATTCTTTTTTAATTTATATCTAATTCCTACAATAATAACAATGGCAAAGCCACTGCAAAGATAATCTCTAGAAGCATGTTTATTGGGACAGATTTAAAAGAAAACAGATGTCACCAATATACACAATTTGGGAGACGGATAACCAATACCCGTGCCATAAGTCACCCCAAGTGGTGAGGTTTGTCTGACTTTTTGCGCACTTGCCCATCTATTGCGTGGCGGACCAGATAGGGAGACTGGTGGAGGTATGCCTTTTGATCTCTCTAGTCAGATTTTTGATCAATCCCCTTGCATCGCGGTTGGAGGGATGGATTCATATGTCCATCAATCCTGGACACACTGGCACCAAGATTCCTACCCACCCCTCATACCTTTTTTCCTTCCCAGAACATCCTCTCCTTCCTTTCCTTAAAAAGACCCTTCACATGGGATCCCCAAAGAAGGGGGAAAAAATTGTACCAGGGCCTCCCATATTGAGCAACGAAATTGATTATCTAATTAATTTCACCTGAAGTATGGTCAAATTGACCTTAATTGGCACAAAATTACACCCACAATACTCTTCTATTGGTTTATCTCAACAGTGATAATATAACCTAATTTATTTATAGACTCAATTGCTAATTTACATTTTTTTTTTTTTTTTTTTTAATTAGCAAAGTTTTTTTGGTACATTCACATATAGGTAAATACATAATAACAAAAAATGTAAGTAAAAAAAAAAAATCCCACAAAGGCGAAGCCTGTGTGTGGGTATTATATTATGTGGATTGAAACTACATTGAAACATAATTTTATCCCATTTTTTTTATCACTAAATTCCAGAATAATAACAATGGCATTTAATTACATATACAATGCGTTATGCGGCAATTTTACATAAATGCAATTACTGCTTTGTGACACATTTTTTAAAAATTACTTAGTAAATAAATTTTTCATTTGAACTTTGCAATTCATAAAAAGTATATAAAAATTATCGATATTAATATTATTAACTAGTGCAGACTCGTGAAAAATCACGGGATGTCATAATTGCAGGATTTGTGAAGCTGAAATTATTTATAACAAAAATATTTGGTTTTCATAAACAAACATTGTCAATTTTAGAGACAATCAGAAATTTTACTTTCGAATGAACAACTTGAAAAATTATGACATCATCTGTCAAAAGTTTAAACGAAATTCAACTAGAGAATTATTAATTTACCCCAGCTCTACAGATCATTGAACCGGAGTTACACACAGACACAGAGACACACCATAGAAATTATTATTTTTAATTATATTGCTCTAATCCTCATGCATATTAAACTTTCAGTAACTTTGTGGAATACAAAAAGTAATTTTTTGAGTGATTTCAATTTGCAAAATACATTTTTTATGAAATTGCCTAATATTGTTTATTTCTATTTAAATTTTCTGTTTATTTATTTACAAACAATATCAAAATGTTTCTCATTATAATTACATCTCCATGAAAAATCTGTTCAAAAATTCATGGCTGTTATATTCAACACTTGATAAAAAATTCATCAACTATGTGGGTGTTATATTCACGTCTCTATAAAATTCCAGGTCACCATATAAAGATGTTAACATAAAATTTCAGGTTATTAAATCTAAGGATGTTATATGCATTTACATCTTTTTGAAATTTTAGGTCGTCAAATCTAAGGATGTCATATTCACAAGGATGTCATGTCCCCAAAAAATTACAGTTCATCAAATCTAAGAATCTTACATTCACATCCCTAAGAATTTACAGTTCATCAAATCTAAGAATGATATTTTCACATTCCTAGGAAATTACAGTTCATCAAATCTAAGAATGTTACAATTCACATCTCAATGAAATTACAGTTCATCAAATCTAAGAATGATATTTTCACATTCCTAGGAAATTACAGTTCATCAAATCTAAGAATGTTACAATTCACATCTCAATGGAATTACAGTTTATCAAATCTAAGAATTTACATTCACATCTTGATGAAATTGCAGTTCATCAAATCTAAGAATGTTACATTCACATCTCAATAAAATTACTGTTTATTAAATCTAAGAATGTTATATTCACATCTCAATAAAATTACAGTTTATCAAATCTAAGAATGTTAAATTAACATCTCGATGTTATATTCACATCCCTAAGAAATTACAGATCATCAAATCCAAGAATGTTACATTCACATCTTGATGAAATAACAGTTCATCAAATCTAAGAATGTTACATTCACATCTCAATAAAATTACAGTTCATCAAATCTAAGAATGTTAAATTAACAACTCGGTGAAATTACAGTTTATCAAATCTAAGGATGATATATTCACATCTTGAAGAAATTACAGTTCATCAAATCGACGGTTGTTGCACATTTGTAAGAAATTACAGTTCATCAAATCTAAGAATCTTATATTCACATCCCTAAGAAATTGCAATTCATCAAATCTGAGAATGTTACATTCACATCTCAATGAAATTACAGTTCTTCAAATCTAAGAATGTTAAATTAACATCTCGATGAAATTGCAGTTTATCAAATCTAAGGATGATATATTCACAACTTGAAGAAATTACAGTTCATCAAATCTAAGGTTGTTATTCACATTCGTAAGAATATACAGTTCATCAAATCGAAGAATGTTAAATTAACATCTCAATGAAATTACAGTTCTTCAAATCTAAGAATGTTAAATTAACATCTCGATGAAATTACAGTTTATCAAATCTAAGGATGATATATTCACATCTTGAAGAAATTACAGTTCATCTAATCTAAGGTTGTTATTCACATTCGTAAGAATATATAGTTCATCAAATCTAAGAATGTTAAATTAACATCTCAATGAAATTACAGTTCTTCAAATCTAAGAATGTTAAATTAACATCTCAATGAAATTACAGTTCTTCAAATCTAAGAATGTTAAATTAACATCTCGATGAAATTACAGTTTATCAAATCTAAGGATGATATATTCACAACTTGAAGAAATTACAGTTCATCAAATCTAAGGTTGTTATTCACATTCGTAAGAATATACAGTTCATCAAATCGAAGAATGTTAAATTAACATCTCAATGAAATTACAGTTCTTCAAATCTAAGAATGTTAAATTAACATCTCGATGAAATTACAGTTTATCAAATCTAAGGATGATATATTCACATCTTGAAGAAATTACAGTTCATTAAATCTAAGGTTGTTATTCACATTCGTAAGAATATACAGTTCATCAAATCTAAGAATGTTAAATTAACATCTCAATGGAATTACAGTTTATCAAATCTAAGAATGTTACATTCACATCATGATGAAATTACAGTTCATCAAATCCAGGAATGTTACATTCACATCTCGATAAAATTACAGTTCATCAAACTGAGGATATCATATTCATATCTCTATAAAGCTTCAGGTCATCAAATCTAAGAATGTTACATTCGCATCTCGATAAAATTACAGTTCGTCAAACTAAGGATATCATATTCATATCTCTTTAAAGCTTCAGGTCATCAAATCTAAGAATGTTACTTTCGCATCTCGATAAAATTACAGTTTATCAAATCTAAGTATTCGTATCTCTATGAAGCTTCAGGTCATCAAATCTAAGAATGTTACATTATGTTATATATTTATTTACGCCTTGAAGGCTTTTACAGTAACACATTATTATAGATACATAAGTTATATTCACATCTCGATAAAATTACAGGTCATCAAATGCAAGGGTTGTATATTAACAACTCTATGAAATGTCAGATCATCAAATCGACGGTCTGAAGAACAATGTCAGATGAGCGATTTTACAGTTTTGCAGTAGAGTTGTTTAAAGTTTCTTTTCTGCATTTTTCTTTTTGAGATCAAGAAATATAGTGTTGTTTCGATATTTTGCATTTCATTTCATTTCAATAAAAATTCCGAAAATACAGACTTTTAAGTCATCAAAAGAAAATTAAAATAAGCCAACAAAACGATTTTCAATTTTTAATAGATCTGACATTCTTCTTAGGGACCGTTAGACGTGAATCTCTATGAGATTCATATCTCTAAGAAATATCAGATCATCAAATCGGTGGGTTTTACATTTGGATATATTTTGTCTATAACTTTGCATGGCATAATCCATGTGGCATGTGACATATGAGTAAAGGTATCAAACAATAATTGAAAATTAATGGAATAGCCCAAATGTATATTATTTACAGTTACAATGTATAATAGTCACAAATGATTTCGTGTACTTCTTTATTTTGTCATTTTCACAAAATGATTTATTTATTGACGGCGACGACCCTTATGAAATTTCAGTTCATCAACTCTATGGGTTTTATGTTCACCTCACTGCGAAATTTCAGGCTATGAAAACTATGGGTGAGTTCACCTCTATATAAAATGAATGGTTGCCAAATTTCCTCTATCGAAATTCTGAATATCTCTATCCGATTTGTGGGTCTCTTAGTCACATCCTGTTATTATTATTATTGATTCTCTGCCTTCTGATATAATCCTTCATGATCTTTACAACCTCTCTGGAGACTTCCGTGCGGGACGACTTGGATACTTGCTTGGCAAGGTCCATTGGTGTAAGTTTACTGAAAAGAAAAAAGGTAAATATTTAATAAATGAAAAAACATATCTTTTTTAGAACCATTTATATATTTTACTAGCTGACCCGGTAAGCTTTGTACCGCCTCAGAATCAATTGTGTTAACTTATTAGCTGAATTAAATTCAGTTTTTTTTTTTTATTTTAAGTTAAAAATTACATAATGAATCAATTATCGATGAGCAACTGTTCGTGTTTTGTTTTTGTCAGTATCGGAGATGGCGTGTGTACAGATTTATATTTTTTGTGATTTTCTTACTTTTCCACTTATTTACGGAATTGCGTTTTATTTTCTTTATACGTGTGAGGGAGATCTTCTTATATATAAAAATGAATTGCTAAATGTGTTGCTAAGCGCAAATCTCGAGAGCAGCTGAACCGATTTCGCTAATTCTTTTTTTAGAATATTCCTTGAAGTACCTACGAGGATGGTTTTTACGGAGAGAAAAATTAAGAAAATTGCGCAGAAAATTGGATAATTTCAGAAAACCTAACGACTATCGCACGTTTGACAGTTCGCGTGTTTGAGAATGACATTTTAAATCAGGATTCTATTTTTGAAAATCTTTTAGTTGATAAATTTATTTTAGTTTGAATCGAATCGAGAATTTAGATATTTTAAATAGGTACCTATGTTAAGTACCAAATTTAATATACATGAAAAATGGAAATTTTAATAAAAATTGTAAAAGGTGGCACGCGGGCTGTTTAAAAACTGAATGTACTGGGATTGAATATATGGAACGCGGGAGGACGGAGGGAAAGGGAAGAGGGAAGGCGGGGAAGGTGGAAGGGGAACGCGGGAGGGGAAGGGGACGTGGAACCCGGGAGGTGGGTTCGCAGGGGGGGGGGAGTGGAGTGGGGAGAGGGAAGGTGGAGGTGACGGAGTGGGAACGCGAGAGGGGAAGAGGACGCAGGAGAAGAAGGGAAGGCGGAAGGGGAACGGGACGAATGGGAAAGGACACTCACGGAGAAACAATGTCTTTATTAAATGGCATAGCAACGCATTCCGGGACCAGCTAGTGATGTATATATTTGTAAGTGGGTATATATTATGGACATTTTTTAAAATCTCAATATCACACAAGAGCTCCATCTGCTCCCTAGTGTCTGGAGCCAGTGAGATTATAGCATCCCCAATAGGCCACTATCATCAATTTTTTAATTTATTTCAATTCAGACACTTTGTGAGGCGGTTATTTCAATTTAGGAGGCGAGTATGGGTGCCCTGGGTTTGTTGAAAGCAACTCCAGAGGAGATGCTGGGCCTACAGTGGATAGAGGCCACTGAAGTTGCACAGGAAGGGGACGCCAGGAGGCATCTTGTCGAAGTGATGGGTCTCCCCGACCTGAATAGGACACAGGGAAGAAGATGAGATGGGAGATATGAATGTACTCACGAGTAGTTGGTGCTAGAAATGTTGGCCTTGTACTGCAGGAGGAGAGATACCAAGTTGGACGCGCAAGCCTTAGTGTCCACTGCTACGTGCAGCGGAGTGTTTCCATTCTTATGAGCCTGAAAATTTTAATAAAGTGTTATAAGACCTTTTCGTGCCGCGATATTTGAAAATACATAGATTTCAGAATTTTTTTCTCCCTATTTAGAACGATTATGAATAGACAGTTTTCGCTTAGCAATTGCTGTCGTGTCTGGCTTTGCAGACCATTTTTTCATTGGATTTAACTACTTGTTCAGGCGGTAGCCATTTGAAAAGTGTTTTTATTTTTAATTGCGACCAAATTTTTCTCCCAATTTTTTTTTATCGTAAGTTTTATTGTTTAACCGGTCACCAACTTAAGCAGATATATGCGTTAGAAATACGACAGCAGTCAAGTACAATATGCGTGTTTATACGTCAACGCGTGTCTCCATAGAAATCGTTCTGACTCCGTTATTCTTTTAGTGACATCCCTAAAACAAAAAGTAAAAGGTCGATAGTAGATCAAGCTGTACATCCCTATTCAAGTTGTCCATAGAAATACATAACAAGAATATTCTGTCAGTGGCGCGGTTGACACATATTTTTACCCGCCAAATTGCCGGGTAAAAATTGCCGGGCCGATCGACATTGTTAATTTTTATTAAATATTTTTACATGAAATGATAAAAGTGTTTATTACACATATATACAATAGAATAAGTATTGTTGTTTACATAATCTGTGATTTTAGTACCGTTTTCACATAAAAACATCACGTGAGTCATTTTTAACCTATTTTTAATGTTTGCGTTCAAAATTTTAATATTTACAAATGCTAATATTTATTTGTAATATAACAATTTCAAAGATTATTTTGTAAGTTATGGCGATTTCCTAAGGGGTTAAGTTATAAGTACGATTTTTTTTTAAAATGAAAAATTTTATATTTTTGGTACACAGTACAGTTTTTTTTTGTCATTTTACATGAAGTAAGCCCTCTGAGACTTAGGATGGGTTGTTTCACAAAGTATACCAGTTATGGGTGTAATTATCTCCTTTACATGATTTATGTGGAGATCCCACGAAAGTTGGGAATCTACGATCAGGCCCAAATATTTTGTGCTCATGTGATTACCTGAAGTGGGGACTCACCTTAATATTAGGATCAGCATTCCCGTGTTGGAGGAGGAGGTGCGACAGCTTCAGGCATACTCCACGGCAGACGGCGGGACCACCTGATGCTGAAGCAGGCGATGAACAAGCCATGAGGGCCAAGTGCAGCGGAGAGTAACCTAAAAATAATCAAAAAATATTTATTTATTAATGAGATCTTACCATGGACATATGAATATATCTGGACCTGCCCTAAGTGATAAAAGCGTATTATTTCCCCTCCCCATAACGGTTCCATGGAGCCGGCTCGGCTTACGGGAGCCTCGCTTGAATCTAAAAAATGTGACGTCATCCATCCAAAATATTCCTCTGTGAAAAAGGGCGAACTTTACTTTGCCGCATTTGGACTTCGCAAATATGTTAATAACGTGGCGAGCAATTTGCGCTCCCACGTAAAAAGGTCTATTCATTTAAAAGCAGATTTTACTTTTAAGAACTAAATGGTGATATTATAATGTGAGATGCCTGTATACTGTCAGATTGATTTTTTAACGAATCACAGTCATCTTTCCCCTCTTCGTACCGCCATAGTTGATTTTTCCCCTCATCTGTATGTTCTCGTCTATTGAATTTGGATGTCTATGGATCTTATGTATTATATTATTAGGATACATATAAATGTTAAGTATTAATATTATTATTTATATTATAATATATACAGGGTATTAACCCCTCAGAAAATCGCCAATAAGCACTTTTAATGTCTTTAATGAAATGACATTTACGAAAACTTTGTGTTATTACCGCTTCACAAATAAAGCTCTATAAATGAAACATTTCTGAACGTAGCCAAATAGTAAAAACTGTTTTAGACAGGTTACAAAATAAGCTTTCGAATTATTATATTACAAATAAATATTAATATTTGTAAATATTAAAATTTAGAATGCAAACATTAAAAACATGTGAAAATGACTCACGTGATGTTTTTATGTGAAAACGGTACTAAAATCACAGATTAGGTAAACAACAATACTTATTCTATAGTATAAATGTGTAATAAACACTTTTGTCACCGTACTTTTTTATCATTTCATATAAAAATATTTAATAAAAATTAACAACGTCGGGCGCCCGTAGGAAATTTGGCGGGATAAATTATGTGTCAGACTGCGCGTCTGACAGAATGTTCTTTCTATGTATTTCTATGGACAACTTGAATAGAGATGTGCAGCGTGATTTACTATCGACATTTCACTTTTTATTTTACGGATGTAACTAAAACAATAACGGAGTTATAACGGTTTCTATGGAGACACACGCGCTGACGTGTAAACACGCTTATTGTACTTGACTGCTGTCGTATTTTTAACGCATATATCTGCTTACGTTGCGGAGGGGTTAAGGGACGTACTTGACATACTTTAACCAGTGATTCCAGACATTATTTGGAGTAAAAATGTTAATGAAATTTTGGTCTCTGGTGACATTTTTGATATTTTTCTTTTTTTTTAACTTAAAACTCAAAAAATCAGTAGGTATTGGAAAATTAGGGTCGAGGTGAGGGGTTGGGCGGTTATTCGGCTGAGTGACCAGTGATGACTTGTGGAAGAATATTTATTTGGTAGGTTTTGAAGAAAAAAAATTGAAAAAAAAACATCAAAAATCACGGATGACCAACATTTCATTTACATTTTTTACTACAATTAATGTCATAATGAAAATAACAGACCGTGTTTTCATGTATACAATACTTTGGTGACAATATTCTTCGTAAAAAAATTTCCACGGTTGAGTGTCACCCCCCTGTCAGGTGGCAGCCGGGGCGGACCGCCCCCCCCCGCCACCCCCTCGCTAAGCCACTGCCCCAGGACCCGTGTACTTATACTGTAATATTATTATATTACAAATATATTATTATATTTGTAAAAACATAATTAAATGGCAGAATGTTATTTTTATTATATTTTTTAACATTTAACTTGACACAGAAGGCCCTGAGGAAAATAATTTCCGTTAGGGCCTATGTAATCTTTGGGGAAGTTGTGTGGAGAGTCTTTCTGAGGAGAGGAAGTAGTGAACATAAGACTGGAAGAGGCACAGAAGTCGTCAAATCGTTCCACAGCAGAGCTGTTAAAGTCAAGAACGAGTCGTAGAAAAGACCCACTCTCATGTGACGGTGTACAAATGTGGAGCGCGTGTTCGGCATGTTTCTTGATTACGCACCGGTGCTGAAGGGATCGATAACTAAAATTACCGATAAACTGCTTGGCAGTTTTTTTTTTTTTTTTTACTTGAGTTCCACACAGGAGGCCCTGAGGAAAATAATTTCCCTCGGGGCCTATCTCATCTTTGGGGATGCTGTGTGGAGGGTTTTTTAAGGAAAGGAAGGAGAGGAGAGTTCTGGGAAGGAAAAGGGTTTAAGGGTGGGTAGGAATCTGGGGTTCAGTGTATCCTGGTCATCCACCTCCAAGACCTAGACAAACCTCACCCCATGAACCCGAGAACCCCTGCTAAATCACCAAACATAGCGAACCACTTGGAGTGACCTATGGCAGAGGTGTTGGTTATCCAATAAAGGTTCCCAGGGCAGCGGTACCCATTCCCGCCTCCCAAATTGTAAGTGCTTAAAATGAGAAATATAGATAAAAATACCCACATATTTTATTAGACAAATGTATTATAAACATTATTGTCACCTCACTTTTTTTTAGGTTTCATGTAAAAATGATTAATAAAAAATTTGCAAAATTTAATAACCTTTTTTCAAATTGCAGTCGTAAAATTAGGTTTCATAGAGGTGTACATTTTTATTTTTCTTTTAGATTTGAATATGAAGCGTGGTGTTTTCTCTTCCTAGCACCATTTAAATCACCTTGCCAGTAAGGGAGACAACGATTTCGAAGATACCTAAATGAGTTATTCGCAAAAGTGAAGTGCCTGAGGGATTAATAGAAGGAAATAAGTACATGCAAAAAAATGGTTAAAAATATGATTAATATATCTACGTAAATAACTTCTACACTAATATGGGAAACAAGCAATGAATATATAATTAATTGTACAATTACAGCCTTACTAAAAAAAAACCACAGCACGGCCGATTACCCGTGTTGCTGCCGCAACATGAATAAAACAAAAATACACTAAAACATGAAATATTACTAATAAGATTTGTTCTTAAAATATATTTTAAATCTGGCACCAATGTAGACTGAGCATTCGTCGTTCGCGCTGAAACCGCGAAAAATAGTTCACTCCGCAAATGTGTGTGTAATATTACTCAAATGTGATCGTAATTTCTATTAATATGACTAATTCACTCTTATATTCGTATAATTGATATATTTACCTTGTTTTTGTGGTATTTAATAAGTTTTAGACAAGTTATAATAACAATAATCATATTTTGAAAATTGAAATGTCAAAAAGTATTTTACATAAAACATGAAAATTAGGATTTTATTTTATGAGAATTTCATAAAAGTGGTGTTTTTTTTTTAAATATTAATATCTAATACATGTGTTCCTAAATGTATCAAAGAAATTAACGTTTTTAGAGATGCAAGAAATTTGTTATTAAAGTCGGTATCATTTTTTAGGTTAGTTTTTTTGCAATTAAAAAACTTTGAAATTTTTAATTATTTTTTTATTGTATGCACGAGGAAAAGTGAGGTGACAGTTTCGTTCCAAATTCATTATATAAAAGAACTGCATTTTCTAATTAGTTTTTGGGGTATTATGCCGTGTTACGCTACCTCCTTCTTTAGCCAACGTTTCGGACAGCTTTGCAGTGGCCATCATCAGGGCAGATGTGTATGGCAGATGATGGACACTGCAATGCTGTCCGAAACGTTGGCTAAAGAAGGAGGTAGCGTAACACGGCATAATACCCCAAAAACTAATAACAAAATAATTTTTGGCCGTGAAAATCTAAAATCGTATCTGTATTTTTTAATTTTGTTTTTTTATAAATTTCTCTACACTTTTATCAAACATGTTTTGGTAAAAAAAAAATCCATTTTTTTTCGCGTTTGAATCTTAAAATATGGTAGTTTTTTTAAACTAAAGTGTATTTCAAAACACAAATCTAAAAGGTAATTTAATCTAGTTTTCATAAATGGTATTTGTTTTTACGACACCTTCAAAAATAAGAAATATATAGAACACTCAAAATACTTTGGAAAAATTCCAAATTTCGTTCAGACATCATTACTAAAACAGAGATAAACTACCCTCTCAGGCTGTGTAAACCAAGTGTATTTTTTTCCATGAAAATTTTTTTAATTAGTAATGTTTTCACATCCGCGGCCATTTGTTAATTGAATAAAATTTTCACTGGGTTTTTTAGTAAGGCTGTTAGTGTATAATATTGCCATAACAATATTTTTTTAGTCATCAATTATAAGTTTAATTGAGGATATTGCATAAAAAAATTAACTTTTGAACACACCTGTTTTTGAAATGTTTCTTTAATTTATTTTATTGTTTATTGAGTATAAAAACCAGTTTTCTATTGTTCCATACTTTACAGCAGCAAAACATATTTTAAAATAGTTGTACAGGGTTACCAACAAAAGATTTTGGGAGATTGATTAGAAGTTCAGTGAAAAAATGTGTCTGGTTCACACCCAGTCGGGAAATCAATCCTCTGCTAGCTAAGACCTCCATCATTGAACAAGCAACTTTTTCTACTTACAGTGATGGTAGTCAGAAGAATTCAAATATTGACAGGTTATTTATAATCCAGCAATCTTTAGAGTCCAAACCTTAGAGTAATGTTCAAACGGTTACATGACAACTCAGAATCATAACACCCTTTTGAAAAGTTAAAATTAAAAGTTATTAAAAAAATAAAAATAAAGCCCATAACCTTTTTTTACATTAACTCCACATAGGAAGCCTTGAGGAAAATAATTTCCCTAGTCTTCTCTCTCTCCTTGTCTTTTTGAGGAGAGGAAGGAATGAACATTGGTCTTGAAGAGACCCATGTTGTAGGAACGAGGAAACACAGAGGCCGGCAAGTCATTCCACAGCCGAGCTGTTGAACACAAGAACGAGTCGAAGAAGTGACCTGTTCTCATGTGACAAATGTCAACCGTGTACAAATGTTGGGCACGCTTTGGCGTGTTTCCCGACTATGCACTGGTGCGGAAGAGATCAATGACGCTAATTCTTCCATTGTAATACCGGTAGAACAAGGATAGCATTCCCACCTGACGCCTGTGCTCTAAAGATTGCAATCCGTCTGTTAAGATGGGAGAATCTATCAAACGGACCGCCCGTTTCTGCACAGAGTCGAGGGTATTTTTCAGGTATTTTGGAGCTCCAGACCAGAGGTCTGCCAAATTCAACTGTGGGGCGCACTTGTAATTTGTACAAGGTTAGCAGTTGTGTACTATTAAAGTATCTGCGGGCCCTGTACAGTACACCCAGTTTTTGAGAGGCTAACTTTACTCTAGTTTCTATGGAGCCCCATATCTGAGCTGGTCACTTAGGGTTACACCAAGCATATCAAAGGAGGGCCTGTTTGAGATTTCTAACTAACCTAACCTAACCTAACCTGACTTAACCTATTTAACCAATTTTTTATACATCATTTTTTTTCAGATTTTTCAAAGGAGGTGTTGAAGTCTGAGTTGTCCGATCACCGTTCAAACTGCCCGGAACCAATCGGACCAAGGCATTCTTAATTTGGTAATAATTGTGAGAGGAATGAAGTGAACAGGAGAAAAGAGGATGACAAAAGGGGAGGTAAGAAAGAACCTGACAATTTTAGAGTCCAAGAGTAATGTGATCTGCTGACAAGCATTAAAAAATAAATGTATATTAAAAAAATATATTCTTATTATTTTTCGAGTAAATTTCGCATGTCCCTGCTATTGTAAAAATTATATTAATCATTTTATTGATAGGCAATTAGGTTATAAATGTTTGATTAATGAATGCCCGCTTATATTCTATAATATGTATGTATTATTATTCTCAGGTTAAAACTTGTTTGCGTAAATTTATAAAACTTATTTATGCGTATAAATGAGTAAAGTAGTCCCAAAGAGAGGTTGTACGTACGTCATCAATGAAAAACCTTTCACTAACTAAACTACAATAAATAAATAAAAAATTGTTAAAGCCAACACGCTGTAGCGAAGTGTAGGTTCCGCTGGAGTGGGCTCTTAAACTCAGGTTCTTCATGCGAAGCGGCTCCTACTCCTACTCCCTTTTCGAATCGACTACTCCCAAAGAACTCATTCGAGTCAACATAGAATATTTTCGAATTCTGTATGTTGCCTGTGGTATAACATACCTGATAATGAAAGGTGCATATCTATGGAAAAAGGACATCATTTTAATCGTAAACAACTGATCAAAAATTCGGCAGGAAAAAAATATTTTAAAAAATTATTTTTAACATCGTTCTAAAATAGTCTACGAAGTTCGAATTTGTGACATCTATGGTCATAATAGATAGCATTTCAATAGATCTGTTTTAAAATAAATGGCTAGCCAAGGAAATGTTTTAAATAATTACAATAAATGTTTTACGAATGGTAGGAAAATGTGGTCCAATTTTGGACCGCTATCAATCGCAGAAAAAAACAAGTGGTCCATTTTTCGACCATAAACACTCCAGTGGTTAATATAACGCTTTCTATACACCACTTATTTAATCAAAATTATTAACATGTTTTGAAACCAATGGTTTCTTCGTCAGGACAAAACGAAAATAAAGAATATTCAATAACAGCTTCTGTTCTGTTTGGCTAAAGGGTTTAGCAGTCTTTCTTTAAAGTTTTAAATCAGTCACTCCAAATAATAAGATTTTTATTACATATGTAATAAATCTAATTATTTTCAAGCGTACATTGATAGTTCAATCTCGAATAGCTTTGCATCTCCTCATCGCTTCCTCTCCTACTAATTGGGGACGAGGGAAGCTATGGGTTAGATTTCAACCTGCCGCTCAGGCTTACAGATGTCACAGCTGGTCTGGCTGATACGGGGTCATGTTTTAATTCTAGAGTTTAAGTTGTTTCCCAGTTCTAACTATGCAGCTTCAAGTAAAACCCCTGGCAGGACTAGAATTCTTTCAGCTAACACAGAGTGAATAGACTAGTATACTTTTGTTCACCCCTCCGCAACTTAAGCAGATATATGCGTTAAAAATAAGACAGCAGTCAAGTACAATAAGCGTGTTTATACGTCAGCGCGTGTGTTTCCATAGAAATCGTTCTGACTCCGTTATTGTTTTAGTGACATCCCTAAAATAAAAAGTGAAAGGTCGATAGTGAATCATGCTGCACATCTCTATTCAAGGCCGTAGCCAGAGAAAAATTTCGGGGGGGGTTTTGTTTGGTGGAACAGTGTTTATAGTCCAGTCAGTGGGGGGTAAAAAAGGCCGTGCAAAAGGTCATGTAGTAGCGATTATGATATATGTTGTTTAGATTGGGACTCTAACGAAAAAAAAAGTTTTCAATCTTGGGGGGGGGGGGGGGGGGTCGAGCTCGAGCCTCCATCTTGGATTGAAGGCGTCAAAATTTGGTTTTGTCAAAATAATTCCTCAACGGTTGACTTTACAACGAAAATGTCTATCGCAAACTTAAAGAAGACTAAATTACGTACATTTTTTGTTTGAAGTTTTTTTATAAGTCTAATTCTAATATATAATGACTTAAGCGGTAGAAAGGAGAAAATTTTGACAAAAAATCGTAAAACTTAAGTTTTCTTGATAAATTTTATAAGAACATACAATAAATCATTTTAACGTTTTTCCATTGGTGGATTGACGTTAACCTTTCAAAGGCCAGGAACGCGCCGGCGCGCGAGACTGGAATTTCAAAAAAGAATATTAATTCAAATAATTTGGATGCGATTTTAAATTTTATTCCATTAATTTATAACATAAAATAAAGCTTAAAATAGCTTCCTCCATTCTTGTTGTTAAGGTAATTTAAAAAAGGTAAGGTAAAAAACCCTGGCCTTTGACAGGTTAAAGACAAACCGTTTAGTCTTTCCCGGCTTGTGGAATTTCTGAGACGTTTCAGAGAACAGAAAGTCCTTTCAGGGGTACATGTGGAAACAAGCAGGGTCACCAAGGTTTTTAAAAGTTTGTGAATGTTTTGAAATTATAAGGTCTGGCCTAGTTTGCATTCTCCGAGAGCTTCAATAGCACAAAATTTAATCATGTTGGTCGATTTAGTTCAGATTCGTCCAGCGATTTTATCTCCCACTTTTCTAATCCAGCTTTTACAGAGTACCATTCCAACTATTTTTTATAGAGTTCAAAATAGTCTTCTTGATAATTAAGTTGGTCTTTGCAACACACAGGAGGAATTAAAATGTTGAGAGATGATAATGTGGATCTATGATTTTGGAATCTCGAACGAAGCTGATCATCATTATTAAATCATTGTAGGCCAGTTGCTGCATGAAACTGAAATAATCATAGAACTTGAATAGAACTTACACAGATAGTGAAAACTAACTTAAAATATCTGGTGAATTCATCATTTTTTTGAAACAACCTATCCTTACAGCAAAATCACTTGAAATGACCAATCTCAGAAATGAATTAGCCTTTGATGATGTTTCAGAATCCATGTCACTGCTTATGTCTGAGTAGTGTATCAATAATAGCTTTATAGATATCCTTGAATCTTATCAACCCATCATGATTTTTAACCCAACCAATCTCGCACATTGCCGTAAGGGTTTTCCGTTGCGCTTCAGGGAAATTTTTTTCGATATTTTCTTTTAAGCACTTGGTTCGTTTTGCCGAGAACTTGATAAAATTTCCAACCGATTTTATAGTACCAATAGTATTTCGAATAGGCTGAACCCGGCAATAATGACATAGAGTCAAATTTAACTGCAGTGAGCTGCAATTGAATTAGTTGGTTTTTCATCAGTTTTAGTTAAGTTATTAGCACAATAATTGAAAGTTGAATTGTCAGAAAATTGTTTTATAGGTTACATAAAAAATCAAATTTACATTTTAGGATCTTTATTTATGAGAATTTCTTAAAAGTGATATTTTTTATAATATTAATATCTAATACATGTGTTGGTAAACGTATCAAAGAAATTAACGTCTTTGGAGATCCAAGAAATCCGTTTTAAATGTCGGTTTATTTTTGGGTTATTTTTTGGCATTAAAGCAAGCTTCGAAGTTATTTATTATTTTTTTATTGTATGCACGAGGAAAAAGGTTTCCTTCCAAATTCATTAAACAAAAGGACTGTGTTTTTAAAATTTGGATTTTTTTTTAAATTTCTCTACATTTTGATAAGAATTTTTTTTCCCGTATTTGAATCTTAAAATATGGCATTTTTTTTAAAGCTTAAGTATATTTTAAATACACAAATCTAAAAGTTAATTTTATCTAGTTTTCATAAATGGTATTTGTTTTTACGACATCTTAACCCCTCAGAAAATCGCCAATATGCACTTTTAATGTCTTTAACGAAATGACATTTTACGAAAACTTTGTATTATTACCACTTCACAATTAAAGAAAGCTCTATAAATGAAACATTTCTGAACGTAGCCGAATAGTAAAAACTGTTTTAAAAAGCTTACAAAATAAGCTTTCGAATTATTATATTACAAATAAATATTAATATTTGTAAATATTAAAATTTAGAATGCACACATTAAAAAAATGTGAAAATGACTGACGTGATGTTTTTATGTGAAAACGGTACTAAAATCACAGATTATGTAAACAACAAAACTTATTCTATTGTATAAATGTGTAATAAACACTTTTGACACCTTTTTATTATCATTTCATACAAAATATTTAATAAAAATTAACAATGTCAGGCGCCCGTAGGAAATTTGGCGGGATAAATTATGTATCAGACTGCGCGTCTGACAGAATGTTCTTTTTATCTATTTCTATGGACAACTTGAATAGAGATGTGCAGCATGATTCACTATCGACCTTTCACTTTTTATTTTACGGATGTAACTGAAACAATAACGGAGTTATAACGGTTTCTATGGAGACACACGCGCTGAGGTGTAAACACGCTTATTGTACTTGACTGCTGTCGTATTTTTAATGCATATATCTGCTTACGTTGCGGAGGGGTTAAAAAATAGGAAACATACAGGGTGTTAAGGGACGTACTTGGCTTACTTTAACCAGTGATTCCTGACATTATTTAAAGTAAAAAATGTAATTAAATTTTGGTCTCCGGTGCCTTTTTTTGATATTTTTTTTTATTTATTTTATGAACATTCAAAATACTAAAAAAAGTCCAAAATTCGTCCAAAAATCATTAAAAACAGTTGTACACATGAGACAAACTACCCTCTCAGGCTGTGTAAACAATGTATATTTCTTTCTATGAACAATTTTATAATTAGTAATGTTTTCACATACACGCTTGTTTATCAATTGAATAAAATTTTCACAGGGTTTTTTAGTAAGTCTGATTATAATTATAATTATCTTTTAGCTCTGCATATCTCACACAGATGAACATTTGTTCTTGTCTTGTGTTGAAACATCAGTAGTTTCGTTAAACAAGGACTGAAAAACATTTTGCAGAATTCAATCTTTGAACCAGTTTTTTCTGGACAATTTCACCACAAATTGTAATAAGTTCATTTTGTACAGTCGGGCCATTTAACATCATATTTTCAGTGTGTTTTGTTAGATTTCGGGGGGATCAATCCCCCTTGATCCCCCCCCCCTGGCTACGGCCTTGTCTCTATTCAAGTTGGCCATAGAAATACATAAAAGGAACATTCTGTCAGACGTGCAGTCTGACACATAATTTATCCCGCCAAATTTCCTACGGGCGGGTCAACCGCGCCCGACATTGTTAATTTTTATTAAATATTTTTATATGAATTGATAAAAAAGTGAGGTGACAAAAGTGTTTATAACACATTTATACAATAGAATAAGTATTGTTGTTTACATAATCTGTGATTTTAGTACCGTTTTCACATAAAAACATCACGTGAGTCATTTTTTTAATGTTTGCATTCTATATTTTAATATTTACAAATATTAATATTTATTTGTAATATAATAATTCGAAAGCTTATTTTGTAACCTGTCTAAAACAGTTTTTACTCTTCAGCTACGTTTATTCATTCGGCTAAAATGTCATTTCGTTAAAGACATTATAAGTGCGTATTGGCGATTTTCGGAGGGGTTAAATGAGGGGTTTAGAAAACAATTAGGTTACCTTTGAGTGCCCATAATGTTTGTTGTACTGTGTTGCTATTATTGAACTGTGTCATACTTGCAAATTGATCGTACCCACCCCAAATAAAGACTAATTGTGTTTAACGTAAAAAAAATGTGGATTTTATTTAATTACATATAAACAAATATATATATTCTTAAAAAAGACAAAATTTCATGGTTCAACCCTAAGTGCAGAAAAAATTTCTACTTACTTCGCAGCACAGCGCTTTAATAAATATATTTTTTTAAACCTAAAAGAGGAGATCAAGTATTGAAGCAACTGCCGCAAATTAATATGAAATCACCACCAGTCTACCTATTTTCCTCTTATTTGTACCAGAAGATAACAGAAAACAATTTAAATCATTAATGAT
Organism: Limnephilus marmoratus; assembly: GCA_917880885.1. Lineage (NCBI taxonomy): Eukaryota > Metazoa > Arthropoda > Insecta > Trichoptera > Limnephilidae > Limnephilus > Limnephilus marmoratus. The sequence continues at coordinate 21,455,839 of OU862932.1, read as the reverse complement.
AAACAAGAAACCTGAACAACACAAAGTAAATGAAAATATGGTTCTGGAACTTCTGCAAAACAGGAAAAAGTCACAAGGGAGCGCTCAGCTTTTATGTGTTGAGAAAAACAAGGTTATCAAAACAATTGTATTAATAAAATTGACCTTAATAAACTTTACTGATAACCTATCTGTTATTAATTTACATAATTCAAAGAAAACATCAATATTTGAATTAATATGTTATGCTGCTCTATCAATACTATAAACAAGACCAGAGAAATTGGGAGAATAAGGCCATCCGCTCATGGAGAAACTGAAAAAAACCGGTTGGCGACACGATCACTATCCACAGGAAAGGAAATTGTGAATTTCATTGGCGGTCCACACACAGGCAACTTGTTAAAGACCAATTGTCAAGGGTGACGCAGTGTCCAGTAGTGCCGTCACGTTTCAGTTGCCATGGTAGCGGCTCACGACCAAAGACGTTATATACTGTAGATGCGGGGTAGAAATCTCAAAGTGGGAAGTCAAAAGCAAGAAAATTGAGCTGGTCTCGATTTCTAGTACTTTAGTACTAAACTGTCACTTGTCGAATAAGGTCGTGTCTTACCTGTAGGAAAATTGCATTTAAAAAGCGCCAAAATGCCCTCCTGTAGCCAAAGTTTTCGTAAAATGTCATTTCGTTTGAGACATCATAAGCGAATATTCGCGAAAATTCGGAGGGGTTAAGAACACAAAAAATTCTATGGTGTTTGATACAATGATCCCAAAAGCTAACAAATTCTCCTGTGGGGTTAAAAATCCAATTCTTTATACTAGAGATTATTTGTATTAGTTGGTTTAAATATTCTCCATACCAACTTCCGCATAAAATACTAGTAGAAATTTAGAAGTTGGAGAATGTAACTCTGCGGGTAGTGCGAGGAGAGGCTGGGCTACGGCCTGGACAGGCGCCTTGTAGAAGTGATGGTATGGAATAGGACTAGGGGAGAAAGATGACGTTTTCTTACCGTCAGCATTTGTCTGGTTGACGTCGAAGATCCGAGTTTGCATGTTCAGATCGAGGAGACCGGCCAAGTGTAGGATGCAGGGCTCCCCTTTGGAGACAGCTCGGTGCAGTAACCCATTACGATCTGCATCATTCTAGAATAATAAGTCATACATAAAGCGTGAGTTTAAAAGAAAAAAGATTTGAAACAAGAAAATATATATATAAACGGTGTCTGGAAACTTGTGAATCTAAATCCCTCGTCCCTCAAGGAAGTGTCTTGGGACCAATCTTATTTCTTATCTACATTAATGAAATTGCCAAACTTCCCATCAATGGAAACACAATTAGTTTTGCCGATGATACTGTTATGTTATTCCACAAAAAAGACTGGATAGACACTTATAAAGAGGCTGAACATGGACTAACTGTACTTCAAAATTGGCTTCGGATGAACTCTCTGTAATTAAAACTAATTATCTAGCCTTTTCAATAAACTCAAGAGGTCAACCAGGTAAAGAATACACTCTCAAATTGCACGAGTGTCAAAACAATAAGTCACATTGCTCTTGCCCTATTATAACAAAGGCAAAAAGTATTAAATATCTAGGAGTGGAAATAGACGAAAACCTTAGATGGGACATACACATAAATTGAATCACTAAAAAGCTTACGAGACTTGTATATTTCTTCAAAAACCTAAGAAACATACTACCTAGGAAAGACGTCAAAAAAGTATTTTATGCTTTATGTCATTCCAGTCTTGAGTACGGAATTCTAGTATGGGGATCTGCTACAGCAAATCATATTAACCACTTAGATATTGCTCAGAAGAGCATTATAAAAACCATACTAAAATTACCCATCAGAACCCCCTCAAAAGATATTTTTAAGTGTTTTGACATTCTAAATTTAAAACAAATATATGCCAAGAATATTCTTATACATCATTTTAAAAACAGAAAATCTCCTAATAAACACGGATACATGACACAAGAGCCTCAAAAAAGGATATACGAGATGTTCCAAAATTCAAGACAAGTTTTGGCCAAAGAAACCACATATATCTGGCAACCAAACTTTACAACATCCTTCCTCCAAGTTTGAAAAAGATAGAAAAGATAAATAAGTTTAAGGAAAAAATCAAAACATGGGTGAAAGAAATTAATGCAGACATACTAGAGAATGTATTAAAAACATCATAGAAACTAAATAACGGAAAATCAAAGAAATCTACCAGTCCGCCTCAGCACAGGACCACCTAGTGAGGAGGACTAAGAACAAACATATGAAATATTTATACACATTATCATATCTTGTAATTCTCATCATACCTGTAATTAAATAGTCACTAGTAATAAAAAAAAAAAAACATTTTAAATCACGTAGAGAACACAAATCAGCACACAAATGTGATGATGTGATGTAGATTCACAAGTTTTTCTGAATATAACAAGCTATTCTGGGAAAACTACTTGCGATAGAATTATATACCAATTTTATAATATAGTAGCGAGTACTATAATAATAACCCGGCGTGCATTGCAATGCCACTCTAAGAAAGAAAGTTGTCTCCTTTTTTTTTTTTTTTTTAAAGAAAGACAAACATTCCCGAGTTATGAATAACCCGACAATATTTGAAAATCTCCTACTACCACCACAGTAAGCCGAAAACGTTGCTTAAGTCGTGATGAAGGACTTAGCCAGCCGAGGAATCGAACACGGAACGCCTGGGTGGGACCCAAACGCGATGCCCACTCAACCACTGACCGGTCTTGTTACCCTTCCAACCCCCCTTCGTCACCTCTGGTCCCCTCCCCTCCTCCCGGATTCCCCTCCCCCTCCTGCCTTCCCTTCCTGCCACTAAACTATATGAAATATACACATTTATCAAACCATTCCTGTTATAAAATTTTCATAAAAATTTCGTAATGCCAGAGGTCCCCTCTACCTTCCCCGCCTACCCCTTCCGTCTACCACTTCTCCCGTCCCGCGAACCCTCCCTACCTTCCAGCGTTCCTTTCCGCTCCTCCCGGATTCCGCTCCCCCTTCCGCCCCCCTCCGTGATACTAAACTGCATGAAATACACACATTCTACAATTTCACCCTTGTAAAATTTTTATACAAATTTCTTAATGCCAAAGCTCCCCATTATATATGTAGAAAGCTTCGCTGGCGTGCACCCAATAAATCACCAAAGTTTCATTGCAATCGGATGAACAGAATATGATGTAATTTCATAACGCCAGAACTCACCATTATACATAGAAAACATTACACAACAAATCACCAAAGTTTCATGGCAATCGGTTTCATCGGCAATCAGGAAGTTAATTTATTGTTTTTTACAATAGACTTGACCCTAAACAATCCAAGATACCATTAGGCAGTTAATTTAAAAGCATTAAGAGATTAATTAAATCACTGAAGTAGGTACTTAATAATGTAATCATTTTCCTGTTATAGAGTGTTATCAGAATAGTGAACAAAAACATAATTTAAAATTAAATAATAAACTTTATGTAAGTATGTACAGGATATTTTTATATTTACCGTGATTACAAAAAAGGCAATAAACATACGTTCCTTATCGCTATAATGCTGCAGCTCTTTCTTACACATTAAATAATGGTGAGACACACAAAATACAAGTGACTGTTTCCTCCAAAGTACTACTTTTTTTTGCGACGGGAATTGCGTTTCATTTTCTTTATACGTATGAGGGAGATGTATGAAAAAGATTGTATGTGTCCAAAGATATTGAAATATAAGTAGATGTGCTATCTGCTGTTTTTACTATGTGGGTCTGCGCTTCCGGGTGTCGCCGATATTGTTTACCAATTAACAAATAAACTAAAAGAACAAATAATTAACGAATAAACCAAACGAACGTTAAACTAAATGAACGAATTCTTTCCTTATTCAAAATATATTGTTAACCAATATTAATGCACATTTTTAAAAAATCAACGAAATGAACAAATTCTTTTTGTATGAAAACTACGCTAATTAGCGCGTAGTCCGGCGACAGTTGCGCGGACACGATAGCATATCTCTTCTGTATTTGAATATCTTTGTATATGTCATTTGGGGGGGTGCAGATGTACGTTCACTTTTTTATCTCATTTTCGACCTTTGTTATTTGTGTGTAAGAAAGAACTGCAGCATTATATGTTTTAAAACAAAAGCCAAACCATCAGCGCATTGACATTTGACTTTTTTGAATTTTTGGAATTCACTCGCACTTCAATATTATCCTTGTAACCATATTCCATTCTTTCAAAATTATCGTCACGGCAAGTAGTATTGGTAGGGGTCTACGGAGTCACGGTGCGGTGTGTGAGAGAGATGTAAGAAAAATGATGACATTTTTCCTTTGGAGGGAACAGACCTACGTACATTGTGTATCTCATCTTTTGAAAGAGCTGCAGCAATATTGTGATAAGGTGCGTATTGTTGCCTTTTTTATCTGTCACAATACCGTTACCGTGAATCGTCACGGTAAAAATAAATGCGTCCATTGCAATAATGAAATTATATTTACCAAAGAAAAGAGAGTTTAAAATTCTCTTTTGAGGCCAGGAAAGATTTAAGTTTTAAAGCCATTTGAACATTGTGGTTTGATTTCAACCTTAGCAACATTATCTGGACTTGTGGTAAATAAAAATCCAAAATAAATTTGTGGCAAATTTTTTTAGAATTTGTATTGTAATTATTTATAGGTGTTCTCAGTTTGCCTAAATGCAGAAAATAACAGTTACTTTAGTTCTTCAGGAAACTAAATTTATCGCAGCATAATTTTATCCACTGGAGCGATTTCGGTCGAAAAATGGACCACTTTTATTTTTCTGCGATTGATTTCGGTCCAAAAATGGACCACATTTTCCTACCATTCGTAAAACATTTATTGTAATTATTTAAAACATTTCCTGGGTCAGCCGTTTATTTTAACACGAAGCTATTGAAATGCTTTATCTATTATTTAGAACGGGAAACTTTCCTAGTTGGACAGGCAAAGCTTTCTTATTGTAATTTGTACTTTCTTTGTATCTATAATAAATAAATAAATAAATAAAAAAAATAAAAATTATGTTCATAGGTGTCGCAAATCCAAACTTCGTAGACAATTTTAGAACAATGTTAAAAATAAATTTTAAAAATATTTTTTTCCCGCCGAATTTTTGAACAGTTGTTTACGGATAAAATTAAGTCCTTTTTCCATAGATATGCACCTTTAACTATAACCACAGACAACATACAGAAACCGAAAATATTCTATGTTGACCCGAATAAGTATCCCTCACGGCAGTTTATAAAATTTACGATTTTTTTATATATTTTTTTTAAATCCTTCAAATATGAAATAAACGGAAAAATACAGGTTATTTCATTGGCTACGATATTAATAAGTTTTTATGTTTCCATGTCAAAATTCGAAGGTATGATTTTTTTAATGTTGACGAAAAATTTAAAAAATGACCATCTGGGAAATCTCAAGCAATCGAAGCAAATTTATTTATTTCGCGTGATCGCTCCAGTGGTTAAAGCAAAGACTTCTATAGGGTTTACCATGATAATGATGGTATGTCTTTGGGGGTGCAGACATACATTCACAGTTTGTCTCATTTTCAATTGTTGTTATTTGTGTGTAAGAAAAAACTGCAGCATTATATGTTTAAGAACAAAAGCAAAACCATCAGCGCATTGACATTTGACTTTTTGAATTTTTGGAATTCACTCACACTCCAATATTATCCTTTTAAATTATATTCCATACTTTTAAAATTATAGTCACGGCTAGTAGTATTGATACGTGCCTACAGAGATGTCACGGTGCGGTGTGTGAGAGAGATGCAATAAAATTATGTCTTTTTTCCTTTGGAGGAAACAGACCTACATCGTACGTTGTGTATCTCATCTTTTGAAAGAGCTGTAGGATAATTATGTTAAGGAACTTATGTTTATTGCCTTTTTTCCATAACCGTGAAAAGTCACAGTAATTATAAAAGGGCAAAATGTATGTGTTTTAGTGAAACTTCATGGATCACAAATGTGACTGCAGAATAGAATTGAAGCCTTGTAGAATAGGTTAAGATATCAGTAAGGAAGCACATACCCGATCTATCATGCAGTCCTTATCTGAAGGGGGGTTGGGCAAAGCTCTGATGCAGCACTCTGCCAGGTAGCGGGAGAGAATTGGCATCTGGGGGCAATTCAGTACCGCACGGTCCAGAGGAGTTTGACCTAAAAACATGTCATGAAATAAAACTTTTTACATAGTTCAAGTTGCACTCTAAGGCCATCCGCTCATGGCGAAACTGAAAAATCCAGTCGGCGACGCAATCGCTATCTACGAGAAAGGAATGTGTGAATTTCATTGGCGGTTCGCACACAGGTTGTGAGCCGCTACCGTGGCTACCAGTTAACAAGGCAACTGAAACGGGACTGCCGCGTTTCAGTTGCCATGGTAGCGACTCATGACCTGTCAAGTTTTGTCGTGTTTGAAATGTCAGATCAGAAAAATATCGATTTTGTTCAGGAGGTTGATTGCGATTGCAGTTTTTTTTTTTTTCTCAATGAGCGATTATACATATAGTGTATCAGAACATACCTGACAGATATTAACAAGAAATTTCTGACCTTACTCGGAGAAAAAAGTGTAGACTACGTTTTGAACTCTGCTGAAATTTGTTTCAATTTATTTTTTAGTTTTTATTGTAATATAAAGAATTTCGGTCACATTTCTACCGTATAAAATATTATATTTAAGGTCATGATTGGTCCAGTATACTTTGGCACATGAGCTCAATGTGCCTGATAAGGGAGCCCCGATTCTTACTTAAGTTGTATGTTACAATATGTTTTGTATAAAATATCTATTTTTTAATGTAAGTAAGTACTCAAGTTTTTCTGGAAAAATTATTTTTATTTTATTTACTTATTTATTTATTTATTATGAATTAACGCCGATTAACGGCTTTTACATGGGAATTACAATAATTTGAAACAATATACATAGTTAAGAAGAAAAAAAAATAATATAACAAAAAATTAAAGAGCACATATTGAAGTGACAGTATAAAGCAAAAATAGTAAGCTATTATAAAACAAACATGAAGAAAAAGAAAACCTCAAATACAAGAATGTGTACAAGATATTATGAATTAAAAAATTACTACGTAAAGTACGTAGCAATTAATTTAAAAATTCCAGAAATAAACATTGATGAAGAATATAAACATACAAAGTATATTAGATTATAATCTAACTGAGAAGCGCTGACAAACAGCTTTAATTAAATAATGTTTGTATGTTGATAATCTTTCAATATTTATCATATCATCGACAACATATTTGTTACCAAGTATATGCAGGCGATTTATTATGGCATATAATTCAGCATTAGATCCTGTATTATTACAATGGTAAGGTAATTTGTGACGAACTGATCTACTCGGTACATGAAAACATATTAACGAAAGAAGTTCAGGAGAGTTCAACAAGTTATTAACAATTTTAAATAAATAAAATAAATCAGAACAAATTCTTCTTTCTTTTAATGTATCAAGTCCCAGTAGTTGCAACAGGGAGAAGTAATTAATATTTTCAATTGATATTCCCAATTTAAAATTAATGTGACGTAAGAATTTATGTTGGACACGCTCAAGGGAATATTCATGTGTACTGTAATATGGATTCCAAAAGGTGGAATTAAATTCTAGTTGGCTTCTAACAAGAGAAGTATATAGTAGTTTGACAGTTTTAAGATTTTTAAAATCCTTCGAAATTCGTAAGATAAATCCCAACATTTGCATAGCTTTACCGGATATATTATTAATATGTTTAATAAAAGTTAATTTAGTGTCAAAAGTAATACCAAGGTATTTTATTTATTTGTTCTGATTATTTGATAATACAGCGCAATTCAGAAGGGAGATTATTGTAGTTTTTATGGCTTGGTAAATATAATGGTTTTGCATTTGTGTTGTTTTAAAATTAGTTCTCTAAAATTAATTAAGTAGTTTGTAAAATTCTTGATATTCTTTGTTATTTTTTTCTTTAGATATTTTTAAATGGTAGCTTGCTTAAATACGTCATCGGCATTTGGTATTGTAATCAATTTAATTAAAAACAAAAAATCTTTATTTCGTTCGCATTTCATCACTAATATGAACCAAATGCCAGCATGCTTGTACCGCATAAAATACGCTGTCACAAGTGTACACGTGGTGCAATTAAAAGAAAAAAGCACTCACCTTCCTCATTGGTTTGGAAGAACTTGGTTTTAGTGGAAGCAGTCATCAGGAGTCGTTCACAGACAGAGTACATGGAGGGCAGCAGGCTTGATGGGTTGGTTGTTTCAAAGGCCAGGTTGGGTTTTTCATAGGCCAGTAATAAGGAGTCGAAGCACCTTTAATATTAAAAAAAAATAATCACATAAATAACACAAAAAAAATGTATCATGTAATAAAAAAAAACTTTAGAGCAATGCTAGAAAATGGATTATACAGAATTTAATGAACCATGAACAAAGCACGATGCCTGGGCCACACGAGGCTAGTATTTCATGCCAGGATAGTAAGCTATTGTAAGTAATCTAATAAGCTAGTAACTCTAGCTAGGTGTAGACAGAACTACGAAGGTCAGTCAAAAAGTAATTCATCCTATTTTTTTTCTCCTTTAATTGACAAGAAATAAAAAATGCAACTACATAGGTCGAAAACCACACTATTTGACGATTAATTTGTCACTTTTCAATATAATCTCCGTCCATTTCCAAAGTTTTGGTCCATCTTTTAACAAGGGCATGTATCCCAGAGTGGTAAAAAGCACGGTCCTGCTTCCTAAGGCGATCTGCCTTAGCTTTTGTTGGGCGAAAGACGTGCTTTAAGCTTTTTAAGGGTTGTGACGTATTGGACAGAATTTATCGTCCATCCCAGCTCCAAAAAATCAACCATAATCAAACCCTCTGCATCCTTGAACACTGTCGGCACAACTTTCCCTGCCGATCGCACAGTTTTGAATTTTTTCATCCTCTGTGAGTTTGTGTTATGCCATTCCATTTACTGCCTCTTTGATTCAGGTTCCATGAAACCCATATTTCGTCTCCGATCACAATTTGTACGCAGTTGCATCACCGTACACATTTTTCAGTCTTTCATGAATGTGAATATGCGTTTCACCTTCTGCATTCAAGAATTCAATCACAGAACGCTGACCAATACAAACATTGATATCGGCCATTTTACAAGTGACTGCAGTGCTGCTACTTGTTGACACAAAAAGTTACTATTGCAGTACATATTAAAAACTACAAAAGATATTTAAATTAAACTGTCTTCGGTCTAGCCCAAACAGGTTTTTCTGGAAATTCTTCTAATAATTCGTCAAATGCAACTTGACACGATTTCCGAAGGAACTGTTATAGTCTTGTGTTTCTTTTATGCAAGGGGTGTCCATTAATCACGTGAGACTCGAAAGGGGAGGGGCGGGGTTCCGAAAAAATCACGAAATATCACGAGGGGGGGGAAAAAACATCACGTGATTAATGGACAACCCCGAGCTGTTCATTTTTCCCTACGATCAGACATGTGGTTACCCTAGTCACTGCAATGATACTGGTGTAGGAACTATGATTTTCAATGCAATCAACTCGCCATTTTCAACGCAATCGTATGGCCATTGCATAAATGTTGACAGCGTTAAAAATCACAATTTCCTAGCATCTTGTCAATCGCTTTAGCTTGTGCAAAGTTAAAATAGTAAGCCAGGATCTTGCCACGGTAAGACGCTGATATACTAGCTTGCTATCCTGGCTTGAAATACTATGCTCGTAAGGCACGGGCATAAGATTCTGTATATCCCAAAGACAGTAATTGGCTGAAAATGTGGAAATAATGCTAAATGCTAATGAAAGATGTTGGGAAGAGGTGAATGTGTTGTGTGGAGAAGATGGAGCAGGACGAGAATGGTGAGGAACCGTAGCCTTTTGGAGGATTCTAAATCCCAACCTGGGATGTAGTGTCATGGTGATGATCATGAAAGAAGTAAGCCCTAGCCACACCAATACTACAGCCTACCAAATATTCTACAATTCTTTGGACACATCGCTCATCAAAACTAAGTCATGATCACGGCATAGTGGAAGGCAGGAGAAGCAGACAAAGGTCACTGTACGTGGAACTGATCAAAAGGCTGGCTTCTGGAACATCGGTGTTCACGGCTCTTCGTGCAGCGTAGGACCAGGAAGAGTGGATAAGCCTGGTTCATTATAGCGACTGGAGTGGGGTCACGATTCTCAGCAATGAAGGAATCATTCTGGCTTAGCTATAATAAATGGGTGGGATGTACACAGACTAATATATAAAATATATACTTACATCATAACTTTTGTCTCGTCGTAACGATGGACGTTGCTCAAGATATTCCTCTGGTCATTTCGATTCAGATTTCCGAATTCCTCACACAAAACATCAGTGGCATTCTTGGTATCATATGGGCAGTGTTGACAAGGCTTTGCTGCATTAACTTGCGATGACTCCAGCTCATCCCGGATTCGCTGAATGGAGCGGATAGCATCGGAAGTTATTAATGGCTCGATGTTGACACTTACTTCAGATGGTAAAGTATATTGCTGGTTTTGCCCAAAGTTGCCATCGACGTTGGTGTCACTGATAACGACACTGTTCAACTGAATGGCAGTAAATATTGGATTTATATCGCTTTCAAGAGCTTGTTTGTTCACAAGACAATCGTCATTTCCCAAGACTGGTGGACTTTCCAACGACGAAAAGCAGCTTGAGTCTCCGTTCCGTTGATTCCATTCACTTGACGAATAGAAGGATCCCGGTGAACCTTCAGAAATGGACGAATTTTCGGGGAATCCGTTCGGATTGGCACATTCAGGAGATGAAATTGGAAGTGACCAATCAGTTTCAGCTCTGTCAATGTTGGGAGATTGGTTGAATTGTGTTGGAGAAAAGTTGCCTGTTAGAGAAAGAGGTGAGTTTTCCAAAGATGGATATTGACAAGGAGTCGGTTCATCATTAATTCCATAGGAACAGTCTGGACTGCATGGAATTGCCAAATTTAACATTTCATATAAGAAATCAGTATTCTCATCAGGCTCTGAAAATAATAACAGGTCGTGAATGGTCAATACTATATCTTCCCAGTTATATTCCCCCTCTAAAGGAGTTGGCACGGAAAAACCGAATGAGGCAGTATTCCTTGGTTGGAATGTTTCAACGTTTAGTTGAACAAATGGTTCAATGTCCTGTTGAGGGAACGGTGCAATGTTCTGTTGAGGGAATGTTACAATGTTTTGTTGAACATTTGGCACATCATATTGAACAAAAGAACGGCCATCAACCATGGCAGTTGGACGGGCATTGTTGGTGTAATAGCTATCATCATTATGGATAGTTCTTGGTAGCGAATCAGTAGATAATTCGCGGCCGGGTACGCATTGTCCACCGCTCAGGTTTCCCCAATTGACCTGAAACACAAGACCATTTTATAAATTCACAAAAATTGTTTTTATACAATATTTGAAAAAAAAAGACAGAAGATGCTCAAAAACTATGCTTATGAGCAAATTAGCTGATAACTTGCTATCAAATCCCTCAGTTAAAAAGGGAGTCCTTAGTTTTTGAGATGTAAAACATATTATGACATACAAAAATACGTTATGACAAAATTTTTGTTGTTGGTGTAATTTTGGGTGCTCATTTACAAAAAATCTAGAAAGGAAAAGGCTAAAAGTCTTGTCTCGCTAAACTCTAAATTGAAATGTGAGCCAATTCCCTGACTTGAAGGAATGCGTGCATGCGGAATGAGCCAATCTAAAGTGATCAAACCCCAAAAGTCAAGAAGAATCCAATCATTGAATGAATGCACGTTTTTCTTCAACCTCTTCATATTTCTCCACCCCTTCCACTCTCAATAGCTGAATTTTTCTTTAGACCATTTTAGATTGTCTCATTACGGATGCTGTGATGCCAATGTCCCGTCTTAAATGGAAGGCTCATTTGAGACATTTGGGTAGTTACCTTGTGAAACCAGGAGCCAAACACCCAATGGTAATCCTGGCAAAGTGATTAGGTGAAGCATGGTAGATAGAAAAAAGTGTGAGTTCCTGGGGGAGCCACGACCATCTCTAATAATAAAAGTGTGAAACTTTTATACATACCGATACTGTAGGGCGTGATGTGTATGGAGCAACGCTGGATGTAACTTGCTGTCTTCTTTCTACCTTTCCTTTGTCAGGCCCTCTTTCCAAATACCGAACTTTTTTCTTATCTCTTGTTTTTTTCTTGTCTGCTTTATCCTTAGATGAAAGTCTCAAACTAGAAATAGTGTCAGCCAACTGATCGACATCGGTAGAAGACTCAACTATTGATTCCTTTTTGTCAGCTTTCTTTAGGTCTTCACTTTTCATATGCATTTCCTCAAACTTCTTTATAAGTTTTCTGTCTTCTTGTTCACGATAATGATTAGTTTTAGAGCTCTTTTCTCTTAATTTATGCTCTGTCTTGGAAGATGTCACATTCTTCAAAACATCATTGACAGTTCTTATCTGAGATTGACCTTTTTTATTGTCTTTTACTGCCCACGTTGAAAATGTCTGAGTTTTTCCACTTGATGACTTGGCCGACTTTTTGTCTTCCAATAAATCTATAAGTGTGAAGAAGGCTTCCTGAGTTGTTAACTTTTTTGGATCATCATAAGAATTTTGAGATTCGTCACTTTCTAAATAGGATCTTGTACTATTAATATTATCCACAAGGCTCATTAACATTGTAGTTTCTGCTTCTTTTTCTCCATCTTGTTCATTATCATCCTTAATTTCCTCTTTTACTATTACATTGTGACTCTCTTTTGTAACAGTTTTTCCTAACTCTGCCTCTTCTGTAACTACATTTTCCTTAATATCTGGCTTTGCTTTTACACTATTAATATCCTTTTCAGGCATTTTAACATTTTCTTTCAGATTGCTTTCTTCTCGAACTTCTGTGTTTAGTTTAATGTCTGGCATATTTTTTTTATCTTGTTCTTTGGTCACTTTGAGTGCAGTTTCTTTAACTTGATCTTCTTCGGACTCTTTTACTTTTTCTGCAACATCCTCTATTACTTTTATAGCACTTGCTGTCAAAATTTCTTTCTTTTCTTTACCCTCTTGACTAATTATTGAATCAATGCCTTGTTCTTCGGCCACCTTAGCAATGAAATTTTCTCGAACTTCTGGATATTCTTTGATTTCTGTCATTATTTTAGCTGGTTCTTTGATCACTTTGGGTGTAATTTCCTTAACAGGTTCTTCTTCAAAGACATTTTCTTCGACATCAATGCAATTTACTTCTTTTGTTATGCTCTTCACAGGTTTCTTATCTTGTTCACCATTGACTTCTTTACTAACAGTTGAATCAATATACTGTGTGTTTGATTCTTCAGCTGGTTTGCCGGTGGAATCAATAAACTTGTCAATTTTCTTAAATCCCAATTTTTTGCCGATCGATTTCCAGCTGCGAAAAAACATTGTTGACTTTCCTTTCCCTTTTGGACTAGTTTTACCACTTTTATAAATATCCTCAATCACAGGAGATTCCATTTCTTTATTATCTTTGATTTCCGATTGATCGTCTTCAACTCCTTCATATGAATTCTTCCGATCGGAAAATGTTAAGTCTTCGACCCCCATTTTTGTAGATTTATGCCTTTCCTGGGTGAAATTTATTTATGGTCTGCTTCATTCTTCGCAAGATCTGAAACAAAATTAACAATTCAATCAAATTGTAATACAAAGGTGCTTGAGTAGAATGGAAAGATTAAATAGGAAGTTCCTGTTAAACTGTAAACATTTTATGATGAAATGTAACCTGATACCTGATGAGCGTCGTTCAAGTGTCGTTCATAATCATAATGTAAACTAACTTAACCATCATTCTATTTCTCCTGGCTTCTTTTGCGTTCATACATCATACCTTTCTATTATTCTGACTTTTGACATAGCCCTACTCAAGAATTTGGTTAATTTGATCGTGCCATATCTCCCTCGGGCATTTTGGACAAAATGTTGTTTAGCCGCCTAAAATTGGGATTATTGTTTATTATGAATGATGAAATTTAGTGAACAAATAATATAATAAAATAATGTGAATTCTTTCAAAATGGCCGCTAAGCCAACAATTCGCCTTCAGCATTAGTGCGGAACGAATATTTTTTTTCTCGAATTTTTATTTGGAATAGTTGTATTAAGTTGCCAATTGCCATCAATTACCTCAATTAAAAATATAAAAAATATCAGAAAACGGTAAAAGCCCCCGCCAAGGCATTGAACATTTAGAAAAACGACAGTTTTGGGGCATTTCGCGCGGCCTACAAAACAGTACAGAATTTATTAAAATAGGTTTATTTTATTTAATGACGTATTTAAATATAGTTAACTAGCTGTTGCAATCAAATATTTCATTATTGGCGCTGTGATAAAGGAGTAAAGTGCGGGACGAAGCGGGGGGCGGTACATGACAATCTATGAAATAATGCAGTGTTTTGTTTAAAGGATAATTGTCTCAAAGTGAAGGGTCGCGCGTCAATATATTCACGAGTACTTGTTGATAAACGTTTTTTAAGTGATTTAACATGACTTTTGCAAGACAAACGTTAAAATGTCCGATATTTGGTGAAAGTGCAGATTTGAAAGAGAATATCCTACCTACCTATGAAAATGTGATGAAATTCTATGAATGGGTTCGACAAGACTTAAAAGTAAGGAATAACACATCAGAAGAACCTACGTTTTTGGAAATTGCCGAAATAATTCGAACAAAAATTGAAGAATTGTGGATAAAATCTTCTATTCCAATTGTCACACACAAACGAGTCTTACAGTTACTAAAAAGTTATCACTCGAAAGTGTTATGAATTTGTAAGCTATACTTGTTTGAGGAAAACAGTGCCAAAAGAGGAACAAATGTTTTTAGAAGACCAACGCACTAACAGGCTAACACTGTTTTAAAAGGATCGAAGAGGTTTAGAGTGATTGTACAAGTGGAACATATTTCGATTATAAAAGAACCAGGTTCTATTTATGTTGGGTATGTGGTTCCAACATCGGGGAGTGCAAGAAATATTGAAAGAGCTATCAACAGCTCTTTAACGACTGAAAAGATATCACTAGAGGGTTTAATGATTGTTGGCTGTGATGGAACAAACACAAATGCAGGGAAAGTGAGATGCGTGATTCGTTTTTTGGAAAACAGACTTTCTCGATCATTGCAATGGATAATTTGTCTCTTACACGCCAATGAGTTACCATTGAGGCATTTGTTTACTTATTTGGATGGCCCTACTGCAGGATCTAAATCATTTGCAGGTCAAATTGGTAAAGCGTTAGAGATATGCGAGACGCTGCCGTTGGACAACTTTGAGAAGATAGAAGGTGAATTACCTCCACAAATATCCACAGATCTCAGTACAGACCAGAAATATTTACAAGAAATTACTACTGCTGTCATAAATGGATCCTGCTCTCCTGATTTATTACAGAGAAGCCCAGGTAATCTATCCCATGCCCGCTGGTTGACAAGAGCTAATCGTATACTGCGTTTGAATATTTTTACGGAAAATCTACAACAAAATCTTGTGACTTTAGCAAATCATATGCTCCTGACTGGTTTGCTATCAAAACACGTTCATCCTGCAAAGATGGTTCAAATCATTTATGAAAGCTCATTAACAGCACTCGATATTTGTCCGACGAGTTGTTAGCGATAGTGTACCCTGTTATAATTCGAAACACTTACTTTGCTCATCCAGAAAACTTGTTGTTGAGTATGATTCACGTAAGCACATTGAGAACTCGCTGCAAGACGCATTTTGAAGGCTCGTCAAGTTAATAAAAATTCTGTTTGGAGCATGTTTGAGGTAAAAAGCGGACTTAAATGCACGTTCTTACGTAGACATGATTGACTGGCAACAAAATATATACAAACCCCCAATACTGATGAATATTTCCGATAAGCAGTTACAAGATCTTATTGAAAATGGAGAAGATACTGTGTTGGAGTTTATGAGACTGCCTTGCCACACCCAGGCTGTGGAAAGATCTGTAAAAGTTGTGACAAAAGCAGCTCTAAGTGTATGCGACAAGACAAGACAAGAAGGATTCATAAAATCTAAATTAGCATCTCGAAAGCTCATGCGAAGGTTTGAGATGAAAATGGATTTTTGTCATAAAAAATGATGTTATTCATACCTACATAACTTTCTGAACCTGTGCGTACTTTTGAAATAAATGATTTTATTAGTTAAAATCTACTTTTATTTTATCATTTAATGTATAAAATATTATATTTACTTATTATTTTGTTTATAGGGTGGATAATACAAAACGTCTATAAAAACTTAAAAAATTAAATTTCAAGCCTATGGCGGGGGCTCAAGCTGTCGAGCTAGAACTTCCAAATTGAGGAGTGTTATTTACAATTATATAAAGCAACTTTTACCTGGTATTCCGATTCGAAATTCGAAAAAAAAAATTTTTTCATACAAAAGTGTTCCACCCTATTCAGCATAACTGTGGCGTATGTAACTAAAAAAACACCCTTCTTCAAAAGAGCACAAATTTATTTTGTATATGAATTCAATTTCTTAGTTTCCTCATTTTGAAGGTATTAAAGATAACCAACATAACATAACAAGCCAAAGGGAAGGTACTCTCAGTGTATCCCTGGTGAGAAAACCACCTTTTAGAATCGAAACGTAACCAATTCTGAATGGAGGTGTCTACTAATATCTACAGGAATTCCAAAAACTGAAAAAATCTAACTAATATCTACGAGAACCAAAGTGTTGACGAATATCTACAGCTCAAACTGTTGACTAATATCTATGAGAACCAAAGTGTTGACGAATATCTACAGCTCAAACTGCTAACTAATATCTATGAGAACCAAAGTGTTGATGAATATCTACAGCTCAAACTGTTGACTAATATCTATGAGAACCAAAGTGTTGACGAATATCTACAGCTCAAACTGTTGACTAATATCTATGAGAACCAAAGTGTTGACGAATATCTAAAGCTCAAACTGCTGACTAATATCTATGAGAATCAAAGTGTTGACGAATATCTACAGCACTGGCAGAGGTTGGATTTGCAATTATGTATAGCATATTGGAATAACGTAATATTGCGTATGCAGTTTAAAAAACTTAATTTATGTAAGTATGTATGTAAAAATCCCTAATATCGGACTATTGGACACATTTAGCTGATTAGTCCAACCTACACTCTGTAGATATTAGTTCAACCTACGCTCTGTAGATATTAGTCAACACTGGGACCGTCATAGATATTCGTCCGACCTTAGCTCTGTAGATATTAGTCAACACTCTGAAGTTCGTAGATATTAGTTCAACATATGAGCTGTAGATATTCGTCCGACATACAGGCTGTAGATATTAGTATCTGGAGTCTTCTGAATAGCCAAGTACTTTCCAAAATTTCTTTTCCCCCATCATAACACCCAATTAGAGTTTAATTACCAAAGCAGTGTTGCCATCTAGAAATCTACATTTCCACTGAAACGTACAGGAAATAAAGTTGTGCTCTTTTCAAGAAGAATGTTTTTTTAGTTTACAATTTGGGAGACGGATATGGGTACCGCCGCCTCGGGAACCATTTTTTGGATAACCAACACTCCTGCCATAGGTCACCCCGAGTGGTTCGCTACGTTTGGTGACTTATAGGGGTGCCCGATTTTATGGGGTGAGGTTGGTCTAGGTCTTGGCTGCGTATGCGTTTGCCTACCTACCACCTACTGCGTGGCAGGCCGGATCGGGTAAGACTGGTTGAAGGAGACCTTCTTGATTTCTCACGCCGGACTCTTTCAACCCATCGCCTTGCACAGCAATGGGAGAAATTAATTCATACATCCTTCACTCCTGGGCACACTGATCTTCCAGATTCCTACCCACCCTTTCTTTTCCACCTTTTCCTTTCCTTCCTCTCCTTCCTTTCCCTAAAAAAACCCTACACTTAGCATCCCAAAAATGACATAGGCCCCGAGGGAAATTGCTTTAAAAATAGGAAAATTTGTCAGAATTCCATCAAACACCCGGAGTTGACGAAATTATTGAATATTATCGCATCCTGGGGGGGAGTGGTGGCTAGAGAATTTAAAGGGACAAAAATTTCTCCACAAACTTTTGAATCCTGGGGTGACCAGGACATATTTATAGGCTATTATCACATTGATAAAATTATGTACATGGTCCGATTCCATCAGGAAATCCATCATCCTGTAAATCCGTTAGGGGGCATACATTAATTACGTGAGCTCGAAAATGGTGGTCGAAGAAAAAAAAACTTGTGGTCTAGCAAAATCTCTAATTCTAAATCTAATCTCTAAAGTAATTAATGGGGGCAAGGGGGCCTTAGACACAAAATTCCCCCGTTTCAAATGCACTCCAATCCACCAGATATGATGGGAAATCCGTCAAGATGGCAACACTGTAGCCATAGTTCCACTCGCTCAGAAGAGTCAGGAGCAGTTGGGACTCTTGTGCCGGATTGGCATTTAAATATTTTTTAAATACTAAACCGTGTAAATTGTAATGCTTAGGAATAGATAGGTTTTTTTTTTTTTTTTTATTATAGCGACTATATAAAAAATTTTACATACAAAATGTAATGGTGATATTAAGAATAAAATATTGTATTTCATAGTCCTCCTCACTAGGGGGTCCTGTGCCGAGGCGGACAAAAGTTATTTAAATATAGTTCATTTGTCTTCTATGTCGTTTTTAGCGTCTTCGCTAGGGTTTTCTCATTGACCTCTTTAAGCCATATTTTTATTCTTGATTTGTATTCAATTGGATTTTTTATTAGTTTTATGTCTTGGGGAAGTATGTTATGAAGTTTTGAAGGTAGTGAAGTAATTTCAATAAATTTCTAGAAAATCATTTTTTGACTTGTGCCACTGTTTCCCTCAGGTGCCAATTACATGAGAAAGAATATTCTTGAACTTCCCCAACATAGTCTTGTAGTCAACCTTGAATGATATTACCGACCAGTATCTTTATTGACTTGAATAATATATTCATATATTATATGGTCGTATATTATTACGAGCGTATACATAACTTTATGATTTTATGGAAATATTTGGTATAAGAAAATATTATCTGGACTGTCTTTGTCTTATAATAGACAGCGGTGTAATCAAATCTAACCCAACCTGACATTACCTAACCTAACCTAATCTAACCTAACCTAACCTAACCTAACATCACCTTCCCTAACCTTACCTAACCTAACCTAACTTAACCTAATTCAAATTTAGGAAGCGGGTCTGGGTACCGCCACCCCGGGAACCATTTATTGGATAACCAACACCTCTGCCACAGGTCACCCAAGTGGTTCCATACGTTTGGTGACTTAGCAGGGTTGCCCGGGTTCATGGGATGAGGTCTGTCCGGGTCTTGGCGGCGGATGCGTCTGCCCACCAGCTGTATGGCAGGCCGGATCGGGAGAGAACGGTTGAGAGAGTCCCTTTGATTTCTCCAGCCATACTCTCACCGAACATCGCCTTGCGCCGCAGTGGGAGGGATGAATTCATACTTTCGTCACTCCTGGATGCACTGAACTCCAGATTCCTACCCACCCTTCATTTTACACCTTTTCCTTCCCAAAACTTCCTCTCCTTCCTTTTCCTAAAAACCTTCCAAACGGCATCCCAAAGATGACACAAGTCCCGAGGGAAATTGTTTTCCTCAGGGCCTCCTGTGTGGAGCTAATGTTAAAAAAAAAAAACTTCCAGATTGATATTGGCGCAAGCGATTCTCACCTTGTCTTTCATACAGTTTCTTTATACATAAGGGTTAAAATCGCATATATAAAAAAATGATTTTTTTCTGGACACCGGCGTCCGAATAGCAGACAAGAAGTTAAAGATGCTATTTAAAAAATTATATTTGCTATTATAGTTGAGAAATTATCAGAAAAAATACTTGCAATATTGAAAAGCTAATGATGTTTTCACATGAAAACCAATAGGAATTAATTTCGTTTAGAAATGTTAAAAAAAACGGCGGTAAATTTGAGAAAAAAACTACGCATTTATAAACGCACTAATAGAAAAAACAAAGAACCAAAGGCGGCATTGCTATTGGCTTAGTTTAGAAAACAGGTTTCAAAGACCTTGATTAAAGTTATCATAGAGTTGATGATCCACAATGCAAAAGTAATACAAAATCATGCAAAATCACGTGTTATGGATTTGAAAATTGATCGCTTAGAAATACTGCATGTAGACGACATCTCGGCCTTTAAAAATATCGAGTAAGAAAAAAATAAAGTATCCGGCCTATAAAAAAAATGCTTTGAAGTGCGAAATCTCCATAGACATCAGAATTCAATAGACCAGAAGATACAGACGAGGGGGTAAAACCAAACTATGGAGGGCGAAGAGAGGAAGATGACTGTGATTCGTTAAAAAATCAATCTGACAGTATACAGTATATATATATATAAACTATGGATAACACAGGGAATATTAAACTGTATTCGCAAACGAGACAGAATTCACAAACAAATTAAACATACGCCGTATGACATACAACAACTTAATTACTACAAAAGATATAGAAACATCTGCACAAAAATTATTAGAGTAGCTAAGGAGTTATATTTTAGAGAAAAACTTAAAAAAAAGAAAACAATAACCCAAAGGAAATATGGAAAATATTGAAAGAAGTTACATACACACAAAAATTCAAACAAGAAAATACAATCGAACATCTAAACATTAACTCAAAAAAAGTAGACGCCAATACAAATAAAGAAACTATAGCAAATCACGTAAATAACTTCTTCGCAAGTATAGGAAAAGTCTTAGCGAACCGTAAAATTCTCAACACAAACACAATAACACAAACAAACAGTTCAAACATCAATACACAACCGACACAACACAAATTTGCAATAAAAACAACTTCGGAAGAGGAAATTGACAAAATAATAAACACATTAAAAAACCGTATTGCTCCTGGATTAGATGAGATAACGACGGATTGCATTAAGATAATAAAAACAGAAATTTTAAAACCCATAACACACTTAATCAATCTAAGTATAACACACTCCTGCTTCCCTAGTACTCTTAAAAAAGGACTGGTGATCCCTATTTACAAATCCGGAGACAAAATGCAAATAACTAACTATAGACCTATCACATTGTTAAACTCGCTTTCAAAAATTTTCGAAAGAGTAATAAAAAACCAAATTATAATATACCTGGAAGAAAATAAATTAATCTCGGAAAAACAATATGGATTTAGAGAAAAAATAGGCACAAAAGAAGCTTTGGCGTGTACAATAGACTATATTCATAGCAATTTAGATCAAGGGTATAAATGCATTGCGATATACCTAGATTTAGCTAAAGCTTTCGATTCAATCTGCCACCAAACGCTTTTTAAAAAATTAGAAAACATTGGTATCAAAGGCAAGGAACTCCAACTATTAAAAAGTTATATGAGTAACAGAACACAGCAAGTAAAAATTAACAACCATATTAGCAAGCCACTACCAATTACATATGGAGTTCCACAAGGAAGCATACTAGGGCCCGTTCTTTTCACTATTTACATTAATGAACTTTGCAGCATGAAAATAGACGGTGAAATAGTTAGTTATGCAGACGACACAGTTTTACTCTTTAAATCTAAGGATTGGAAAAATGCATACAACATAGCGAATTTAGGAATCACGCGAGTGAAATCATGGCTAGACTCAAACACGCTTACACTAAACATATTGAAAACAAAATTCACAACGTACAGTATAAATAGCACAGGACAGCCAAAAAATAACACAAACATCATAAAAATACACGAATGTCTAAACACCAACATCTGTGTTTGCCCTCCTCTAGAAAAAAAAGAACAAATAAAGTATCTAGGAATCATAATTGACCATAACCTTAGATGGACACATCACATCAAACAAGTCATAAATAAACTCCTCAAAACGATACACATTTTCCTAAACATAAGAAACATATACAAAATACAACAAATGAAAACAATATATTTTGCTCTATGTCAGTCTATAATAGAATATGGAATAATTGCTTGGGGAGGAGCAACAAACTCAGCTATCGAACACCTGGAAATTGCTCAGAAAACGATCTTAAAGGTAATACTTAAAAAACATAGACTTACTGATACAGACCAAATATTCAACCGTTGTGACGTACTAGACATACGACAATTATATGTTAAATCGCTACTAAATTACATTTTTGACCAAAAAAACAACCTTCAACAAACACAAAATATCACAAACAGACCAGTTAGACAAGCATATAAAGAAAACTTAAAAACTCTGACGGTAAATACAAGCTTTGGACAAAGACACTACCAATATCACGCTATAAAAGCATTCAACAGTCTAACACTTGAAAATAAAATTGAGGAAAACAAAAATAAATTCCGACACAAAATTACAAAATGGATTAAAGACCAAAATAGACAATACTACCAAAATATCATAGCATAAAAAAAAAACACACACACACACATAACCAGTATATAAAACACAATCACCCACAAACACACAACACTTATTAAAAATATTGTTTTTAACCTTATATAATATTATTTTATTTTTAAATTTACGTTAATTTTAAATCTCTACTTTTTAAGTTTAATTTATCTTAATTATTATTATCATTATTATCGTATGTTTTTTATTTACTTTTTTCCGTTTTTTTCACCAATATTATATATATATTGTATTGTGTAAAATTTTGCTTATGAAATGGAGGCCTCAGCACGGGTAAACCACCCAGTGAGGCCAACATCATTGAATTGTGTATAAAATGTAAATATATTGAATCAAATAAATAAATAAATAAAAAAAAATAGGCATCTCGCATTACAATATCACCATTTAGTTCTTAAAAGCAAAATCTGCTTTGAATGAATAGACCTTTTTACATGGGAGCGCGAATTGCTTGCCACTTTGCTAAGGCCAAATGCTCGCCCCAAAAAGATTCGCTCCAATACACATAACAATATTTTGTTGCCGTGTTTAGTTAAAACACTTTTACAAATGTTTCATAATTTACTTACCCCTGTAACCAGCAACGAGCACACTGGAGAACCGCCCACATTCGCTATGTGCACATTGATATGTAGGTATATTGTATAGCACAAGCTACCGTTTTGGCGTGTTATTTCGTTAAATGTATGCTTAGCTACGCGCTGGTCATGGCAAGAATGATGAGGTCACACATTTTAGATTCAAGCGAGGCTCTTATCCCCTCCCCATGGAGCGAGCCGGTTCCAAGAAGGAGCTCCAGCCGGCTCCATGGGGAGGGGGAAATAATACGTTTTTATCACTTAGGGCAGGTCCAGATATATTCATATGTCCGTGGAAATCTCCTATTAAAAAACCCAAGACAGAAATGTTTTTTTCATGTCATATTTTATATATTTATGTATTTATGTATTTCAAGATTACCGGTATGTTTGTGTAGGTGCATAACGCTTTCTTTTTGAAAACGGGACGTTTTGGCGTCCCGAAGCTGTGTTCGGGGACACCGGCACACGTTGCCTGAAAACTGGGCTGTCCCGGTGAAAACGGGACTTTTGGTCACATTAGGTATAAGTGATCACTATGGAAGGGTTTTGGAGTCCGAATTTAACCCCTCAAGCCTCTGACCGAAATTACTAAATTACTTTATTACTTTATTATTTACCCACAGACTTTCATTCATTAGAGCCTCTGAAAGACTCCAGATACTAATATCTACAGCCTGTATGTCGGACGAATATCTACAGCTCATATGTTGAACTAATATCTACGAACTTCAGAGTGTTGATTAATATCTACAAAGCGTAGGTTGAACTAATATATACAGAGCGTAGGTTGGACTAATCAGCTAAATGTGTCCAATAGTCCGATATTAGGGATTTTTACATACATACTTACATAAATTAAGTTTTTTAAACTGCATACGCAATATTACGTTATTCCAATATGCTACACATAATTGCAAAACCAACCTCTGCCAGTGCTGTAGATATTCGTCAACACTTTGATTCTCATAGATATTAGTTCGATTTTTTCAGTTTTTGGAATTCCTGTAGATATTAGTAGACGCCTCCCTCTGAAAGACACATCTGACCGGAGCGTCTATATATTATAAAAGTGTTTTTTATCTTTTTTTCTTTAACGCGGAGACATGTGATTTGTTCATCGTTGGGTAGAAAAATAATTAGTCTACTCGTTTTGTGTCAAATATTTACTTAATTCCAGAAGAAGTGAGGAAGAATTGAGCTTACTTCGGGCACAGGGACACACCCACTTCTATTTATTTTTTCTATCCAGTGTAAAATGCTAAACTTAAATATTGTATAATGTAATCGATGTTTGCAGTGAGCAGATCTTTGCAGTTGGCAGAACGCCAAGGACTAGTCAAGGACTAGTTTCTTCAGTCCCCATCCATTATTCAGCAGGATGCCCCACAGGGGAATAGCAATTACTTTAAGAAAATAAGGAAATATGGTGATACTAAAATTGTTGAAAAAAACAAGTTTCGTTGGAGGAAGTAGTGAAGAATAGTTTGGTAGTCAGCCGAGCGATTCTGTATCTTTTGTGAGGTCGTTATTAAGTAACGGACGTGATCTCCTGTCAGATTTGTGTGATTTTTACATATTTTAGTTTAGATCGTTTTAAACACGAATTATTCCTGCAAGTACGCATGATTATTTATTCATTTAATGTACGTTGTACATATAAAAATCAAATAACAGACATAAAAACAAAAATTTTAACAAAACAAAAAAAAACGACTTAAAAAAATGCACTAAAAAGTAAAAACATAATTTCGTATTCTTCTACAACTTCATAATCAACTTACTTTTTCTAATCATCAATATGTAAGAACGATTGTTACTTTTGGAGTCGGTGTCAGTCAATGTAGGTTTGTAACTATCATACATAGTTATAGGTGAGATGTGCTTGTGTCGCACAAGCGACTTGACGAGGCGAGAGGCGAGAGCGGGGCAGCGGGGAGTTGTCAAGTGAACACGCCGGGCCGGGTACCTTTGCTGACACCGACTCCAAAAATAACAATCGTACCTACATAATTGATGATTAGAAAAAGTAAGTTGATTATGACGTTGTAGAATACGAAATTATTTTTTTATTTTTTAGTGCATTTTTTGAAGTCGTTTTTTTGTTTTGTTAAAATTTTTGTTTATTTTTTGATTTTTAGTGAATCTGAAGTACACTAACAAATTTGAATGGATATGGGTAAATCTACTAAACATGCTGCTCATATGAGACAGACATAATTTGACCATAGCGACGTTGGGGTCAATTAGAGTTTCGTTAATTTGTCATGGATCTGATAATCAGAACCTAACCAAACCCTCATCAACTTACCCTTGAAGTACATCCTTTCCAATAAAAAAAGAATCATCGAAATCGGTTGGCGTGATATTGAGTTATTCTTCCATTTGTCGCGCACATACTTAATGCAAATTTAAGACTTATATGGTTTTCTCATGGATACCATTGTCGGAACTGGACCAAATTAAAATGGGACCACACGGGAAGCACCAACTTTCAAATAAAAAAAGAATCATCAATATCGGTTCACCCAGTCAAAAGTTCTGAGGTAACAAACATAATTTTTTTTTTTTTAAATACAGTCGAATTGAGAACCTCCTCCTTTTTGAAGTCGTTTAAAAATCAAACAAATCTGACAGGAGATCACGTCCGTTATCTGATAACGATCCCACAAAAGATATAGAATCGCTCGGCAGATCAGAAAAGTAAATAAAAGATAATCTCAGTATCGTCCTGGTTATACACATTTCATTTCATTGTTGAAACTTTGAGCGTTGCTAGAAATGAGTTTAGCGGTGTTTAGTGGATAGATTTGAATAGTCAGGTGCTATCCAAACTTCATTTCCTCCATCTTCTTCTGTGGAGAGGATGGTGGTAGCTAAAACCTGATTATGGTAGCTGTTGAAACCTGATGGTGGTAGCTGTTAAAACCTGATGGTGGTAGCAGTTACTGTTAAAACCCAGCATTCCAACCCACACCGTGTGACTCGTTCAGGTGGGGGGGGGTCTTCAAAATACCACGCTTGGTACAAATGAGCGGCGGGGGGCTTAGGTTTTTAGTCACCGGGGGGGTGGGGGTTAAAAATTGCAAAAAGTTGGTCACGTAGTATGGGTACGTTCCCTAAGTTGTTTTTTTTTTTTAAATTGTTTAATTTAATTTATTTGTTCTGATTGGTTGATGGTACAGAGCAATTCGGAAGAGAGATTATTGAATTTTTTTACGGCTTGGTGGGGGGGGGGGGGGTTAAAAATTGCAAAAAGTTGGTCACGTAGTATGGGTACGTTCCCTAAGTTGTTTTTTTTTAAATTGTTTAATTTAATTTATTTGTTCTGATTGGTTGATGGTACAGAGCAATTCGGAAGAGAGATTATTGAATTTTTTTACGGCTTGGTAAAAAAATTGTTTAATTTAAATAATGGTTTTGCATTTGTGTTGTTTTAAAATTAGGTGTAATAAATTAATTTCCATTTCTTATTACTCCTTATTAGTTTGTAAAATTCTTGATATTCTTCGTTATTTTGATAATTGAAGCATCCTTAAATATGTCTTCGACGTATAAAATAGATCGTTATAAAAAAGCGTTTTTTTGGCCAAATTTTTAAATTTATGTGCGATCAATTTGTGTTTCGAAGTAAATCGGCCGCTTTTTTTAAATTTAAGCCCACTTTCTTACCAATTTATTTGTTTAAATATTTTTATAATTTTTTTCTTCATTGTATTTATATACCAGGGAGGGCAAAATTACTTTTTGAAATAATTATCATTAACTCACAAATAATTGCCAAAGCTGCCTCTAAAATCATGAAAAATAGAAAAATGGCCTAAGTATATAATTTAAATAATAAAAAATAAATAAAGTAGTGCACTTCCGTATTTAATATTTGATTAATAAAATAATTATTCGGTTTGAACAAGTATTTTGACCTCAAATCCAAATTTAAAATTGGTATGAAAAAGGCAGTGCAGCCGTTCCTCTTAAGTTCGATGACTCTACAAAAATGACTGCCATGAATAATATTGGTGAATAATAAATTAGTAATGGGTCAATAACACATTAATAAATAATAAATAACAGGAGCACAGGACGATGGCGCATTAATAGTATTGTCTGAACATGAAACAATAAGCCACTTGCATTTGACATGATGATTTTTCAATATCAAATATTTTTTATTCGTAATTTTATTTTCGTTTTCATCGCCGCAATTTATTGAAAATGTCACATTTTAAGAGGGCAGAGAAAACCAGAAATATGTCATTTTCAAATCATATTTTAGACGTATTGACTCTTTTCCACAAAAAAATTATAAATGGATTTCGAAAGATTGTTCTTTTATCTAGCATTCGCATGTAATAAATTTTGAGAAATTTTTTTAATTTTTAGTATAATAAGGTTATTCCGTAGGTCGTTGGCAGATTTGTTCAATTTTCAAAAAAGATTTGGTATTATACCACACCCATTTCAAATCATATAATCATACAGTAAAATAAATCAATACATTATCTGGCAAAGGCATGTTTTAGAATTTTAATTGTAGTTTAAATAAAATTATTAAAAAATATTGGTCCGTTTGTGTATTTATTTGTGCACTTACAAACTAATATATTTCAGATTTTTTTAACATTCTTATTAAATTTAGACAATATTGAAAAATGATAAATACTTATAATCAAAAAATAATTACAAAAAGTACATTATTTTAATAGTTTTATCATCACGCCTTTCAGCATTTTTGGATGAAGGTATAAATTAAAGCTAATTTGGATTGAAATAAATTCGATATTGAGTTATAATTTAAAAAAGCTGGTACGGAGAATAATTAATCTTTCTCATTGTAACCGCCCTGCACGATCGTAAGAACAACTTTCGACGAAATGTGGATTTTCGTCCGCTGGCTGGTTAAACGCTCTTAACGACAATGGAGCACCTAATAAATATTTTTATACGGATTGAACTAACTGCCATGGATCATAGGGGTCAAAATTGTAGAAATATCATCATCATCTGTGTATATTCGTAGTGTACTTTATATCACCACGAATACAGGTATTAGGCATAAAAATGGCTTGGCAAACAGAGTCTTGAAAAAAGGGTGAAATTTTTTCCATATTTGGGCAATAACAGGAAGAACCAGGTTTAGGAGAAGAGTGAATTATTATTTTATGGTTGTTAGTAGGTTGGGTTTCAGTAGGTTGGGTTGTTTTTCAGATAGACTGAAGGTTAAAAAATTCCAGCAATGAGCGTAAGAAGATTATCGTATCACCATCATCACTCTTGGCTCTACAACCCCCGGTGGGTCTTGGCCTCCTCAAGAGTCTTCCTCCACTCATCACGGTTTTGTGCCAGTTCTCTCCAGTTTACAATCTCCAAGGAGGATATATCTTTAAGGACGTTGTCGCTCCATCTTAAAGTTGGTTTTCCCAGGCTCCTTCGCCCTGTCGCTCTTGAGTTCAGGAAGGACTCTGGTGCTTGATGCTCGGTCATTCTCTCTACATGACCCAGCCACCGAAGTCTTCCCAATTTTATAAATTTTGTGACGTCTAGATCCTTAAATAGGGTATACAGCCCATTGTTATAATATCTGTGCCAAAATCCATTTTCTGAAACCGGTCCAAAGATACGCCTCAAAATTTTCCGTTCGAAAACATCCAGTGCTCGCTCAAGAAATATTTTATTTATTTATTTTATTTTTTATTATTATTGTACAACAGAATAATTCCAATTACAGTACAATTTAGTTACTCTTTCAGCATTTAGGCAAGTGACTCTTCAATAATGTTTTGAAGGCATATAATGAACAGTCACTTACATCCAAATGGTTTGCAATTTCATTTAACAGCACCACTCCCCTCGTCATGCTATGCTTTGCCAAGACGTCTGTTCTGCCGTTCGGTACTTTAAATAAGTCATGATGTCGACTTATATACATAATCAAATAAAATAATCACCGATCAGTGTATTGGTTTGCGAATCCCGCACCCTTTTTTCAAATCCCGTGGGATTACGAGATAAAATCGAGAAATCCCGCGGGATTCCGAAATATTCCCGCGGGATTGCTGAAATAACGCCAACATTATATACGATTTTTTTTATAATTTGGTATAATATTTGATGTTAGTCTTTATATATTAAAATGAATGATTCTTTGTTTTTCCCATATGCATTACTACACCATTCTTCCAATTGAAACTTAACCAAGCTGAAAAAAAAATAATCAAAAGGAACGGCAAATATCTTGTACGGATATGTGCTATTTTTATTTATTTGTATTTTAAATTTTAAAATATAAGCCATTAAAGGATTTAATTTTCCACGATTTTAGAGGCAACTTTGACAATTATTGAGTTAACTGTAAATATCAAAAAGTAATCGTTCCCAACATATTATGCAAATATAATTAAATAAATTTGTCTCATACGTTCCTGCACCGTACATCGCCCGCGAAGGTTTCTATAATAATAGTGTGCTCTGGCTTTATGAAATTTGTATAAAAATTTACAAAGGAGGCGCTGAGTGGTTTAGTAAATTTTGTCTATATCATATAGTTTAGTAGCAGGGCGGAGGGGGAGGAGGGGGAGGGAAATGTGGGCCAGGGGAGGGGACCCAAGGAGGGGTGGTTCTTAGGAAGGGGAAGAAGGGAAGGCGGGGAAGGTGGACAATTTCTTATAGTAGCATTGCAACGCATGCCAGGTACTCTTTATTATATTATAAAATACATTAAAAAGGTAACTCAGTAAGAAGGATGGAGAGGAGAGTTCTGGGAAGGAAAGGGGTTTAAGGGGTGGGTAGGAATCTGGGGTTCAGTGTGTCCTGGTCATCCACCTCCAAGACCGAGACAAACCTCAGCCCATGAACCCATGAGCCCATGAAGATATTGAAAAGATAACAATAAGAATTTTTTTAAAGACTTCCTTATTGTTATCTTTTCAAACAGACTTACAAACTTTGATAAAATATTATAAATAATCGTTAAAGATAAAAAAATTAACTGCTTCTGACAGAACTTATTCTCTTCTCTCAGAAATATGATGTGTTTCGCACGTACGAATCAAAACGGCATGTTTTTGGTGTAAATTTAGTATTATTTTGGTGTATTTATCCCTCAATCCCGCAATATTTGTTCAAATATTGCGGGATTGCGGGATGCAGGATTGCAAACCCTAAGCACGTTCCCCATCATTCTTAAAATTCTATATTCTCCATGAAAAAAACGTTTCACAACTTTTTTTTCATGAAAGTCAATTAAAAATGCGTGGAAGTGTCTGATTCGTAATTCCGACTAAAACGCGTGTTGCAAAGCGATCTGGGTAAACCTTTTGTCTTTGTTTCAATGCTAATTTAATTGGGGTTCGAAAGTTGGACAAAAAGAATTTTTAAGTGATGACTTCGATAAACTCATCATTCTGTGGTTGCAATACTTTGGCATCATGACAAATAAAAAAAAACGTTAGTCATTCTCATTTAATGTTCTCATTACAGGCGGAAATGGTTGGTAAAGAATAATGATACAATAATCTAGTTATTTTTTGCAGAACTTCTTTAGCACCGTTGTGATTTGAAACTCGATACGAAAAAGCGACACTAAAACGAGACAATCATAGATATACCTACATCCATAGGATTTCGTCTGCGAAAGATTAAGATAGAAAAATAGGTCTCTTCTTTGTGCGGTGCTTCGTAGTCTCCCCATTCTTGTCTACTTTAGTTTTCTGAAGGTTTCACTTCTACCGCGCGTGAACTGCACACTTGTTATTGAAGTGAAAACTTCTTTAGCACCATTGTGATTTGATATTCGATGAAACGAAAAATAATAACGAGATTAAAAGAGACAAACACATACATCTGTAGGATTTAGCCTCGAGATAATGCGATAGTATAATCGGTCTCCTCTTTATGTGGTGCTTCGTACCTTCGTAGCCTATCGGTCTTATCTTTGTGCGGTGCTTCGTAATCTCCCCACTCTTGTCTACTTTAGTTTTCTGAAGGTTTTGCTTCTACCGCGTGTGTATTGCACACTCTGATATTTTTTTAAATATCTTCTCTTATTTAATTACCTTATTTAAAACTAGTACCCGGCGTTGCCCGGGCTTTATTCTGCTTCAGGGTTGGGAAGGCGGATAGGGTGATTTTTCAAAATATCACGTAGACAATCGTCTTTTTTTACAATATCTCCACACAAGAGGCCCGCCCGTAGGAAAAAAATCCTTCATGGCCTCTGTCATATTTCGGGAAGCTGTAAGGCGGGTCTTTCTCTTTTTCTTTTTGGACTAGTGAAAGGAAGGAGAGGAAGTTCTGGGAAGGAAAAAGGTATAAGGTGTGGGTAGGAATCTGAGGGTCAATATGTCCAAGAGTGAGAGATGTATGAAACCATCTCGCCCCACTGCGGTGCAAGGCGATGAGTCGAGAGAAGTCCTCAAGCAGTCTCTCCCGATCCGGCCCGCCACGCAGTAGGTGAGCAAACGCATTCCCCACCAAGGCCTAGATAAAATTCACCCCAAGAACCGCGACACTCCTGTTAAATCAACAATGAAGTATATCGTTTTAATCGTAAGGTTTATTTTTCATTGAAGAACAATCAATAAATTAATACAACTTTTATACTTGATTTATACCTCCAAAGAGACGCATATTATTATGGCTGTAGTCCGGCGTAGTCCAGCGGTAAGGCTCTTGATTAGCACTCCGAAGGTCGCGGGATCGAATCCCGGCGTGGCAAATAAATTTTATTTGACTAATTTGTGTTATTTCACAATTTATTCATTTAAAAATAATATATGTATCTATAGTATATTTGCGGCACGTTCCAGAGTGGAAGATACTCTCGCCCTGGTGTAAGACCAACATTCAGAATTGAAACTTTGCTTGAAATGGCTTTAGCCGTGTTTGGTGACCAGATCTGAATAGCCAGGTACTTCACCACATTCCTCTTCCCTATCTACGTCCCCTCCCCACTACCTTCAGCCTCACAACATACCCCAATTGGGAATGCCATAGTCCCAGGGAGCAGTTGGAACTCTTGATATATCTCTCAGAACAGATATATCTACCTACATATAACTTCAATTTTGGAGGCGGGAATGGGTACCGCCGCCCCGGGAACCTTTATTGGATAACCAACACCTCTGCCATAGGTCACCCCAAGTGGTTCGCTACGTTTGGTGATTTAGCAGGGGTGCCCGGGTTCATGGGGTGAGGTATGTCTAGGTCTTGGAGGCGGATGACCAGGACACACTGAACCTCAGATTCCTACCCACTCCTTAAACCTTTTTCCTTCTCAGAACTCTCCTCTCCTTCCTTTCCTTAAACAAACCCCTCCACACAGCATCCCCAAAGATGACATAGGCCCTGAAGGAAATAATTTTTCTCAGGGCCTCCTGTGTGGAGCTCATGTTAAAAAAAAAAAACCTTTACTTGTGCAATAAAAATAAAATGGAATAATAAAAAAAAAATTATATTGTTTTTATTATCTGAGTCTCTGATGAATAAAGGTTGTGCCGAAACCGGTTAGCGTGTTCCTGCGTGCCCCACAAAAAAAACTGATAACTTTAGACAGATATCCGTAAAGATGTGGTTTGTTTATGTTTATAACCGAGGGGTTTACTTGGTAATGTTGCTACATCATAAATATTGTAATTTATAACCAGTTTTATTCAAGTGGGTAGGTATTGCCAGTTCTGGTTAGAGCAAGCCTTTTTCCATTTTCCGCCTTTGTATTTCCCAGATAAACGAATGTCAATTAATTAAAATGATTATCTTGGAATCACCGTTGCCGTTGAATGGATAATACCGGCTCGAGCTGTACGACTCGCTCGAGAGTGTGGACGCAACGACGAACATAGTTCCAAGTCAACATGTTCGATCGGGCATGTTTCCGCGCGTTTTCATCCCACGACAAAACATCGCCCTACAAAATATCCCCGACAAAATAACCAACGGATAAAACGTCCCCCCCCCTAAATTACTAAAATCTAACCCAACCCAACCTAACCCAACCCAATCTAATCTAACCTAATAAAACCTAACCTAACACAACCTAACCTAACACAACCAAACCTAACACAACCTAACCTAACGCAACCTAACCTAACCTAACAAAAAATGGGACAAAAATAATACAGACATCCTGTAAAGACAATCAATTATTGTTCAAAAATAGTAAAATGGGACAAAAAGTAATACATATATCCTGTAAATACAATAACTTATTGTCCAAAAATAGTAAAATGGGACAAAAAGTAATACATATATCCTGTAAATACAATAACTTATTGTCCAAAAATAGTAAAATGGGACAAAAAGTAATACATATATCCTGTAAATACAATAACTTATTGTCCAAAAATAGTAAAATGGGACAAAAAGTAATACATATATCCTGTAAATACAATAACTTATTGTCCAAAAATAGTAAAATGGGACAAAAATAACACAGACATCCTGTAAAGACAACAAATTATTGTTCAAAAATAGTAAAACGGTACAAAAATTTATTTATTTGTTTATTTTTTCAGGTTCTCCATAAAACAGTTATACACCTAACAAAATTTAAGAGAAAAATAAAGTCCAAGAGGGCAGTTTCACTATGTTGAGACGTATGTCAAAAGATAGTTACTGAACTCTCTATAGGTAACATTGAAGATGTCCATGCTCAATGCAGAATCGTTAAGCAATTGAATTGCTCTGTTTAATGGGGCATTCTGAAAGGAAGAAGATCTCCTTTTCGGAGCATAAAAAAGTGCGTGGGATCTCCCACGAGTATACGCGTTAGGGACATATAGGTTAATATCCTTCAACATAGGTGGATTCAGTACAATACCGGAGATCAGCTTAAAAAAATGTTTCCCAAAAATATTTTTCGGCGGGCTTCTAAGGTATTAAGATCGAACGATGGATACAGGAATGAGTAGTATGTATATTACCTCATATACAGGTAACGCATAAACCTTTTTTGTACTCTTTCTATTTCTGGGATATGGTTTTGTTCAGAGGGGGGGCAAATAATGGAGCTGTATTCCAGGATGCTGCGGACAAGTGCTTCATATGTTCTTCGTATTGCAATTCCATTAGTAAATGATCTCGCATTACGAAGAACAAATCCGAGCATTTTGTTGGCGCGGGAGACAATGTCTGATATGTGAGATTTGAAAGAGAGATTTGCTTAAAAAATCTCGCCAAATATGTCCTGTAAAGACAATAAATTATTGTTGAAAAATAGTAAAATGGGACAAAAATAATATAGATATTCTGTAAAGACAACAAATTATTGTTCAAAAATAGTTATAAGAAAGAATTCAGCGTAGTGGAGATACATTTTGTCCTTGGGATATTATGTCGAGGGATATTTTGTCGGGGATGTTTTGTCGGGGATATTTCGTCGGGGGATGAAAGCGTGCAATACCGTCGAACATGAACGGGCCTGGGTACTTAGCAAATGGATCACGGAAATTTGAAATGCTCTAAAGGAAAAAATGTTAATTGTTCAGAAAAACGAAAAAAAATATTTTTTTAAGTTTTCAATAGATCACATCTCTTGTTTTTGTAGTCTTATAATTATGAATTTTTATTATGAAATGGCGTTGAATAGATCTTTCAGAACACTTAACATGTTTGTAAATTTATTGAATAATAGCATTTATTTAATATATTTAAAACTTTTCAGAAAAAAAGATCCTCTGAAAGTGATGATGGTCGTAAAAAAATGCACTTGTTTTCCTTGAAATATTTATTCAAATTTCTTCGAGCCAAGGAACCAAGACGCTAAACTCTACATATATCTCTACACATAATAAAACAAAGTCCTCCGCCGCGTCTGTCTGTCTGTCTGTTCGCGATAAACTCAAAAACTACTGAATAGATTTTATGCGGTTTTCACCAATGGATAGTGATTCATGAGGAAGGTTTGGGTATATAATTTGTCAAGGTTTTGTGTAAATTATATAGTGATGACCTTAAATATAATATTTTGTAAAATATAATTTGTATAAATGTAACTAATATTTTTTACACAATAATCTTTTTGGCAATTTCATTCAATTTCTCTTGAGGTAATTTTATCAATGGCGCTGCTACTAAAAGATGACTTTATAATATTTTGTAAAATTGAATATGAAAAAATATATATTCTCAAACTCGATCGGTTTATTTCTTGCTTAAGGGCCCGCAACCCGGATTTGTACTGATTTATTACATATTTCCCTTAAACACGTTAAGTTTTAAAGCTCCTAAAAAAATATATGTTATTCTTGAAGATAAATATCTAGACTTTGCCCGCGCTGAAACGCTAATTACAGTGGAGCGTCGATTATCCGAACGTCGATCATCCGAACGACCGCTTATCCGAACTACTACGCCCGCCCTACCCGCGCGTGCCTACTCTCGAAAACGTTTACAATGCAGACGAAACCGGGCTCAATTTGAAAGCTTTGCCAAGAAAAACTCTTGCTTCACGTCGTGAATTAGCAGCATTTAGCTTTGGTTATAACTTAGCCATTAGCATTGGTCCTAAAATAAGCAAGGATCATATCACTGCCTACGCATGTGCTTGCCATTAAAGATATAAATTTAAATATGGTATTCATTCACCGCTTCGTAATATAGAAGTACGTAA
This sequence comes from Limnephilus marmoratus, assembly GCA_917880885.1. NCBI lineage: Eukaryota > Metazoa > Arthropoda > Insecta > Trichoptera > Limnephilidae > Limnephilus > Limnephilus marmoratus. The sequence goes on along the minus strand of OU862932.1, from coordinate 21,420,113 downwards.
TATATGTATGGCTCGATTATCCGAAAATATCGGTTATCCGAACACCCATGTCCCCCAATTAGTTCGGATAATCGACGCTCTACTGTATATAAAATTCCCTCGACAGAAAAAAATCGCAAAGTATGATCCAAAAATTATTATTAACACATTTGTTTCAGTTATTTTACAAGTTATATGTATGAAAAAATTCACAGTGTTTCTTTAAATCAGGGTGGCCACAAAAAACGGATTTCAAAATTCCCTGATAATTCCAGGTTTTCCAGGGCAGTTTCTACATTTTTCCCTGATATGTTTAATTTGATATAAGGGGATATCGTTTGTTAAATAAATAATAAATGGAATTCCGTCATCTACAGCATTTATTATTTCTTTGCATTACAATAAACACAAAATACACTTGTCACAAATTTATGATATTTCGCCTGAAGACAATTTGTGAAGAAATGAAAAGACCAGACAAAAATAGAAAAATAAACAAAAAAAACATTAACATTAGAAGAGATACAAAAAAAATATCACATGAAACAAGCAACAATACTAGGGAACAGTTTAGATTTAGAATTTTAATAATTAAAACAATATACCCTTTGGGTAAGCAGTTAGGACATTAGATAATGCAAAGAAAAATATGGTAATAGAGAAAACTGAACCATAAGCATTCGACTAAAGTTTAGAAAGAGGTTTATTATGTATTTACACGAAGCTATGGGATAAATAGTTATGCAATGTAATTTTATAAATACTAAAAACCTTGATTTAAATGTTAAAATACCTACACACACACAAAATAAAAACACACACACACACACACATCAACTAGATGACATGATTGTGTTGCAAGGGCATTAACGAAAATAATAATAAAAAAATACCTATCTAGTTTGTCTTTGTCGGCATATCTTTTGTTACACAAGTCACAAGTAAAAGTAATAAAACACAACTTTGGGGTTTCACAAATAGCAAAATAACGAATTTAGTTTTATTTTTGGAATTCCCTGATATTATAAAAAAATTTCGAAATTCCCTGACATTTCCCTGATAATTCCAGGTTCGGTAAAATTCCCTGATAATTCCAGGTTTTCCAGGTATTCCAGGTCTGTGGCCACCCTGTAAATGCTGTTTAAGATAATGCCCGCGAGATTTTTGCTCTATTTTAAACGAGTCGTGTTTTATTAAACATTTTCGCAATTTTCGCATCGATTTTGTCGCTGTAAATGTTAGCGCTCTCCTCTAACATCTCCTCCATCATCTTCTTTTCGGGCCCAGTTGCAGAGCCTTAAATACCTGTTTAAATCTACCGAAAAACCCACTGCAGTCTGCGATAAAAAGCGGTCAGTCTACATTCTAAATAAATACGTAAAACGCATAATAAATAAATACATAAGTAACTAAAAATACAGGTATGATAATGAAATAAATGTGTTCAGGAAAACCGTTTAGTGGCGTCTAGTGCATTCTTTCCTGACATTTACGTTTAATCGGTGAATAAAGTCGGATTTATCCGTGTGGTTACATCCTTACCGCTTTGGATGGATTCAAACCATTTCTTGAAGCAGGCCACGCAGCACGCATATTGTTGGGAATGACATCACGAGGCGGAAATACCGTCGGGACGAATCACGAATGATATATTTATTGTGATGTGAAGGTTTTTTCATCAATACTTCACATATGAATAAAATGTGCATTTTGCGTGTCCCAATTGAATTTTCATTCACCAAATTTTGCACGCTTGGTGTTCAAAATAAGAAAAAATTTATTGTCCAACAAATTAGATGACTTAGATCAGTGGTTCCCAACCTTTTTCTGACCAGGGACCACTTGTACGTTTATTTTTTTCGACAGGGACCACAAGCAGTGGCGTAGCGATGGGGGTGCGGGCGCCCCCTAGGAGCCACCCGACCGAGGTTCACCCCCCAAGACCACAATTCTTTAGCCACCCCCCCCAGGACGGACCAATTTTTTATGGAGTCGAAATTTGTGTTTTGTCAACTTTAGTGGGGGGGGGGGGTGACACCACGTTATCCGCTCTATCCGTCCCAGGTGCCACCCATGCTTGTGGTCGTCAGTGGCGTAAGCTAGGACGGGTTCTAGCAGAATATTTACCACAACGGAGGGGGGGGGGGAATGGGATAGGGTGGGACGGTTTTTTTTTTATTTTTTAAGAAAGACAAACATTCCCGGGTTACGAATAATCCAACAATGTTTGAAAGTCTCCAACTACCACCACAAAAAGCCGAAAATGTTGCTTGTGTTGTGATGGAGGACTTAGCCAGCTGAGGAATCTAACACGCGACGCCCAGGTGGGACCCAAGCGCTATGCCCACTCAACCACTGACCGGTGGTTGCAAAACATTTACTACAACGGAGGGGGTAGAACGGGGTAGAATGGGGAGGGGCGAATCGGAATACCATAATGGCCACTGACCAAAAGGTACACAATGATAAACTGAATATTGTCCCGATTTTTTTTATTCAGACTTCTCGACCAGGGACCGCAAAGAGGCTAGAAGATGGTTCGTGGACCATCGCTGACCATTTTCTAGCCTCTTGCGGACCACTAGTGGTCCGCGAACCATTGGTTGGGAAACCCTGACTTAGATAAACGAAAACTAATACATTTCTTACAAATACAAAAAAAAACTTATCACAAGATGTAAATTGAAATTTTCAAATTTATTTATTTATTAATATTTCAACGCCCTGATGGGCTTTTACATATAAGTTCATAATACAGAGACAAAGTTGAACAATAAAAAAGATGAACTTTTAAAGTTGCAGATGGCATAAAATAGTATACATTGTGTATTTACATAAAAACAATTCTTGACAACTCAAATCAAATGTCACAGTACTTACATAAAAAAGAAAAGAAAACGGACACGGGTTTTTATATTGTAGATAAATAAATAAAAATGTGATATGCGATTCTCCCCAAATATCAAAATATACTACATAAAAATATCGTTCAAGTGTTTCTTAAATAATGGTAACTTTGTATTAAATACTTGAAGTGAATTTGTTTGCTAGTGTATAAAATCGTGGAATAGGTGCATGTGTGAGGTAGTTGTTGGTTCCAGAATTATTGTTGCCGAATACTATATTTTGCCTGGTCGCTTGAGTTGGTACCTTATAGTCAATGAGATGCAGGAGTTCACAACAGTCTAATTCGGAGTGAATAATTTTAAACAAAAAAGTTAGGTCAATTATTTTTCTTCTGTTTTCTAGGGAATGCAATTTAAGTGTATTTAGTAATAATGTATAGTTAACGTGTTGAATAGGTATATGTAAATTGAAGTTAATTTGTGCTGCACTCGTTCAATATTTTTTATATGAATTTGATAATATGGGGACCAAACTATGGAATTGTATTCCAGCAAGCTGCGTACTAGTGACAAACATACAATTTTTATAACTTCTAGTGAATCAAAGCTTTGATGGTTCTGATTATAAATCCTAGTGCCTTCATGCCTTTGTTGGTTATTTCTTGTATGTGATTTATAAAATTTAATTGGGTGTCAAATATAACTCCAAGATCCCTGATTTCTTTGACTTTTTCTAAGATTTTGTTATTTATTGTGTATTTGAAAGATAGCGGGGTCTTTGTTCTACAAAATGTTAGTGTCTTACATTTATCGATATGAAGGAATAAGTTGTTTGCAACACACCAATTGTGTAATGAAACGGGTCACACGAAACACGCGCTCAGTCAAGGTTATTCATTATTTTCACGCTTTATTTGAGAATTCGTAAAAAAATATTGTAGGAATAATTGGTGCTAACTTCTCAAATTATTACGAAAGGAGGAATTGAGTACATATTTATAAATAAATCCTTAATGGTATGTGCTATTGCCTTATTAGTAAGTAGCACAGACCCGTGAAAAGTCGTGGGGTATTTATTATAAAAAAAAAATTGTAGAATTTGTGAAGCTGTAAGTATTTATATAAAAATACCAGCTTTTACCCGCCGCTTCGCTCGCATGGTATTAGGGGGAAATTAACTGTATAAAGGATTTTCCCCGGGAATGAAATGTTTTTTCCGGGATAAAAAGTAGCCAATGTCATTTCCCAGTCCTCCAATTATAGCTGGTCGCTCCATTTATATTATTATAGCTAGTTCCCGGTATGCGTTGCTATGCCACTTAATAAATAAATTGTTTCTCCCTGCGTGTCCTTTCCCATTCGTCCCGTTCCCCTTCCGCGTCCCCTTGCTCTCCCGCGTCTCCTTCCCCTCTCGCGTTCCCACTCCGCCTTCCCTCCCCCCACTCCCCTCGCCCGCTTCCCCCGTCCCGCGAACCCCCCTCCCGAGATCCCCTCCTCTTTCCCTCCAGCGAACCCCCCTCCAAGTTCCCTTCCCCCCTCCCGTATTCCATTAATTCAGTCCCGGTACATTCAGTTTTCAAGCAGCTCGCGTGCCACCTATTGCAAATTTTTTATACAAATTTCATAATGCCAGAACTCATTAGTATATAAAGAAACCTTCGCGGGCATGCACACGTCAAATCCCCAAAGTTTGAATGAAATCTTCAAAGTTTTCGCGTACATATCTACATTTTAGGCGATTCATTTTTATTTATATAGATTTTCTTCAGCATTTTATATATTTACTTTAAAACAGTAACCAATAAAGGATTAAAAATGCTAGGTTTCATTCTTCGAAATGGCAGAGACTTTCAAAATATTTCAACATTAAAAACCCAAGTAGATTCAATATATACAGACTTTGTCAAAGCGTTTGACAAAGTTAACCATGAAATTCTTCTCAACAAACTTAGTAAAATGGGAATAGAGAGTAAACTATTGGAATGGTTAAAGAGTTACATAACCAATAGAATTCTCCAAGTAAAAAATAACTCTTACGTATCACACAAATTCATGGCTACTAGCGGTGTACCTCAAGGGTCACATTTAGGCCCAATACTGTTCCTCCTTTTTATAAATGATATCATCACTGTTTTGATAATAATGTTGAAGTGTTGCTTTTCGCCGACGACTTAAAACTATTTAAACTTATAAAAACAATAAATAACTGTATTCACATTCAATTAAATTTAAATAAACTACAAGACTGGTGTAAAACTAATAAACTTTATCTGAATATAAGTAAATGCCAGATAATAAGGTTTTTCAGAACAAATCAACCCCTTAATTATCAATATAAAATTAATAATGTTTCCCTCACCTCTGTCAGTGAGATTAATGATCTTGGCATTATTTTCGATTCCAAATTTAACTTTCTTCCACATATAACTACAGTAACCAATAAAGGATTAAAAATGCTAGGTTTCATTCTTCGAAATGGCAGAGACTTTCAAAATATTTCAACATTAAAAATCCTATATTCCTCTCTAGTTCGAAGTCAAGTCGAATATAATTCTTCTATTTGGTCCCCTCACTTCAAAGTCCACTCCGATTCCATAGAAAAAATTCAGCATAAATTCTTAAGATTCATTAACTATAAACTTGGTCTACCAATAGAATCAATAAATTACAATCACTTGTTGAAAGAATTAAACTTACTCAAACTTTGAGATAGAAGACTTATTTCCGACTTGACTTTTATTTTTAAAATTGTTAACGGTATTATAGACAGTCCTGATTTATTAAACCTGATTACTTCCACATACCTACTAGAACTACTCGATCCAAAATTCTTTTTAATTGCAACAAAAATATCAGAACTGAGCATTTAGATACACGCTTGTAAAAACAAGGTTGTAATTACCCTCGTGTCTACCACTGTGTATCATGCATCATGTTTCACCGTATTGTAATATAGGCCAGTCAATAAAGGCTCAAAATGAGGCAAACCCAAACATTAATTCCCCCGTCGATGAAACTTTGCAGTCACGTGGAGTATCATTTAGGGATGACGAATGACAAAAGATCCAACAAAATATTTAACGGGAAGTTAGTTATTTTTAGCAAAATCTGAAAAAAAATTATAACTCTCGCGGGAAAAGTATTTCTTTCGAAAACTCTTCACATATTGTTAGTATTAATTAATATCCACCTGATTATTTAGAAATCCAACAATATTTTTGTTGGGAAAGTATGTTTTTAAAAAGAGATTTGTTTTTTATTTCTATTGTTGCCGGGAAAATTCCCCCCCCCAATTTTTGATCACGAAGTGTCTTTATATTGGTGTTTGCTTTATTTAATCAAAAGATCCAACATTTTTTTCTTTTGGAACATGCTTTTTTGATATGAGTCAAAAATATCGCTCCGGAAAAATCCCCCGTCCAATTTTTTAAAGTCAAATTGTTAGGATAGCTATGTTAAAAAGATTTCTGCAAAGATCCAACAAAATTTTCAACGGCAACCTATTTTTTTTAATTGATTTCGATCGCACGCTGATTTCACGTGACTTTTGTATGAACAGGAGCCCGAGGGGTAAGGGTAGGGGTGGGGCTAGTCGCATTCGGGACTGCGCTACGCGACTAACGGCCGCGAAGTCTGCCTGTGTAAAATTAAGAAGGGCATTGTTTGCATGGTTGATTGACAACGCTTCGTTTGTCAGTGTTGTGTTTTTAGTTAAATTATTAGATTTGCGCTATGGCTGATGATTTAAGTATTCTGGAAAGTGATTGTGTTTTTTGCAAAAAAAAAATGAATGATGATGTAGTTGTTGTTAAAGAACGAGGGCTCAAAACCATATATGAGTGTAGTTTAAAAAGAGATGACAAAATCGCAACAGCGATAGAAGGGGTGAACGAATTAACTGTGCACAAGAAGTGTAGAAAACAGTATATTAATGCTAGAGTCATCAATGCTTTTATAAGGAGGAAAACACTTGTTTCCAGTGAAGAAGCCGCGGTTGCAGAATTTCAATATGAAATGAAATGCATTTTCTGTGACAGTGATGCATCAGACGAATTTATCTGTGCAGAAAATAAAAAAATTGCGGCACTGCGGTCATATGTTCGCAGAATACAATTGCCGCAAACAAAAGTGTCGATCGCAGAATTAGCATCGCTACGAAAAGATACATGGGCGAACAAGGTACTTTTAATAATTTTAATTTTATAATGTTCATTATTACGATCTCTCTATTCTTCTTATCTTAACCCCTCGGGTATTTTTAGTATGTATTTAGTTTAATACAGTAATTTTTACCGTGGTACAAATACTTAATTATGTATCTATATTTTCGACTAGTTTCGTGAATATAATTACATAATTAAGTTGTTTAATACTAAGTTATTTGTATTTATTACTAGCAGACCCGGCCACACGTTGCTGTGGCTAACGAAACACAACGCCATTACCCAACCTTTATAAAAACCACACCACCCGCTGCTTATTTTTTAATTTTTTTTATTGAAAGAATAGATAATACATATTATAATCAACAAACAAGTCCTGCTAAGCCAATTGAATTGGCTTGTCAACAGGTGGTTATATTTGGTTACATATAGATTTTTTACAATTAAAATTGAATATTTGAATTTCTCGGCTTTTCTCTACTATAATAAGCATGTATTATACATATAAACCTTCCTCTTGAATCACTCTATCTATTGGTGAAAACCGCATGAAAATCCGTTGCGTAGTTTAAAAGATCTATGCTCACAAACATTTTGAGCGACTTCATTTTATACTATGTAATGTAATGATATATGTATAATGAATAACAACAACAAAGTCAATCAATTATTTGAATTTTTTTTTTGCTAAAAACATTCATTCAATAAGCCATGGACTTTATTGATTTATATGCCTTTTATGATTTATTGATCTAGTTACCCTCGTACTAAACTATTCTTTTGCATTAACAATTCTATTATTTTCTTATAGGTATTGCGACGGATTCATGACGTTGATTTAGTTGCTGTGGCTGCCAGATATCATCGAGCTTGCTATGATACGTTTCGGAAGGTAGAAATACCCCTAGAAGGTGATCGAAAACGAGGGCGACCAGAATCTTCTAATACTTACTCAGCAATGAAAGAAATTTATGCAGTTTTAGAAAACAATCGTGAAGAATGCCAGTTCTTACTTAGCGATTTAAAAAATGCTGAATCTCGTGACTGCCCCGATGATAGAACCATAAAGAGTAAGTTGAGAGATAAATATGGTGATGACATTCTCATCACAACTACTGATGGTAAGGCAACGTTGATTTGTTTCCGTGATACTGGACATAGAATCCTGCATAACATATGGTATACGTCAAAGGAGAATGATGTACAAGAAGAACGCTTAAGGATTGTACGCACTGCTGCTTCCATAATTTTAGAAGATGTCAGATCGACTGTCTATGATACTTCTGTCTTTCCTCCACCTAAAAAATTTCTTGAAAATGTTAATGAAGATATACCCCATTCTTTGAAAACCTTTCTTGAAGAGCTCATTCTAAAGAAGAAACACGATACAGATAGTGCTTCCAAGAAATGCCAGGCAATCGCCCATTCGATAATCACCGCTGTTCGACCCCGTTCATTTACATCGCCCTTACTGCTAGGCATCGCTACACTAATAAATCAGAAATTTGCTTCCAAATCGCTTGTCGATCTGTTGGCATCTTTTGGATTTTGTTTGTCGTACCACGAAGCAACAAACTTCCAAATATCGGCTATCGCTCACATTTCGCCTATCGAAAAGCCTGATTTTTGTCAATATGTATTTGATAATGCCGACCATAATATAAGTACGATCGATGGCAAAAATACATTTCACTCCATGGGTGGCATAAAATGTTATACTCCTGCTTTGAAAACAAACTATGAGAGTGTATTACGTCTGAAAAGCATACCACCATCCTTTGTCATTGGTAATTTTGGTCATGTACCATTAGAAACATATCAATGTACATCAAAAGGTTTGCAGCAAGTTCTGATCCATAATTTTGCCGGAGACTCCGATATCAAGGATATATTGCCGTCGTGGACAAATTTTCTGTGGATATATTAAAAAAAAGCAAGGCTTTTGTTATATACCCGGCTGGAATGGTTTCATGGAAAAATTCCTGCTGAAAAGAAATATGAAAAGTCTGAAATCGTTCCACTTCCATTTATCAACGCTCCTCCAACGCAGTATGATACTATTTACACATCAATTATGGCTGTAGAGAATACCAAGTCCATCGGCATGAAAACTACTATAGTAACATTTAATCAACCTCTCTATCAGAAAGCCAAAGACATTATGACTTCGAGTACTGATCCAAGACTAAAACATGTAATTATTCAACTAGGGGGTTTTCATCTCCTCATGAGTTTTATGGGAGCCATCGGTTATATAATGAATGGAAGCGGCCTTAAAGAATTGTGGTGTACAGTATATGCACCTTTATCTGTGGATAAAATGTTGTCTGGGCACTCTTACGCACGTGCCATAAGAGCACACATGCTTACTCAATTCACTCTCTCAAAAAAACTACTTGACGCAATGGAATTAGATGATGAAGATATTATTACAATTGACGACATATTGTTGAATGATTTGTTCAAAAATGAATCCCCCAGTGAACTGGACCGACTTACACCTATTCTGGATAAATTTAGAAATGCTATGGAGGAAATTTCTATAAACGGGCCAACCGCAAAATTATGGGTGCTCTATTTCAAAATGGTCACTCCTGTAAAACTATTCATAGACGCGAAGCGGTCGGGAAAATGGCAACTGCACCTTGATGTAACCAAGAAAATGTTACCATTCTTTCACTCCAGTGGCCACTATTGCTATGCAAAATGTGCCACCCTATATTTACAAGATATACAAAATTTAGAAACACAGTTATTACCCGAGGATTACAAGAAATTTGTAGGTGATGGCTATTTCACAATCAGACGATCAAATAAATTTTGGTCGGGGATATGGTCAGACATGACTTTAGAAGGCTTATGAATATTTTTCGCAAGATTTTTTTCAACATTTGCAAAGAAGGAATTAAATGTGTTTGCACATTGTTTAGCTGTATATTGGCATCTATAATTTTTTTATCATATTCGATGTACTTAATGTTTTGTGTTTTTTTTGTATTGTCTATGGCCAAATTCACAGTTTTCCACATTTGTTTATGGTTATTTTCTGAAGATAATATTTTATTTTTAAAAAACTCTTAACTTTTTTTTTAATATAAGATGTTAATTTATTTTTATATTTTTATATAAAATATATGCTTTTTCATCATGGGGATTTTTTAAAGTTGTTTTGTAAAGTTTTTTTTTGTTTGATAGATATTATAAGTCCTTTGGTAATCCAAGACTTTAAACATCTTAATTTTGATTTTATGTGTATTGTTATTTCAGTTGTCAAATTTTTAATGTGTTGTGACAGGATATTTTCAAAGTAAGTCGAACATATTTCAGTATCATCACTGTTTAAAACATTGTTCCAATCCTCCTTTTTTAGTTTTTAGAGAGAATAATCATGTATATTGTTGATTTTTTGGGTATTAAATTATGTAATACAATAAAATAATACAATAAAACGATAAAAATAAAATCTGATCCCAATTGTTGTTATTTGTAGGTACTCGTACCTATAATGTCTTATAATTAATATTAATATTCAACTACAGTAACTACACCCATTTAGATACGTTTTAAGATTTTCACGGCCAAAAGTATTTTCGTTATTTGTTTTTGGGGCGTTATGCCGTGTTGCGCTACCTCCTTCTTTAGCCAACGTTTCGGACAGCGTTGCAGTGTCCATCATCATGTGAACACATCTACCGGATCTGCCTGACGATGGACACTGCAAAGCTGTCCGAAACGTTGGCTAAAGAAGGAGGTAGCGCAACACGGCATAACAACTCAAAAACAAGTAACGAGAATACACCCATTTAATTTTCGGCCACACAAATAATTAATTGGTTAAAATAACATTGTATTACGCAAGTAGGTATTTTAAAATTAAAATGAATATAGAAGCTTTTACGCCTATTTCATTGATTTTAACAATGCTTTCGGGATTGCCTGTTTGCGTTGCTTTTTTATTGAGAATTTGAGTGACGAAACAACCTCATTTACAATGCCACAATAATTAAAAATATGTATTGAGTTAAAATATATTGCACTTCGCATATAAACCATTAGTAAAATGAATAAAATTCTTTGGTTATTTTAAAACACTTTTACAGTAATCAAAGCAATTTTTGTTTAAAACATTCATTCTTTCATTGAGGTATAATATTCATTGTTTTCGGACATCCCATAAAACACAAAAATACATCAAGTCGGCTTCCCACCCCTCCCCGCCACGGCCGCGGCTCTCTTCTCGGGCAGCTATATCCTGCGCCGATCGGTTCGCTTGCCCCCGTGCGTCTAGCCCCACCCCTACCCTTACCCCTCGGGCTCCTGTTCATACAAAAGTCACGTGAAATCAGCGTGCGATCGAAATCAATTAAAAAAAATAGGTTGCCGTTGAAAATTTTGTTGGATCTTTGCAGAAATCTTTTTAACATAGCTATCCTAACAATTTGACTTTAAAAAATTGGACGGGGGATTTTTCCGGAGCGATATTTTTGACTCATATCAAAAAAGCATGTTCCAAAAGAAAAAAATGTTGGATCTTTTGATTAAATAAAGCAAACACCAATATAAAGACACTTCGTGATCAAAAATTGGGGGGGGGAATTTTCCCGGCAACAATAGAAATAAAAAACAAATCTCTTTTTAAAAACATACTTTCCCAACAAAAATATTGTTGGATTTCTAAATAATCAGGTGGATATTAATTAATACTAACAATATGTGAAGAGTTTTCGAAAGAAATACTTTTCCCGCGAGAGTTATAATTTTTTTTCAGATTTTGCTAAAAATAACTAACTTCCCGTTAAATATTTTGTTGGATCTTTTGTCATTCGTCATCCCTAAATGATACTCCACGTGACTGCAAAGTTTCATCGACGGGGGAATTTTTGCATACCTCAAACTCTTTATTGATTGGCCTACAGGTCGAAGTCCGCCGACGGTCGGGCGGACATCATAGCATATCTCTTGTATTTCAATATCTTTGTATAAGACGGAAGCAAGCAGGGTGACCAAGTTATTTGGCGGTCTATTCTCTTTGTCTACCTCTGCGGAGAAGCGACATGATGGCATTAAATTTCGTTGGCATGACAAAAATAGTAGGTACAGACTTATACGTACAAGACGACGTATGATTGTGATTGAAACAAGCAGTGACCGAGTTGTTTGTTTTATCCTTTACAAATGGAATGGGCTTTATAGATGAACAAAATATATATCGAAGTAAATACACACACAGAAGCTAATCTATTACTACAACTGTATTCGTCTTATTATTAGCTTTGTACAACAAACAGTACCGCATTTTGGTCAATAATACTGTCAATATTTGAAAATCTCCTTTTACCAAGCGGAAAACGTTGCTTGTGTCGTGATGGAGGTCTCAGCCAGCCGAGGAATTGAACTTACAACGCCTTGGTGAGACTCCAGATACTAATATCTACATCTAGCCTGTATGTCGGACGAATATCTACAGCTCATATGTTGAAGTAATATCTACGAACTTCAGAGTATTGACTAATATCTACAGAGCTAAGGTCGGACGAATATCTATGACGGTCCCAGTGTTGACTAATATCTACAGAGCGTAGGTTGAACTAATATCTACAGAGCGTAGGTTGGACTAATCAGCTAAATGTGTCCAATAGTCCGATATTAGGGATTTTTAAATACATACTTACATAAATTAAGTTTTTTAAACTGCATACGCAATATTGCGTTATTCCAATATGCTATACATAATTGCAAATCCAACCTCTGCCAGTGCTGTAGATATTCGTCAACACGTTGGTTCTCATAGATATCAGTCAGCAGTTTGAGCTTTTTTTTTTTTTTTTTTTTTACATTAACTCCACACAGGAGGCCCTGAGGAAAATAATTTCCCTCAGGGCCTATGTCATCTGGGATGCTGTGTGGAGAGTCTTTTTGAGGAGAGGAAGGAATGAACATTGGTCTTGAAGAGACCCATGTTGTAGGAAGGAGGAAACACAGAGGCCGGCAAATCATTCCACAGCCGAGCTGTTGAACACAAGAACGAGTCGAAGAAACGACCCGTTCTCATGTGACAAATGTCAACCGTGTACAAATGTTGGGCACGCGTTTGGCGTGTTTCCCGACTATGCACCGGTGCCGAAGGGATCAATGATGCTAGTTCTTCAGAGCATCTTCCATTGTAATACCGGTAGAACAAGGATAGCATTCCCACCCGACGCCTGTGCTCTAAAGATTGCAATCCGTCTGTTAAGATGGGAGAATCTATCAAACGGACCGCCCGTTTCTGCACAGAGTCGAGGGTATTTTTCAGGTATTTTGGAGCTCCAGACCAGAGATGGCTGCCAAATTCAACCGTGGGGCGTACTTGTGATTTGTACAAGGTTAGCAGTTGTGTACTATTAAAGTATCTGCGGGCCCTGTACAGTACGCCCAGTTTTTGGGAGGCTAACTTTACTCTGGCTTCGATGGAGCCCCCATACCTGAGCTGGTCACTTAGGGTTACACCAAGCATATCAATGGAGGGCCTGTTCGGAAGATTGCTTCCGTTGAAAGAGACTAGATTTTCATTTCGATCCCTTTTAGACGTAATCAGACAAGATTGGGTCTTTGAAACATTAAATTCAACGAGATTATTTTTACCCCAAGAGAAAACACTCTCGAGGTAACCGTCCATTCTTTGCTTCAAAGCCCTACGAGCTGTTGGAGTTTGTGAGCCCTTTGGGGGCTTGTCAAACAAAAAGCTATCATGAACTGTACTGTCATCCGCGTAACAGTGAATTGGTGCACATGACAAAAGGTCGTTGATGTGCAACAAAAACAAAGTCGGAGACAGAACCGATCCCTGCGACTGAGCTGTAGATATTCGTCAACACTTTGGTTCTCATAGATATCAGTCAACAGTTTGAGCTGTAGATATTCGTCAACACTTTGGTTCTCATAGATATCAGTCAACAGTTTGAGCTGCAGATATTCGTCAACACTTTGTTTCTCATAGATATCAGTCAACAGTTTGAGCTGTAGATATTCGTCAACACTTTGGTTCTCATAGATATCAGTCAACAGTTTGAGCTGTAGATATTCGTCAACACTTTGGTTCTCATAGATATCAGTCAACAGTTTGAGCTGTAGATATTCGTCAACACTTTGGTTCTCATAGATATCAGTCAACAGTTTGAGCTGTAGATATTCGTCAACACTTTGGTTCTCATAGATATTAGTTCGATTTTTTCAGTTTTTGGAATTCCTGTAGATATTTTATAGCAATTTGGGAGGCGGGAATGGGTACCGCCGCCCCCGGGAACCTTTATTGGATAACCAACACCTCTGCCATAGGTCACCCCAAGTGGTTCGCTACGTTTGGTGATTTAGCAGGGGTGCCCGGGTTCATGGGGTGAGGTTTGTCTAGGTCTTGGAGGCGGATGACCAGGACATACTGAACCCCAGATTCCAACCCACCCCTTAAACCCTTTTCCTTCTGAGAAATCTCCTCTCCTTCCTTTCCTTAAAAAACCCTCCACACAGCATCCCCAAGATGACATAGGCCCCGAGGGAAATTATTTTCCTCAGGGCCTCCTGTGTGGAGCTCACGTAAAAAAAAAAGAAGATATTAGTAGACGCCTCCCTTGGTGAGACCCAGACCGGCTATTTCAACAAACAGCAATCACTTTGTGGTTTAATTAAAATTAACAATAGTTTATCTTCCATTATATTCGCGAGAGACTGTTATCAATTTACGTAAGTAGGTAGGTACTACGGAGAGTCCGGAGAGTGGTTATTATTAAAATAACGCAGGACCTCGAAATTCCATTTTGTTTTCCTTATACAGCTCATGACGTCATTGTGATAAATAATTGGTGGCCATCTTGAGATGTTGATCGGGTGACTGGTGCTAACATTTTTTCGATTATTTATTTCTTTGCTCGTACATTCAGTTTACAAATAAATAGCCATCATTTATGTTAAGTATTGGCATTCTAAAACAAAATTTTGTGAATCATAGTTGGCCATAGATAATTCGTAGACATGTTATGGTGATCTACGCTGTTTTGAAAAAAAAATGCTGATTTCGCCAGACTGCGCGGTATTTTTCATACAAAACTGAAATTTGGATTTGTGGTCAAAATACGCAAACAAACAAATTGAATAATTATTTTTTTTAATCAAAAGACGTAGCAAATGTCTAGTGCAAATCCGTGCTATTTTATTCATTTATGTTAAGTTACAAAACATGGGTCATTAAATAATTCAAATTTGCGCGATTTTTTGGGCAACTTTTGCATTTTTTTTTTAGATAATTATAATTATTAAAAAAATAATCTTGCCCTATCTACTGTGTTAATATATTGAAAAATAAATAAATTAAACACTCTAAAAAATGTGTTTTCTTGGGTAAAGATATAAATTTATTTTTACGCTCATTAAAATACTTTCTTCAAAACGTTTTTAATTTTATATTTTTCATATTTGTAGAGTAAATATCCATATCGCATATCCGTACTAGATATTTGCTTTGCTTTTTGATTTAAAAAAAAATTATTATTATTTAAAAAATAATTAGGCCTCAAATATAAGTTTTTTTTATGAAAATGTATGCGCAAGCGTTCTCTAATATTTTGAATAATACCTTTTATTTCAGCTGCTAGGTCTCAAATGGGCTGTGAAGTTGATCATCAGGAGGCATACATTAATTCCGTGAGGTCACTATGGGGGAGGGGTTCAGTAAAATCTTATTTAAACTGGGGGGGGTCTATAAAAATCTCACGTCAACTTTTATAGAAATAATAAAACGTTGTCCCAAATTTTGTCCGCTGAGAAAATTTGATCTAAAACCCAGAGAAACACGTCCCACCGTACCCCATCCCGCCCCATCGTAGCCCCCCCCCCCCCTGTTGAGGTAAATACAGCTACTGTCACGATCATATTTACCTAAACGGTAATGGGATAGGATGGGGCGGGATGGGATTCTTTGGAGCCCCGCCCGCGTTGAAAACCTATGCACTTTTTCCATGGTCGCAGAATCTCACGTGAGGGGAAGGGGGGGTCGCACCAAATCTCACATAATTTCACCAAGAGGGGGGGGGGGGGGGGGGGTGAAATTGGACAAAAAATGCTCATGTAATTAATGTATGCCCCCTTTTCTGTTCAAGAAATAATTTCGACACTTGAAAATGTTTTGTCAATATCAGCGGAAGGGAAAATTGCATTTATTTCGGGCACTCAGACACGCCAATAAAAAAATTCTGAAAGCACCTAGTCCCAGAAAGAGCATCGAGAATCGTCCTCTTTCTTCTTACGCGTTTTGTAAAACTTGTGAAAACGAAAGAGACAGAAGATTTTTTTTAAATAAGCTCCACACGGGAGGCCCTGAGGAAAATAATTTTCCTCGGGGCAATTTCAGTTTTGGGGAAGCTGTGTGTAAAGTCTTTTTAAGAAAGCAGGGAAAGGAAGTTCTGGGAAGAAAAAGTATGATGGGTGGGTAGGAATCTCTGGGGTCAGTGTATCCAGGAGTGACGGACCCATCGTGGTGCAAGACGATGTTCCGAGAGTCCCGCTGGAGAGATCAAAAGGTCTCCCTCAAACAGTCTCTCCCGATCCAGCCTGCCATGCAGTTGTTGAGCACACGTGTACGCCGCCAAAACTCGGACAAACCTCACTCCATGAACCCGGGCACCCTTGCTAACTCAAACAAACGTAGCGAACCACTATGGGTGACCTGCTAGAACACCAAACATACGGAACCACTAGAGGTTATCCAATAAATGGTTCCCGGGCGGCGGTAGTCATACGCGCCTCCCAAATTGAAAAATACTGCAGGTCTGTGAACAGCATTTACATAAACAAATTTACAGACAGACGAAATGCAAAGTGGTCGAGTCTACACATAACCTCCTCAACTAAATAGATATAAACAAAAAAATTAATTTAAAACAAAAAAACGACTTAAAAAAATGCACTAAAAAGTAAAAAAATAATTTCGTATTCTTCTACAACTTCATAATCAACTTACTTTTTATACTCATCGACATGTAGGTACGATTGTTATTTTTGGAGTCGGTGTCAGCCAAGGTAGGTTTGTAACTACATTCATAGTTATAGACGAGTTGTGCTTGTGTCGCACGAGCGACTTGACGAGGCGAGAGCGGGGCCGCGGTGTGAGGGGAGCTGTCAAGTGAACACGCCGGGCCGGGTACCTACCTTTGCTGACACCGACTCCAAAAATAACAATCGTACCTACATATCGATGAGTAGAAAAAGTAAGTTGATTATGAAGAATTACACAACACGGGCATGTGCCTAGCATGGTGGTCGAAAAGTCCCCTATGTGTGTAATGAAAAATTTAATGAATAAAGAAAACTTAAAAAAAAAAAAAAGTTGTAGAAGAATACGAAATATTTTTTTTTACTTTTTAGTGCATTTTTGAAGTCGTTTTTTTGTTTTGTTAAAATTTTTGTTTATTTTTTGATTTTTAGTGAATCTGAAATCTAACTAATTTGTCTGAATATGGGTAGACCTTCTAAACGTGCTGCTCATATGAGACAGATATAATATGACCATAACGACGTTAGGGTCAAAGAAATTCGGCCGAGTATCGTTAATTTGCTCCTTAGAATTGAAGAGTTCCGTTACTTTGTCATGGATCCCATAATCAGAACCTAACCAAACCCTCATCAAACTACCCTTGAAGTACATCCTTTCCAACAAAAAAAGAATGATCGAAATCAGTAAGCGTGATATTGAGTTATTCGTCCATTTGTCGCACACATACTTAATGCAAATTTAAGACTTATATGGTTTTCTCATAGATGCCATTGTCGGAACTGGATCATATTAAAATGGCACAACACGGGAAGCACCAGCTTTCAAATAAAAAAAGAATCATCAATATTGGTTCACCCAGTCGAAAGTTCTGAGGTAACAAACATGAAAAAAAAAATACAGTTGAATTGCTAACCTCCTCCTTTTTGAAGTCGTTTAAAAATCACGAACGACCTTTTTGGGACTAATAATATATATTTTTTAGTTATTTTTACATAACCTTTCATTTTCATGGATAAACAGACGGAAGCATTATAATCGTAAACACGTCATAATCTTTTTTAATATGGGTAAGTCACTTATTTAATTAAATAAATAATTATTGTCATATCATCGCAGGCGGATGTTCTAAAACCGCACAAATAATAATAATGCTGCTACTATTTGTTACACCGCTTCTTTTCTCGCCTATTATTAACTTTAAAACCGCAATTTAACTGGTTTTCATAAGTTAAATAACGCAGTGTAATCTTCGATCAATTAAGACTAAGTATACTACGCCAATGAGTGTAATAAATCCTTAATCCAATGTTAAAAATATGTAATTATTTAATGTCATAAGAACATAAAACACACATCCTTCAGATATTCGTAGATTCCCTAAAAACAATAAGAGGAATTATTCCCCGCGGGGCATCCTTTGTGGAGTTGGCATAAAAAAACAACACATTTTATACAGACTGTACCATAGACATCCAAATTCAATAGACCATAAGATACAGATGAGGGGTAAAACCAAACTATGGGAGGCGAAGAGGGGAATGATGACTGTGATTCGTTAAAAAATCAATCTGACAGTATATAGGCATCTCGCATTATAATATCACCATTTAGTTCTTAAAATCAAAATCTGCTTTTGAATGAATAGACCTTTTTACATGGGAGCGCGAATTGCTTGCCACGTTAATAACATATTTGCGAAGGCCAAATGCTCGCCCCGAAAAGGTTCGCCCCTATTCACATAGCAATATTTTGTTGCCGTATTTAGTTAAGACACTTTTACAAATGTTTCATAATTTACTTAACCCTGTATCCAGCGGCGAGCTCACTGGAGAAACGCCCACATTCGCTATGTTCACATATTATTGGTATAATGTATAGCACAAGCTCTCATATTTTGCTATGTTATTTGGTAAAATGTATGGATGTTAGCTGGGCGCTGGTCAGGACAAGATTTTTTAGATTCAAGCGAGTCTCTCGTAAGCCCAGCTGGTTCCAAGGAGGAGCTATAGCCGGCTCTATGGGGAGGAGGAAATAATACGTTTTTATCACTTAGGGCAGGTCCAGATATATTCATATGTCCGTGGACTGTACAAATTTTTTCGAAATTCCAAATTTTAGGGATATTTTGCTAAAACATAGGCCAAATAATAAGCGTTTCGTGATCAATCACTGGTTCCGGGGAGGTAAAGACTACTGTGCGGTAATCACATAAAAAAATAATTAAATGCGTTTGTCACTATGGCAGACACCGATCCACTGTCGGTAAATGAACCAAATGCCCGCGTAACATTTGTATACCTTGACATTTGCCAAATGAAAAAAGGTCACTTCTACGACTCATTCATGTGTTCAACAGCTCGGCCGTGGAATGATTTGCCGGCCTCTGTGTTTCATGGGTCTCTTCAAGACCCTCGCTCATTCCTTCATGTCCTCCAAACTCGTCGAATTTAATGTTTCAAAGACTCTAATCTTGTCTGAGTACGTCTGAAAGGAATCGAAATGAAAATCTAGTCTACTTCAACAGAAGCAATTTTCCGAACAGACCCTCCATTGATATGCTTGTTGTAAGTGTGTCACTCTCAAGTGACCAGCTCGGATATGGGGGCTCCATCGAAGCCAGAGTAAAGTTAGCCTCCCAAAACCTGGGCGTACTGTACATATACAGGGCCTGCAGATACTTTAATAGCTGCACAACTATGTATACTGCCGTACAAATCGCTAGCTCTGGTCCGGAGCCCCAAAATACTACAAATCCTTCGACTCTGTACAGAAACGGGAGGTCCGTTTGATCCATCTTAACAAACGGATTGCAATCCTTAACACAGGCGATGTCCAGGAATGATTTCCTTATTCTACCGGTATTTCATTGTAAGGTTTATTTTTTTACATGAATACCGCACAAGAGTCCCAACTGCTCCCGTCTGGAGCCAGTGAGACTATGGCATCCCCAAATGGGGTATGTTGTGAGGCTGAAGGTAATGGGGAGGGAAGGAGGTAGAGAAAAGGAAGGTGGGGAAGTACCTGGCTATTCAGATCTGGTTCAACGTTTCAATTCTGAGTGGTGGTCTTACACCAGGGCGATACTGAGAGTATCTTCCACTCTGGAACGTGCCGCAAATATGCTATATATTATTTTAAACGAATAAATTGTGAAATACACAAACTAATTAAATAAAATTTATTTGCCACGCCGGGATTCGATCCCGCGACCTTTGGAATGCGAGTCAAGCGCCTTACCACTGCACTACGCCGGCCGTCAAAATTTAGAAAGATAAATTTATTAAGATACTCCGAGGAACCAGCTTCATTGATACCCTCGGCACGGTTAACATTTTCCAAATAAAAACAGTCACTTCTACAACTCATTATTGTGTTCAACAGCTCGGCTGTTGAATGATTTAACTACCTCTGTGTTCCCTCCCTCCTACAACATGGGTCTCTCCAAGACCCAGGTAAACTCCTTTCTTTTTCCCAAAGTATCAGTATTCCCAAATACGACATAAGCCGTGAAGGAAATTATTTAACTCGGGGCCTCTTGTGTGGACTTTAGAATACATGTAAATAATCACGATCATTTTAAATTCACAAGATACATAAAAACAATAAATAAGGAAAACAAAAAAACTTAAATTGGTAGACATTTTCGTACGTCATACTAAATTTGGAATTTCTTAATAGTTAATTAATTATTTAGGAGAGTGAAATACGCATTTTAAAATATTCTACATTTTTGATCGATTTGTTGTAAAAATGTTGTCAAAAATTTATATATCGAAGTAATGAAGTTCACGGTGTTTATTCAAACATCAACTTGTTTACCTAAGAATATTTTAGTTATTCCCCAAACATCGTCTAAAAGGTAAAATTCTTAATATTTGGTTAAAATTTTCGTCGGCAATAAAACAAACATTGCAATTTTTTAGCTGTTAAATTTTACAACATATTTTTTTGTGTTAAGCTAAACAAATGAAAACGATGACCTTATGGCGTGCCTTTGATTTTCTGTGTATTCGCACTAAAATTTAAGTGTCGCTTATATACCTACAACTCGATTTTTATGTAATACCGCACAAGCGTACCAACTGTACGGAGCTGGTGGGACCGTGTCATCCCCAAGAAGAGGGAGGTTGTAGAATTTAAAAATAGATTTTTCACGAATTTTCACGGACTTAACGTCAGTTCTAAATGATGCTTTGTGTTAATCTATAGTAAGGGAAATGGTCACTGAAGGTGCCCACATGTAGATCGGATATAATCGCCGATCTTCGTACGATGTTCGCCAACAATCCCTCTCATTTAATAAACTTACTGACCTCTTTTGACACACATTCAAACAGAATATAACTAGTTATACTAACGACATCTCTTGAGAGACATTGAAACTACATAAAAATTCACATTCACTACAGTAGCTCATGACGGAAATAATTGTGCGATTTAACAATAATAGCTGGGTGTAACATGAAATTTATGAACAAGGAAGCTGTGCAAATTTCATGACGCCAGAGCGCAGCGTCAATGAGTTTTAATAATTTCATACATCGGTTGAAGATTGATAATAATTTAAAACTAGGGGAGGAATGCAGATCCCGCCAATGTCTGGAAATTAAATAAAAAGGCACTTTCTAGATGAGAAAAGTGTGGAAAAGCTGAATAAAACAAAAATTAAGGCGCGCTCGGTAAAATTGAGGGAGATACAACCGTTCAAAGTATTTAAAATTTCACTTCGCGAGATGATATTGACAGTCCGCCCGCCATTTTGTCATAACCTAATACGCTAAACATGGTTTGTGATACAAAAAAGTGCCCCTTTATAACGCCTACTCACGTCAAGGCAAGAAAAACATCCCAGTTTTCAATTGGTTTAGCGGCTACGCTAGGTTTGAGTAACATGGTTTGTGATTCTGGCGTACTATTAATTCTGTATTAGGTCTGGGATCCAATATAAGCAATGAAATAATGGCGGGCGGACTGTCAATATCATCTCGCGAAGTGAAATTTTAAATACTTTGAACGGTTGTATCTCCCTCAATTTTGCCGAGCGCGCCTTAATTTTTGTTTTATTCAGCTTTTCCACACTTTTCTCATCTAGAAAGTGCCTTTTTATTTAATTTCCTGACATTGGCGGGATCTGCATTTCACCCAAAACTAGTTATTGTACTGGTGTTTTTTTAAGTCAAAACTTCTTTAGAACCGTTGTGATTTGATACTTAATGAAACGAAAAATAGCGACACTAAAAAGAGACAAATACGTACAACTATAGGATTTAACCTGCGAGAGAATGAGATAGTATAATCGGTCTCCTATTTGTGAGGTGCTTCGTAGCCTTCCCACTCTTGTTTACTTTAAATTTTTTAAAAGTTTCACTTCAGGTGTGAATTGCACACTCTTATTTTTTTTTAAATTAGGGGCTATTCATTTATTACGTAAGACGATTTAGGGGGGGAGGGGGGTCGACCATGTCTTATTTTTTCTTATAAGAGGGTGGGAGGGAGTCTCGAAAGTTCTTACGTAAGATCACAAAAATGCGCAAAGTTAAAATTATTAGTACCTTTGTAAGTACAAATAAACATTTCTGAAAATTGTTACTTTTCTGAAAATTGTTACTTTGAAAAATAAACGTTAAAACAAACCAAACGTGTATTCATTTTTTCCTTTAGATTCTTACGTAATAAATATTAAACAGGGGGGAGGGGGTCGGTCTATTCTTATTTTTTCTTATAATAGAGGGGGAGGGGGTCGAAAACTAGCAAAATTCGTCTTACGTAATAAATTAATGGCCCCTTATATGACGGTTCAAAAATAAAACAGGACAGCATATGATTTCAATTCATCTTCTACGAGAAAAATAGTTTTATTCTGGGCTATTATTATGCGTAGCTAATATCAAGTTATATTATTATTATTTCATGCTTGAGAAATTCACGTAATCATATTATGGAAGCGGTCATTGCCCAGTTTTACCAGGAATTGTGATATTTCGTTACAATTACTTGAGATGGAATATTGGTTTTCAAGCAAAAACCATTTTGAGATACCATTGTTACTTCCATTACTAATTTCGACTGTCTGCAGATACGTCCTGCTTAATCCTGGATCAATGAACTCAAATTTGCTTTCAATTTAAGGCTCTGCAACCGGGCCCGAAAAGAAGAAGATGGAGAGATACGAAATTACGAATGTTAGAGGAGAACGCTAACATTTACAGCGACAAAATCGATGCGAAAATTGCGAAAATGTTTAATAAAACACGACTAGTTTAAAATAGAGCAAAAATTTATTTATTTATTTATTTATTTATTTATTTATTTGCAAAAACAGCATAAAACCAATACATTGCAAAAGCGGTTAGAAAAGATACATAATAATTACATTTAAAGTAAAACATTTAGTTAAAACATAAGTGTTATTTCACGCTTAAAATCGTTGTAGGAAGTGTGGAAAATATCCACATTTCCTGCGAGGCAGTTAATTAACCTAGTGAGTCTTCCCAGGGGCATCACCATTGGTAAGTTAGTTCTGCATCTGGGAAGAATCAAAAGTCTGTGTTGGCGACCTCGCGTGAAATTATCCGGGACATAGAATCCTATTTCAGCTAGAGTATCTGGTACCGATATAAAACCATTTAGAAGCTTATAAGCCATCAGCAGTAATGTGACATCTCTTCTGGAACTAAGGCTGCAGATACCCAGCATTCCCGAGATAAATGCTGTTGGAAACAGCCATGGGTAAAAACCTAACTCTCTCATATAGAGGTATCGTAGAAATTTCTTTTGTATTTTCTCAACCATTAGTACATAGACGATGTCCTCTGGCCCCCATATCTGAGATCCACTCTCGAGAATGCTACGCACCAAGCTAAAGTAAAGCAGCCTTATAACTGTAAGGTTGGTCAATTCCTTAGAATTGTGTATGACAAAACCCAACATCTTTGTGGCTGATTTACAAATCTTTTCAATGTGAGCATGAAATGTTAAGCGAGCGTCATACACAATTCCTAAGTCCTTGCAAGTCACCATGTGTTTCAAAGACGTGTCTTTCATTTTATAATTAAAGTATATGGTTTTTTGTGACCTCGTAAAACACAAAACTGAACACTTTTGGAAGTTAAATTCGAGTTTATTATCGATACTCCAGTCAATAATTGAATTTATATCTTCCTGGAGTTTTCGACAGTCTTCTAATGATTTTATTCTCAGAAAGAGTTTAATGTCATCTGCAAAAAGTAAAAAACGGACAAATTTGATTTTTCCCCGAATATTGTTAATAAAAATTAGAAACAATAAGGGTCCTAAATTGGATCCCTGTGGCACACCAGAGTTTGTATGATACGTGTTAGAGTTAAACTCACCATAGGACACGAATTGTTCCCTTTCGTTCAAATAATTACTAAAGAGTTTTAGTAAGTTGTCGGAAAAACCAATTTCTTCAAGCCTACTTAGGAGCACTAAGTGATCCACCTTATCGAAAGCCTTCGCAAAGTCATGGTATGACGTATCAACCTGCTCATTGTTATCGAGTGCTCTCGCTATGTAATCTGTAAAAACCATTAAATTTGTAGTAGTTGATCGGCCACGTCTAAATCCATGTTGTTGATCGATCAAGAATGGTTCAACTTTGGCGTAAACATATTTATGGATAATTATTTCTAGTAACTTGGCGGGTGCGGAAAGAATCGCTATAGGACGGTAGTTGGTTGCTTGACACTTGTCACCATCTTTGTGTAAGGGGGTGACTTTCGACAGCTTCCATAATTTAGGAAAAATTCCGTTTTTAATGGTAAGATTAAATAAATGTAGAAGTGGCTTACATAGTGGTTCAGAACATCCCTTAATGACAAAGGGTGGAATTAAATCAGGACCAAACGATGTTTTTGGTTTCAATTTTTTAACTGCTAAGCTGAAATCCACGGTATTAACGTTTTCAATTGAGATATTTTGAGCATTTCTTAATCCAATCTGTCCCGGCACGTATGATTCAAAATCAACTTTTTCCTGATTATATACAGATTGAAAATACTTTGCGAAAGCTTCCGGTATGTCGGTTCCTTTGTAAGTGCAATCATTTAGGATAATATGACTTAAGAGGCCTCTATCGTGTTTCTTATCAGAAACATATTTCCAGAATGACTTCGGATCGTGTTTCACATTATTTTCTACCTTTAAAATATAATTTTTGTGGGCTGTTGAAATATTACGTTTAATTCTAGTACGATAAGATTTGAATAACTCGTGTTCACTTTCCAAACCTGATCGTTTCCACCGCCGATGGTGTATGAGCTTCATCTTTATGTCCCCGATAATCTCGCGCGAAAACCATCTAGGATAGTTTTCATTTCGCGGGCATTATCTTAAACAGCATTTAAAGAAACACTGTAAATTTTTCATACATATAACTTGTAAAATAACTTAAACAAACGTGCTTATAATAATTTTTGGAGCATACTTGCATACATTGCGTTTCGGCGCGGGCAAAGTCTAGATATTATCTTCAAGAATAACATATATATTTTTTTAAGAGCTTTAAAACTTACCGTGTTTAAGGGAAATATGTAATAAATCGGTACAAATCCGGGTTGCGGGCCCTTAAGTGTCATTTTCAAAATTGGAACTGATAGTGCGAAGAATTCAGAGAGGCGGTAGAGTATCTACCTTTTTTTTTATTTTTTTTTTTTATTTGAAATATACATACATATAACAGATTTACATAAGGAAAATACATGGTTCTTAAAAATAATTACAAATAAAATAATTTCTTGTTAATGAATCTACCCAATTTAAAAGAGAAAAAATTTCTCGTGTTTAAATTGGGGAGTCGTGTCATTACAGAAAAAAGATAAAAAATAAGATATTATACTATATATTTTTAAATTAAGAAACAAATAAAACTTATGAATAAAAAACAAATATTAAATAAAGAAATATACTAACGTAGCAGTTGCTAAATTAGATATACATGTAGTATAGATATTTTAAAAGTAATAATATACAATAGAAGTAGTAAAAATAAAAATAATATTATTGCATTTCTCTTAATAGGTAGGTGTTGAGATGGTAAGTACATATAGTTGATTCTGACAATGGGATTAACTGATAATATTGCAGGAGTAGGTACATAATGTTATTTTACGACAATAATCGCTTACATTTCAGTTCAAAAGTTGATGAAATATTTTAAGAGGATATGTGCAATCAATAAGAAGACTACATTAATTTATAATTTATTTTTTGTTAATTAATGATGGAGTTAAGTGATTAATTTTGAAATAAAGTACATAAAATTATAATTAAGACTTGATCAATTTTTACTAATTAGTACATTGTAATCAAAAAATATACGTAGAAATTCTTTCTTTGAAATTAAAACTTATAATTAGTGTTTGGTTGATCAAGCAGTTGTTTTATTAGTAATTTAAAGACTTTATAATTTTCTTCGGATTTGATTTTATATGGTAGGGCATTAAAAAATTTTATGCCTTGATAAGTATAATGTTGTTGAAAAGCACTCGTATTAAATTTAGGGATTTCTAGATTACCACGTGATCTTGAACGGTTACTTATTTTTGTGATTGTTGTTGTAGAATTAAAATGATCTTTGTGTGTTTGTAACAGTGTGTTCTTTTTGAAAATTTTATTTAAACTGAGTACCCTAAAAGAATTAAATAGTTGTATTGTTGGAAATAAAGATGGTGTTCGTGTGATAACTTTTAGAATCAACCTCTGTACCCTTTCTACAGGTTGGAGGTTAGTTTTGAAAGTTCCCCCCCACCCGATTATACCATATTCTAGAATAGATTGGGCAAGAGAGAAATAAACAGTTTTAATCATACTAGATGATAGAATGTTTCTCAATCTAATGAATATGTAAATAAGTTTTCTTACTCTGGTTACCGTATTTTCGACTTGTTCGTTCCATTTTAAGTGTTTGTCTACAATGACACCCAGATACTTAATACTATTTTTGCATGTTATTTGTAGGCAATTGTCATCGTTGCATTCCCTTTTATTTTCACACTGTGATGAATGGATTTTAATAGTTATATTGTTCTCGACATTTTTTTCTTTCAAAGAGAATGGAATAAAATAAGTTTTCTCTGTATTTAGTGAGAGACAATTTAGGTCAAACCATGTTTTGAGTATGTTTATATTTGTATTTGCTTTAATCATCGTTTCCTCCCATGATTTCCCTTTAGTGATAACTACTGTGTCGTCTGCATAAGATATGATATCTATACCTATACATAATACGATATTTTAATACAGCAGTATTTTAAAATTGGAACTAATTTGTTGAGAATTTAGACCAGTGATTCCCAAAGTGGTCCAGGTGGACCCCCAGGGGTCCACGGGAGACTCGGCGGGGGTAAAATAATTTTTGTTTGCTCAAAACTCACATTTTAATAATTTCCGGCGAATTCGTAACTATAATAACGTTTTTATTTCCATGCCGCACAAGAAATGCGAGTTTTTTATATTTTAAATTAATAAAAACAGTACCTTACGATTAATATATTTTACGTAGAACGATTTTAACCTTTATTACCCGTTTTTCAACTATAAAGTTAGCGGTAAGCACCAGATTTTATTTTTCTAGGCGATGAATTAATAACTTCGGGAGGACAACGTGGAGACACATTTTAAATATTTGTTACACGTTTTTCAGAATTAATTAAAATGAACACGGCGGAAAGGTCCAATCTCCAGGCTTGCTAGGGTGAATTCGACCGTGAGTTCGTCCAATACGCCGTGCCGCGGCGTATATTTGTTTACACGCTTTCTTCAGTTACGTCGTTAAGATTCCCACATTATTTCTCTTCTTCTTTTCTTTGATACGGTAAATTCGACAGTAGTTCCGTCCAATACAAGGGTCGCGAGTTGCAATTTGTATACACTGCTTCTTTACTTACGTCGTTAAGATTCCGAATATATTTTACGGTACATTATATCGTCTTAAGGCGATGCACCACGTCGTGTAACATTTGGTGATAGACTTAAGAACTTTAGCAGTTTTCATAGACCTAATACTTTATTTATCTTTTTTAAAAATCAGTGCAGTCACACGCGGTAGAAGTGAAACCCCTCAGAAAATTAAAGTAGATAAGAGTGAGAAGGCTACGAAGCACCGCACAAAGAGAAGACCGATTATACTATCTTATTCTCTCGCAGGCTAAATCCTTTAGATGTATGCGTTTATCTCTTTTTAGTGTCGCTATTTTTCGTTTCATCAAGTTTCAAATCACAACGGTGCTAAATAAGTTTTCACTTCAAAATGCTCGATTATTTCAAAGGTCAAGATGTGTTTAACTCGCAATATTTTTTCTAAGCGATTAAATTTTTAAAACAAAAACACAATTTTGCATAACTTCGCAGTGCTTCGTCTTAAGGCCCGGCTTCCCGCATTTTCCTTAAATACCTTAAGTTTTAAAGCTCTTAAAAAAATACTTGTATGTTATTCTAGAAGATAATGTCTATACATTTCCCGAACGTTAACGGCAATTTATGAAATTCCCTCGATAGAAAAAAATCGCAAAGAATGCTCCGAAAATTATTATAAATACTTTTTTTACAAGTTATGTGTATGAAAAAAATTACATTGTTTCTTTAAATGCTATTGTAGACAATCTCCATGAGAATTTTGTTCTATTTGAAACGAGTCGTGTTTTATTAAACATTTTCACAATTTTCGCTTAAATATTATCGTTTTCAATATTAGCGCGCTCTCTCGAACATTCGTATTTACATATCTCTCCATCTACTTCTTTTTGAGCAGGTACACCGCGCCAATGCTCTGCGTCAATTTTGTAAAAATGGCAGCTGAGATTGAGTAATACATAATTGAACCTTTCATGTTCGTGTTTTAATTTAGCACGTTTCGAGTTACTGTAGCAATTACAGCCTCAAGGCAGATCAGTCCCTTGAACTTTTCCTCTTAGCCAACATTCCCGTTCTTATAATCATACGTTATGCATTTCGCTACGCAAAACGACGCACGGTCCTGCCGCTGAGAGCACCGCTGTAACCTCTCTTTCTTTTGCGTGCGTCGTTTATGGGAAACGGGAGAGATTACAACGAATATGATAAACCGCAGATAACTAGTTTGTAATCTCTCTTTCCATGCGACGTTTATGAGAGAGAGAGAGAGAGAGAGAGGTTATAAAGGAGCAAGGAAGTAGGGAGGTGAGGTAACAGGTGAGGAGTAGGGAGTATTTTCCTGTTTGACATGCCTCAATAGGCGCTTTTATTATTCCTACGGTTACGACACGGCAACGGCACAAAAAAGACAAAAAAAACATGCGTTCTATTACTTTAGTGGTGCATCTCTTTCTTATACACTAAATAATAGAGAGAAACGATGTACGCATGTCTACTTCCCCCATAGGAAAGATACAATCATTATTATCATACATCTCCCTCACTCGTAATAAAGAAATGAGATGCTGCTTGTCATTGCCGTTACCGTAGGAATTATGAAAGCAGCCATATTTTTTATATGTTTTTACTACATAAGAGTCCCAATGGGATCCCCAATTGTGGCATGTTGTGAGGCTGGAGGTAGTGGGATGGGAAAGGAGATGCAGAAGAGGAGGGTAGGGGAGTGCCTGTCTATTCAGATCTGATCACCAAACTCGGATAAAACCATGTTTCAATTCTGAATGGCGGTCTTTCAATAGGGCGATACTGACAGTATTTTCCACCGTGGAGCGTGCCGCAAATATACTAAATACATATTGAATGCTGTTTTATACGAATTAATTGTGAAATAAATGTTTTTGGTAAATTTTTACTCGATTTTTTCTGCCTCTGTTGGTCTCTCCCTCTCTTATATGCTTTCTCTTTTGTTTACCTTATAATCTTCCTATGTACTATAATTTAGTTTATACATATGTTTTTCATTCTGATCAAGGTTGTGATCAACCGAAGCCGATAGACGTGTATATATAATTATTTTAATGTTAAGTTTGATAAACATTAAAAGTTTGATAAAAATAAAGTTTGATAAAAATTTAAAGTTTGATAACAATTTAAAGTTTGATAAAAATTTTAAGTTAGATAAAAATTTTAAGTTTGATAACAATTTAAAATTTGATAAAAATTTTAAGTTTGATAAAAATTTTAAGTTTGATAAAAATTTTAAGTTTGATAAAAAATTAAAATTTGTTAAGAGGGCATTTACCAGAGAAAACCGGAAATACGTCACTTTCAAAAAAGTTTTTAGACGAATTGACTCTTTTCCACAAAAAATTATAAATGGATTTCGAAAGATTGTTCTTTTATCTAGCATTCGCATGTAATAAATTTTGAGAAAAATTTTTAATTTTTAGTATAATAAGGTTTTTCCATAGGTCGTTGGCAGATTTGTTCCATTTTCAAAAAAGTTTTTGTATTATACCACACCCATTTCAAATAATAAAATCATGCAGTAAAATAAATCAATACATTATCTAGCAAACGTATGTTTTAGAATTTTAATTTTATGTTCAATAAAATCATTAAAAAATATGTACGTTCATGTGTTCCTTGGCGAAAATTGGTCCGTTTGTGTATTTATTTGCGCACTTACAAACTAATATATTTCAGATTTTTTTAATATTCTTATTAAATTTAGACATTATTGAAAAATGATAAATACTTATAATCAAAAAATAACTACAAAAAGTACATTATTTTAATAGTTTTATCATCACGCCTTTCAGCATTTTTGGATGAAGGTATAAATTAAAGCTAATTTGAATTGAAATAAATTCGATATTGAGTTATAATTTTAAAAAGCTGGTACGGAGAATAATTAATCTTTCTCATTGTAACCGCCCTGCTCGATCGTAAGAACAACTTTCGACGAAATGTGGATTTTCGTCCGCTGGCTGGTTAAACGCTCTTAAATAATAAGTTTGATAAAATTAACAGATTGCTAAAAATTAAAAGTTTGATAAAAAATAAAATCATACAAAGCCCAGACCTTTCATCTTTCAGAACTTAGAGTTAAATGAATTATTAATATTTCATAGCACAAAACAGAAATTAAATTGGAGCCGAAGTGGATAAATAATTGCATCCGTAAGATGAAATTCTTTCACGTATTCCCTGTTCCACGAAGACCGCAGTGACGTATTTTAGAACTAGTTTTGATCTCGTCGACCCGCTTTAAGGCAAAGCTTTACAAAAACATATTGTAAGCAGATTGTATAAACTAAAAAAAATATTCTTATCTGCACACTTCGAATAATTTATTTTTCTCTAGCTGAATCTGTTATCAGGCATGGAATAAAAGCTTGGGGATTTTCCTGTAAACAAATATAGACCATGTTCAATCAGTGCAAAATTCATTAATTAAATTATTAGCTGAAAAAAATTTATACAAAGAAAGACATAATATTCCATACTTTTATCAGAGTCTCAAAATGCTTTCAGTGAGAGCAATTCTGTGGTACAAAATTATATTTCAACACATATATAACCCTTTAAATATAAACAGGCTGGAAAACAACCATAATACTAGTTTTAACTTTATTGAATGACTAATTATACCTAAGCATACAAATAAATATGGACAAAGAACCTTAAATTACAAGATTCCCAGTTGTTTAAATATGTTACCTG
The DNA here is from genome assembly GCA_917880885.1 of Limnephilus marmoratus. Classification (NCBI taxonomy): domain Eukaryota; kingdom Metazoa; phylum Arthropoda; class Insecta; order Trichoptera; family Limnephilidae; genus Limnephilus; species Limnephilus marmoratus. Next base: position 21,388,503 of record OU862932.1, on the reverse strand, counting down.
CTGAAATTAAAAACTGTGCCCAAAACAAACAATTTACGAATTTTCTGAAGACTTGGCTTACGGAAAAAAATAATTTGTTTTAGCTTACAAGGATATATTATTCTAAAGACTTTAAAACTGTTAGTTGTGTTTTCATCATTTTTCTTTACTCTAATTTCTGTAAAATTTTTGATTTTATTTTATCTTAATATATAAAACAAAGTCGGGTTAGTTAAACTATTTATAACTCGATATCGGCTGGACCGATTTTATCTTAATATATAAAACAAAGTCGGGTTAGTTAAACTATTTATAACTCGATATCGGCTGGACCGATTTTATCTTAATATATAAAACAAAGTCGGGTTAGTTAAACTATTTATAACTCGATATCGGCTGGACCGATTTTGATGATTTTTGATTTGTTGGATTTGTCTCCGCCCCGGATAACAGGATAACTATTAAAACATCGCAAAAATTCACGAAAAAGAAAGCTATGAAGAAAATGAATTTTTTTCATACGTTTTGTATGGAACGAATTCTCATATTTTGAAAGAACTGCAGCAATATTGTGATAGGTATATAATATTTTACTGTGCGTGAATTCCAAAAATTCAAAAACGTCAAATGTCAATGCGCTGATTGTTTCGCTTTTGTTCTTAATCATATAATGCTGCCCCTCTTTCTTAAACACTAAATGTTAATAGTCGAAAATGAGACAAACGGTGAACGTATGTCTCTGCACCCCTCCAAAGGAAAAATACGATAATAATAAATCTCTGAAATGAAACGCACTTTTTTATGTAAGCTCCACTCAGGACCTATGTCATCTTAGGGGATGCTGTGTGGTGGGTCTTTTTAAGGTAGGGTAGGATAGGAAGTTCTGGGAAGGAAAAGGGCATGTGGGGTGGGTAGGAATCTGGAGGTCAGTGTATCCGGGAGTGAACTGCGGTGCAAGGCCATTGCCTTGACCGGAATTGACCTTTTACCTCGACCTTTCCAGCCGGACTCTTTCGACCGGTCGAGAGAATCCGGCTGGAAAGGTCAAAAGGCCTCCCTCAACCAGTCACTCTCGATCCGGCCCGCCACGCAGCAGGTGGGCAGTCGCGTCCGCCGTCAAGACCCGCACAAAAGTCATCCCCTGAACCCGGGCACCCCTGCTAAATCACCCCTGCTAATGAACCACTCGGGGTGTCCTATGGCAGAGGTGTTTGTTATCCAATAAATATAAATCCGTACCAACGCCATCTCTGATACTGACAAAAACCAAACACGGACAGTTGGGCATCGATAATTGCTTCATTGTGTAATTTTTAACTTAATAAAAAAACTTAATTTAATTCAACAGTTATTGATTCTGAGGCTGTACGAAGTTCGTCGGGTCAGCTAGTATTATTATAAAAATGTAACTATTAACTCACTATAATAAGATCTTTAATGTAAAGACCCCATTAGACAAACGGCTAAAAACTAGTTTGTCTTATATTTATTTGTAAAGTGTATATGTTACCGTAAAAGCCCGAATATTGGTAAATCCTAAGATTTACCAACTCTTAATGGTAAAAGTCCGAACCGTTCTATAATCATCGTTCACCAACCTAACCTAACCTAACCTAACATGTACTAAATTCTAATGGTAAAAGCCCGAAAAAATCGTTTCTTATTTAAATATTATAAACGATTTTTTCGGGTTTTACCATTTATTTATTTATTTATTTATCTATTGTAGCGCGCCGTTTTTACGCTTGCCACTACACCATCTCTTTCCCCCGTACAGCGCCATCCTGCTCACCCACCCCTAAGCAAACCAGGATGCGCCGACGCCTTCTGCGCATCTCCCACCCTCGAGCCGCTACATAAACCACACCCCGCAACAAGGAATGGGCTATATAACAGGCCGCGCGCCCTAAATCAGTCAGTTCGTCTGCAGCTCGCTCTTGGCTAGTACGCTCTCTTAGTTGCGCTTCGTCCTCTGGCACGACCCTCTAAGGAGTATTCTACTACCATAAGTAAAGCACCAACCAGACCCCCGACTGCTGCCTTAGTTGCGCTTCGTCCTATGGTACGACCCTCTAAGCAGAACCACAGTCAGCTTTTGTTGTTCCCAAAGCCTAACGGCAAGGTTCCCTCCGATCCCTTGCTCAGTTAATTAGTGAATTGATACATTGTGACTATTTTTACCATATTATGTGATCTGTGAACTTACTCTCTTAAATAAATAACCTTTTACCAACAATTGTGTTATACTATATAATAAAGGTATGTTTACATTACATTATTCGATTCCTGTCTCACTGGGGTATACCTGTGTTGAGACAGGCGTAGAAGTTCATAAATGAGTATCATACATAAGAATATTTAATTATAACATAAGAATATTTAAGGTAAGATACATACTGATTTATACAATTCAAACAGAAAGATGATTAAAATTGAGGGTTAATATCATAAAGAGAGCATTATATAGGTGAAGGAAGAGAAGAATCTATATAGGGAGTTATATTATACATATAGGATTTTACTTTTTTAAATTCTTTAATAAGGGTAAGGACATACGTGAGATGGTAATTCTGTCTATTTGTTATCTATTTTACAGATGTTAGCAGTAGTGTGACGTCCAATACTTATAATCCATTTCTTTATATCTTGTTTGTATTTAGTCATTGATTCAGTTTGTCTAATCGTGGCTGGAAGTGTATTAGAATTTATACATGTTAGGTTAGGTTAGGTTAGGTTGGTGAACGATGATTATAGAACGGTTCGGACTTTTACCATTAAGAGTTGGTAAATCTTAGGATTTACCGTAGTTCGGGCTTTTACAGTAACATATACAATAAATAAATAAAAACAAAAAAATAAAATGAATGGATAAATTGAAGTTTTTCCAACCGTTTCCATTGAGTAGCATTAAAATAAAATTGTTAATTAAATTGTAATTAATTTGTAAAAAATATAAGCAGAAACCAATAAAGAAATTTATTGATTCATTATAAATGAACACATAAAATAAACAACTTTTTTTAAATAAGTTTAATAGCTAAAATTATCTGTGACAGATTAATTTATCCATTGATTAACTTTTTTCTTTCTTATAAAATTATTCACAAAATAAATAAAAAGAACTTTTACGATGGAAATCATGACCTCTAAACTCCGTTTACCAAGCGATTTTTATGCCTATTATTTTATTCGTGGCGATATAAGTCACACTAAAAATACATGCACTTTTGACTTGTGGCTTCCTCTTAAGCCGCCGCTACCCGAATTTCAACCGATTTCTTACATATCCCCCTTAAACATTTGAAGTTTTTAAGCTCTTAAAAAAATATTTATTTTTTTAAGATAATATCTATACATTCCCCACGCCGAAACGCAAATTATACGAAATTCCCTCGATAGAAAAAAATCGAAAAGTATGCTCCGAAAATTATTTTTTTCCAGTCTGTTTCGGTTATTTTAAAAATTATATGTATGAAAAAAATCACAAGGTTTCTTTAAATTGTACTTGACACAGCCCCCGCGAGATTTTTGCTCTATTTTAAACGAGTCGTGTTTCATTGAACATTTTCAAAATTTTCGCTTCAATTTTACCGTTTCAAATATTATCGCACTCTCTCCAACATTCGTAATTACGTATCTCTCCATCTCATTCTTTTTGAGCGGGGATACGGCGCCTTAAGGCCCGGTAGTAAGTGTTTAAAGAAGTGAAAAAAAACTGACGATGAGCACGCTAATATAAAAAAAATGTTTATTAAGCGAAAAGAGTGAAAATATTTAATAAAACACGACTCGTTTAAAATACAGCAAAATTCTCACGACAAATGCTTAAGTTGCTTCTAAAGATACACTGTGATTTTTTTAAAAGATGTAACAAGTTAAATAACAGAAAAAATGTGGTTTTAATAATTTTCGTAGTACACTTCGCGATTTTTTCTATCGATTGAATTTCATATAATTACCGGTTCGGCTCGACAATGTACAGATATTAACTTTAAAATAACATTTCTTTTTTAAACTGAAGAGAAATATATTATAAATTGGTAGAAATGCTGCTTAAATCTGACAGCATTAATACCTTAGCAACTGTACGGTTGAAATTTAAGAATCTGACTCCGAGTAAAACTCGGACGCCGCGCCATATGGCAACCATTTGCGAACGTGAAGTTTGTGACTGAGCTACTATCGTAATGGAACCGAATTAACGCAATTGGCTAATAATGCCAAAAAATGGCGCCACTTACGTTAACAGCTAGCAGCGTAAGGAGCGTCGGCTGGCGGATGTAAGTACTATTAGATTTGCATTTTCATGAATCTCTCCAGTCTGGATATGGTTGATACGTATATGTACATTCGCGAGTTTTAAATGAGTCATGCAAACAGATTTCCTGCTTCAAGATAATAAATAATTGTATCCGTAAATTGAAATTCTCTCAGGTATACCGTGTTCCATGAATGACGTATTTTAGAACTTGTTTTGGTCTCGTCGACCCGCCGTTAATCAAGACCTATTTTTATAGCATAATTAATTGACTCAGCAGCGACGTGCATAGACAAAATAACTACATATTTTGTTAGAGTTTAGAAATTGATTGAAATCCATAGACATCCAAATGGATAGACGAGAAGATACAGATGAGGGGTAAATCCAAACTATGAAGGGCGAAGGGGGGAAAGATTCATTAAAAAATCAATCTGACTGTATATAGGCATCTCGCAATATAATATCACCATTTAGTTCTTAAAAGCAAAATCTGCTTTTGAATGAATAGACCTTTTTACATGGGAGCGCGAATTGCCCGCCACGATATTAACATATTTGCGCAGTCCAAATGCGCAAAGTAAACTTCGACCTTTTTCACAGAGGAATAATTTGTTGCCGTATTTAGTTAAGACACTTTTACAAATGTTTCATAATTTACTTACCCCTGTAACCAGCTCACTAAAGAAACGCACACATTCGCTATATACGCATATACTAGGGTATAATGTATAGCACAAGCTCTCATATTTGTTCGTAAAATGTACGATACGAACTCCTCGCTGGTCAGGACAAGAATGATGACGTCACATTTTTTAGATTCAAGCGAGGCTCTCGTAAGCCGGGCTGGCTCCATGGAACCGTTATGGGGAGGGGGAAATAATACGCTTTTATCACTTAGGGCAGGTCTTTATATTCATGTGTCCATGTTGAAATCGCATTTTATTAATTAACTAACCTATCCTTGAGGCCGTTCCACCCTCTCTGCCTACTCCTGCGTCTATGCGATATATCAATTTCTGTACAGAGATCAGATGTTTTCACGATTTTGCATGAAAGCTACCGAATTATAAATAGTGGTCACTATGATTGAGGAGGCTCTGTATATGATATTGCACAAAAAAACTTACTCTATTACAGTCGTCACCATGACAGAAGTAATATAGGCTTTGTAAATGATGATGCACAAACCGAAACGACTCCATTACTTACTGTCGTCACCGTGACTGAAACGGTATAGGCTTTGTAGATAATTTTGCACAACAAAACCTACACTATTACAGTCGTCACCGTGACTGAAACGGTATAGGCTTTGTAGATGATTTTGCACAACAAAACCTACTCTATTATAGTCGTCACCGTGACTTAAACGGTAAGTAAAGGCTTTGTAGATGGGTTTGAACAACAAAACCTACTCTAATACGATCGTCACCGTGACTGAAACGGTATAGGCTTTGTAGATGGTTTTGAACAACAAAACCGTCACCGTGCCTTGAACGGTATAAGCTGTGCAAATGATTTTGCAAAACAAAACCTCCTCTATTACAGTCATCACTGTGACTTTAACGGAATCGGCTTTGTAGAAGATTTTTCATAACACTAACCTACTCTATTACATATATTGTTACTAGTTACTAGTTACTAGTCGTAATAGTGACTGAAATGGAAATGGTATAGGCTTTGTAGATGATTTTGCACAACAAAACCTACTCTATTACTTACAGTCGTCACCGTGACTTTTACTTTATCGGCTTTGTAGGTAATTTTCCACAACAAAGCCTACTCTATCACTTGTGGTCACCGTGACTTTAACTTTATCGGCTTCGTACATGATTTCGCACAACAAAACCTACTATATTACAGTCGTCACCGTGACTGAAACGGTGTAGGTATTGTAGATGATTTTGCACAACAAAACCTACTTTATTACTTACAGTCATTTACAGTCGTCACCGTGACTTTAACTTTATCGGCTTTGTAGATGATTTCGCATAACAAAACCTACTATATGACAGTCGTCACCGTGACTGAAACGGTGTAGGTTTTGTAGATGATTTTGCACAACTACTTTGGATTTTCGGTCTTCGAATTTTTGTCCTTACTAGCAGACCCGGCCACACGTTGCTGTGGCTAACGAAACACAACGCCATTACCCAACCTTTATAAAATCCACACCACCTACTTGCCAGCTGCCGGCTGCCCGCTGCCTGAATTGAATATTTGAATTTCTCGACTTTTCCCTACTATAATAAGCATGTTTTTATACATATAAACCTTCCTTTTGAATCACTCTATCTATTGGTGAAAACCGCATGAATATCCGTTGCGTAGTTTAAAAGATCTATGCGCACATACATTTTGAGCGACTTCATCAAATAAAATAATTCAAATCAAATACCTACTTACTCTAGTACATATATTTTCCAATTTCTTCCGTAGAACGAATTTCAAAAGTGACTATAGTACGGCCCGCCAGCCGTTTTAAATCGCACAAAAATATGTTTTCTTTGAATTTCTCGGCTTTTCTCTAATATAATTTACATGTATTATACATATAAACATTCCTCTTCAATCACTCTATCTATAAAAGATTAGCGCGCACCTACATTTTGAGCGACTTCATTTTATACTATGTAATGATGATGATAATGATACTATACTATACTATGTAATGATAACAGGAAAGTTCCAAAAAAATCACAAACGTGAAAATTTAACGTCGCCAGAGTTAATCTTTGCGAGTTTTTTGTGAATATTGATTACTTCTTCCACTTCCGAAACCGGTTGCCGCGGGCTTAAAGTGGGTCATACGCGAATCTCTTGATAAAAAATAATGTTCACACGTGAATGTTTTTTTCCTCATTGTGGTATATATTGGGTGATTGTGTTGTTTACGACCATCGCGAGATAAAGTCACACGGGTCACCTTCAGGGTGTAAAGGAGCTCCATTATGATAGCAATATAAAACAAATTATAATAATTATTATAGTGTAACTATTTACTTACCATTGAATATATTTTCAATCTACACTTTCCTTAAAGAAAGACAAAAAAAGCGAATATGAAAGTTCAAATAAACACGACGATTTTAAATTTGAAAAAAGAATCTTTGCAAAGTGAAAGTAAGGCTTTCTTGAATAATTAAGTGGATGCAGTAAATTAATAAAACGGAAACGGAACGCAAAAACAAATTTACAGACAGACAGAAATGCAAAACGGCTGAGTTAAAACAGGACTTCGCCACTATGCTCGATCAGTGAAAAACTTTTTTTATAATACTTTTATTTATGTGAATGCATTTATTTATGTTCTCCAAATTGACCTTGAAAAAATCACATCTTTGCGATTCTTTTAAAGACATAAAGAAACCAGCCCTTAATTATATACAATTCTTAATGTTCTCAAAAGTTGTCTTGACAGAAGCAAATTCCCGTGATATCTTGAACGAAACCATTCCTTTGTTAAGAAAATTATGAACTAAATATACAATTTGGCTGTCCTGAAACGAGTATTCTGCCCAGTTGGACAGACAAAGTATCACATTGTAATGTATTGTAATATATATACGCATATTTAAATAAATAAAAAAATAAAAAAAATAGGCTGAAGATTAAATTATTAATAAAAACATTTTCTTCAAAATGTAAAGTCTTTTATACTTGTGAATATTAAATATTATGGCTAAGACATATAATTTGGGAGGCGGGTATGGGTACCGCCGCCCCGGGAAACATTTGTTGGATAACCAACACCTCTGCCATGGGTCACCCCAAGTGGTTCGCTACGTTTGGTGACTTAGCAGGTGTGCACGGATTCATGGGGTGAGGTGTTTCCGGGTCTTGGTGGCGGATGCGTCTGCCCACCGGCCGCAGGCCGGATCGGGAGAGAATTCATCTCGGAACATCACTTTGCACCGCGGTGGGAGGGATGGATTAATGCTTCTTTCACTCCTGGATATACTGACCCCAGATTCCTACCCACGCTAGAGAGCGCTAGTATTTAAAGTGACAAAATCGATGAAATTGTGAAAATGTTTAATAAAACACGACTTCTTTAAAATAGAGCAAAAATCTCGCGAGGGTTGTCTTAAACAGCATTTAAAGAAACACTGTGAATTTTTTCATACATATAACTTGTAAAATAACTGAAACAAACGTGTTTATAATAATGTTTGGTGCATACTTTGCGATTTTTTTCTATCGAGGGAATTTTATATAATTTGCGTTTCGACGGGGGAAATGTCTAGATATTATCTTCAAGAATAACATATATTTTTTTAAGAGCTTTAAAACTTCAAATGTTTAAGGGAGGTTTGCAAGAAATCGGTAGAAATTCGGGTAACGGCGTCTCCAGCTCCCCTCTCTCAGAGGATGTCATGGTCCCAATGGTTCCGGGGAGTAGAGACTCTTGAACGATAGTTAAAAAAAAGTGATATCTCGACCTCGACCTTGGAATAGAATATAAAGGAAAAATCCAATGTTTACACGTGTCTACTAAAAACTTTTTAATGCCAATGAGCAACAACGATTTCTTAGTACAATTGTTTAGAACCACCTTAGAATAATAATTAAGAAGTGCGCAAGATAATACATACATATAAGCAAATAAGCAAACGACGCGTCGTGGTCTTATTGAAGTGAAAACTTTGTGATTTAAAATTCGATGAAACAGAAACGAGCGACACTAAAAAGAGACATACATACACATCTATAATATTTAGCCTGCGAGAGAATGAGAAAGCAATAAAATATTTATTTTGTTTCACGGGTACTCGGTTCCAATATAATACGATAAATCCACGGTCCCCCGAAATTCTACTTTGGTGCAGTGGTATAAAATGCCTCACGAACCTCAGCGGCCAGACATTTAGCAGACCAAGGATCGAATCCCACGAAATCCGAAATAAAAAAGGATTTTTATTTTTGTTACATCAATATCTTATCTTCACACCACTCCAAAATGAAAAGGCAAAAGGAAACACAAAAGAAAACGAAATCTAGCGACACCGAAGAAGAAGAAAACACAAATACTCTTAAAATGACCAGATGTACAGGAAAAGGTGCACTGGAATTCGACGACAAAAATATGGAAAAAATCATTTTTCACTTTATTAAAAAAAGTGCGTCGTAGTTTCCTCACTCTTGTCTACTTTAGTTTTCTGAAGGTTTACTTCTACCGCGTGTGAATTGCGCTCTCTGATTTGTTTTATGTGAATACCTTCGTAATACGTCCTTTAATCTGTCATTTTTTTATGGTGGATAAAAGCATTTTGCTTATCACTATGAAAAAACCATATCGTGATTAACGCGGGGGAACTATAATTATTACGGTGTGCTTTGTGTTATCTATATTTTTACCGTATTGCCACACTTCTGCCCATTTAAATGATCATATATTGTACACATAAACATCTTCGTGTTCCGTGCGTAAATATAAATTCAAGATTCAGATTATAAGTTGCCAAATCACCAGCAAAACCATTCTCGTGTTCTGAGTACAATGATGATTTTTGCTGGTGGATTAATGGACGCGCAAGCGGATTTTCTTACATTAAAACCAGTCTCGTGTTCAGAATGCAATAAAAAAATCACTTTCTGTAAGTGCAGTAATAAAATTCTAGTTGCATACTGTGTATTGCAAAAATCTTAGGAAAACCATTTTCGTGTTCTGAGTGTAGTTTAATTAAACTTGGGGAATCGCATACAGATTTATTCTTAAGTTAAAACCAGTTTTGTGATCCGAGTGCCACGAAAAAATTCAAGATGCATGGGTTCATCTGCCGACACATTTCGAAACAATTATTCTCGTGATCCGAGTGTATTAAAAATTCTGGTTGCTGATCGTAATGCTGCAAAAATCCGAGAAAAACCGTTAGTGTGTTCTAAATGCTGGAGACGAACACACATTGTGTTACGAATGTAAAAATTAAATTCTAGTTATCTGCTGACATATTTGGAAGAAAAACATTTCGTGTTCCTGAGTAAAATTATAAAATTCTAGTTCCTGACAAAATGCTGGAATTTTCGGAGGAAAACTATTTGCTTCGTTTGTTATTCGTTCCGTTTGTTCCGCTTATTAAGATTGTGGACTCTTATGCAGAATCACTCTAAAGTTTAAACTATTATTGTTTTAGGTAAGAATGAAATGGTAAAAAAAATCGCATTTCGAAGGAAACCATTTTCATGTTCTGAGTGACTTATTCAATAAAACTCGCGTTCCAAGTGCTGAAACATTCGGAGGAAAACCATTTGCTTTTTCCGCATGTATCAATAATTTAAGATTCTGAACTCTTATTCAGAATCACTCGTAAGTTTATACCAGTAAGTTTAAACCATTCTTGTGTTAGGTACGAATGAAATTGTAAAAGTTCTTCGCATTTCGAAGGAAACCATTCTCATGTTTTGAGCAACTCCAGTCCAATTTTTTTTAATGAATAATGACCTTCTAACTTAAATAACTGCATTTTTATTTTTATTTTTAGAGTTAGTTTTAATAGTTAAAATAATTGTCAAAATTTTAATTTTTCAAGATCCCCTAAGACCACCGTATATACGGTGAATCGTGTGACGTCATCACTCCTGAAAAATTACTATAGGATCAGCTGATCAAGTGCCGCCATTTTGAATACTGTTATTCGAAGCATTCTCCCCAGAAGGTAGCATTACTATTTTTTTGTGCAGTAGTTTTTCAATATTTTAAATAATAGAGATACCTCTATTTTTGATACTGAATTGTTTATGCTTAAATATTGTATCAATAAACACAACAACTAAATAGAGATAAACAGTATGAAATAACAAATAACATGAAATGTTGTTAATACTGATGGCTTATGTCATACCTACATAATCAAAGATTTCAATACAATGACTGGTGACGCGTGACGTCAGCACTAACCATTCAGTAATACCAACTTTACAGTGTGTTTTGACGAGAGGTTTAAAAATGCACTTTTTAATAATTTAATTTTATAAGAACTCTGCGTTTAATATTATGAAATAAAACTTATATATTCAGAATCAGCGTTTATTGGTCTATATGAACATATTTTTTTAAAGCCATAATATTTTTCACTGGAGTTCCTTATTGTCAACATGGATGTTGATCGTTCGGCGGTTCTGTCTAGGATTGCTTGTGATTTGGATTGAAATTGAAGTTAATGTCTGAAGAGTCGCAAACGCCTATCCAAAGAGCAGCATGTGGCTCGCGAGCCGCGGTCTGCCGACCACAGCCCCAGAGTAAATATTATTCTCGCAGCTGCATAATAATATTTTAAACTTTGATATGTAGACCATGTACTGTGAATCAGATTTCTAGCAAGTTTACCTACTGGTACTAGAAAATTAGTAGTCACGACAGGGGTTACAAAATAGGTACTGCAAACCCCGGGGCACATTTTAACAAGAAACGCGAGCGCTGAGAAATTTAAATCTTTACATCCTTTACATAGTATAAAATGAAGTCGGATTTTCATGCGGTTTCCACCAATAGATAATGTGATTCAAGAAGAAGGTTTATAGTATAATACGTGCATATTTCCCCGATAACTTCACCAGAGCAAGGCAACACAGACTTTTTACTTTTCATAAAGGCAGGACCAACCTACCAATGGTTATGCCTCTGGGGAGAATGACCTCACTATTAAACCTTTCTTCTGAAATTGACATTTTTCAATCGAACTACAATCATTTCAAGAGCGAAATAAAGGTATTCTTTAGCACCTGTCATTATTAATGTACCTATATAATTAATGTATTACACTATTAACTAAAAATTATGAAATATAATTGGATATATATGTTAACTGTTACACAATAAATAAATAAATATTATAGTAGAGAAAAGTTGAGAAATCCAAAGATTCAATTCAGGCAGCGGGCAGTTGGGAAGCGGGGGCGGTGTGAATTTGATATGTACGCAAATTAACAGATGGCGTTGGTTTTAAAGGTTGGGTAAGCCACAGCAACGTGTGGCCGGGTCTGCTAGTAATAGATATATTACAAAACTTTGTCACTGTAGTTGTTAACAGATAGGTAATCAATTAGGTCAACGTGAATTTTATGAACATATATTTCGACGGTCCCGAAGAACAATTCGGGATGCGGGTATAGGTACCGCCGCCCCGGGACCATTTATTGGATAACCAACACTTCTGGCTAAAGAAGGAGGTAGCGCAACACGGCATAACACCCCAAAAACAAATAACGAACAAAACTTCTGCCGTAGGTCACACCAAGTGGTTCGCTATGTTTGGTGACTTAGCAGGGGTGCCCGGGTTCATGGAGTGAGGTTTGTCAGGGTCTTGGCGGCGGATGCGTCCGCCCACCATCAGCGCGACAGGCCGGATTGGAAAAGACTGGTTGAAGAGAAGTTTTAACCCCTCCAGCAGGACTCTCTCGACCCATGCCTTGTATCGCAGTTGGTAAGGACAGATGCACACGTCCGTCACTCCTGGACAAATTGTCCCTCATATTCCTACCCACCCCTAATACACTTTTCCTTCACAGAACTTCCTCTCCTTCCTTTCCTAAAAAGACCCTCCACATAGCATCCTCAAAACTGACATAGGCCATAGAGGAAGAAGGCGAAATACCTGTCTAATCAGATCTATTCACCAAACACGGCTAAGCCCATATTTCAAGCAACGTTTCATCAAAGTTCGATACTGAAAATATCTTTCACTCTGGAACGTGTTATGTTTTATGTTTTAAATTTAAAATTATTAAATTGTGAAATTTTGAAATAACACAAACCAATCAAATAAAATTTACTTGCGTACGCCGGGATTTAAACCCGCGACCTCTAGTCTATAGCCTCACCCCTCAACCGCGGAGGCCGTCGATTTTTGGAAACTGAAATACTAACTACTACAAAAGGCGCAAAAATATTTACCAAAAGTTAAAACTACGTAATATAACTCGTCTACTTCTTTAAAAATGTTAGAGATATATTAAATAGAAAACAACTGAAACACAGTTTACTGTGCTCTTATACAATCATCACTTGAATATGGTATTATCAGCTGGGGAAGTGCCACAAATACTTGCCTGGAGACTTTAATAAAGATTCAAAAACTAATTTTGAAGGTTATTCGAGCACTGATTTTATTTTTAAGACAATAAATGTTCCTAACCTGCAAAAATTGTATAAAAAAATATCGTGCTTCATCAATTTAAAAATGCACACATGTTTAAAGAGAGTCAAATGTAAAATCTTTTAACAACCCAGTTTGTCAAAACCTCTTATGGGCAAAGAAGTTTTAAATATAAAGCAACGGTAATTATCGGTTCGGACTGGCCACGCTTATTACGAATAATTTTTAGAAAAAAACTTTAGATTCGCCTTAATTACTATAAAAGGAAATTTTTTGGCTTTGGGGCGGCGGAAAATAATGCATTTTAATTTTCAATTGGATAAAACCAAAATTCACTTCGCGAACCGACGCGCGACGCAGCGAAAATCCGCGGCCGTAGCTGTCACTGTTATGGATTGTAGCCGACTTCGTGGGATACCTACATGAAATACGGCGAATCACAAACCATGTTTATTACACAAACCTAGCGTAGCCGCTAAACCGCTTGAAAACTGGGATGTTTTTCTTGCGTTGACGCGAGTAGGCGTTATAAAGGGGCACATTCTTTTGTATCACAAACCATGTTACACAAACAAGCCCGCTAGACAAATTTCATAAATACCGCCTTATCCCACGAAGTCGGGTACAGTCGTATTAGCTCTTGTTAATTTATCGAGGATACCAACATAACAGTGACAGTTACGGCCGCGGATTTTCGCTGGGTCGGTTCGCGAAGTGAATTTTGGTTTTATGCAATTGAAAATTAAAATGCATTATTTTCCGCCGCCCCAAAGCCAAAAAGTTTCCTTTTATAGTAATTAAGGCGAATCTAAAGTTTTTTTCTAAAAATTATTCGTAATAAGCGTGGCCAGTCCGAACCGATATTTACCAAAATATTTACCAAAAGTTAAAACTACGTAATATAAACAATAAAAATAAAACAGTAAACAACTACAAAAACATAAATGTAAAAACACGGTAAACAGACAGAGCAAATGTAATGCTGTGTAGTAGTTATTACAATTTGAATAAAAAATAATAACAAATTACCTTGTTTACAAGATCATCTTACAGGTATTCCGGGTTTTACCAGGGGAAAACACAGTATTTTCTTTGCCACTTCACTAAAATCCATTTAAAAATCCTATTTAAAATCTCAATTCACTAAATACTGAAGTATTCACCAAGACCTGATCGCAGCTGTGTGATTATTACATTGTTTATGAATATTAAATTAGTTGGGTATGTGCCGAAGATCAACTAAATTTAATAAACACGGCGAGTTATTAACTTTTGCTGAAGTTTTTAACAAGTTGTTAAAATTAAATGTTTGTATGTCCATGTATAAACACAAAACACCGATTTTGTATTGTGTTTACGCACTTTAAATAATAAATAGTCATCTGAATTGCACAAAACGGTGTTTAAATTGAATTTAGGTGTGTTTTTGTGTTTTACACGACCAATCGTATCACAAAACACAAGACACGAACCGATACGTCGAGCGAGAAGCGAGAACTGAAAAACTGAGAACGAATAAAAGCGTAGTGTGACGTCGGACCGTTTGACTCATAACAAGTTTGGCTGCGTTTTACCTCGGAGAAAAAACGCCGCGCTGCACCGCGCAGTGCCGCACTATAATCGTAATGACCGATCCAACTGTATTATCTGCTTTAGGCAATTCGACGGCCTCCGTATTCGAGGGGCAAGGCTCGACTCGCAATCAAGAGGCCGCAGGTCCAAACCCCGGCGACCTCAAGTAAATTACAGTAATGACCTCAGGCCAACCAGCAAGTAAATTCTATTTGATTAATTTGTTTTATTTCTGTATTTTTTAATCAATCATAGTGAGCAAAAGGTCAGACTACGTATGTCGCCAATTTCGCAAAAGCCGCCCGCAAGCACTAAAAAATCATAAAAAATGGTGGTGGACGAAGATGGTTCTAATTTTCTCTAGTCAAATGCTCAGACATATTATGTTATATATTTATATAAAAAAAATCAGAGTTTGCAATTCACACGCGGTGGAAGTGAAACCCTCAGAAACTTAAAGTAGACAAGTCGGAAGGCTGCGATGCACCACACAAAGAGGAGACCGATAGGCTACGAAGAGGAGACTGATTATACTATCTCATTCTCTCTGTTTGTCTCTTTTAGTGTCGCTATTTTTCGTTTCATCGAGTTTCAAATCACAACGGTGCTTAGGAAGTTTTCAAAAATTGTGTGCCATTCACACGCGGTAGAAGTAAAACCTTCAGAAAAACTAAAGTAGACAAGAGTAGGGAGGCTAAGAAGCGTCGCACAAAGAGAAGACCGATTATACTATCTCATTCTCCCACAGGCTAAATCCTATAGATGTGTTTGTCTCTTTTAAGTGTCGCTTTTTCGTTTCATCGAGTTTCAAACCACAACGGTGCTAAAAAAGTTTTCACTTCAAATAAATAATCTACACGGGAAAACGCGGGAAAAAATTTTACCGATCCGAAATAGTTGATTTTACTTTTATAATTGAAAAAAATCACTGCTTAGTAAGTAATGTCTAAAATAATTGAAAGCTTTGTTTGAACTAATCATTAAAAAAAATGTGCAGTTCACGTAGAAGTGAAACCTTCAGAAAACTAAAATGGACTAGAGTGTTAAGGCGACAAAGCACCGCACAAAGATAATACCGATTATTCTATCTCATTCTTCGCAGGCTAAATCCTATATATATATATATATATATATGTATGCGTTTGTCACTTTTTCGTTTCATCGAGTTTCAAATGACAACGGTACTAAAGAAGGTTTCACTTCAAATATAAAGTACAAGACATACCCCGAGTACGCGCCCAAAATTCACAAGTAATTTGCTTTGACCGTAGATGTCCACGATAAGAGAAAGACGTTTGCATGGCAACTAACGGGGGGCGGACGCTCGGTTACCTAAGGGGGCATACATTAATTAAATGACTTAAAAAAAAGTTAATATTCACAAAAATAATATGTTACATACCTACATTATCATTCATCAGTTTTTTGTTACCCAATTGGTAGAGAAATATTCTCGGATCTAACTGGGGAGCTGTCTATGTGCTTATGTAATTTATTTAGAACTGATTATGGATAAAAGGTATAGTTACAAAAATGGAAATAGAATACTTTCAAAAATACTGTAAAATATTACAAAATATTGTACAGTAAGAAAAATGCATATAATTATGGAAATAGAATTTAAACAAAATAATAGCAACAGAATATATCTGAAAATCATCGATAAAAATAAGTCAATCTGTTGGTTATCTGTAAAAATACAACGTAAGTTTTTAAAAAGTTTATTATAGTTTTTCTCACTTTATATTTTTTATGTAAATCGTAAGAAAAGACGCTCTTATGGACGCTTAGATGGTTTGGGCATGTAGAGCGAATGAACAAGGAAAGGAGGGTAAGGAGAATATATGACACAAATGTGTATGGTAGAAGAAGTCGGGGACGCCAGAGAAAGACATGGCACGACCAAGTGAATCAGATACTTCAGTCGGGCCACGTGAAGAGTCGGAATAATAGAAGAGCATGTATGAGACGATGTATGAATGTGGACGAGGCAAGGAGTATGTACCAAGATCGAGTTGTTTAGCGGTCCGTCCTCTGCCAACCCCTGCGGGGAAACGGCGTGATGGTTAGTTAGTTTAGTTAGTTTTACGTAAATCGCATTTTTTTCGAAAAAAACAGATCATTTATAAAACACGAAATTTTATAATTAAATGCAGTTGGTTTTGCTTTTGTGACGTCAGTGCGCTTTTGCAACGAGTTCGAAAGATAATCTTAAGCAATTTAAAATTCTTGTTTATTCTTAACTTGATGAATAAAACCACAAATTGTAATATGCATTTAATTAAATTAAGACAATATTAGCGAAACTCAATCGAAAATCTGGTAACAAAAAAATCAGAAAAAGATATGGGCACATCTGGGACTCGAACCCAGGACATTTCCCGGGCAGCAACTCTACCAACCGAGCTAATGTGTCCATAAGAATGAGGAATCTTGTACTACTAGAGATGAAACGGATAGTTCTTTGGCCGGATACCGGATATCCGGCGGCCAGATATTCGGCCCATTGTCTCGTTGCATGTCGTGACGAGTTTAGCGCCGTTTTTAGTCTTTATTCATTATAATTTACCACTTGTTACTTTTGAGTATTAATTCAAAATATTCTCTTCGATAAGAAGAAGAACAAGAGGTATGTATACATATAATGGTGCTTCAATATCAGTATTTAATCATTTCAATAATCTCTGTGTTTTTTACGATTTTTAGTTCACGTATAATGGTGATTGTGATTAGTTAATCATGTTAATTTAAGTTTTCGCTATTCTGCGAGGTTTTTTTTAAAGTTTTTAGTTTAGATATTTACTATTTATGTATTTATCATTAGAGTGAATATCTCGGAAGAAAGTTTTGGTTTTTTGGAAGGCCTTATGACTTTTTGTAACTTTTTCGACATTAAATAAAAGCCGTCATAATTATAAGACATTTTATTAATGTTTTACCTCACAAAGATTGTATTGCATTTTATTATAGGAAATTGTAGAAGTTTTTTAATATCCGGTGTCCGGCCGGATATTGAGTTACTATCCGGTATCCGGCCGGATAGTAAATTTAGGCCGGATACCGGATAGTTACCGGATATCCGTTTCATCTCTAACTATAACTGTATAAATAATTTGTCATACAATACATCGATATTATGCGGTAGTTTAGGTGAAATGGTGTATGAATGTGTCTGAAATCAATGTATTATTTTACAAAGCTTTTTCAGAACAGAAGTAAGGTGCACTTTTAGCACTCGTTCACAGGCATTTCAGAATAAAAACTACACCGTGTAAGTTGGTTTTAGTTACTTACGGCATCGCAGAAATTCACAAAAATGCGCGGTGCGATTTTTCGACTCGAGGAAAACGCCCGAGTTGTCGTCTGATGCGTTTGCAGCTACAGCGATTATTTTACAGTCAACGCGACTACTGCAAGAACTCGTTTATGTTGGTGATAATGTCCACCCAGAATGCAAATATTTCGAATGTCGGTAAACAAAAATATAACAATCATTGGTGATACATTACATAGTATAAAATGAAGTCGCTCAAAATTTATGTGCGCGTTAATCTTTTAAACTACGCAACGGATTTTCATGCGGTTTTCACCAATAGATAGAGTGATTGAAGAGGAACGTTTATATTATAATACATGTAAATTATATTAGAGAAAAGCCGAGAAATTCAAAGAAAATATATTTTTGTGCGATTTAAAACGGCTGGCGGGCCGTACTATAGTCACTTTTGAAAGTCGTTCTACGGAAGTAATTGGAAAATAGACGTCAGTAAGTAGGTATTTGATTTTCCCTTTTCAAATATCCAGTATTGCATTGCAAGCATTGTATAATTAGTGGCGATCGCTTGAATTGCATTACATAGTATAAAATGAAGTCACTCAAAATGGTGCGCATAGATCTTTTAAACTACGAAACAGATTTTCATGCGGTTTTCACCAATAGATAGAGTGATTCAAGGGGAAGGTTTATATGTATAATACATGCTTATTATTGTAGAGAAAAGCCGAGAAATTCAAATATTCAATTCAGGCAGCGGGCAGCTGGCAAGCGGGTGGTGTGGATTTTATAAAGGTTGGGTAATGGCGTTGTGTTTCGTTAGCCACAGCAACGTGTGGCCGGGTCTGCTAGTTGGTGATAAAAAAATTCTACTCGGGATATCACATTCGGTTCAATGCTACTTAATTTTTCTTATTTATTCGCACGTGAAACCTTTGTTTTTAATTCAGGAGAAATTTGTATCTATATTCTAAATAGAAACGGAAATGATTTGTATCATCTTCCAAGAATTATTAATCTGAAATCTTAAAATATATTTCTTAGAATTAGACGGACGCGACATGTGTAATACTAACACTGCTACCGAGTAAAGATTCAACATAGATCCCGATGATTTACTGGGAATTACACACTTGGCCGGAATTGCGGTCTAGGGTCTATTAATCGTCATTATAATACTGAACGGCGATGCTACATGAAACCTATACTAACATAGTATAGGTTAATATGCGGTCAATAGGAATTATTATGAAAAAAACCAAGCGATAAAAATATTCTAAATGTCATAGGGCCGGTATATTTGAATTTTTTTTAGTAATATATCACTGGGCTATCTTTCCAGGTCTACCAGAGAGCAACTTGACGGACTCAAATATCTCTCATAGTGAGCATGAAAAACAGGCACCACCTCACACTACGAACACACTAATCAAACGTGCGAAGGATAAGTTTTTAAATTTACTGGTGATGAAAAATTTTGCAAAGAATGATTTAATTTGATGTCTGTACCAACCACGGCCTCCATGGTCGAGGGGTAAGAATCTCGACTCGCCATCCAAAGGTCGCAGGTTCGAACCCAGCGCGTGCATATAGATTTTATTTAATTAATTTGTTTTATTTGGCAATTAATTAATTAATACTATTACGTATTATATTTCCTTGTAATGGCTTTGGGCGTGTTTGGTGACCAGATCTGAATAACCAGGTACTTCCCCACCTTCCTCTCCCCATCTCCTCCCTCCCCAGGAATTTTTTTGTAATAATGCTGTGTGGGGAAATTTATAAGTAATGGAAGGAGAGGAAGTTCTGGAATAGAAAAATGTATGAAGGTGGGTAGGAATCTGGGGGTCGGTTTGTCCAGAAGTGACGTATGATACCATCCCTCTCACTGCGATGAAAAGCGTTCAGTCGAGATCCGGCTGGAGAAATCAAAGGGTCTCCTTTAACCCACCTCTCCCAATCCAGCCCGCCACATAGTTTATACACCTCATGAACTCGCCAACACTGGGAGGCGAGAATGGGTACCGCCGCCCCGGGAACCTTTATTGGATAACCAACACCTCTGCCATAGGTCACCCCAAGTGGTTCGCTACGTTTGGTGATTTAGCAGGGGTGCCCGGGTTTATGTGGTGAGGTTTGTCTAGGTCTTGGAGGCGGATGAACAGGACATACAGAACCCCAGATTCCTACCCACCCCTTAAACCCTCTTCCTTCCCAGAACTATCCTGTCCTTCCTTTCCTTAAAACCCTCCACACAGCATCCCCAAAGATGACATAGGCCCTGAGAGAAATTATTTTCCTCAGGGCCTCCTGTGTGGAGCTCATGTAAAAAAAACCCTACTAAGTCACTAAACGTAGCGAAGCAATTCAGGTTGACATAGTTCAGGTAGACATACCAGAAGTATTGTTGAACAATGGTAGGTTACCGGGGCGACGGCACCCATACCCGCCTCCCAAATTTTTGCTGATGAAGCTTTTTGCTTCACTGTTATGAAGTTTTGACAAGTGGTTGGTATTTAACGTTTAAATATTTACTTAAATTAATTGTTGAACATTTTTTAGCCTATACGTATTGTTTTTAAATTAAAATATAATTTTGGATTCAAGTTATTTTCTTATTCGAATACCTACATCTCTAGATTTCTTTCTCTCCATATGTAATGAGGCGAGTGGGAAAGACAGGGAAACAGGAAAGAAGAAGGCTGTGTAGATCTGGTCACCAAACACGTCTAAAGCCATTAAGCTTTCGATTCTGATTGGTGGTCTTACACCAGGTGATATTGAGAGTATCTACCACTCTGGAACAATATCCGTCAAAAGTTAAAATAATATTGATAAATTAAAAGCGTGTGTTAATTTCAGCAACGCGCTGACTGTAAAAATAGTTCCATAAAATGCTTTAAAAAATGCTACATGAAGTAGGCACCTTTCCAAGGTACCTATTCTACACTACGCACCCGTTTTGCGAAAGAATCTCAATCCGAAATAATCACAACATCAACCCATAATCTAAATCAACGTACGACCGTTCATTATTTCATAGCAATATATCAAATTACTCATCAATAAATCGTTTATAAACTCTACCCAACCTGCAGCAGATTCATTATAAAATATCAATATAAAAAATACTTTTAAAATATGCTCATGAGTAAAAAAGAATAATCATTTGGTTACTGTGAGATATTTGTAGCGCTAATGATATGTCTTTTTTTATTAATTCAGTTTATTGCATGGCCGCAGAAAAAGGGGCGTGACATTATAAACAAGTAAATAGCTCCTTCTTGGAAACTATTTCGCGCAGCGCTGGTGTATTTATAAAGCCAAACCATTTGTTCGGAAAACTTCCACATTGTTAAAAAGGGAAATCATTTGTATCTACGTATTATTTTTTTGATAACTCTTTCTTACAACTTTTGTTATTGTGTTTTTGTTTTAGCTGTTTGTGTATTTCGTTACTTGGTTTATTTAAGACCAGCTTGTGGGCGAATTCGCGGGAAAAGTTCGAAATTATAATTTTTGCCAATACTGTTCTTGGAACGATGGCCTCGAAAACGAACTCGTGAAAAATATTTTAGGCAGTCCACGTTTGTTTTGCTATAGGTAGATATAATTAAATTAAATTATCTTGTTATAATTACAAAACAACTCAACAAAATGGCATTTCAACATCTCTCTAAAAAGTCATGTGATGGAATTTTTTTTGAAGTGAAAACTTTTTTAGCACCGTTGTGATTTGAAACTCGATGAAACGGAAACGAGTGACACTAAAAAGAGACGAACACATACATCTATAGGTTTTAACCTGCGAAAGAATGAGATAGCAATAAAATATTTATTTTATTTACGGTACTATTTAATTGTAGGTACTCGGTTCCAATACAATACGATAAATCGACGGTCCCACGCAAGTCTTCTTGGTGTGGCGGTATACAGCCTGACGAACATCAGCGGCCATAAATTGAGGGGACCAAGTTTCGAATCCTTTACACTGATAAAAAAGTGTTTTGTAGTCTCCCTACTCTTGTCTACTTTAGTTTTCTGAAGATTTTACTTCTGCCGCGTTCATCTCTATTTTGCAATTTCGAAAGATTTGGAAACTGAAAACATTCTCCTCTTCCCAAGTTTTGTTTGTACCTACAGCAAAATAATTGCAACAAACGCATAAATTTCACTTTAAGAGGGCATTACCAGAGAAAACCGGAAATACGTCATTTTCAAAAAAGTTTTTAGACGTATTGACTCTTTTCCACAAAAAAATTATAAATGGTTTTCGAAAGATTGATCTTTTATCTAGCATTCGTATGTAATAAATTTTGAGATTTTTTTTTAATTTTTAGTATAATAAGGTTATTCCATAGGTCGTTGGCAGATTTGTTCAATTTTCAAAAAAGTTTTTGTATTATACCACACCCATTTCAAATAATAAAATCATGCAGTAAAATAAATCAATACATTATCTAGCAAACGGATGTATTAGAATTTTAATTTTAGTTTCAATAAAATCATTAAAAAATATGTACGTACATGTGTTTCTTGGCGAAAATTGGTCCGTTTGTGTATTTATTTGCGCACTTACAAACTAAAATATTTCATTTTTTTTAACATTCTTATTAAATTTAGACATTATTGAAAAATGATAAATACTTATAATCAAAAAATAACTACAAAAAGTACATTATTTTAATAGTTTTATCATCACGCCTTTCAGCATTTTTGGATGAAGGTATAAATTAAGCTGATTTGAATTGAAATAAATTCGATATTGAGTTATAATTTTAAAAAGCTGGTACGGAGAATAATTAATCTTTCTCATTGTAACCACCCTGCATGATCGTAAGAACAACTTTCGACGAAATGTGGATTTTCGTCCGCTAGCTGGTTAAACGCTCTTAACTTGTATTTTTACTAGCTGGTACCTACCCGGCATGCGTCGCTATGCCATTTAATAAAGAAATTGTTTCTCCCTGCGTGTCCTTTCCCATTCGTCCCATTCCCCTTCCGCCTCTCATTCCTCTCCCGCGTCTCCTTCCCCTCTCGCTTTCCCACTCCACCCCCTCCATCTTCCCTCTCTCCACTCCAATCCCCCCTTCCCACGTCCCGCGAACCCCACTCCCGCGAATTCCCCTGCCCCTCCCAGGTTCCCCTCCCCCCACCCTAGTTCCCCTCTCCCCACTCCCGCGAACCCCCTCTCCGAGTTCCCCTCCCTCCTCCCCCTCCCACATTCCATACATTCAGTTTTCATACAGCTCACGTGCCACCTATTGCAGATTTCATATGCCAGAGCTCACCAGTAGTTTTATACAAACCTTTTCCTAACAATAAAGAACACAAAAAAAAGAATTATCCAATTTGGCGCAGTCGTTCGGAAGTTATGCGCGTACATACATGTAAAGAAAACCACTAATCAGCGCTTTCCAGCTTGTATTTGCTGCGTCACTGATTTAGTACTGAGTTAGTTAGTGGCCCACTAGATGTCACTGCTGACAGCTGAACAAGAGAATCGAGTTATGAAAATATAACTGTCAGAATTATTGCATTAAAAATTCCTGAAAATATTATCTTATAATATAAAGAAACCTGAAATAAGGGCTTTAAATGTTGTTCTTTTGTTTTCACAGGTAAATGAATCTTTTGTTAACCGATAATGTAATTTTTAAGAGTTGTAAATACGTATTGTTAATAAATCTTTTGTTTTCACAGAGAAACACAATTACCTACGCCTTTGTTTTATTCAAGAATATAAAAAAATCATTATATACATTTGAAAGATATTAACGCCTGAAATAAAATTTCCCGCAAATATGTCAACTTCGTTTCCACGACAACGAATTGTTTTGCTTTTCTTCTGACGTTAGCAATTTTCTTGTAAATAGCGCTTCGTCAACAAATTCAGAACGCAAATTTCACCTTCATTAAAAAAAAACATTAGCTAGTCAAATGTGTAAAAAGTTTTTTGAAATCCTCCAAATTACTTATTATTCCTTAAATATTTATTCACGTACACACAACAGTTATCGATCTGAAACGTTTTTAGATTTTCCCGGCCAAAAGTATTTTCGTTGTTTGTTTTGGGGTGTTATGCCGTGTTGCGCTACCTCATTCTTTAGCCAATGTTTAGGACATTGTAACTCTGTCCTAAACGTTGGCTAAAGAAGGAGGTAGCGCAATACGGCATAACACCGTGGTTCTATTTTCTACTAGCTGACCCGACGAACTTCGTACCGCCTCAGAATAAAAAACTGTTGAATTAAATTAAGTTTTTTTATGAAGTTAAAAAATTTTATTTTATTTTATTTTATTTATTTATTTTATTATTTTTTTTTATTTTATTTTTTTTTACAGTGAATACCGCACAAGAATCTCAACTGCTCCCGTCTGGAGCCAGTGAGACTATGGCATCCCCAATTAGGGTATGTTGTGAGGCTGAAGGTAGTGGGGAGGGGAAGGAGGTGGGGAAGAGGAAGGTTGGGAAGTACCTGGCTATTCAGATCTGGTCACTAAACACGGCTAAAGCCATTTTCAAGCAACGTTTCAATTCTGAATGGTGGTCTTACACCAGGGCGATACTAATAGTGTCTTCCACTCTGGAACATGCCGCAAATATACTATATATTATTTTTAAATGGATTAATTGTGAAATAACACAAATTAATCAAATAAAATTTGTTTGCGCATGCCGGGTTCGAACCCGCGACCTCCGGAATGTGAGTCAAAAGTCTTAGCCACTGGACTACGGAGGTCGTCGAAAATATTACACAATGAAGCAATTATCGATGCCCAACTGTTCGTGTTTTGTTTTTGTCAGTATCAGAGATGGCGTTGTGTACGGATTTATATTTTTTGTGATTTTCTTACTTTTCCGTTTACTTACGGGAATTTTTGAAAGCAAGCGGGTACGGGTGCCGCCGCCCCGGGAACAAGTGGTTCGCTACGTTTGGTGATTTAGCAGTGGTGCCCGGTTTCATGGGGTGACTTTTGTGCGGGTTTTGGTGGCGGATGCGTCTGCCCGCATGCTGCGTGGCGGGCTGGATCGACAGACTGGTTGAGGGAGACCTTTTGACCTTTCCAGCCGGATTCTCTCGACCAAAGGTAAAAGGTCAATTCCAGTAAAATCAATGGCCTTGCATCGCAGTTGGAGGGATGGGTTCACTCCCGGATACATTGACCTCCAGGTTCCCACCCACTCCTCATGCCTTTTTCCTTCCCAGAACTTCCTATCCTACCCTTCCTTAAAAAGACCCTCCACACAGCATCCCCTAAGATGACATAGGTCATGAGTAAAGCTTACGTAAAAAAAATACGTTTCATTTCAGAGATTTATTATTATTATATTTTTCCTTTGGAAGGGTGCAAGAGACATACGTTCACCGCTTGTCTCATTTTCGACTATTGAGATTTAGTGTGTAAGAAAGAGGGGCAGCATTATATGATTAAGAACAAAACAAAGCAATCAGCGCATTGACATTTGACGTTTTTTAATTTTTGGAATTCACGCACATTTAAATATTATACCTATCACAATAATGCTGCAGTTCTTTCCAATATGAGAATTCGTTCCATACAAAATGTATGAAAAAATTAATTTTCTTCGAACAACGCGTTACGTAACATGTTTTCTTTATTTAGATAAAAAAATCAGGGAATTAAAATCTTCCAAGTTGGCAAACCTTTTCGTTCTCGAAATCTCTTGTTTTATTTATTACCGCAAACGCGATTAAAACAAGAAAAAAGTTATTTAAGCGACTTTCCAGTACTTTGCGCAACTTAATTGTGACTTTCAGGTAAAAATTGTCACTTGGGTGTAACGTAACATTTAGGAGGGGGGGGGGTGGTACGGATAGACGTTACGGCGCGTTACATGGGGGGAGGGGGGGTCAAAAATCTACAAAAATTGCGTTACGTAATACTTGAACACCCCCTTTGACCATTAAGCTTTGAGCTTTATGATTTAGATATTTAGATTTAGATTTGAGCTTAAAGCTTTGAACTAAAGCTTTAAACCTTGAACTTTAAGCTTTTAGCTTATTATTGGGCACTGAGTGTTAAGCTTCGAGCAAGCTTTGATATTGAACTTAGACCTTAAAGCTTTGATATTGTGCTTTGAGCTAAAAGCTTTGCGCAATATGTTTGAGCTTTGAGCATTAGGCTTTGAACTAAAGCTTTAAGCATTATTCTCTGAATTTTAAGCTTTTTATTGAGCACTGAGCTTTATGTTTGTTTGAACATTAAGCTTTGATAATTAATTATTTGAGCTTTAAGCTTTTTGCTTTAAGCTTCGAGATTTAAGCTTTAGCTTTAAACTTTGAACTTTAAGCTTTAGCTTTAAACTTTGAACTTTAAGCTTTAATTTTTGAGCTTCAAGAGTTTTGCTATAAGCTTTGAGGTTAAGCTTTGAACTAAAGCTTAAACCTAGGCTCTGAACTTGAAGCTTTTCATTGAGCTTTGAGCTTTTAACCTCGAGCTTTAATCTTTGAGTTTTAAGCTTTGAGAACTAAGCTTTGATCATTAATTTTTGATCTTCAAGCTTTTTGCTTTAAGTTTCGAGCTTTAAACTAAAGCTTTAAACATAGAACTTTAAGCTTTGAACTTTAAGCTTTGAACTTTAATTTTTGAACTTCAATACTTTTGCTTTAAGCTTTAATTTTTGAGCTTCAAGAGTTCTTCTGCTTTGAGCATAAGCTTTTAGCTAAAGCTATAAGCCTAAAGTTTTAAGCTATAAGCTTCGAGCTTTAAGTTTTTGAGTCTAATTTTTTTAACTTTTAAGCTTTTTGCTTTAAGCTTTGAGCATTAATTTTTGGGCTTCAAGCTTTATGTTTTGCTTTTAAACTTTGTACTTTAGGCTTTGAGCTTTGATATTGAGCTTTAACTTTGACCGTTAAGCTTTGGGCTGAAATTTTGAGCTTTGAGCTTTAGCTTGGAAAATTAAGCTTTGAGCTTTAAGCTTTGAATTTTGATATTGAGCTTGAGCTTTGACTTTTATCCGGGCACCCCTGCTAAGACACTAAACGTAGCGAACCACTTGAGGTGACTTATGGCAGGGGTGTTGGTTATCCAATAAATGGTTCCCGGGGCGGCAGTATCCATACCCGCCTCCCAAATAAATAGTGCTAACTATAAACATTATAGAGTTTTCCTATCGTCTTTGATGTGTACCAAACATTTGAACAATGATTTTTAAATAATAAATGAAACAAGGTGTTTATACAGTTTTGTGTAAATTCTAACTTTATTTAGCGTGTTAAAAATGTACAATTGGAATCTTAGGAATAATAAATATTATAAACATTTCACCCTTCACTCAAACGCAATTATAATAATACGGCAAGAACAAATAAAAATAGTTATACATTATTTATAAAAATACATTAAAAAAACCTTTGACAGCATAGAACGAAGCATTTGCAAATGAATTAATATTTACCAATAAAAAATAAAAATGGTTTTAATTCAATATTCATAATACAATGTCTTGAAATTATCATAAATCATCAGGTTGTAAGGAAGAATGGGAGAATGAGGAAGGAATCAAAGATAAGAGAAACAAATAGATATGGCATGACTTTCGCCAAACAACCAAAACCATCTAAACGGCGAAGTCAATGAAAGTTATGCGTTTGGTATTAGCTAGAAACAAAACTAGGAGATTTGAAATAGTATAGGTAAATGATGTTGGCGACATTTTGGCAGTTTATACTGGTTACTTATAATGGTTCATGCCATCTCTCTTGTTTCTATTATCTATGATTATAATACAGAAAATCACGATTTTTGATGCCATAATCAGTATAAGTGCATGCCGTTAACCGTGACTGAAATGTTTTCGAAAAACTATAAAATATTACCAACTATTATTTTTACATGTAAAATTGCAAGGGGGGGAGGGGGTCTCACAAATGTGACGATGTGCGACAGGGACGGGGGGAGGGGGTCAAAAATACATGAAATTCATGTGACGTAATTTAGGGATGGCCCCTTATCATTTTGACATACACTTTGAAACTTATGTTTTTTCCACATTTTTTCAATTACTTGCCGATACCTCCCAATGACTCGCCACTTTTTATTTCATCATCAATAATCAACAATTTGAAATAGGTATAAGATTTTTCTCGACATTATAAATATGTATAGGTACACCAAAATAATATTGTTTAAATATGAATCAATGTCTTTTGCATAGAATGACATAAAAATGCGTTAAAATATTCAGATACATATACATAGTTATTAAGATAATACTGCAAAAAAGCTGCCATTTATAAAAAACACACAAATGCTTCATAGATTTTGCCAAAAATTAATAAAATATCACACAAAATTAAACTTTATTTACAGTTTTTTTTTTAAATAATTCAATTAACTAAAGTTGTTTAATGGTCTTTTGAAGTAAATTGTCTAAGTAATTATATTTGTTAATCTTAAAATTATCAAATGCTTATCAAAAAAGAAAAAAAAAACATTTCAACATTTAAAAAAAAGAGATATAAAAAATATGCAAACTACTTGAGAGTATTTTTCTATAATAAAATTGAATCAAGTCTTTAAAAGAAACTTTAATGTATGATGTTTGCAATAAAAATGGTTAAACTTATAATAGAATAGCTGTCTTTAAAAAGCACTAAAAGTTGTCTTTAATATTTATTGGAATGCATTGAAAATAATTGACAAAATATTTTGCATACCAAATATATTTTTACATACAACTGAGTCAAAATACAATTAAAATTGTCAGCTAAACATTTTCAACGATTCAATGATTTTTTCGAAGCGTTCTTGATGTGAATAAAATTAATCTCAAAATATCTGCCTCGAAGATGGACACTGCAAAGCTGTTCGAAACGTTGACTGTAGGAGCTGTAGGCGTGTTTATTGTAATTAAATTAATGATTTGAGAGAATAGTGATAAAGCCATCTTTTGCTTATTTATATATATATAAAAATGAAAATATGCGTCTGTCTATATACGTGAGATGTTATGCGTTGCTAAACCATTCATCCGATTGCAATGAAACTTTGGGGATTTGATGTGTGCATGCCCGCAATGGTTTTTATACATATATATATAAAGTGAGTTCTGGCATCATGAAATACAGTACTGTGCAAATTAATGTGAACATGTGATAATTAGCACAATTACACTTGTTCTTGCAGTTGTAAGTAGCATATTGTAATAGCGGCCATTTTGTGTTTGTGTTCTATCATTCAGTAAGTTACGATACACACCAAGCTAAAGATGCGTTATATTTTGTAATTTTTTAGAAGTACAGTTCTTTTGCAGAGGTACACTTAACTAAAGCTTTTTGTTTCTTATTTTTAAAGACGGATATTTCTCTTTAAAAATGCACAAACATTGTTAATATTTCAAAGACAAAAAAATTACATACGTTGAATAGCCAGGTAACTTTCCAGATCCTAATCCAATTGAAAATCGGTGGGCTATAGTTAAAGCAAGACAAGCACAACAAAAACAAAGCTGATTGAGGCAGTAATTTGACACGCAAATATCAGAAAATTGTAAAAAAAATTGTTGATTCTATGCCAAACCGTGTACAAGAAGTTATAAAAGTTAAGGTAGGACACAAAAAAATTTATTGTAATTGTTTCTCCATTTTTTTCTTCAATAAAGAATATATATTATTTTTTCTAATTCTACACTTGTGTTCACATTAATTCGCACAGTACTGTATGTATAAAAAAATGCAATAGGTGGCACACAAGCTGTTTGAAAACTGAATATACCGGGACTGAATGTATGGAATGAGGTAGGGGAGATGGAAACTGATGGGAAGGGGACGCGGGAGAGGAAGGGGAGGCGGAAGGGGAACGGGAACGGGACGAATGGGAAAGGACACGCAGAGAGAAATAATTTCTTTATTAAGTGGCATAGCAACGCATGCCAGGAACTCGATAGTGTTAAATAAAATGAAAAAAAAAACTGGAAACGAAATTGAAAATATCAAAATAACCATTTTATGTCGAGAAGAAATGTAGCAGGTCTAAAGACTGCCACAATAGGTTAGAGCATCTGCTCTACTTGGATAGAAAATTCCATTGGCGCCAATTATCTTTTTTCTCAAAATAATATTGTTTCAGTTTTTAATATCGTTACAAATAATTATAATAATAATGTAAAAGATTTGTAAAATGTTCTGAAATAAAAATAAAAATTTATTAACAAACTTGATTAATGTATTTTGTTGCCATTTGTAATTACTTTTAACAGCAAGCTTTTTACCGTATTTATTTATGAGTTGACGACCAACATTTTCATCTAAGACAAAGCGCTAAAGAAAAGAAAGAATTGATTAATTAAATTTATTACAATAATATATATATATGTATTATTATTAATAAATAGGTACAAGCCAATCAGAATTCTGTGAAAATATATAATGACTTTTGTTTTTGATTTCCTGTAAAATAATCTGTGATAGTTCTAACTCATCTGGCCAGCAGATGTTCTGAGTAACTCGGCAGTAGGAACTGTTTATTATTAATAATTCAATGTGTTCTGTATTTTAGGACCTGTTTCACTGCCTGAATTTCACCATCTCTAAGTAAACGTTGATTAGTGTTATTCGTCGAGTAGCAAATGTTATTCCTTTCTGTTTTATTACCCCCCCCCAAGTGCGTTACGTAATACTTGAACGGCCCCTGTGATGGGCAGGATCGAAAGAGATTGGGTGAGGGAGGTGTTTTATCCTCTCCAGCCAGAATCTCTCGACCATTGCACCGCGGTTGGAGGCTTGGATTTATACGTCCGTCACTCCTGGACACACCCCCTCATACCTATTTCCTTCCGAGAACTTCCTCATCTCCATTTCCTAAAAAAAAACCCTCCACACAGCATCCTCTAAGATGACAGGGCCTCCTGTTGGAGACGAATGGTGAGGGTCAGCAACCAGTTGATATGGAGATTATGATGACGGAGAAGGCCAAATCCTGAGAAGTAGCGCATCAGCATTATAGGATCATCAAGGGAGCAAAACGTCTATAAGAACTGAATGATCATAGGAAGTAAGTTAGTTGAATGCTTGTTATCCACTGGAGCGCTTTTTGCCAGAATGTGGCACTATTTAAAATACCTCGGATTGCTTTTCTGCCAATTTCGGCAAATTTTCCCTTATGTGTAAGTAATTAAGTAGAAGTATTTCCGTTATTTGTTTTTGTGGTGTTATGCCGTGTTGCGCTACCTCCTTCTTTAGCCAACGTTTCGGACAGCGTTGCAGTGTCCTTCATCGGGGTAGATCCGGCGGATCCGGTAGATGTCACACATCTACCGGATCTGCCCTGATGATGAACACTGCAACGCTGTCCGAAACGATGGGTAAAGAAGGAGGTAGCGCAACACGGCATAACACCCCAAAAACAAATAACGAAAATATAATCAGTTTGTATGTCTCCGAATTCAAATTCGGAGGTATGATTTTTTTTAACCTGTCAAAGGCCAGGCCATTTCACGAAAATTCACTAAAAAAGCACCACTTTGAATTTTGAATTGAATATTTTTTGGATTAATTTTGAGCTATCGTATATTATATTGACTGAAAAACGTTCCTAGAAGAATAAACTATGTATTATTTATGTAAATTAATAGGTTTTACGATGTTTTAGTCGAGGAGCACGCATAAACTGTGACGGGTAAATTCGCGGCAAAATCTGACGTTTACGAAGTCACAGATAAAATCGTTTAAAAATATTCTGGTGTTGCAAGGTGAATGAAACTTTTACGCGTCTCATAGAGTAATGTTGGCGGAAGCGATTCTGACTTTGTTCTTCATACAAATTCTGTACATAGAAGGGCCAAAATTGCAGACAAAAAGTTTTTGGTCGATAATTTTATTCAAATTTTCGAATTATTAACGGCCACTTGGAGTGTGGGCGGAAAATATGGTCAGCAAAAAAACTCGAGCAATTGGAGAAAAAGTTTTAAATTGCGCTGTCACTCCAGTGGATAAAAGTGGTGACACAGGCCCTAAATAATAGTATAATTTCTAATACATTACTTTACTAAAGTGAAAAATCAAGCCTCTGTAACAAGTTTTAAGTTAAGTAAATAGTGCATCTTTAATATTAATTATATATTGTACAATCTTAGAAGAAAATGTTGATATTTTCCAATACAAAACTAATGATTACAGAAATAAACGCTTGTCATTAGATTAAAAATGCAAACCAACCAAAAATGTACTTCTAGATAGAATAATATATGTAATTGGTATTTTTAAAGTGTATCAAATATTTGTTTGTTAATTTTATCTTAAAAAATCCACCTTTAAAAATCGTGTTATTTTATTATTTAAAAACCGCCCATTTTCAAAATCACAGTAAAAATATGTACACCATTTTATTTATAAATATAAAATTCAATTATCATCCTTACATACAACTTAATAATATTAGTTAGTATCGAATAAGCTAATATTTTATTTTACATATTTTTTTAAATTTAAGACAAATTGTGAATTAGCATTTCAAAAATTAACTTTAAAAAAAATTTCAGTTGTGCATTTTTATTTTAAGTGTATAAATATTAATGACATTAAACAAATAATAAAGTTAATTAAAATTATATTATATTATTTTTTGTGTATTTTATTCAAATCCTGGATTATACAAATTATGATTAAAATTGATGTATATTATTACAAAAGACTGAAAATTCCAAATTTTTTGTCAATTCCAATTAGAAGGATCGGCACATATTATTTATAATAATTTATATAATGATCAAAAGCATTTTTTATTAAACAGTGAATTAAGAAAAATTGTAAAAATCACACTTTATTCGTTTTTCCAGCGCTTTTCGTGCATTCAAATATTGTTTAGTGTTTACTTTTCAATTCACATACAGAGCATTTTAAAATAAAATATAAATCCTATTTATAAATGTAAAAACCTAAATTTTTCACATAAAAAGTCGACAAATCCGTAGCTTTTGGTCAATTTTGGTACAACACATGAAAAATGTGGAATAAGGGAGCGTTCAAGTATTACATAACGCAATTTTTAACGAAGATTTTTGACCCCCCCTCCCCCCCACGTAACGCGCCGTAACGTTTTTCCATACCCTCCCCCCCCACCCTCCCTAAACGTTACGTAACGCCCAAGTGACAATTTTTACCTGAAAGTCACAATTAGTTGCGCAAAGTACTGGAAAGTCGCTTAAATACCTTTTTTCTTGTTTTAATTGTGTTTGCGGTAATAAATAAAACAAGAGATTGCCAACTTGGAAGATTTTAATTCCCTAGTTTTTTTTATCTAAATAAAGAAAAACATGTTACGTAACGCGTTGTTCGAACCCCCCCTCGTAAAGCACAGTAACGTTTCACAAGACCCCCCCCCCACAAGTGCATTACGTAATACTTGAATGGCCCCTAAGCTAGAATATGGTGAAGTCTTTTTTTCGAAAATTCATAAATCATGATGCAAATTACATAAATCTGATGAAAACAGGTGTATTGAACTAGAAAAGTTCATATGAAAATACTGTGCAAATTTCATTACGCCAAAAGCTCACTGTTTAAAAGTTTTTTCCGCTTTTACATCAATGTAAATTGGAGTTCAGGCTTTACAAAAGTTACTCCGGCTTTGTTTGAATGAAAAATAAACTAGAAAATGTTATTTGAAGACTCTTTATAAGAAAATTATCACAAAAGCTTCGACTAAAATTATAAATAGTGGCAAGTTCAACTAGAAAACCAAATAATAATATTAACAAGGCGTTCGGAAACTCCCGCTACAAATTGAAAAAAGTGGTGAATCTGCTTTTTATCGAGTCGTATATCAAAATAAAATATTTTTATAAACACACAATGCATGGTCAGATTGACAGTCGAAATTGATAGTCACCTTTAGGCTAGAGCCCCAAGATACTCGAACTCGATAACCCGAAGATACTCAATCAACCTGCTTGACTTTGTCGAGAGGGTGCTATTCAATGTTGACAGATCAATTTTCAATTTTTATGCACTGATGAATTATAGGCGCGCTGTGTCTGTTTTACAGATATTACAATGGAACCTGCTCAGAGGATGATCTCTATGACATCACAATGGTGGCGCCATAGAGATCACCTGTTTGTTTTCTTTTAACGTGTCGCATATAAAATAAAAAAAAACATGGCACATTTACAACTCAAAATAATGGCGAGATTCATTCCTACTTTAAGATTGATAGCAATAGTTTCCAAAAAACACAATTTTATTACAAAAAGCATTGTAAAAATAATAAAAAAACCATAATATATTACAAATTATTTTAAAACACATACAATATATGAAATCTTTTAAAAATATATGCCAAAAATCAAGTCACAATATTTAACCTCCTTTGAAACTCAATGCTGTTGTTAATATATATTTTTAATAATAATAATAATAATTTTACAAGTACATTAAATATTTTCAGTAGAGCTATCTAGTAATATAATCATTTTTTTTTCAAATATATTTAATATTTCGTTTACATGTTTTTAAATTTTTATTTATAAAAAGTTAAAAATTCACCCTGCCAGGTTATTTTTCAAAATCTATAAAATGAATAACATTCAATTGGTTCTTATAAAATGAAGCAGAAATTATATTAAAGTAAGAATCAAAGTATTCAAAATTACAATATGTAGAAGAAAAAAATTTCCACCCTTGCGGGGGAAATTAACAAGAGATCAATCGTTTTTCAGGCAGGTGCTCTAGCCACTGAGCTATTCGAGCACCGTTTATGTGTTTGTTTCTGTCGTGGCTAAGTAAAATCTCGTTAAGTGCATACATAAATTCGTCATAAAATATTGTGAAAATTAATATTTAAAACAAAAATCTATCACTAAGAAGAAATTACTTAAAAAGGTAAAAAAAAGCTTTCTAACATTGGTGGAATATTTATATGCCTTATGTGCAATTCAAATTCCGTATTGGTCTGTTATAATTTTGGTCACTTACATCATAATGCATTTAAATTTACTACAAGATTACGTACTACCCTTTGTGTAAAAGTTGCAACAGCCAATGATGTAAATGTTACAACAGCCAATGATGTAAAAGTTGCAACAACCAATGATGTAAAAGTCCCGACACTCAATGGTGTAAAAGTTGCAACAGCCAATGATGTAAAAGCTGCAACAGTCAATGATGTAAAAGTTACAACAGCCAATGACGTAAAAGTTGCAACAGCCAATGATGTAAAAGTTGCAACAACCAATGATGTAAAAGTCCCAACACTCAATGGTGTAAAAGTTGCAACAACCAATGATGTAAAAGTCCCAACACTCAATGGTGTAAAAGTTGCAACAGCTAATGATGTAAAAGCTGCAACAGCCAATGATGTAAAAGTTGCAACAGCCAATGATGTAAAAGTTGCAACCGCCAATGATGTAAAAGTTGCAACAGCAATGTAAGGTAAAATGTATCTACACAATAAGTACTAGACATTTGAAAATAAGAATCAAAATTGTATGTCCATAATTAATTCTTTTTATGAAAATATTCCTTTTTGATGTAAATAAAATAGTTTTGAATAGTAATTTTTCACAATATTTAACGAAAAAGTTACAAAAATAAATAAATTACAAACTTAATCCTTGCGAAAATAATTTTACATGACACAATTTAATTGTTGAGTAAAAGCGTTTTGTTTTGTTTGAAACACATAAGTTTGGCTAAAATTTGAGGCAGTGTGTTTGTTTGTTGGCAGGGTTGGCTATGTTGGTTGGTTATGTTGTGTTGTTATGCTTATCATCTCACGCTGAGGCAGGATCTGACTGAGCCCAGGGTCCATGCGAGGGTAAGCAGAGAGAAGAGAAGGGCAGACAGGCCGAGGGAAGGGCTGCCGCTGTTGAATTCGCTGCTCTGAGCACAGGTGCCTTGAAATTATACAAATATATGTTAGATTTTATATTATCACTAGCTTTTACCCGCGTATAATATATAAGCTGTTTTTATTATATGTTTCACGAAAAACAACAGAAAAAAGGTTTTTTTTAACCCTTCGAATAATAAGAAAATTATTTTCTGTCAAATTTTGCCTGCCAAGGTTTGAGCGCAAAATTCCTGGTTCTTCCCATGCATTTTAAATGTTCCTGTTTATTGGTTTTTTTAACACTTTTGCAAAAACAAAAATTGTTCTAAAATCTAGATAAAATAACCTTTCCGGTGTGTTTATTAGAAATCAACATTTTTGTTTCTAAATATTAAAATTTTAATATTGGAAACTTAAATTGGCTAAAAAATGCATACCTGCGAATATTCGAATTAAAGTAATTAAAATAGAATAAACTTAAAATTTAAAATACAGACTCCTTTTCTAAATAAAATTTGTAATAAAACTGTCACCTCACTTTTTATCACTTTCATACAATTTTATTTTAAAATTAAATGTGTGATACGTCACAAATTGGCGAAAAATTAAACCGTCACTTTTGATCGGGTTTGTAAAATATCTGAAAAACCTAGCTCATATAATTCTAAGACAATGAGAAGCATTATTTCATTCCGTTTCTAACATAAAAGAAATCACAAATATTCACATGACAGGAAGAGAGATATCTAACTTTTGATAATGCACTGTCGCTCTGGGACAATCTGGGTCTCCTGTTATTATAACGGCATATGATGTTTTGGGACAACTTGGGTCTCCTGTGATTAGACGGGTTAAAGAAATAATTACCTTTATACTACTTTGAGAAATTAAATATATTCATTTTCGCGACGCCGCGTCACGTAAATGAATTTTAACATTCATAGAAAAATTATTTCAAAAGCGGTCATAAAGGCTACGTTCATGAAATAAACAGTTGAATCCACAATGACATTAGCGCAAGCGATTCTGATTTTTTTCCTTATAAATTTCGCGAAGAATTAACCTGTGACGAGCCGGGGGTGAAGGGGCATCCTTCCTTCCCCTTGCCCTAACAAAGCACCACTTTGAATTTTGAATTGAATGTTTTGTTGATAAATTTTAAGCTATGGTATATTTTATTGACTGCAACACGTTCACAACACAATAAACTATCCACTAAAACCACATTACTTGCATTTATTACGTAAATTAATAGGTTTTACGACGTTTTATTCGCGATACACACAGTAATTGCGACCGTTAATTCCGCGCCAAAATCTGACAGCGCATCATCATAGAAGAAATCGTCTTAAAAATAATCCAGTGTGGCAATTCGACTGAAATCTTTAAGACTACCAAGAATAATGATGGCGCAAGCGATTTAGACACTGTTTTTCATACAAATTCGTACATATAAGGGTCAAAATCGCAGACCAAAAGTTTTTCAGAGACAATTTATTTCAAATATTTGAATTATTTTCTCGCGCATGCGCAAATGAGGCCCGTGTTTTCGAGTTCCTGGCACGTAACCGGTTAAGGGTTAAAATTCCATTGCAAAAAGCTCCAGCATGAACAAGTATTAGAGCTAATACACGTTTGTGAGCTTATTTAATGTTTCAGTTTAGGTTTCCAGATATACATATGTACTTACCTGGTTTATACTTACTTTTATACTTACATTATAAATATTACTACGCTATATGAAATAAGATATGAGCACATCAGCAGAAAATAAATGCCAATAATAATGAAAAAGCCCAATCTCAGGCCTCGGGCATATTCTGTCAAAAGGTTTGCAATAAAATCTAAATAAATGAAATATTTCTGAATGTTTCGGAAAACTAAAAATATGAAAGGTGTTGAAATATGCTTCAAAATGTTATTATTCGAAATAAACATATACAGGGTGGGGCAAAATTAATCATCCAATTTTGTTTTTGAATAGCTTTTTTACTAAACAAAAAAAAAGATTTTTAGTATTTGGACTTTTACAATTTTTTTCTGTTAAGTGGAAAAGATGATATCTGTCAAGTGGCTACCGCCACTGTTGATACACATTTGTGCCCGTTTTATCGCATTTTCCATGACTTTCCCACAAGATTTCCGGTTATAACTGTTCGCATTCCTGTCGAATATTCTCCTTAAGAGCTGCGATTATCTGAGGCTTGTTGGCATAAACCCCCGACTTCAAGTAGCCCCAAAGAAAGAAGTCTGGGATGGTTAAATCGGGCAATCTTGCTGGCCATGCCAAATCGCCAAAACGTAAGTTTACACGACCAGGAAACGTTTCCTTCACAATATCCATTGTGGCTCGTGCTATGTGTGCGGTTGCACCATCTTGTTGAAACCACATGTTCGCCAAGCCCCGCTCATCTAATTCCGGCAGTAAGAAGCCGCTTATCATGGCCCTGTAGCGTTCGCCAGTAACAGTAACCGTAATGCCAATGGCGTCCTCAAAAAATCACTCCTCCCGCGTGAACGCCGCACCACACAGTGGCTTTGAATGGATGTAATGGCTCTTCGTGCATCACACGTGGATTTTCAGTGCCCCAGAAACGAAGATTTTGCTTATTGACATAACCGCTTAAGTGGAAATGCGCCTCGTTGCTCATGATGACTTTCGACACAAAATCGCTAAAAGCGTTAAAGCTAAAATCGACACAATTATTCCACACTCTTGCGGAGTATAGCGCTCCATTGCTTGTTTGTTTGTATTCTGCAGTTGTCTAGTTCACAAATGTGAAATATGATTGACATAAGGCGCCATTTGCAAAAATTATAACATCTTCCGATAGGGTGATTAATTTTGCGCCACTTTGTACATATATTAAAATTCAAAGTGCAAACATAAAAAGTTTTAAAAATGACTCACGTCATGTTTTTTTCTTAAAAAAACACATAGGTACACACATATTTTCTTAGACCTATTATAAGCCTTATTGTTACCTCATTGTTTGGTTATTTCATAAAAAAAAGATTAATAAAAAATTCACAAAGTTTCATAAATTTTTCTCAAATTGCGGTCGGAGACTTTGGTTTCATAGAGGTGCACATTTTAATTTTTCTGTGTTTAACTTATTTGAATATAAAGCGTGGTGTTTTCTCTTTCCAACACCATACAGAATATATTTCTCACTATGACAGTAAGGGAGATACAACGATTTCTACGAGACCTATGTGAACTGTTCCCAAAAGCGAACAAATTAGACTGAACGGTTAATAAAAAAATAAAAATAAATCTTCTTCTCCTTGTTCTTAGTGGGGTGCGGTACCCACGGCTTTGACGCAGCATCTCTTCAGTCCCAGGCTACTTCAGCGACCTCCGTTCATTACAGAACCAGTGCTCTCTCCATAGAAAAGTTGCAGTGACGGCAATATCAGAAGAATTAGACTTATTTATTTTATTTTATGTCAACACCGCACACGAGTCCTAATGGCTTCCGACTGTTCGGAATCAGAAGGACTATGCCATACCCGATTGGGAAACATTTGAGGTTTAGGGAGTGCGAAGGGGGGTAAGCTTACCATTGATAGTGAGGTTATAAGCCCTGTTGCCCTGCACCCCGGGCTGGATAGTCCGACTGCATGAGGATGCCACCGCGCTGAGCCGCATAATGCCAGGTTCTGATGATGGGGAGCCTCCTCGGCCCAGAGGCAGTGTGGAGAGGCGGGCGCGGTTCAGACGGGATCCGGAATAGTCTGATAGGTGGGACTCTGGAATTGCACAAGCATCAAGCATTAAAAGACATAATTTTGAAAAAGTAATTTAAAACTTGGCCTGCCGAGCGATTCTCTATCATTTGTGAGATCAAGAAAGATTTCGGGCGAGATCTCCTGTCAGATATGTGTGATTTTCTTTGGCCGTTATTTGCTTTTTCTATGGGCCAATGTCAGAATTTTAGCAGTGAGCTGTCACGTATTTTAGTTTAGGTCATTTTAAACACAAATTCCTGCAAGTATGCATGATTATTTATTCATTTAACAGCCATAGAAATCACACAAATCTGACAGGAGATCTCACAAAAGATAGAGAATCGCTCGGCTGATTGGAAAACATTCATCACTGACTGCAGTCCCTGGCCATTTACCTCCAATCTTCAGACCTTCTCATCTTCCGAACAGACCCTCCATTGACATGCTTGGTGTTACCCTAAGTGACCAGCTCGGGTATGGGGGCTCCATCGAAGCCAGAGTAAAGTTAGCCTCCCAAAAACTGGGAGTACTGTACAGGGCCCGCAGATACTTTAAAAGTACACAACTGCTAATCCTGTAAAAATCACAAGTGCGCCCCACGGTTGAATTTGGCAACCACCTCTGGTCTGGAGCTCCAAAATACCTGAAAAATACCCTCGACTCTGTGCAAAAACGGGCGGTCCGCCTAATAGATTCTCCCATCTTAACAGACGGATTGCAATCTTTAGAACACACGCGTCGGGTGGGAATGCTATCCTTGTTCTACCGGTATTACAATGGAAGATGCTCCGAGGAACTAGCGTCATTGATCCCTTCGGCACCGGTGCATAGTCGGGAAACATGCCAAACGCGTGCCCAACATTTGTACACGGTTGACATTTGTCACATGAGAACGGGTCATTTCTTCGACTCGTTCTTGTGTTCAACAGCTCGGCTGTGGAATGATTTGCCGGCCTCTGTGTTTCCTCCTTTCTACAACATGGGTCTCTTCAAGACCAATGTTCATTCCTTCCTCTCCTCAAAAGGACCCTCCATACAGCATCCCAGATGATATAGGCCCTGAGGGAAATTATTATCCTCAGGGCCTCCTGTGTGGAGTTTTGTGAAAAAAAAAAAGCTGCTCCAAACCTCTTCATGACTCAGTCTACCGTTTATTTCATTCACATGCACACATTCTTTGAATGTCCTTCTTCATCATTTATCATGAACAACATTTGAATTAAGAATTTACTGGAAACATAAGAGTGTTTCTTACTTGCCACATTTGATTTTGAGTTTGTGAGACAATAGCAAGTCTAGATGTATTGCTACATCATTGGATGAGGTGAGGTGATATCCAGCTGCCATAGAACATGTAAACTGGAAGGGGATTTAATCTGTTAACCTCTTATTGGCCGGAAACGCAAATCCACGCGCGGTTGTGCGCATGCGCGCGGAAATTTTTTTCGAAAAAAACATGTTTGTCTGCGATTTTGACCCTTCCATGTACAGAATTTGTATAAAGGACAAGGTCAGAATCGCTTGCGCCAACATTTGCCCAGGATCTCGGCAAAAATTTCATTCACCTGGCAACCCCAGAATATTTTTAAATGATTTTATCTGTGGCATCGAAATGTCAAATTTGCCGCAATTCTTTCTGTCAAAATCCGATGTGTGTTACTTGACAGAAACATCGTAAAACCTATCAATTTACGTAATTAATGCAAGTAATGTTGTTTTGGTACATAGTTTATTGTTCTAGGAATGTGTTTCGGTCAATAAAATATACAATAGCTCAAAATTAATCCACAAAACATTCAATTCAAAATTCAAAGTGGGGCTTTGTTAGGGAATTTTCGTGAAAGGGCCTGGCCTTTAAGAGGTTAAATGTGGGATAATATTTCCAAAACTGCGCAAAAATTATCTTGATAAGTTTTGGTCAAATATCCATATAAAAATAAAGCGATTGTTTTTTTGCGATGGTTTTCTATTTACCAGATAATAATATCTTATTTAAATATCGCAAGAAGTTTTTCCAGAATAGCTAACTAACTAAAAAAAAAATTAAAAATCTCCCATTTTGGAAACAATTGTCAAAAAAATATCTGATTTTATTATTTGTACACAATCCTGAATACATACCAAACATGAAAAAACACAATTCAAAGGAGTTTTCAAAGAAATAATGACACTCATGTGAAAACATAATATATCGATATTTCCGCCATTGACAGCTGCCAAAAGTTACCCACTAATTTCATAGAAAATTGTTTTAAAATCATTCAGAGTAGCTACAAAAGTCCCAGAACGAAAGAACGAAGGATCGAACTTTCCAGATTGATATTGGTGCAAGCGATTCTGGGCTTGTCTTTCATACAGTTTCTTTATAGATAAGGGTTTTTTTTTTTAATAATCGGAGACGGTTTACATATATATAGTTCCCGTGAGCACTTAGGCCATAGACCCATTCTACTATCTCACATTTTACCTCATTCCTTTGACATTAACCCAGTCCCTTTTATAAAGTTCACAAGGATTGTCATTGGAAATGAAGCTATATCTTCTGGTTCGACAATGTGTCTTCCCAGGTCTCATTTCCCCTCTTCACTCCTCCTTGGTTCCCTGAAGGCCCCACGACCGAAGAGGGCTTTCATCTCTCCTCTCCACTCCTTAGTTCCCCGAAGGCTCCACGACGGAGAGTCCACCTCCCCTTGGTTCCCTAAAGGCCCCACAAGGGAAGAGTCCACTCCCGGCTCCCTGAGGGCCCCAGGAGGAAAGAGAACTTCATCTCTCCTACTTGGTTCCTTAAAGGCCCCACAGAGGAAGAGTTCACCAAGATGGCCTCATTTCTCCTCTTCACTCCTACATGGTTCCTCGAAGGCCCCACATGGGAAGAGGACATCATCTCTCCACTTCACTCCTCCTTGGTTCCACAAAGGCCCCGCGCTGGAAGGGTGCCTTTCCCCTTGGTTCCTTGAAGGCCCCACAAGGGAAGAGTTCATGGAGGTGGCCTCAGCTCACCTCTCCACGGTTTCTCCTCTTGGTTCCTCCTACGGCCCCAGGAAGGAAATCCACAGATTTGGCCTCAGCACTCCTAGGTTCCCAAAAGGCCCCTAGTTTTCCAATGGTCCAATTTTTTTTTGTCCCACGAGTTACCAGGGAAATAGAAGGTCCACTCCAGCAGAGCCCTAAATGCTGGAGTGAGGTCTAAATAATAATGCGACCTTGTTTCTCGGAGGCACCGTTCGTGACGCTGTTCCCCAGGACATTCAGCCTGAGCACGGTAGCTCACACCTTGGCTTGGGATGGCTATTGCAGGTTTGTGTTTCCACTCCCTGAGCGATGGGTTCGCCACACTCCCTACGCTGTACATAAGGGTTAAAATCGCAAAAAAAAAAGCAAAGTTTTTTTGTTTTCTGCCCGCCGGAGGGCGATCCACTGATGAAAGGTTAAGTAAAATGGTGTTGCGTACCGTTCCCAGTGCCGCTAATGGTGTAGATGAAGCAGTACCGCCGCGGGTCCATGGAGGCGCGAGACTTGGGTGAGGCGATGAGGTAGTGCACCCCGTTCTCTGTCCAGCTGCCGTGACATGAGTATGCTGGAAGAGAAATCAATTACATCAATGTTGCCATATAATCAACTGAATAATTTATTACACAAAATCATAGAATAAGTTCAATTTCATCTCGTTCATTCCTTCTGTTGAGTTCTGTAGCAAGTTATGATGGCCTAGTATAAAGGCACTGGCACACTTGTGTGGTGTGGTGTGTCGTGACTACAAATTAACCAATCATCGTCGTCGCTTGTCGACACGCCACAACCTACAAATATGTCTCTAACCATAATAAATGTATGAAACCGATGTGCTTCTGGCGCGCCACGACACACCACACCACACAAGTGTGTTTCCGCCTTAAGTGTGCTGTACAGAGACCACAGATAATACTGTTAAATTTGGTAATCACCTCTGATCTGGATACCTGAAAAACCTTAACTAACTCACTAACCATCACGCCGTTTCTCCGCAGGGGTAGGCAGAGAGGACGGACCGCCAAACAACTCGATCTTGGCACACACTCCTTGCCTCGCTCACATTCATACATCGTCTCATACATGCTCTTCTATTATTCCGACTCTTCACATGACCCGACACATGTATCTGATTCACTTGGTCGTGCCATGTCTTCCTCGGGCGCCCCCGACTTCTTCTCCCATTCACATTTGCATCATATATTCTCCTTACACTCCTTTACTCGTTCATTCGCTCTACATGCCCAAACCATCTGAGCGTCCCTTTCTTAACCCATTGGCCACAAACGCCGGCAGCCTGCCGGGTGTGCAACTCAGGTACTTAACCACAAACCCCGGCACGCTGACGTAGGTCCGTCAAAAAACGAAAAACGAGCACAATAGTGACATTTTTCAATAAAATTTTAAATGCCGAACGCTCTGTAGGTAATTAATCATCAATTTTATAGAATTGGCAATAATATGTTTCTTATGTTTTTTCCCTGATATTTGTGTTCCAAGTTTTGTATGCAGCCCGCCGCCATTTAATTTCTTCAAAATTGCGAGTGGTTCTAGGCTTTTGGTGGTGACCCTGAACATCCCTGATTGCTTTGAGGACTATCATATACAATTATTTTATAAGTTATTAGTATACATGCATATAAAAATCAAAAATTATTATTGTTCGATGTATGAATATTATGTTTTTTTGTAACTTTTTGAATAAAAATGTGGAAAAAAACCTACGAAAAAAGAGAAGGTTATATTTGTATCCATATTTATACATATTTTAATATTTTTAAAATTTTTATTTTTATATTTTTCTTTTCTTTAATCCAATATGTAAAAAAATTTAAAGAAATTAATTCATTTGAATATACGGTTCAAAAGTAACAATAAATTTAGTACACCAATGCAGGTTTTCAATTTTTGGTACAAAATTAATTCAGTGGTAAAGGCCAACTTTTTAGCTCATTAATTCTGTGGCCAATGGGTTAATCTTACTCATTACGCATACATCAGCCTTGCATTCTTCGTGAATCTCCACATTTTTCACAAGATCGTACATGGTTTTACCACACATACGCCTCAGGGATCTCATTTCTACAGCATTCAGTCTACTTTCATCCTTCCTCTGCCAGTTCCATGCCTCACTGCCATACATAGGGTAGGTACCAGCACTCCATTATGGATGGCTAACTTCACTTCTTTGGACAGTCTTTTGTTGGCGCCAACGGCGTTCAGTCCTTCATTAATAGAGTTGCCTGCATTTATCCTTCTTTCGATATCTCTGTAAGCCCTT
Organism: Limnephilus marmoratus; assembly: GCA_917880885.1. Lineage (NCBI taxonomy): Eukaryota > Metazoa > Arthropoda > Insecta > Trichoptera > Limnephilidae > Limnephilus > Limnephilus marmoratus. Next base: position 21,343,507 of record OU862932.1, on the reverse strand, counting down.
CCATCTCTCGTAAACATGTCTGAAAAACCTTGCAGTGCAAAATTATATACAAAACCACAGTTATATTCCGAGACTGATGAAATTTTTCACACTTTGCCGTCAGATGAAACCGGTCAACGGTCAATTCAACCGAAAATGAACACAATACATACACATACATGTTGTGTGTGGTGGGCTTATTTGCCAGATTTTGTGTTCACTTAACTTCACAGATTCAATTCTTCCACTCATTAAAAGGGCCCTTTACACAACATCCCTAAAGAATGCCTTAAGGCCTTTTGTGAAGGCTTCTATTAAGCCCTAAATGGAAGGCTTAATCAACTTGGGAGGCGGGTATGGGTACCGCCGCCCCGGGAACCATTTATTGGATAACCAAACACCTCTGCCATAGGTCACTCCAAGTGGTTCGCTACGTTTGGTGACTTAGCAGGGGTGCCCGGCTTCATGGGGTGAGGTTTGTCCCGATCTTGGCGGCGGATGTGTCTGCCCACCTGCTGTATGGCAGGCCGGATTGAGAGAGAATGGTTGTGGTAGTCCTTTGACTTTTCTCGGAATATCACCTTGCACCGCAGTGGGAGGGATGGATTCATACGTCCGTCACTCCTGGACACACTGATCCCCAGATTCCAACCCACCCCTCATTCTCTTTTCCTTCTCAACCTCCACTCCTTTCCTAAAAAGACCCTCCACACAGCATCCCCAAAGGTGACATAGGATCTGAGGGGAATTATTTTTTTCAGGGCCTCCTTTGTGAGGCTATTGTAAAAAAAAGAGCATTATTTATTCATGGCTGTTGGAGCAATCTTCCTTTTTGTTTCTGTTGTACACGAGAAGTGAAAAAATTAGTACAGTTTAGAAAAATATGCATGTATATGGAGGTCTCAGCAAGGACAAAGTACCCAGTGAGGAACACATTATCATATATTCTTTGAAAATATGTACATAACATTATTGTATAAAAAAATAATTATAAAAGAATGCCATTGAAATATTTAAAAAATTAGAGTGTACTGTTCACACGCGATTGAAGTGAAACCTTCAGAAAACTAAAGTAGACAAGAGAGTGGAGAGGTTATGAAGCACCGCACAAAGAAGAGACCGATAGGCTACGAAGCACCGCACAAAGATGAAACCGATATCTCATTTTCTCGCAGGTCAAATCCTGTAGATGTATGTGTGTTTGTCCCTTTTGAGGGTCGCTATTTTTCGCTCGATTGAGTTTCAAATCACAACGGTGCAAAAGAAGTTTTCACTTCAAAAATGGAGAAATTTCTTACCGCTGACGGAGCAAGAGGACTTGAACTCCATAGTATCCTGGGATCCTGTGCAGCCGACAGCCAGCGCTTCATATGCCACTCCCTGGGGGCATTCCCTCACTGCGGGGACCGTCGCCCCCTGGTCCTCTCCTGAAATACAAATAGGCCATGGTTACAATAGTGCATACATAATAGAGGATTTTCTTTTTCTTTGTGAGCCTTCTGGTGTCCTGTGTCTGGACACAGGCTGCCCTCAAATCTCTCTCAGAGGTCTCCTACAGATGCGATGGGTTAAGGACCTGAAGTAAATTGACAGTAACAAAGAACAAATTAACCAGCAAGGTCACTTTCATACAAAAATTATTCTGAAATATTTGTTGATCACGAAAAACAACGTTGAAAAATGTGCAGAAAGCATCCACGGCCCCAAAACACTTTTAATGTGGCTATTTCTCAAAACATAATTATCAGAAAATAGCCAGTGTCAACTGATTGATTTCAGCAATATATATACAAGGTCTTTCATTATGAGCTTCCTATTTTTAAATTTAAATAAAGCAGAGTGTGTGCGAGATATCATCGAATTTTTTTTTCATTTAAAAGGCCTATCGATGCCATTGTGTATGGAAAATAACATCCTTCAAATGTCCGCCGCGGCTTCTCTGGGTGGCGCGCATACGAAATGTCCTATTCTCCATGACTCTCGCGCATAAATCACGCTGAACTTGACCGATGGCATGAGTTATGTTGGCTTTGAGGGCTATGGTTTGTGGCTTATTCGCGTTGACCGCAACTTGAGATCCAAAAGCGTCCAATGCATTCCGAAAAATTCACTGTTTGGTTTGGATTTTGGGCTGGCGGCGTCGTCAGTCCTTATTTCTCTGAGAACGACGTTGGCCAGGCCATCATAGGTTGATGATTACCAACTTCTTTTGGCCTGAATTAGGCGACGACTTGTGGTGTCAACACGACGGCACTAAGTGCCACACAGCTCATGTCACAATGGACACAAGCGATTTGAGGGCAAGGTCATTTCACGTGGAAGTGATGTGAACTGGCCACTGAGATTAGACTTTTTCTTGTGGGGTTTTCTTAAGTCGCAGGTCTGTACAAATTAGCCGAAAACCACAGCAGCCCTCAAAGACAACATAACCCATGCCATCGGTCAAATACAGCCTGATTAATGCACCAGAGTCATGGAAAATTGGACATTTCAGATGCGCGCCACCAAGAGAAGTCGCGGCAGACATTTGACCGATATTATATTCCATACATAATGGCATCGATAGGCCTTTCAAACGAAAAAAAAATTTCGATGATATCTCACACACATTCTGTTTTATTTAAATTTAAAGATAGGAAGCTCTTAACGAAAGACCTTATACATAACATGCAAACAATGACCTTTATCTAATCAGCAGAAAACGTTCAAGGCGCTTGTAATTACATATATTTAATGCTTTTGGTAGCTCTGGCTGTGTTCTGCAGAGTGCATATTTCATAGTAAGATCAAACAGTTAATAATAATTAATTTGTAGAGCACCATTTTCTTGAAAAATCACCTCAAGATTGCAGAGCTTGCATCATTCACTAATATAGGTATAATCTTTGAAACTATTTCTCACATAACACGAAAGTTCAATTTACAACATGCAATTATTGTATGATTATTTGACTAAAACTGACAAAAAAACAACACAAATAACTTGTAAGGATATTGAATTGTACAAATATAACAGTAAATTGACCATTTTATGAACAAAACACGATTTATGTGGAAATTTTAGGACATAAATATCTTAAATACCGCGCAGGACACTCGGTAAAAATAATCACAATTGCGCTTGGGCAGTGGCGGCGTAAGGGGGGGGCGGAGGGGGCGGTCCGCCCCGGGTGCCAAGCATCAAGGGGTGACAACGACAACTCACTCGTACAGCCAAAAAATGCGTTTAAAATCTCCTTCTGTAAAGGACATGTCAATAATTAACTAACTACTCTTGTATCTAGCTACTTACATACTAATATCATATTTTGAAAAGCATCACAACTATATATTTTTTTCCGAATATAATTTCTAATTCCCTAAAACAATGAAATCATATTATGCTTGGTCTGATCTTATACCGCAAGTAACATCGAGCGCAGTGGGAAATATTAATCAAAAATGTAGGCGTGTCCGTTAAACGACTATCAGAGACAAGATGGAATGCTCATCACGACGCTGTTTAACCACTGAAGAATAATTTTGAGAAGCTTGTATCAACACTCGAAGAGATCTGTGATCCCAGCACCAGCAAAGAAACCGTTGAAAAAAGAGACGCAGCATCAACACTCGTACCAGTTGTGTGTGACTTCAGTTTTCTATGCTATCTTTCCTTTTGGTGAGAAGTCCTGGAAGAAGATAATCAGACAAAAAAGTAAATGCAAAAATCCGGGCTATAATTGGAAAAGTGTGTAATAAAAAATAAAGCTCTTAAAAATTTTCTTCAAAATCAACGCAACCAAATGGTGGAAGAGGCTATTTGCTACACAACAAAAAAATGTGTGGACTTGGACATTCCGAATGAAGGAATAAGAGGAAGGAGGAGATTTCGAAAAAGGATGCCTGGAGAAATGGCGCAATATGCTGGACATACATTACTAGAGGAGCTGCAGAGAACAATGTTAGAATGTCACGATAGATTTTACGAAGAATTAGACCGTCGTCGCAGGTTTTTTTTTAACAATTTGTGTTTCGGTGGCTTCACGTGAAAAAAACTTTTCAAAGTTATAATTAATAAAGACAGGGAAGAATGGAAGAGGAAACTAAAGGAAATTGCTGCAAACCAATCCCAGGATTGAAACCAGAGAGAGAGAGAATTAATAAAATCTTAATTAACTCGTTGAATGCCGGGAGTAAATGGGGTTGGTTGTAACCAATTAGCGTTCGCAAAAAGCGGCAGCCATGACACCCAATGTCCGGCGATTCTGACAGCGTCCTTGAGAAATTTCGTACATAGAAAGGTCAAAGTTGAAGACCAAAGAATTTTTCCCGCGCATGCGCAAGAACTGCGCACGTTCCCGCGCTCCGGTAAATCATTAATATAAATTATATGGAGTGACCAAGCGAATTGCGGTTTTCTCTATGGTAAAGAGCGATAATAGAGCAAGCGATTCTGACCGTGTTCTTCATACACTTTCTTTATACATAAGGGTCAAAATCGCGTGTAAAGTCTCACGACACGCCGGCGCACGAGCGGCACCTGAGCGGTTAAGGTCCACAATGAGCGAAGCGCGACTAACCAATATTTCAAACAATTTTGATAATGTGATCGAATATTTAAGAAAAATGAAGTTTCGTAAACATGTTTAGTACGTGGTGTTTTATTTTAAGTAGGGGTGTGCTCAATACAAAACCGCCCCGGGTGCCAATCTACCCTACGCCGCCACTGCGCTTGGGTGATTCGGTTTTGCCAGATTCAAGTAACAGAGTTGGAGTTTTTTTTTAGTAACAAATCGAATCTATAATTGTACAATCTTTATACAATGCTTAACTGAAGCACCATCTTAAAAAAAGCTCTTACGATCCGGAACCAATGTATAAGACAGCATGAAAGCTAACTTTAGCTTAACTTAAGCTTAACATTATACTCTGAAAAATCTCTCAAAATTATGGAAATGAGTATGAACTGAGTGAAGAATGATGTCCGTTCTCTTAGGCTCTTAGAATCTTTCTGATTCTCGAAACTTCATGGTTCCCCGTACCTCTAGGAGAGACAACCACCATGGAGGGGAAACCCTAAATATTACCGACATCTACTGGATAAGTCTATAACTTGACAATCTATGTCTCGTAGCTCGAAGTATCAGAAATAGAATTGTTACCTGAGTTAATTTGCTGTCTTCGTTTTCTTTTCTCTGCTAAGGAATCGTAGACCGAGTAGCGGCCCAGGTGGGGACATGGCTTCGGGTGGAGAGTGGCAGCTGGAACACAAATGTTATTTGTTGGTAAAAACATAGAAAGGTTAAATCTTTATTACTTTGTAAATGTGATTAACAGATTAAAATGCTAAACAAAACAAAAAGATGCAGTGATTACCTACGGTAGTAAGATATGGTATTGGAACTTTATTATATAATGATCGTACACTATTGAATTAAATGTACACGTTATGATGTTTATTATAGAGAAGTTGAATTACAGCAAGTGTTTAGTAACGCCAATTGGTCCTTTATAGGTTTGTTATGCTTCCCGCCAATGGCAAAGCCATGATTTGACCAGTGAGGTTGCGCCTGCATAATGTGTACAATCGATCACCGCTTGCTTAACCACTCCGACCCGTAAGCGTGTTTAGATGACAATATAACAACAGCAGTCAAGTACAATAAGCGTGTTTTCACGTTAACGCGTGTGTTCCCTCAGAAATCGTTATAACTCTGTTATTATTCTAGTGACAACCATAAAACAAAAAGTAGTTGATCCATATTGAATCAAGCATCACATTTCTATTCAAAGTTTTCCATAGAAGTATAATCACCTATGTGCTGTTAGACATTGTTAATTTTTTATTAAACTAGCTGGTTCCCGGCATGCGTTGCAAGCGATTTAATAATGAAATCGTTTCTCCCTGCGTGTCCATTCCCATTCGTCCCGTTCCCCTTCCGCCTCCCCTTCCTCTCCCGCGTCCCCTTCCCCCTCTCACGTTCCCACATCGCCTTCCCTCTCCCCACTCCCCTCGCCCGCTACCCCCGTCCCGCCAACCCCCCTCCCGAGTTCCACCCTCCCCTATTCCATTAATTCAGTCTCGGTACATTCAGTTTTCAAACAGCTCGCGTGCCACCTATTTTTATACAAATTTCGTAATGCCAGAGCTCACCAGTAGTTTTATACAAACCTTGTTCTGACCATAACGAACACAACAAAAAAAGAATTATCCAATTTGGTGCAGTCGTTCGGAAGTCATGCGCGTACATACATTTCGGCGATTCATTTTTATTTATATAGATGTTCTTGTGTGAAATGGTAAAAAAGTGAGGGACGAAATTGTTTATTAGACATTAATATAGTAGAATAAGTGTTTTTTTTTTAAATAATCCGTGATTTTAGTACCGTTTTTACATAAAAACATCAAGTGAGTAATTTTTACAATTTTTTTATGTTTGCATTCTAAATTTTAATATGTATTTACAAATGTCAATATTTTTTTGTAATATAACAATTTGAAAGCTTATTTTATAACCTTTCAAAAACAGTTTTTAGTATTCGGCTACGTTCAGAAATGTTTCATTTATAGAGCTTTAATTGCGAAGCGGAAAAATGCAAAGTTTTTATAAATCTGACAGTTCAATATGATTTTGTTTTTGGGGTATTATGCCGTGTTGCACTACCTCCTTCTTCAGCCAACGTTTCGGACAGCGTTGCAGTGTCCATCATCAGGGCACATATCTGACAGCTCGTTTATGATAAAAAAAACTTGCATAATCGCAAAATACCGGAGTGGTTAAATCTTTAAAGTACTCCTGTTCCATTATTATGCACTTCTTACTGCATGCTAATATATTGCCGATTATTATCACCGTTAAAAGTACCTTCATTACTCGGTCTTAACAACCTTATATTATTTTCGACGTCTATCACTGTGAAAACATATTAAGTACTTTACCCCATCATAATAATAGGTTCGACGAATGTCGCTGTGTAATAGGGCATGGTTATGTGATTAGTGACGTTCGCCGAGGATAACCAATGTTCAACTAAGTGTAAATCATGGTGAACAATTGCGTTTGTATGAGCCAACCACCACAAGAACCCATATTATACGAACTAGCCGTGCTTGAGAAAAATCCTAACTTGCGTAAAAAGTGAGAGCCACAATTAACTTTGCAATATAACCAGCCTAGAATACCCGTGTGATATACCTTGCTGTTGTTTTGGTGGCTTTCCATCTCGTTGGGGACAACAGGCAAACGCGCAGATAGGACACTCCTAAGAGTGGTGCCAAAGACGTGTTACCTTACAGCAAATATAAAGTAGTGAAGTAGATTCACCAGTTTCCCTCATATACCACTAGTTTCCAGACACCACGTATGATGTATTTGTTTAAATCCTTGATTGAATCTCTGATAATGCAATGGTTTCACAAGAATTTGTTCGCTTTTGTGGACACTAAAGCCTGAATTAGAAATGTTCTTACTTATGAGCGTGGTGTAGGGTGTCCCGATGCGGTCAAAGTTCTGGCAAGCGTCCTCGGGGCTCTCGTGGCGCTGGTCGGGGTGCTGCACCTCGATCACGCCCCCGTCGCGCTTGTGGAACATCATGCACACGTGACCCGACAGGCTGGAACACATATATCCTTATTATTTAAGATATTTTATAAATATTTTCAGCTTCATAAATCCTACAATAATTATAATATCCTGTGATTCTTCACAGGTCTGTGCTAGTATTACATATTTTCGGATACTTCTTTTTCCCCTTTTGTATTAATTAATTTGTGGTTTAAACACACAGTTTCCGATGGTTTTCCTTTTGTGTTATTCGTAGAACTTTTTGAGATTTACTGATAATTCTTGTTGGATAAATGTGAACAGAAGTCATGAATATCCTTACCATCCCTGAGTGATGTGTGCCACCAGCTGGATATAGTTATTCTCCGGTGGCTGCATCAGGATGGAATGGCACACCAGCCTCATCTCGTTCCTGGAGTTGTCCTCGTTTGATATCTGAAACAATTCACCCAACATCAGTCTGTATAATTACATACACTTGTTTATTTATAAATTAGAACTTTCTTGTTATTAGACCTCGGACTCTCGATGGGATTTTTGATTTTTTTAATTGAAAAATGCCAGGCGCATGGCTGCACTAGTAATTTATTTTTGCAATCAATTCCAACCAGTATATTTTTTCCACAGATTTCTCAAAAGATCGAAAGCAGCTGACCTGATTTTACAATTTTCTAATTTTCACAATTTAGGAGGCGGGTACTGCCGCCCCGGGAACCATTTATTGGATTACCAACACCTCTGCCATAGGTTACCCCAAGTGGTTCGCTGCGTTTGGTGACTTAGCAGGGGTGCCCGGGTTCATGGGGTAAGGTTTGTCCGGGTCTTGGCAGCGAATGCGTCTGTCCACCAGCTGTATGACAGGCCGGATTGGGAGAGATGATCAAGTTGAGGGGGTCCCTTTGACTTCTCCAGCCGTACTCTCTCGGAACACCGACTTGCACCATAGTGGGAGGGATGGATTCATATGTCCAAACAAATTCATATGTCATGGACAAACTGACCCAGATTCCTACCCACCCCTAATACCCTTTTCCTTCCCAGAACTTCCTCTCCTTCCTTTCCTAAAAAGACCCTCAACACAGCATCCCCAAAGATGAAAAAGGCCCTGTGGGGAATTATTTTCTCAGGGCCTCCTGTGTGGAGCTAAATTAAAAATAAAAAAATTGCAAGAAATTTTTCAATTACATAGAATTTCGAGAATTTTTAACGAAAACAATATCCAGCGATTCTGACACTGTCCTTGACAAATTTTGTACATAGAAGGGTCAAAATCGTAGATAAAGGAATTTTTCCCGCGCATGCGCAAGAACTGCGCACATCCCCGCGCTCCGGTAAATTATTAATATAAATTATTTGGAGCGACTAGGCGCATTGCAGGTTTCGCTATGGTAAAGGGCGATAATAGAGCAAGCGATTCTGACCGTGTTCTTCATACACTTTCTTTATACATAAGGGTCAAAATCGCGTGTAAAATCTCATGACACACCGGTGCACGAGCGGCAAATGTCGGGTTAATGCATTGCTCTGTCGTTAAATCCATAACACTCTTCTTAAGTCTATTGAAATGAAAAGAACTTGGGTTTAATAATATCCATATCTTGAAAAGGTCCTTATAAAGTAAATACTAGTATACTTACAAGTATGACAAGCACTATGCTCCTGGTCATATAAATTTAACGACAAAAGTAGGAATTGCAAATTTTCTTAATTTAGCAATATTTTTAAACTTGTTACGAACTCGCCCAAAATCAGATATTGCTTGCGGTTTCACAATAATTGCATTTTTGGACACCGAATTACCAGTAAAAATTAAGAGTAATACCTACCATTTACCTGTATTCACGAATCTGACAGTCAGCATTTCAGCAAATTGTCACCTTGGTTGGATACGTTTCTTATCCAACCAAGGTGACGAAATACTGACTGTGATTTCTTACAAGTGATTTTGTTGGAACAGGTAAGTCCATCTCTTATTTCCATACCTTGAGGGTAGCATTCCTGAGGGAGAAGTGATAGGAGCGAGTGTGGTTGAGGCTGTGCCAGGTGTGATGCTCTGTGATCCAAGACGGGAAACGACACCTATTGTGATGATTATCCACTGTAATAAAAGAAGAAAAAATATTTCATATGAAAAAAATCACAATAAAACACATAGGTACATATTGCTAATGTCACCATCATCATCGGATCGTGGACCCATTACTTTGACAAGGCGCCTCCGGGCGTACCTGTCCTGTGCTACTTCAATGGCCTCCTCTCCTGTTCAATTCAAATTGTTCAACAGCTATACTGCTGCGGTAAGTCAAAATACAGTGTCTTCCTTGGAGTCTCAAAAATTTTTACTTACCACAGCAGAACACATGTCAAAGTTGTTGTATAATTGGACATTATATTGGCAAAGAATCAAACTGTCTAACCAGAGCACTATCTCACAGTAGGCACATATAATGGAATGCCACAAGGCTCTGTCCTGAGTCCTACCATAAAACATAAATGTGTGCTTTTTGATAAAGCACCGGATTATTACAACCATGTTTTTGTTATTACTGCACCAGCGTGACCAAACCCTCTGGTTCTTCAATGGCCTCCAATGCTGTTCAATTCAAATTGTACAACAGCTGTACTGCTGTGGTAAGTAAAAACTCTGTGTCTTCCCTGAGAGTCTCAAAAGTTTTTACTTAGTAGTAATACACGTCAAAGTTGTTGAATAATATACAGGCAGTATACATGTCAAAGCTGTTGTGTAATTGGACATTATATTGGCAAGAAATCAAACTGTCTGACCAAAACACTATCCACAATAGGCCCAAATAATGGAATGCCACAAGGCTCTGTCCTGAGTCCTACCATAAAACATAAATATGTACTTTTTGATAAAGCACCGAATGATTATTACAACCATGTTCTTGTTATTACCGCCCCAGCGTGATCAAACTCTCTGGTTATTGACCAGAGGTCATAGATTCAAAGCCGGAGAAAGATAGAAACAATTTTATTAGATTAACATGGGCTTAGGAACCCACTGCGGGATCTAGTAGGACTATTGAAGTAAATCCACGGTCTCATGCAGCTGTTGGGAGTGGTCATTACAATGCGAGTTGCCTCTATTTTTCGAGCATGTATTTGAGCTGTAATACCGTCAACGATGGAAATAATTTGTCAGTTAGAAATATAAATATGTACCAGTGGTGAGTTTCATAGTCCTGCTGCCTTCCGTGCTGGACTGCACCCCGTTGCAGGTGGCATCTCCCGACTGGGCGATCTCATAGGTCACTTTGCCCGTGTGGTGGATGCCCTTGTAGATGAAGCATCTGTAAAATAAATAAACACTTAAGTTGTTTTGATTTTAATAAGAATAATGTATTAAAAAAAGTGAGGTAGATTTGTAAAAAAAAATGACCATTAATTGTTATCTAACAAAGATATTCAAATACAGAAGAGATATGCAATGGTGTCCGCGCAACTGTCGCCGGACTACGCGCTAATTAGCGTAGTTTTCATACAAAAATAATTTGTTCATTTCGTTGATTTTTTGAAAATGTGCATTAATATTGGTTAACAATATATTTTGAATAAGGAAAGAATTCGTTCATTTAGTTTAACGTTCGTTTGGTTTATTCGTTAATTATTTGTTCTTTTAGTTTATTTGTTAATTGGTAAACAATATCGGCGACACCCGGAAGCGCAGACCCACATAGTAAAAACAGCAGATAGCACATCTACTTATATTCCAATATCTTTGTTATCTAAGTATGTAGGTATAGACTTATATGAGTATTATACACGGTGACCGGAAACTCATAGACCAAGCTAGAAACTGGTAAATCGAACAAACACATCAACAAACTCGAAAGATTTTTTTTTAAATCTGAATATTTCAATTTTTTGTGAGGTTCGTCTGGGTCTTGGCAGCGGATGTGTCTGCCCACCAGCTGCATGGCAGGCCGGATCGGGAGAGACTGGTTGAGGGAGACCAGTGACCTCTCAAACAGAACTCTTTTGGAACACCACCTTACACCGCAGTGAGGATGGATTCAACGTCCGTCACTCCTGGACCCACTGACCCCCAGATTCCTACCCAACCTTCATACCTTATCCTTCTCAGAACTTCCTCTCCTTCCTTTCCTTTAAAAGACTCTCCACACAGCATCCCCAAAGATGACATGCCTCCCGAGTTTTCAACGGACCTTAAAAGACTTTTAATAGCTGATATTACCCCCTAGTGAACAATTTATTTCAAATGACCTAAAAAATTTCAACTTTATAGTCTGTTTACTTGAAAACAGAAGCTCAAATCAAAAAAGTTATACCACAAAATTGACTACAAATGTGATTCTCTAGTATCCCGCTTGAACTGCGAGTTTCCGGACACCGGTGGTTCGTCAGTTTCTAACTTATTTCAATGGTTCTTGATAAGTTTCCAACTTATCTCAGTGGCGCTTGGTCGGTTTTTAACTAATCTCAGCAATATTTTGTAATTTTCTAACTTGTACAGATTAGTGGATTTACCTGTAAGAGTCCTCATCAGAAGTTCTTCTGTTAATTTGAGAAATCTTGCCGACCAGATATCTGGTGGAGCCCTCCTTCCACGTGGCTAGGCACAGCAGTTCCTCCACTGAAACAGAAAAAAAACATGCATTAAACACAATGATAAATTAAGTCTCACTCTTCAATATGAGCAAATTCATTCAATTGGTTGCATAAACATAATTCGTTCACTTGAATCAATTTAAATTTGGGAGGCGGGTATGGGTACCGCCGCCCTGGGAACCATTTATTGGATAACCAACACACCTGCCATAGGTCACCCCAAGTGGTTCGGTATATTTGGTGACTTAGAAGGGGTGCCCGGGTTCCAGGGTGAGGTTTGTCTAGGTCAGGGGTCGGAATTTGCGGCTCTTTGCATAGGCATCTGCGGCTCTTCAGACATCAATTGAAATTTCACCTCTACTCAACTAGCCTTTGTATCATACTTATCGTTTCGCCACATTTACCACAGTATGATTACATAAGGCTCAGATACATTGGAAGGCACATTGTGGAACCAGGAGACATAACCAAATATCCAGTAACCCTGGTGAACTTTATCGAAGAGACTGGTTTACATTATTGGTTTATAGTACTATTATACTATGGCCCATTGGCCTATGGCCCATTGGCCTATGGCCTGAGTGCTCACGGGAACCATCCCTAAGCGATCTCCGCCTTATAATTAAAATAAATGAAAAAAACATGTATGTCTTACCGTTACTCTCAGTGGACTGCACGTCGGGACATGCCTGGTACTTGAGCAGCAGTCGGGAGTCATCGGTGCAGCTCTCGGCTCGGGACGGGGGGGTTATGCAGTCTCCAAAGCCCCTAGAAAGATCAAACAATACATACAGTGGACCCGCGGTAATCCGGACCCTGTCTAATCCGGCGCCCCCTGTAATCCGACACGCCTTTCAGTGTTGATTGTACATAAAAATTTCGGCAAATCTTCACTAATATAGGGTGTCCCAAAAGAAAGTATATATTTAGTGGATCGATTTTTAAAAAAAAGTAAGGGCTCTATCTAAAAAATGTTTGTTAAATACTAAAATACACAATTTGGGAATTTATTTCTTAAAAGTAATATCGTCCAAATGTAAACCCTAGCGTTCGCGGCATTAATTTAATCGAAGAGTAAAATTTATCTTGACGGCTCGGCAGCTAGGCTTCGTGATGGCTGCCATTTCGTGACGGATACTTTCTTTTAATTGCATCAGGGAAGTCGGATTTTTGGCGTACACTTTAGATTTGAGATAACCCCACAGGAAAAAGTCCATAGGGGTTAAGTCAGGACCACAAGGAGGTCAATTTATGTCACCTCTCCTGGAGATCAATTTGTCAGGGAAAATTTCACGAACTTGTGGCAGAGACGTGTTGGACGTATGTAATGTTGCTCCATCTTGCTGGAACCATGTTCTTTGGTTATAGCCAGTAAGTTTGTAGGGGTGCAGCATTAGGTCTTTGTTCAAAATGCTGTGTAATGATGATCTATGCACATCTAAAGCACTTGCGCGCTTCCGAATCGAAAGTTTGAGTCGTCACGAAAAGACTGATACACACTCTCTACGTTTTCTACCGTTCTCGATGACCTTGGTTGCCCGGATTTTGGTTTTGCCAGCGTTGTACCGATCTCTTCAAACTTTTTGACCCATTTTCGAATGTGAGGAATGCTTGACGCATCATTGAATTGACGAAAACCTCAAATTTGCAGAATCTTCTACGGGCTACAGTCGCCGAATCACCATTTTTGTAAAACTCACGCACGCACAATGCGCGGTCGCTCCCGAGAAATGCTTCATAGCGACTAAATTCCCAAGAGCCAGATTACTGATTTACATACCCCCCGCGCCCCTCGGAAAAGTTACGTTTACACAGAAAGCAAAACAAGTATATACTTTCTTTTGGGACACTCTGTATAATGCATGATTGGACAACGATCCACAAATCAGTGTTAGTTGGGAAGTAATGGAGCAAGTTGCTGCTGAAACACAGATTACTTCGAGGAAAATATTTTTTATGAAATGTCTGATGAAGAGATTGTAAACCAGGTTTCTAGTTCCGGATGTCTAGATCCTCTAGGTCGGACGACCCTCCATAGTCCGGAAAAATTCCAGAAATATTATGGGTAAGTACCTACTTGCCTGGATTAGAAAAGATTCTTCAAAATGTGATATTTCTCAATACATTCTGATGGGTTTGTTCTACTTTCCGCCAATGGCAGAGCCAAGATTTAACGAGTAAGGTTGAATCTGCATGATGCTTGCAATCAGTCGCCACGCGGCCAGTTATCAACTTTTTTTATTTTTTTTTATTTAGTAACTACATAATATTTTTTACATTTTTATATGAAACATGTTAGTTAGATGTACATATAAAATAGAAAATATATTCGTAGTCCTCCTCACTAGGAGATCCTGTGCTGAGGGGGACTATGCTTTGGATAAGTTTTTCAGCGACTTCTATGGTTTAACTTCATTGTTTGGATAAGGTTTTCCAGAAACTTCTATGACGATGTTTTAAGTATACTAGTAAGTTCATTTTCCGATAGTTCCTTCAGCCAACATTTAATGTCCTTAATGTAGCTATTTTTTGTTTTAATTTGTTTGATACTAAGTGGGAGTTTGTTATATAACTTTACTGCTAAAAATTCAGAACTTCTTTGACCAAATGAAGAGTTACACTTTGGTATATTAAGTATAACTAACTCTTGCCCTGTCATAAAATCAAGGTTACGACTGTTCGATGAATCCGAAGTGTAAAGTAAATACCGTATTGTTACACACAAAGATATTGAAATATAAGAGATGTGCTATCCGCGGTTTTTAGTGGATGGGACTGTGGTTCCTGGTGTCGCCAATATTGTTAACCAGTACTACTGCACACCTTAAAAAAATCAACTAAATGAACGAATTCTTTCCGTATTCAAACTACATTATTAACCAATACTACTGCACACCTTAAAAAATCAACTAAATGAACGAATTCTTTCCGTATTCAAACTACATTATTAACCAATACTACTGCACACCTTAAAAAAATCAACTAAATGAACGAATTCTTTCCGTATTCAAACTATATTATTAACCAATACTACTGCAGACCTTAAAAAATTCAACTAAATGAATGAATTCTTTCCGTATTCAAACTACATTATTAACAAATACTACTGCACACCTTAAAAAAATCAACTGAATGAACGAATTCTTTCCGTATTCAAACTACATTATTAACCAATACTACTGCACACCTTAAAAAAATCAACTAAATGAACGAATTCTTTCCGTATTTAAACTACATTATTAACCAATACTACTGCACACCTTAAAAAATCAACTAAATGAACGAATTCTTTCCGTATTCAAACTACATTATTAACCAATACTACTGCACACCTTAAAAAAATCAACTAAATGAACGAATTCTTTCCGTATTCAAACTATATTAGGGCAATTTCAAAGGAAGTAACATGCAGGATTCGCACGTTTTTAAAGTTTACGATTTTATAATATTTTTTTTATAATTCCTAAGAATATGTGATAATCGACAAAAGATAGGTGAATCTATTGGCTATATAGAACTATAACCAGTTTGTATGTCCCCATATTAAAATTCAGAGGTATTTTTTTTTTAATGCGGGCGAAAAATATTCAAAATGGACACGAAAATATCACGAGCAATCCGAGGCAAAAGTTAAAAATCGTGCTGTCGCTCCAGTGGTTAGACGGTAGTCCGCCGACAGTTGGGCGGCCATCATAGCATATCTCTTGTATTTCAATATCTTTGGTCCTGCCCAAGGTGTAAATGGACGGATATAGCCAGGGGTAACGTCCGTAGAGAAGCAAAAATAAAAATGTTAAGAATTTCTTATGGACTCTTTCAATGCACAAAATGTATTATGTGTACGAACCTATTATAGGAGAATGTGAAGGGGGCCCCCTTGAAGGGACAGGGCTGCGGTTTGGGCGCTGGCTCCTGCCGGAACATGCTGAACAGGGGGGCGTCCCCACTGATGTTGTCGCACATCTCATTCAGGGAAGCCTTTTGCTCGCAGTATGCTGGAAATAAATATTATGAAAAAACATTAGTTAACGTAACATGAAAGTGGTTTAGTTAAAATAAAATTAAAAACAAACATACCCAGGTTACGAATAACTTGACAATATTCGAATTCCTCCCACTGCCATTGTAATAAGTGCAAAATGTTGCTTGTGCAATGATGGAGAACTTAGCTATCAGAGGATTAAACCCGCGACACTTGGGTGAACCAGAGTTTTGGACTGCTCGGCAATCGAACTCATAGGTTCACAACCTTATTTTGCCTACCGCCCACTTTGAGAAAGTTTTTTTTTTACTTATAGGGGGGGGGGGGGGCTCAACTTTCACGGAATCAATAATTCGTTAAACTATTCGTCATACCTTTTTGTTTAGCAAGTTAAAAAAGGAATTCTTTTTTATTTTAAGTACCGGGTTGCTACCTCCTTCCTTCTTGTATTCATGATATCGTGTCGATTCTTAATAAAAATCGAGCGCAGTTCACACCCGGTAGAAGTGAAACCTTTGTCCACACAATCTCAACCAATAGGAGCCTTGAAAAGTGAGCTCGTAATCAAAGCCGCCAAAGCGGGAAGGTTTCATTGTATCTCATTCTCTCGCAGGCTAAATCCTATAGATGTATGTGTTCTTCTCTTTTAAGTGTCATTTCCGTTTCATTCGAGTTTCAGATCACAACGGTGTTAAAGAAGTATCACTTCAATAACAATAAGATAATAACAGTAAGATGATAAAATTATATAATAAAAAATAAAAATTTTCATATCATCCAATTTAATATAGATCTGAATGTAATTGGAATCTTTCAGTGCAATTTTCATCCCAAAATCACAAAAATGTGAATTTTGCACATGTAATAAAAATGATTATAAAACATACAATAAAAAACAAATAACCAACATTAAAGTTTACTTTGCTTTTTAAGTATGTGATTAGCGTATTTTTTTAGACCATATTTTTTACCTTCCCACGCCCTCACTGTGCCATCTCAACATCCCCTAATTTTCTCTAGGTCTTCTACTGCCTCTGAAAGTCTCAAACGCCTACAAGGGGGCGTTATCGCCCACGTTGAGAACCTATGATCTAACCGACCAATGAATTTTAACATAGAATTTTCAGGTAAGAGTTGATTCTTTGGCATAATGATCATAAGTAAGTAAGAAACATTCATTTTCTTCTCATATGGTGGAAAGATTCAATGCAACTGGCAAGATTCTGGATCCAGAATGCTGCATCACTTCCACAAGCCTATCTGTAGCAGAGAGATTTTTAAAATCTTGGGTCCCTCATGTGGTGGTATTTTTTCTAAATAGACTATGTATTAACTATTTGCTTTTTCTCAAGCATAATGAACATTGCATCATCATTTTTTTCCCACAATCCTAGTCTAAGACTTTACGATGCTTCAGGGGCCTCAATCCATTGCCATTAGTCTGGGACTGTCAATTGGACAAGTTCCCTCTGGAATTGCGGTTGAAGGAAAAGTTTATAAAGAACAAAAAGTACCACTAAATACATTCAATCCAAGCAACAATCGATCCCTAACAAGAAGTATTGAGAGCATATTCTGCCCAGGTATAAATTATGAATGGTTTAATAACACTGTACTTACTTTCTTTGTATTGCAAGACACTAGGATGCTTAGCGTGAATTACTATGCATCTATAACAGTCGCCATCCACCCTGAAAACAGAAATAAAACATTGATTAAATTTAGGAAAACAATTTCCCAATGTGTAGAGGGTATTGATGAGACCCACATTTTAGGAAGGAGGAAATACAGAGTCTGACAAATCGTTCCACAGCCGAGCTGTTGAAATCAAGAACGAGTCGTAGAAGCGAACCGTTCTCGTGTAACAAATGTCAACCGTGTACATTTGTTGGGCGCGTGTTTGGCTATGCACCAGTGCCGAGGGAATCAATGACGCTAGTTCCTCGGAGCATCTTCCATTGAAATACCAGTAGAACAAGGACAGTATTTCCACCTGACGCCTGTGCTCTAAAGATTGCAATCCGTTTGTTAAGATGGGAAAATCAATCAAACGGACCGCCGTTTATGCACAAGTCGAAGGTTTTTTTCAGGTATTTTGGGGATCCAGACCAGAATCAGATGTGACCTTCCATAAATTGTCTTCTTCTGTGTGTGGTGGTTCTTAAAGTGGATTACTGATGTTATGCAGCCAGTCGACGGCAACGGGAGTCACTCAGTTCAGTACAAATTTGCCTCTGGGGAACTGACAATGGGGACATTTTTCTACAATGTTTTCTGTTGTTTAAATTTTCGCACAATTCAGAATCTGGGCGACATTTGTCCCTATCATGTAGTACTAATGACACGTGAAATTACTACATACTAGACATCTGTTGAAAGACATTGAAACTACATACATATTCACATACACTACATGTATGAACAGCGATTGTGACTGTGAGGTCCACTTCGTCTTTTGAAGGAGAGAGAGAGAGAGAGCCCCGGCAGTTTAACAGTAGTTAGGTCTACAATGAGGTGCTTGTTTTTCACGTTCAAGGTCTGCCACTGAGCTCGCTATGAATCTTCGGAAGATTGTAGTGATTATAGAAGATCTCCTTCAGTACAGAAGGGTTGAGTGACAATGTGACTGGCTGACATTGAAGTGAGTTGACTGACAATGAATGTGACCGACTGACAGTCAACGTGACTGACTGACAGTCAACATGAATGACTGACAGTTAATGTGAATGACTGACAGTCAATACAACAGACTAACAGTAAATGTGGTGCCTGACTGACGGACAGTCAATGTGACTGACTGAGTGACAAGTGACTTGACTGACAGTCAATGTGACTAACAACCGACAACATGACTGACTGACAGTCAACATGATTGACTGGCAGTCAATGTGACTGACTGACAGTCAACGTAATAGACTGACAGTAAATGTGGTGCCTGACTGACCGTCAATGTGACTGAATAATAATATGACTGACTGACAGTCAATGTGACTGAGTAACAATGTGACTGACTGACATTAAAGTGACTTGACTGATAGTCAATAATGACTGACTGATAGTCAATGTGACCACTGATAGACAATGTGACTGACCGACAGCCAATTTGACTGATTGAGTGACAATGTTACTGACTGACTTTAAAGTGACTTGATTGACAATCAATGTGACTGATTTACAGTCAATGTGACTGACTGACATTAAAGTGACTTGATTGACAGTCAATGTGACTGACTGACAACGTGATTGTACTAACCGGTCATGCAGCACAAACTTGTCCCCATGGGCCTCGTGGCACTCTCCCTTGGTGTCGATGTAGGTGGAGTTGACAGCCAGCGGCTTCTGGATGCCGTTCTGGAACCAGACTCCGGCCCATTGCGCCGGAAATTCACAGCCACCTGGAAATAATAAAAAATAATCTTTAGAATATTGCCACACTATACACTTTCTTACATAAAAATTTTCTTCAAAAATTGTTATATTTTCATGTGAATATAGTACAATTAACGCAAGCGTACCATTGTTCGGAACCAGTGGAACTATGGTACCTTATATGGGGAATGTTGGGAGAGGAATGATAAGAACAAAGAGGAGGACGAGAGGGAGCTCTCAACACAGGATCTCCTAGGAATACAGGCACAGTTCATCACTAATGTATTGTAATAATAGATAAATAAAAATAAAAATAATATACCTATTACACGAAAAAAGGTAATAATATTTTTTCATACTTGAGTTATGTCAGTTTTTGAACCTGCGACTTGAGCTAAGGAGATGTAAAAATTCATATCTATTGTATAATAAATATGATTGCAAAAAGTTTTTTGTAGGTAAATAGAATCCACTGTAAAAAGAGAAATTTGAATAATAGATATTTTACCAAACTGTTGCTGTCACTGTCGCTGTTACCCCCCGAACACTGAGCGAAAGGGACAACTACACCTCAGGCTGATAGTACCTAATTAAAATCATCAAAATCGAGGTTTTGTATTTCCCATTTTCTCCCCCAAAACTGGACCGATGTCAAAGATTTTTTTTCTATCTGCATTAGAAGAAAATACTGTACGTCTGTACGTTTTCCTTTTATAAAATAAATTATCTAGTTTGTGTACTGATGGCGTTCAAATCAGCCAATTTTAAAGATTTTTTGGAGGTCCTAATTCCTATAAGAATTAACTTATTAAAAAAATCAAAACTAGCAAAAAAGCAAAGCTAGTGGTCGATATCTACATTGAATTAAAAAATATATATTTTTTATACAGTGTACACAGCGAACCCGCGGTAATCCGACAAACGTTTTGCGGGCGATGTCGGATTATCGAATTTGTCGGATTAGTACTGCCTAAGACCCTCTATAGTCCGGAATTTTTTGTATACCTTGTAATCCGACAAATTACAAATCAAAGAAACTATGTGAACTACGAATCATACTACATAATTATGTATACACAATAGTGGTGGCGCGTAACGGTTACAACCTGTCCAATCATGCTTTATATCAGTGAAGATTGCCGAAATTTTATGTTCAATCAACAGTGATAGGCATGTCGGATTACAGGGGGCGCCGGATTAGACAGGGTCCGGATTACCGCGGGTCTACTGTGGTCTCAAATTCAAGAGAGGAAATTGGGGAATTTGTTTGTATGGACAAAACGCCGTCCGGATTCCTCTTACCCTTACCATCGACACAGAAATCATTTTTTTAAATAACGTAAAAAAACATATCTAAAAGCTTGTTGTTTATTCTACATGTAGCGAATTACGCACTATTCATTTTCCAAGATGGCCACACAGAATAATAAACAGACGCGCAGACAATAATAAAAAATAGACCTACCGAGAGAACAGACGATTTGAATGAGATTATGATTGTGTAGAGTGGATTGATATGTTTGTGTAAAGAATGACTGGCGAAGGACCTTGATTTTGTGTTACTATCACTGCTTGAAACGATAAAAACACATGTTACATAGAAAGGAAAGGACTCACCGAAAAGGATAAAAGAACTTGTATGCTGGCAAATGCACTTGTCTGCTTTCTCTCCCATCCAACAGGCACAAACGGCAATAGGCGTGAGTTTCGTTTATTTGATAGTACACGGCGGAGTTATTTTCATGACGGTTCACCGATAGCGGAAGCACAATGGCTATATGTTGCGGCGGGCGTTTATTACAGACTGACTATGGGTAAGATTGACGGGTAGGAAGAGAGATAGGTAGTAAAGGAATTTGCAACATTATTAATACCAATCCCAAGCAGTGACAGTATGTATGCGTACTATGTAGGTATGTGTATGTGTAGGTATTTGTATGGGCGTAACCACGATTATTGACTATTTTATTCTCCTCGTTGAAAGTTCATCTCACGTTCAGGTTTCTACCAATTAATTGAATTCTCGTAATATGCAAATATAGAGATTTCTGCAATTTCAAATTAAAAAAAAATGATTTCCTAGTTTCATCAGCTGTTGGAAGGTAGGCGGAACCAAAATAAATAGATGATACTACCGAAGTTCGGAAATCGAATTTTCGGAACAAGTACCAGGTCCTAAAACTTGGAATAAACTCCCGCATGCACTGAGACGGACTGCGTGGTCGAGGGGTAAGGCTCTCGACTATCAATCCGGAGATCGCGGGTTCAAATCCCGACATTCGCAAGTAAATTTTATTTAATTAATTTGTGTAATGCACAATGAATTAATTAAAAATAATATATATCAGCACATTGCCCGAAGCAAAGTAATCATTCCTGACAGATTTGAAGTAAAAATGTAGATGTCATTTTGCTGTCCGATGATTTTTTTTCAATTAAAAACATAACCAAAAAAATAGGTGCGGTACACACGCGGTAGAAGTGAAACCTTCAGAAAACAAAGAGTATGCAAGTGTACCGAACTTACTATCTCATTCTCTCTCAGGCTTAATCCTGTGGCGGCCACTTGTGCCGAATTAATTGCTCCGCCACTGGACTCTAGCCGAACGCACTGGAATCTACGAACTACCTACCGCTGCAAGGCCGTCTAGGAATTATCCGCCACCTACGCGAAAGAGCTAGAACGTCTGGCTGTACCAAACAAGTGCACGCAGAAAGTTCTAGCGATATCTCGGCTTTGAGTGAGTTCACCCGGCGTTACCTACCGTCAGCGAAACTACTTGCCCGTCCGGCAGAGTATAAAAGCGAGCACGAGCCGCATGCAGCTCAGTCTTAAGTCTAGTGTTTTCATTCATGGTTCGACAACTACACATCGGGCGGTGATTCAGTGTCGCTACGCAATATCCGCCCACGCAGGCTGATATCGTTCGCGCGCAGTCAGCAAGTGATACAACACATATCCAGTGTGACCCAGGAACATTCCAGCACCTTCGAGGAACTTCTCCGACTACCATCTCGACATGAGATGTCAACCAGCATCCTGCAACGAGCAGCAACCACAACCAGCAACGCGCCAGCATCCAGCATCCTGCAACGAGCAGCAACCGCAACCGGCAACGCGCCAGCATCCTCATCGCCTCTCAAGGTTCCTTCCTGCGTCACGTGTGTGCTCCGACCCACTGGACACACAGCCGCCATACCTCGTCAACGCGACGACGGTCAACCGCCTGGACCAAGGTCATCTCTACACCGCCATGGTGTAGGGCAACACGCCGGCTTCCTGAAGACCAGTGATCTTCACCGCCGTAGTCTCCTGACCTTCCTTCACTCATCATCGCGCAGCAGCACCACTGTCACTCCGCTCCGCATCGACCTCCGCTACGTAGCGCATCTATAAAGACTGACTCACTACTTCGACTTGCCGTCTTTAATTTCTGTCTCCCGCTCCCTCAATCCTATATGAATGAGTTTATCTCTTTTTAGAGTTTCAAATCACAACAGTGCAAAAGAAGTCTTCACTTCAAAAATATTTTTTATCACATGAAGCCATCCTTCGGGTACGTGCTGTACGCATCTCAGAATCGCCCTAGTGAAAGACCACCATTCAGAATTGAAACGTTGCTTGAAGTGGCTTAGGTCACCAGATCTGAATAGCCAGGTACTTCATCACTTTCCTGTTGACTATTATCGTAATTATCGTAAGTTTTATCCTTTCACAACCCATGACACTTATAAATAACTATTTCGTTAATTTAATAGTTAATTTGACAGTTGTTATTGTAGTAATAACCTTGCAGTTTTTGTATTGTGTATATACAAACAATAATGTAAACTAAAATAAAGTTTTTGCTGTATAGAAACCTACATTATACATTTATAAAAAACCATAGATAGGATGCACCCAACAAATCCCAACTCTTTCATGTGGAAACCAAAATTTCGAAACGGTACCAAGATTCACATACCTAGGCTCCCTGATAACAAACGACAATAATACCACAGAGGAGATCCAGAAGCGCATAGTGAACGCAAATCGCTGTTATTTCCACCTACAAAACCAATTAAAGTCAGACTGGTGTCCAGAAACACGAAGATATTAGTGTACAAAACACTTATCAGACCAGTACTTACGTACGCAGCTGAGACTTGGGTACTAACTAAGAGGAATGAGCGAGCACTGGACGTTTTTGAAAGAAAAATTTTGAGGCGCATCTTCGGACC
Organism: Limnephilus marmoratus; assembly: GCA_917880885.1. Taxonomy (NCBI): domain Eukaryota; kingdom Metazoa; phylum Arthropoda; class Insecta; order Trichoptera; family Limnephilidae; genus Limnephilus; species Limnephilus marmoratus. The sequence continues at coordinate 21,319,822 of OU862932.1, read as the reverse complement.
GGTTCTAGAAAATGGATTTTGGCGCAGACGTTATAATAATGAGCTCTATAATTTGTTTAAGGAGCTAAACGTCGCAAAATTTATAAAATTGGGAAGACTTCGGTGGCTGGGTCATGTGGAGAGAATGACCGAGCATCAAGCACCAAAGTCCCTGCTGAACTCAAGACCAATAGGGCGAAGGAGCCTGGGAAGACCAACACTAAGATGGAGCGACAACGTCCTCAAAGACATTTCTATCTTGGAGCTTCAAAACTGGAGAGAGCTGGCTCAAAACCGAGATGAGTGGAGGAAGACTCTTGAGGAGGCCAAGACCCACCAGGGGTTGTAGAGCCAATAGTGATGAAAAAACCATAGATAAAATTGTGAGAAACAATTTACAAAAAATTCTGCCTCAATACAGGTTCACCTAGTGAGGCAGGCTATGCACAACTAAAAATATTGTATAATTATGCTACTTCTGTGTAAACGATCTTACATTACTTTCTACTTGTTAATTTTTTTATACTGATGTAATCTACTTGTAATCTACATTGAACATGTACTTTTTTAGTTGTAATGTTGCTAATTTCATTGAATAAAGATATATATTACTATTATTATTATTATTAATCTATGTAGGTTTACAATTTAAATATTTCGAAGCACCCCTGGGAAGATATTCACAAAAACGGCGCTATAAAAACAAACCAAATGTTTCTGCTATTAACGGCATGATAAAATATTGTTATCATGTTCGTTATATAAGCTTGCCTTAATTATAGATACTAAGTGAAAAAACAACTTTGTTTCGAAAGACTAAATTAAAATAAATATTTTACATGTTGTTGTAAAAATGTGGAAAAATAATATTATTTTATGTAATTTGAATACAGTCTAAAAGCTATTTTCCAGTTTTTGTACACTGCCCTTGAGCTGATCTCTACATATTATAAATTAAAGTCCCCGCGCCGTCTGTCTGTCTGTTCGCAATAAACTCGAGAACTACAGAACGGATTTTCATGCGGTTTTCACCAATAGATAGAGTGTTTCGTGAGGAAGGTTTAGGTATGTAATTTGTCAAGGATTTGTGTAAATTGGTTGAAACACAACGATAATTGTTAGAAGTGTCGGAAAAAGTCAAGCCGCCTGGTAGCTTTCATCGAAAACGCTGCCTAATCCTTTTGGGATAAAACAAAACAATGCATGGTGGGATATTCCTCTTTTATAGATCTACAAAAAAGTCCGCGAAGGCATATATCATATATCTATCTTTTACGGATAGCTTACTATACCCATTCTATCTTCTAAAAAAAATGGTTACGTATATTGCGGTAATTGAAAAGTTATTTAGACAGATATAGTACTAATCCTTATTAACTTAAATACGTTAGTTACCCCAAGCATTTTATGCACATTATTGTAATCTTTCACACCATCTCTACGTATTATAAATTAAAGTCCTCCGCGGCATCTGTCTGCCTCTTCGCGATAAACTCAAAGACGGTGGTGGTTACAAAGGTTGGATTTTACAAAGAGTTTTATTAGCCACAGCAACGCGTGGCCAGGTCAGCTAGTGTTAAATAAACAAAAATAGAATCGTGAAAGCCTTAATAACTAAATACGTCCATTTGAATTCGATTTTGAATTGAATATCAATTTTGTTTTCGTGAATGAATTAATGCAATTCTTGGAAGTGGAAATTAACCCACTTCCCGACATCCGATCGAGCTGTAAATAGAATCCGTGCGAAATCTGGAAATAGACTCGTTGTCGATCTATGACAAAGCGGTATGTGGCACTCACACACACACAGATGCGCGTGCACAAACACACATTTCTCAGAAATTAAAAAGACACGAATTATAGTAAAAAAAACGTTGTTTTTTTTCAGGGTTGATTTTTAATTTATTTTTAGTACCAAAAATATAATAGTGTCATAATCTGAGTATCGAAACGTGGCGTTGCACCTGCTCCAATCTGGAGACAGTGAGACTATTACATCCCCAATTGGGGTATGTTGTGAGGCTGAAGGTAGTGGGGAGAGAATGAGATGGAAGGAGGTGAAGAAGTACCTGGCCATTCAGATTTGGTCACCAAACACGACTGAAGCCGTAACAATCAACGTTTCTATTCTGAATGGTGGTCTTAAACCAGGGCGATACTGAGAGTTTCTTCTACTCTGGAACTTGCCGCAAATATACTGTAACTAACTAACTAACCATCACGCCGTAGGGGTAGGCAGAGAGGACGGACCGCCAAATAACTCGGTCTTGGCACACACTCTTTGCCTCACTCACATTCATACATCGTCTCATACATGCTCTTCTATCATTCTTCTTCGTTCATTCGCTCTACATGACCAAACCATCTGAGAGTCCCTTTCTTAATCTTACTAATTATGCTTACATCAGCCTTAATTCTTTGCGGATATCCACATTTCTCACACGATCATACATTGTTTTACCACACATACGTCTCAGGGATCTCATTTCAACAGCATTCGGCTTACTTTCATCCTTCCTCTGCCAGGTCCATGCTTCACTGCCATAATCAGGGTAGGTACCAGGACTCCATTGTGGACTGCTAGCTTCGCTTCTTTTGACAGTAAATATACTGTATATAACATTTTAAATGAATAAATTGTGAAATAATTGGAATTAATATAGGACTTCGAACCCGCGAAATTCGGATTGTTCATCGTGAGCCTTACCCCTCAACCACGGAGGCCGTCTTAGCGATGTATGGTGATCAAATCTGAACAGCCAGGTGTTTCCCAACCTTCCTCCTCCCATTCTCTTCCCCTCCCCGCTCTCTTAACCTTATATTATCGTCAAATCATATGTGGGCGACCTCTGCTTCATGGGCAAAAAATGAATAAATGAAAAATGGGTATCAAAAAAAAGTTTGACCTTTTCTAAAAATAATCTATCATCACATATTCATGAATGAGTCTCCTGTTCTAATTTGGATTCGGGAAAGGGCCGTTGACAGGAGCAGTTGGAGGGGAGGGGGGGGGGGGGTTATTGACAGCCAATCACCCCCTCCCCATCCACCCCGCCCGCCATTTAATAATTTAAGATTAGAAGACGCGTCACATCCGATTAATTCTAGAACCCAGATGGTTCCGTACGAGACCGGATGTGGAAGTGTGGCGCGTCCTCGAGGGAAATATTGTCAATATTATTCGTTGGGGGAAACGCCAATAAACACGAGTCTACTGGACTAATACCGGGAAATAGAGACCGATCAAAACCTGACCAAATATTCCGTCTAATGGAAACAGAAACGTCGCAAATGTGTGCTATGTTATATCGTTCACTAGATTCCAGAAGACCAGATAAATCAACATCAAATGCTACGTGCACACATACGAGGGTTGTCCAAGAATTAGAGACCGTTCTAATTAAAAAAAAAATAGGAAAACATTATATTTAAGTACAAGGTGGCGCAAAATTAATCACCCTATCGGAAGATGTTATAATGTTTGCAAATGGCGTCGTACGTCCATCATATTTGACATTTGTGAACTAGACAGCTGCAGAATACAAACAGACAAGTAATGGAGCACTATACTCCGCAAGAGCGTCGAATAATTGTGTCGATCGGTTTTAGCGATTTTGTGTCGAAAGTCATCATCAGCGACGAGGCGCATTTCCACTTAAGCGGTTAGGTCAATAAGCAAAATCTTCGTTTCTGGGGCACTGAAAATCCTCGTGTGATGCACGAAGAGCCATTACATCCACTCAAAGCGACTGTGTGGTGCGGCGTTCACGCGGGAGGAGCGATTGGGCCGAATTTTTTTAGGACGCCATTGGCAATACGGGCACTGTTACTGGCGAACGCTACAGGGCCATGATAAACGACTTCTTACTGCCGGAATTGAGCGGGGCTTGGTGAACATGTGGTTTCAACAAGACGGTGCAACCGCGCACACAGCACGAGCAACAATGGATATTGTGAAGGAAGCGTTTCCTGGTCGCGTAATCTCTCGTTTTGGCGATTTGGTATGGCAGCAAGATCGCCCGATTTAACCATCCCAGACATTTTTATTTGGGGCTATTTGAAGTCGCGGGTTTATGCCAACAAGCCTCAGACAATCGCAGCCCTTAAGGAGAATATTCGATAGGAATGCGAACAGTATCATCGGAAATCTTGCGGGAAAGTAATGGAAATGCGATAAAACGGGCACAAATGTGTATCATTAGTGGCGGCAGCCACTTGACGGATATCATCTTTTCCACTTAACAGAAAAAATTGTAAAAGTCCAAATAAAGATTTCCATTACTCAAAATCATTTTTTTTTTATTTAGTAAAAAAGTTATTGGATGATTAATTTTGCGCCACCCCGTACAAAAAATTGTATGACATTTTAAGTTCTACATATCCCCACTATTTTTCGACATAGTCCCCGTTACGATCGATGCACTTGGTGAGCCGTGGCAGTTCCAAGATTTCAGTTCCTTGATTTCCTTATCGTAGAACTCCGCCGCCAAAAACACTATCACCTCTCCCTCTGCGTCCTAGTCGGCCTCCAAGGGTTTTTCGGCCAAATGTTGCTTCAGGTGAAGATAAAGACGCAAATGATGAAAAGATGGCGCAAAGATGCAAATCATGTCATTGATTGCCTTTTTGTTTCCACGGTTAGGTGGTGAACCCATGTTTCAACGCAAAAAAACTTCGCCTTGCTTGTAAAAACGGTTCGAAGAGATCCGAGCGCTTTCCACACGATATTGCTCTTCATCATTTTGGGAACCCAACGAGCACGCAATTTGCATACGCCGTTTTTTCCTCAAAATCGTGTGTGGGGTAGACTTACTGATGTCTGGGATCAAAATTGTGAGCGTACGAACTTCAACAAGGCGGAATCCCTCTATGTTAAGAAAGTGAAAAAATGAGCGCACCTCGCAGGCGGCGAGATTCGACAGCGTCCATCTCAAACGGACGCAAAGATCGCACTGAAGCAGCTACCAATCCGGATCACCGCTCGTTTTTTAAGGAAAAGTCTGAGCCACACGCTAGTGCCGCCATATTTTGAGAAATACTGTCAAGATAATGTATAGATCTTTGATTCTTGAACAACCCTCATATGTATATTCAAGCTCGACGGTTTGGCTCGATCGAATATGTTGACTTTGAACCATGTTCGTCGCCGTAGATATGTCGCAGGCAAATCGTAAAATCAGGCCGATCATGATGCGCTCAGGGCACTTCACAATCTGCCACCAGGCACTTCACGATGTGGCTAGGGCATCATGATCTGCCTGATTTTACGCTCGCCCTACAACAGATCACCACCACCAAGACGCTGACAAATTTGGCGGTGGTGTAAATAAGACTTATACTTGTATCAATTTCTGTCGAACATCAAGCAAGAATTACAGTCCTTGAATCTTTGGCTTGATATCGAAAAAAGAAACCTTTAGGCACTAAATACATAATGCAAAATCAAGTGATTTTCAGTTTGAAAATTTAGTTGCTTTTTTATATTAGCTCCCAGACAGGAGGTCCCGAGGAAAATATGTCATCTTTGGGGATGATGTGTGGACGGTCTATTTAGGAAAGGAAGGAGAGAAAGTTCTGAGAAGAAAAAGGGTATTAGGGGTGTCAGTGTGTCCAGGAGTAACGGATGTATGAATCCATTCCTCCCACAGCGGTGCAAGGCGTTCCGAGAGAGTACGGCTGGAGAAGTCAAAGGGACTCCCTCAACCATTCTCTCCCGACACGGCCTGCCATCTAACTGGTAGGCAGACGTATATTTGGATAAGACTTGGACAAACCTCACTCCATGAATCCGGGCACCCCTGCTAAGTCACCAAACGTAGCGAACCAAATGGATGCACGTTTGCATTGCATCTACGGCAGAGGTGTTGGTTATCCAATAAGTTATTCCCGAGGCGGCGGTACCCATACCCGCCTTCCAAATTGAAGCATTAAAGTGATTCTCCACTAAAAAATACAAAATCGTGCGATTTTGGTTTGAACATTTAATCGCTCTGGAATAATCGAGCATTTTTTTTAAATAAGTCTTTTTAGAAGCCCAGAAAAAATAAAGTATCAGGTCTACAAAGAATGTTGTAAAGTTTAAAATATCCTACTTGCGAACCCTTTTCGATAATGGTTTTATTGTATAACGTGGAAAATTAAATTCTTAAGAAAATGATGGTAGAACATTTAAATATTTGTGCCTAAGCTTTTTTTCATAACTTTTAATGACTTTTGAAATGGGTGTTGAAATGACACTTTGTTGAGTTGTCGTGAATCATTTGCGGCATTTCAGAGTGGAAAATACTAACAGTATCGCCCTGGTGAAAGTAAGGCCACCATTCAGAATTGAAACGTTAATTGAAGTGCGTTGCGTTTAAAAACGTTGCTTAGCCGTGTTTGGTGACTAGATCTAGGTACTTCTCTACCTTCCTCTTCCCCACCTCCTTCCGATTCCCACTACCTTCAACCCCACAACATACCCCAATCGGGGATGCCATAGTCTCAATGGCTCCAGACAGGAGCAATTGCGACTCTTCTGCGATATTCCTTTAGAGCACATAAATTACCCGTCGAATGAATATTTTAAATATTCCAACTTTAGAAAACGGACGAAAAATAAACGACCTAACCTTTTTATTAAAATTATTAAACTCTCAATTCGACTGTTGTGAACTCCTGCAAATAATAAATCTAAATGTACCTACACGAACAACTAAACAAATATTAACATTTTATATACTTATGTACATCTCATTCCAACTATGATTTGCATTCTCTAATACAACGTTTACATAGTCTTGGTAACAAATACTTACAATATAGATAGACGTATTTGACAATAATTTGAACTTAGCAAACTTCAAACGCCATATGTGCCAACTATGTATTTCTACCTATCCCATGAACTAATGTGAACAACAATTTTAAACATTACCTACTTTATGTCAACTCCTATATTTTATGGACTGTGTTTTGTCTCTTATATTTTATGTAAACTGTATTTTGTTAACGCCCTTATTTTATGTAACCTATATTTTGTTTTTAACTTATATTATGTTACTTATATTTTGTAAACTCATTATTCTCACTATAATTAAAAAATAAAACACGTACTGCATTCTATGTAAAAGCCCTATGGGCGTTTAAATAAATATATAAATAGATTCCAAATAATTTTTCATTAAATAATATGGTTTCACCAAAATCACGGTCCTCTGGATACACATTACGAAACAAACCCTGATATTATCGTACATACATAATTGAAAATTCTTTCCAAAAATGGGGGAATGCTTAACGCGAAATTCCCAAATTTTTCATTCCTGTTCTGTTATTTCCAATAGATAATAATTCAGGCATTGGTATTTCCATATTAGGTATTTGTCTGCAATCATTCCAGTGTTTCCACCGCTGATTCACGGGTGGACTCTATCTTTCTTGCAATGGCTACAACCAACACGTTCAGATCCGGACTTTGGTTACTACTTAATAATAATACCTAATAATAATATTTTGATGACTTGTATAGCGCCGTTTTTATGTGAAAATTCACATTAAGGGCGCTGCACAAACTTATAACACATTTCTACAATCTTACTTCTAAGTAAGTACGAGAGATGGGAAGGCTGACAAAGATATTGAAAGAAGGGTAAATGCCGGTAACTCCATTAATGGAGGACTGAATGCCGTTGGCGCTAATAAAAAACTGTCAAAAGAAGCGAAGCTAGCAGTCCACAATGGAGTCCTGGTACCTACCCTGAAGTATGACAGTGAGGCATGGAACTGGTAGAGGAAGGATGAAAGTAAACTGAATGCTGTTGAAATGAGATCCCTGAGGCGTATGTGGTAAAACCATGTATGATCGTGTTAGAAATATGGATATCCGCAAAGAATGTAAGCCTGCTGTAAGCATAATGAGTAAGATTAAGAAGGGGACCCTCAGATGGTTTGGGCACGTAGAGCGAATGAACGAAGAAAGTAGTGTAAAAAGAATATATGACGCAAATGTGAATGGTAGAAGAAGTCGGGGACGCCCGAGGAAGACATGGCACGATCAAGTGAATAAGATAGTTGAGACGGGCCATGTCAAAGGTCAGAATAATAGAAGAGTAGGTATGTATGTAGGGATGTAAGTGAGGCAAAGAGTGTGTGTAGTGTGCCAAGACCGAGTTGTTTGGCGGTCTTCGATGATACTCGTATATTACATTGATGGGAATAACCTCCAAAAGTTATAAAAAGAGAGTTTTCCCATAAAAAAAATACAATTGCCTTGTTTTTGGCGTACCACTTTTGTGATTTCTACCACGCGTCTATATATTATATATCATTGGTGTAACCGACGTGTTGCTCTCCCTCATTTCTTAATTTTTAATTTTATATGTTTTGCTTATGTACAATGCCCCGGTGCAACCAAATAAAGCTTGTGTGCCAAGTTTGCACCGGGAGACATTCTAGAATCCTATAATTTTAATAATTTTAACAATTAATACTTTATTATGCTTATTTACGCCTCCAAAGGCAACCAGGCTGACTAGCCTCCTTTTTAGTTATGTCCCTGAGAAGGGCCGTTTTTTTTTTTCGGCTCCGAAGGAAGCAGCTACTCCGCCGAGCGGACTGCCTTCCCTCCCTTGCCGTTCTGCCGTTATGGCACGGCAGGAAGCGGCTGCTCTACCAAGCAGGCTGCTTTACCTCCCTTTTATGGCGGCCCCCACAAGGGCCTTTTTGGGCTCTCAGTCGGCTTTACCGTGCCGCCAGCAACGATCCTTTTTAAAAACACATTTTATCAATTTTAAATGTCTTTTTTCTTAATACACAGATGCCCTGGTGACACAAATAAAACTTGGATACCAAGTTGCCACCAGGAGACATCCTAAACTTATTATTTTATCGCCTTCAGGGCTATTTCTCCGGCTACAAAGCCAAAAAACCAGTTTGGGCGTCCCTATTAAGGGCCTTCATATTGGTCAAAACTACACCATATTTTAATATAACTTCGTTTAAACACCCCGTAGGACGCTGAAACTAAGACGTTTCAGTGCAGAGTCCTACGGGGCATCCATAGAGCCATAAATAAACATTGTAACTCTTAAACTGCCAGCGCTATCAGCACTTGAGCAGATTTTCGAGACTTTAGCATCATTTCACTTTTTCTCCATTTTAAAAATCCCAGGACCTCGTAAAGCGACGGAACCAAAAGGTTTCGATAGCCAAGCTTACGGGGGACCTGGGAAAAATATTAACTTCTTTATAACTAATCAAATTCCTCTTTTAAATGTAAATACCTACCGACAAAATGTCAAAACTCATTAAACTAACTCTAAAATCATCAAACAAAAATTCTACGGATAAACAATATCCGTAGAAACCCATTAGCATTAAGAAAACCATTGTATTAGTTATAACTTAAGCTGTATAATTAATTTAAGAAACCAATTTTAATCGACCACTTTCGAGGAAATGGTCGACAAAACCAGCGGCAACAGAAAACCGCACCTTATATACAAAACGGGATAGGTAAATCCCCCCACTCTAAAAATGTACCACGTGACCGTTTTTTCACACGAAAACGGGTATAAAAAGCGTGATTTTTTGAATAATAAATTAGTTCTTCCATCAACGTCAACTCGTGTTATTATTCCTACTGGGAAAAGTTATCATCATCTGCTGCCTCCCGCCGACCTCTGCCTAGGCTTTGCTCCTGGTGCCATCAGTCTCCTCCAGAAAGCCGGCCCTACTTCAGGCAACCGCCACGCACCAGGACTGGGCAGAGGATTAGGCACATCCAGTGTCCTCAACTCATCAGGCACTGGGTGCACGGGAGGTCAGTATTTTATTATTTCAACCATTTCATCCTATTCGTGCACTGAGACCCGGTACTATTTTTCAGTCTTGTGGCGACGCTGATACGTCTGTTACAATTGGATTTGAATTGACCATTTCAATAAAGTCAAGAAAAACATAAGTAACTTTTTGACTTGAAAAATTTAGTAAATGATTCTAGGCCGGTCCCGTTGCGTTGCGTTTCATCCCTCTACAAACACGGGCGATTTAACCCACCCTCCCCCACGGCCCATTATGTGCGCCACTGAGATTAATAATTAAAGTAAACATTGAGGGTGGAACGGCAGTGGTGTCTACCCCTACCCAGCGCCAGCGCCAGTAGCCTCCCCATAGCCGGTTATAACCATCCCGCTCGCGATGTGGACGCAGGAGGCATTTTTTATTTTAGGCGCTTGCTTGCCACCGAACTCAACATTTCACGGAAATTAGGATTCTAGCTATTATCGACGGTTCACGAGAAGTTCATCGAAAACGAATTCATCGAAAATCAATTCATCGAAAATCAATTCATCGAAAACGAGTAGGTACATCGAAAACCAATTCATCGAAAATCAATTCATCGAAAACCAATTCATCGAAAGCAAATTCATCGAAAACGAGTACACCGAAAACCAATTCATCGAAAATCAATTCATCGAAAACCAATTCATCGAAAGCAAATTCATCGAAAATGAGTTCATCGAAAATGAGTTCATCGAAAACTAATTCATCGAAAATCAATTAATCGAAAACCAATTCATCGAATCGCCAATTCATAGAAAAAATATATTTTGATGATATTTGAGAGAAATGCCGAGCGGACCGAGAAGTTAAAAAAGCATTGGTCAACCTAAACTAACCTAACCTAACCTAACTTAACCCATTTAACCAATTTTTAAATATTTTTTATCATCTCTTAATGACCTTTCTGAGTTGTTTATGAGTTGGTTTCATTATGAGTTGTCTGGTCACCGTTCCTTAGATATCCCTTTTTTGCAGTATCAGACAATCGGAAATCGAAGAGATAACCTATAAATTATACATTGTCACTACGAAACTGACAGTTGCTAAACACATTTAACTCAGTTAAACAGACCTTTTTGGGGATTTAATTTTGACAGCTCTAATATCTACAAAAAAAATGTTTTTCGATGAATTGGCGATTCGATGAATTGATCATTCGATGAATTGATTTTCGATGATCTCGTTTTCGATGAATTTGCTTTCGATGAATTGATTTTCGATGAACTCGTCGGTTACCATTATCGACAAATCAGTCCCAATTTTGAAAATGACGATTTAAAAAAATTCTATTATCTATTCATGTTATATTATAGGTATATATTTTATCACTTATTCACACAATCAGTTGCAATTTAGAAAATAACACTAGTTTCGCAGAATTTGTCAAATCTACCAAATTGCAAAGTTAAAATTCATGTTCTGTGAAAGTTTTGTTGTTATTTCATCATGGGCCGGTTACTTCGGTTGGCCGGAATTTTCACGGAACTTCAAATTTAACTTTAAAAAAAAAAATCGTACAGATTCTAAAATAAACTAGTCCTTAGATCCACAGCAAATTTGATTTCATTAAACCAGATTTCAATTTTTTTATTTTTTTTTTGAATAAAGCACAAGAGCTCATATAAACCTCGAATAAACCCCAACTGCTCCCGTCTGGGGCCAGTGAGACTATGGCATCCCCAATTAGCGTATGTTATGAGACTGAACGTAGTGGGGAGAGGAAGGAGATGGGGAAGAGGAAGGTGGGGAAATACCTGGTCTGGTCTAGTGGTCTATATCTGAATATCTGGTCACCCAACGTTTCAATTATAAATGGTGGTCTTACATCAGGGCGATTTACATTTGGGCCACTGAGAGTATCTTCCACTATACACTAGTGGACTTAAGTATGGACACTTTTCGAGATTTCTTGTATCTTGTCGTTTGCCTTATAAAAAAACAACTTATTTTGTTACGGAACCCTTCTAAGTTTTTTTTTCGTGTTCCTTGTGCTATAGTTGATTAATAAAAGTACCATACGATATGCCATATGGTGATTCAAAATTCTTATCACTCTTTATGGGAAATGGGAGCAAACGCCGTTAAAACAACTAATTTTTGAGAATAATGTTTTTGAGTTTTGGCAACCCTACAATGTCACGTCTTTTGTCTAAACCAACCACAAAGTGCAGAGGATCGTCATGTGCTCCAATCAGGACACTTTAAGATGCAACACGATTAAGTTTTACACCCGTGTTAGTCAGTCATCCATTAAAGAAAAGTGATATTCTTTTTTTTTAATAAATATTATTAAAATGGCTCCTAAGGTGCCAAAACGTGCCGATTGGTCGCCCAAAGAGAAGCAGAGCTATTGCACTTCTTGAAGAAGGCTACACATATGAAGAAATTGCAAAAATATTGGGTGGAGGAGCTACCAAGTCTGGAGTAAGAAAAGTTTGCCAACGCTGCAAGGAGTCTATAGCTACCAAAACAGTCCGAAAATCGTCCAAAATCCAAAGGTTACGCCACAAAATGAAAAGAGCATGTGTTTTTTTACCCTACAGAACCATCGTCCAATATCCAAAGATATAAACAAGGTCGTTAAAGCTGCTGGACTCGATATTACTGATATGACATTTAGGAAGAAATTAGGCAAGAATAATAAAAGTCTAACCAAAACATGAAACAGAGGCATAAACGGCTGAAATGTGCTGTAACACGTAAGGAATGGACTTCAGAAGACTGGGCAAAGGTGATATGGAGTGATGAGACCAAAATTTTCACTTTTGAGAGTGATGGAATCAGATTTGTTCGTTGGCATCAAGTTGAATCTGTGATATCAGAATGCACTACTGCGACAATGAAACTTCCTCTGAGTGTAATGGTGTGGGCTTGCATGATAAGGGATAGTTTTGGACGTCTGGGAGTGTAGAAGGCACAATTAAGGCTAAAAGTCATCAAAATGTGATTCTGGAGCCAAAATTATTGCTCAGCACAATGATTTGTTCGAGGGGAACCGTGATAAATGCAATTTCCAGCAGCATGGACCCCTATGCCACACAGCAAAACGAGAACACCAGAACCACCATATTGTTGTTCTACCTTGGCTAGGGAACCATCTGGACTTGAATCCTATTGAAAATCTCTGGTCAAGAATGAAAACACTGGTTTCAAGTCGCAAATCCAACAATAAAAGAGAAATAATTGAAATAATTTTTTCAAACATGGTTCCATGTCATCAAACCTGAAAATTAGTGACGTTTTGTGGACTCCATGCCTAGAAGGAAGTTATTAAACTTAAAGAATTTCCAACGAAATACTAACTTTAAACGCTAATTTGAAATATTATGTAAAATCTTCGTAATTAATAAATTATTTGTGTTTTGCCATGTCGTTGTTTTATTAAGCATTTTTGTTATTTTTCTAAAAAAAACATTTAAATCTATTCAAAATATAACAGGATAATATGTTGTTGAATCAATTAGCCAACAAAATTATACTTAAACCCCAACGTGATTTAAAAAAGAGCGAATGAACATCAAATACAAGAAATTTATGAAAAGTGTCCATACTTAAGTCCACTAGTGTATGTACGAGTATGTACATATGTATCTTATAAGCAATAATTTCACGCAGAAATAATTTTATTTTACGAATGAATAACTAACACATATCACAGACAACCTAAAATGGTACGTTTGATTATTGTATTTCGGTGGCGTTTCAACGGAAACAACTACAAGTACCTTAAATCTATCTAATAATATGCGGGTACACCATAGGAGTAAATATTTTTTTCGCCAAATTAGCTAGTAGCCTAAGGAAAAGTTGGAGAAAGCAAATCCAGATGCTGTGCTAGGAGAGGCTGGAGACTAGACCGTAATGGAGGGAAACAGCTGACGGTCGCCGGACGCCTGGAAGTCTAGCACGGATGGTCGATAAAACCCTACATCAATATTATATTGACTAAATCCGTTATCTATGGTCAGTTATCAATATTTGCGAGCACGGTCAAAATTGGTGAGAGATATTCCGACAGACGATTGATAAATTTTAGCGCGGCCTACATAGTATCAGGTAAGTTTCGGTAAACTGTCAATGACGTCGTTCGTTGGGCCAAATTACTGGCTTATTATTGAACGAAGTTGAACTAACGAAGCTCTTAGAATTAAAAAAAGAAGTCGTGTACGCGATCCATAGACTTAATTACTTCATCTAAGACGCGATCAATTTATTCCGTTCGATCTTTGAGAAACGAAAGTGGTCGAAATATGACTAAAGACCTCATTAACTAATTTACTCCAGTTTAGTGTCAAAAAGTAAATGCGAACTGCCAATGCATATTTACGTTAGTATTTCAATTCAACATTACCAATTTATTAATATTTTTACGTAATTGTTTGGCGTTTTACGTTTCGGAATGTCATTAATTTAAAAACACCTCTTAAATTATGGCCTGTCAATATCGGTTCGGCTTTCAACAATGAAACCGTGCTCGGGATATTGAAAAATTTCTCTGCGCTAGAACTCTTGGAGATAACAGGACAAGGCATAGAAGATGGTTATGATGTACGTGTATTTTTCCATGTAACAACACCTATGCATTTTAAATAGCGATATATGGAGAAATTTAACTTCTTAATTTGCCCGTTCCATATCGCGTTTGATTGTGAGATTGAAATCATGGTATAAAGAGTTGTAAAATTCGCGGAATCGGGTACTCGCGTTCAAACTAATGACATTTTCCGAGAAGGCAACTCATTAAAGTTACAATTATGAGTGTTTCGTAATAACTGGCTCTTTCGTTATCGAGTAATCAGTAATCAAACACGTCAATGTGGTATCGAATGGAGAAATCATAGAGGAAATTTAATTCATTGTCATAAAGTTTATCACTAAACAAGGAAAAAGCTTTCAGAACATCGCGAAAGAGATTTCAAACTGTCTATGCCCTATAGGGAATGTTCTCCTTCCAAGTAAATGATTAGGTACCTAGAAGTCGCATTCACAACATGTCAAAGGTAGATAATGAACATGTGGACAGGAACTGAGCTTGGCAAATATGACTAGATACCAGATTTTTTTTTTTTTATTTATTTATTTCTATGTATTACAGTATTTACCTTTAACATTTTTACATAATAGATAAATTTTGAAAACATTTTTACATAATATATTTTGCAATTTTATTATGTTGGGTGTAAGGTAGGTTTGTGAAGGTGAAACTGTTGATAGGTATCGCTGTATGTTTCGTGAACACCTCACTAGGAGAACCTGTGCTGAGGTGTTTACGTGTTTATTTATGATTATGTGTGACAAGTATTTATGTGTTGTAATAGAAAGTTTTATTTTTTTTACTTTTTTTTTATTTTAATAGTTATTGTACATTTAGAAGAGAAAAAAAAAGTTTTTTTTTATGTATATATTAGAGAAATATAAAAAAATTGGGTGGAAGGAATCTGGGTGTCGGTGTGTCCAGGAGTAACGAAGGTACGAAACCATCCCTTGATGGTTTGATCCCTTGGCGATGAGTCCTGCAAGAGAGATCACTCTCTCCCGATTCGGCATGCAACGCAGTTAGTGGGCAGACGTATCCGTCCCCTAAACCCGGACAAACCTCGCCCCGTGAACCCTGGCACCAATACTAGGTCATCAAACTTAGCTAACTACTTGGGGTGACCTGTGGCAGAGGTGTTGTGAACCAATAAATGGTGGACAAGGCTTCTCCACTCCTCGCGGTTCTGCTCTGGGTGGAGAGCTGCGGACACCGACGTACCAGTCGCCAGAGATACTTGCATCACTCCAGCGCAATATTGACCTTCCTCTGCTTCTTCTGCCTTCCACTTTGCCAGTGACTATGAGTTTCTCCAAAATGGAGTCCTCAGTTTGGCGAGCAGCGTGTCCAAAGTACCATAAGATACGTTGTAGGCAGATAGCTGAAAGCCTATTGTGGATGCCTAGCTCTTCCAGGATGGACACATTTGTGCGTCTGGCCGTCCATGGAATCCTGGGCCTTTTTCTCAGCACCATATTCTATCCGCTTTCTTTTCTGGCTCTAAATATCTATGTTTCTACATTGTACAGAAATAGGGGGAAAATCATTTTGGTGGTGGCTCGGTACCCGTATCCGCCTACCAAATTGAATTGATGAAGATTAGTTTGGATTTAAAAGATTAATTCATCTACCAATAATGTAGTATGGCATAGAAAGCTCCGGGCCGAGAATTCAAATTTCGTCGAACGATGATCTTGCGATCGCACCCTTGCAACTGTACAGGGCGGTTCCGATAAGAAAGATTAATTATTCTTCATACCAGCATTTTAGCATAATAACTTAATATTGATTTTATATCATTCAAAATTTGCTTTGATAAATTCCTACATTCAAAAATGCTCAAACTCGTGATGATAAAACTATTAAAATTATGTATTTTTTGATCATAAGTATTTATAATTTTTCAATAATGTCTAAGCAAAATAAGAATGTAATTTTTTAAATATATTAGTTTGTAAGACCGTAAATAAATAGACAAACTGAAGTATTTACGTCACAAAACAAGGGAGCGGATCTTTTTTAAATGATTTTATTTGAACTAAAATTAAAATTCTGAAATGTAGCTTTCCCGAATAATGTATTGATTTATTTTACTGCGTGGATTATATGATTTGAAATGTATGTTGTATAATACAATATTTTGTTTGAAAATTTAACAAATCTACCAACGACCTACGGTAAAACCTTATTGTACTAAAAATAAACATATTTTCTCAAAATTTAAAACAAAGCTTTACTAGATAAAAGAACAGTCTTTCGAAATCAATTTATAATTTTTTGTGTAAAATAGTCAATAGTCTAAAATAGGATTTTATTTTATTTTGTATTTCCGGTTTTGTCTGGTTATCTTTTTTTTACATTAACTCCACACAGGAGGCCCTGGGAAAAATAATTTCCCTCAGGGGGTGTGTCATTTTTGAAGATGCTGTGTGGAGGGTCTTTTTGAGGAAAGGAAGGAATGAACATGGCTCTTGAAGAGACCCACGTTGTAGGAGGGAGGAAACACAAAGGTCGGCAAATCGTTCCACAGCCGAGCTGTTGAACTCAAGAACGAGTCGTAGAAACGACCCGTTCTCATGTGACGAATGTCAACCGTGTACAAATGTTGGGCGCGTGTTTGGCGTGTTTCCCGACTATGCACCGGTGCCGAGGGGATCAATGACGCTAGTTCCTTGGAGCATCTTCCATTGTAATACCGGTAGAACAAGTACAGCATTCCCACCTGACGCTTATGCTCCAAAGATTGAAATCCTTCTCTTAAGATGGGAGAATCTATCAAACGAACCGCCCGTTTCTGCACAGATTCAAGGTTTTTTTTAGATATTTTGGAGCTTCAGACCAGAGGTGGCTGCCAAATTCAACCGGGGGCGCACTTGGGATTTGTACAGGGTTAGCAGTTGTGAACTATTAAAGTACTGCGGGCCCTGTACAGTACGCCCAGTTTCTGAGAGGCTAACTTAACTCTGGTTTCGATGGAGCCCCCATACCTGAGCCGGTCACTTAGAATTACACCAAGCATATCGATGGAGGTCCTGTTCGGAAGATTGCTTTCATTGAAGGAGACTAGATTTTCATTTCGATCCCTTTTAGACGTTATCAAACATGATTGGGTATTTGAAAAATTAAATTCGACGAGATTATTCTTGACCACTTAACCACTCGAGCGACAGGGCGATTTAAAACTTTGATCCAACTTTGGATCGCTATCAATCGGAAAAATAAAAGTGGTCCATAATTTAACTTTAGTCGCTCCAGTGGAAGATAATTAAATATCCAGTGGATAAATAACCGATAAATAACCCAAGGTTCACTAAGTTAATATGAAAAGATCGGAAATGAGAATCGGTTTCGGATTAAGATCCGGATGTGCACTAATGGGAAAGAGATAAGTGTTTGATAGACCAGGGCCGGCCCTGAATCAAACGGCGCCTGGTGCGACTAAAATTTAGGAGCCCCTTGTCAAAACCATTAAACGCCCTATGTAATTTAGATGAAATATGTGTTTGCTGAACGCTGCAGTTGCGCCTGGATAGATCCGGCCCTGTGATAGGCCTCTCTGATTCTCAAATGTGCTCGATATGTGAACAAATTATACTTGATTTGTGAACCACGAGTATTATGCATGAATTCTTTACATGTACCTCGAAAACCAAAATCGAGGCAATATCTACCGTTCTATTGTGATAACTCCAATACAGAATCACAATTGTATACCTCAGTTCGCCGAATACAAAATTTGGGTAATGACTATAAAGATGTTGTTGATATATTCAACACACCATTCACCAAATATAAAGAAGTCATCACCCAATTGATATCGAAAAGAAGAACAACAAATTTAATTTAACTAAAGAAACTGCGTAGCTCTGCATCGACTTATCTTGCCAATGTAGGTATGGAAAATTTTCCTAGTATTATATTTTTCCATCTAGCATGGTGGAGTATTTAGTTTCGATTTTATTTCGTTTTTGACTTTGTTTTTGTTTTAAATGTTGTTTTTATTTTGTTTTTTGATTTTGCATTGATTTTGTTGTGCTTATTTAGATATTCATTGTAATAAATGAAAAAAATAACATGTAAAAGCCCAGCCGGGCGTGAGATTCAAAATAAATAAATAAATTGAAGATATCGAACATGCGTTAAGGATACGTAGTAAGTGTTCAAAAAGAAGAAGAAGATGGTTTGAAAGGGAGATGTGTAAATACTAATGTTATAGGGCTTAGATTTAAAAAATATATTATTAATTAAAAGGCGTAAGCGAAAATATTTAATAAAGTATGACCTATTTAAAATAAAGCAAACATCTCTCGACAAATGTCTAAAGTATCATTTAAAGAAACACTGTAAATTTTTTCATACCTGCTGTATGTTAAATAACAGAACCAAATGTGTTTTTAATAATTTAGGAGCACGCTTTGTTATTTTTTTAATGAAGATAATGTCATATATAATTACTTTTTTTCGACTTGGCAGATAAGCAGAGATTATCTTAATAAATAAGATATGTTTTTTGATTTGTACCGATTTATTACATATTTTCCTTAAACACGGTACGTTTTAAAGCTCTTAAAAAAATATATGTTATTCTTGAAGATAATATCTAGACTTTACCCGCGTCGAAACGCAAATTATATAAAATTCCCTCGATAGAAAAAAAATCGCAAAGTTTGCTCCAAAAATTATTATTAACACGTTTGTTTCAGTTATTTTACAAGTTATATGTATGAAAAAATTCACAGTGTTTTGTTTAAGATAATGCCCGCGAGATTTTTGCTCTATTTTAAACGAGTCGTGTTTTATTAAACATTTTCGCAATTTTCGCATCGATTTTGTCGCTGTAAATGTTAGCGTTCTCCTCGAACATTCGTAATTTCGTATCTCTCCATCTTCTTCTTTTCGGGCCCGGTTGCAGAGCCGTAAAGACATAAGGTGTTCTGGAAAATATGTTATAAATCGGTAGAAATCCGGAATGCGGATCTCAAGAGAGTGACAATATTTCTGAATATGAAACTCGATGAAACGACCAACGACGCTAAAAAGAGACAAACACATACATCTATAAGATTTAACTTGCGAGAGAATGAGTCTAATCTTTGTGTGGTGCTTCGTATCCTATCGGTCTCCTCTTTGTGCTGTGCTTTGTAGCCTCCCCACTCTTGTCAACTTTTGTTTTCTGAAGATTTCATTTCTACCGCGCGTGAATTGCACACACTTTCAAATGTGTACTATCAAACGTTAAAGTTGGTAATTATTAATACGCCCATTTTTTTTTAAATTATGACGGTGAAGAAAACAGAAATGCAAAATGGCACGTAATCTAAAAAATCAACATTTTTTTCACAATAAATTTTAGCGCCCATCAGAAAAATCGCGCCCGGATGCAGTGCCCCAGAAATCCCGTCCTATATCTGATCCTGTTACTTAGGTAGTTGTACTCTTGACAAACATTCTATCGATAACCCATACAGAGCCAGTCGCAGGACGGGTTAGGCCGACGATAATAACGCATTCGCGTCACGTACGCGACGCCCGTATGAAACGCGAAGACTATGCAAAACCAATTTGATACAGTTTATTTCTGCGAATCGAATTTTACATAACACACCCCCGACGTTACGAATACTAAACAAACGTCATATAAATCTAATAATAGGGAAAATTGACTCCGCGTTTAAAGGTAGACTGGTTCGTCTTTTCTCTGCCTGCTCGCACGGAGATAGAGTGTTGCAATGGGAATATCAATGAAGTCGTAACATGGGTACCAACTGCTAAACGATTATTAAATATCATAGTAATATTAACACATTAACCGGTCCGGGGACAGTTCCGCTGAGTCCTTCACAACTCCCAGAAAGAGCTCACAACTGTCAGGAGCGATGTTTCGATTCTTGTGGTATTTCACCAGACCTGGGGTCCTAGCATGGTCGATCGATATAACCCTATATCAATACGATATCGGTAAAATCCGTCATTTATGGTCAGTTATCAATATGTGCTAGCACGCTCAACAATTGTTAAGGGATATTCCGACCGACGATTGACAAAAGCCTGCCAAATCGTATGCATTCTTGGTTGATAAAACCCCAATATTAATACGAAATGTAATAAATCCGTCGTCTATGGTCAGTTAGCGATATTTGCGAGCACAGTGAACATACGATTCCGACAGTCGGTTGACAAAAGACGCCGTTTTTACCGTGGCTTCCGGAGTGACAGATAAGCTGTCAATGTACAGATTTTTTTAAATAATGTCGTTTGTTACGCAAAATAACTGGCTAATTAATGAGTAGAGGTGAACTAAAAAAACTCTCAGAATTTAAAAAAATCGTATACGAGACCCGTAGACTCAGTTAATTCATGAGGCGATCAATTAATTGCTTTCAAATTCGAGAAACGAAATTTGTTAAAATGTCGTTTAGTCTCAAAAAGTATCTACATGCGAAACGCC
This sequence comes from Limnephilus marmoratus, assembly GCA_917880885.1. NCBI lineage: Eukaryota > Metazoa > Arthropoda > Insecta > Trichoptera > Limnephilidae > Limnephilus > Limnephilus marmoratus. The sequence goes on along the minus strand of OU862932.1, from coordinate 21,299,033 downwards.
AATATTTATTTTAGTTCGAATTTCAATTCGAAATTGTCAATTTATTGGTATTTTTCATTTTTACGCAGCACATTTCAAATTAAGAAACGAAAATTCATTAAAAGATCCCCAGTGTTGCCATCGTGTGAGATCGTATGTCGATTCCTTATTTATTTCCCTTCGACGTCGGTCTGCTTATCGATGGCGCAAGCGTGCTAGGGCAATCGGTTCGTTATCGATACGAGATTGTAAATCACGTAAATCACCCTGTCCTTTATTTGACTGGCGATATACCTACGCAACTTTATTAATAATGACATTCTTTCTGCATAATTACTGGTTTATTAATGAACGGAGGCAGATTATCGAAGATTGCAGGATTGAATTAAATCGGAATTCAGCAAATTTCGTTTGACAGTTTCGTACTTACGAATATATCTCGTATTATGGCTAATGATCTCATTGTCCAATTAACTCCTTTTTATTGTCAAAAAATACATGCGGACTTCCTACGTACATTAAAGTGTGTGTATTTAATATTATTATGATATCTCAGCAAAAATCTCGGTGTAAATGGATCTTTAAATGTTCAAAAGAAAAGATTATTAGTTAGTTGTCATATTATTACATTAATGGATTACGATGTTTTTGACAGGTATTATAGACCGGGAGCCTGGCTACACAAACACACGTCATCGAGTACACAGATGAAACTACTTTGTAGTGATAATGTACATTTAGTAAGCCTTAAACAAGCTAGTCTGCCGGAGCACATCTTGGAAGGTTCCACGCAGTCATGGAAATAGTGAGCGATTTTTGAAGTAAAACTTCTTTATGCACGCTCGACATGGGGGGTAGGCTGGTGAATGCGTTACGAAAAAGGATATTATATACATTTTATGCGAACGGTAATCGATGCGAACGGTGGGCGAACGGTTGGGCCTTTGGGGGGATGGGAATGGGAAAGGGGATGGGGATTGGGATGGGGATGGGTACCCGGCACGCGTTGCAAGGACACTGTAACCTTGGGGTCAACTTAACTGTAATGGTTCCATCCTATATAACATTATATACAACGGGTACCCGGCATAAGTTAGTGAAGTTTTACTTGAGTCGTGTGGTCTAATGCTCACTCGTTTTTATTCGAAAAAATTACGTCATCGGGTGCACGAACGGGAATGGTTTCATATGATAAAGGTCGATTAGTACATGAGAAAATTAGCAGGTCTGCCAACCGGCAGCCTGGCACGTTCGCAGGCAGCCGGTGTTAAATTGGGATAGAAATTAGTAAATTTTACGTCATCGAGTACACGAATGAAACCAGCGAATAACTGTAGTCTAGATTCTAAACCATCCCATTGAAGAATTCCTCTAGTTCCATGACTGCGCGGAATCAGCCAAGAGGCGCGGCACACCAGCTTTTTTAAGGCTTACTAAATGTCCATTATCACTTCAAAGTAGTTTCATCCGTGTAGTCGTAAGGTTTGTGTACCGGCTCCCGGTCTAAAACTCCGATTCCATAGACATTGTGACAGCTACATAGAAAGTACCTAAAGTGTTGCCAGCGTATAACAATTTATTTCTGACTAGCTGGGTTACCCGGCTTCGCTCAGGAAAACATTCGAGAGTGTTCTGGAATGTTTCACATTGATGTTCCCGATTTCCTATTCTCGAACATTCCACAATTTTTCAGAAGGTTCCGGGATGTTCTGGAACGTTGTGGAATGCTCTCAAATACTCATTGAGTTGATGTGAGATTGAATTGACGTTCGAATCAACGAAGGATCTTGCTTTATATACCCCATATGGGTAGCCCCATACAAAAAAAAACTTCAAATGTTCCAGAATAATATTCCAGATCTGAGCTGTTCCGATATGTTCCTGAACGTTCCATCCTATTCCCGAACATTCCAGAATGTTCCGAGATGTTCTGGAATGTGGTGGAATGCTCAAGAATACTCTGGAATTTTTTGAACTGTTCTAGAAATTTCAACGGGTGAAACTTCCAGCCCTTATATTTTCAAAAGCACGCCCTTCAGGTAAGAACGGGAACTTTCTTCATGGATGGAGGATAGAGGGCTACCACACAATATAACTCCCGTTATCGTACCGGGACTCGTCTTTGAGTTTTAGCGGCATGCAAATTGTTTTTTTAATAATACAATCCAAACTTTTAGAACTTTCCAGAACCTTCTAGACTCACTGACACTCTCCGCCACTCATTTCTGAAAGCTTGTTGAACTTTCTCTTTCCATAACTTCCTAGAGCATTAGGGAACCTTCCAGAACTATCTAGAACCTTCTAGACTCACCGAAATACTCCATCGCTCCTTCCAGAACTTTCTGGAGCTTTATTGAACCTTCTAGAACTTTTCGGAACCTTCTAGACTCACCGATGTGTTCCGCAACTCCTTCCAGAACTTTCTACAGCTTTATCGAACTGTCTAGAACACAGGAACTTTGTAGACTCACCGACGTACTCCACCACTCCTTCCCGAACTTTCTACAGCTTTATCAAAATTTCTAGAAATTTTCGGAACCTTCTAGACTCACCGACAAACTTCACCACTCCTTACAGAATTTTCTACAGCTTTATCGAACCTTGTAGAATAATTCGGAAACTTTTAGACTCACACCACTCCTTCCAGAACTTTGTGCAGCTTTATAGAACCTTATAGAACTTTCCGGAACCTTCTAAACTCACTGACATGTTCCGTAACTCCTTCTAGAACTTTCTACAGCTTTATCAAACTTTTTAGAACTTTTCGGAACCTTCTAGATCCACCAACATATTCCACCACTCCTTTTTGTAGGTTTATCGAACCTTATGAAACTTTATCGAATCCTCTGGAATTTTCCGGAACTTCTAGACTCACCGACAGACTCCTTCACTCCTATCAGAACTTTCTACAGCTTTACGGAACTTTCTAGAACATTCTACAGTTTTATCGAACCTTCTAGAACATCCGGAAACTTCTAAATCCACCGACATAATCCACCGACCCTTCTAGAACTTTCCAAAACCTTCTAGACTCACCGACTTACTCTGCCACTCCTTCCAGAACTCTGTACAGCTGAGGGAGTGGTCATGATCGGTAGAGACGGGAGATAAGTGAAAGGCGTCAGTCAATGTATGAGTCAGTCTTTTATTGATGCGCTACGTAGCGAGGTCGAAGCGGAGCGGAGTGACAGTGGTGATGAGTGAAGGAAGGTCAGGAGACTACGGCGGTGAAGATCACAGGTCTTCAGGAAGCCGGCGTGTTGCCCTACACCATGGCGGTGTAGAATGACCTTGGTCCAGGCGGTCGACCGTCGTCGCGTTGACGAGGTATTGGCGAGGTATTTATTATTATTAGTGGGTCGGAGCACACACGTGACGCAGGAAGGAACCTTGAGAGGCGATGAGGATGCTGGATGTTGGCGCTTTGCCGGTTGTGGTTGCTGCTCGTTGCAGGATGCTGGATGTTGGCGCGTTGCCGGTTGTGGTTGCTGCTCGTTGCAGGATGTTGATTGCCATCTCATGTCGAGATGGTAGTTGGAGAAATTCCTCGAAGGTGCTGGAATGTTCCTGGGACACGCTGGATAAATGGTGTTCACTACTATCTGCGCGAGGCCCGTGCCAGGCGCAGGCACTTAAAGAGTTACTGCACTGCTCGGACTGTGTTCCTTGTTCGATGAATGGAAAGTACTGACTGACTGGCTCCGAGCAAGAGAGCGCGGCTTATATACTCGTGGCAAGTAATTAGTCTCCCGGTGGGTAATGCGTGAACTCACACAAAGCCGAGATATCGCTAGAACTTTCTGCGGGCACTTGAACGGTACAGCCAGACGTTCTAGCTCTTTCGCGTAGGTGGCGGATTATTATTTCTACTACGTTACGGTGTACTCGCTGAAGGTAGGTATGCCGTATCTTCCAGCGTATTCTGTGGACGTCAGTGGCGCAGCGGTAAACTTCGCAGAACGGGTTAAGTGACCGCCACACAGCTTTATCGAAACTTCTAGAACTTCCTACAGCTTTGTGGAATCTTCTAGAATTTTCCGTACCCTTCTACACACCACTTCTCCACTCCTTTCAGAACTTTTTAAAGCCTTATGGAACCTTCTAGAACTTTCTACAACTCTAACAAACCTTCTAGAACTTTCCGGAAGCTTCTAGACTCACCGACATACTCCGCCATACCTTCCAGAACTTTTTACAGCTTTATCGAACCTTCTGGACTCACCGACATACTCCGCCACACCTTCCAGAACTTTGTACATTCCTATCGAACCGTCTAGAACTTACTACAGCTTTATGGAACCTTCTAGAATTTGTCGGGACCTTCTAGAAACACCGACAGACTCCTTCACTCCTACCAAACTACTACAGCTTTATGGAACCTTCTAGAATTTTCTACAGTTTTATCGAACCTTCTAGAACTTCCCGAAACTTCTTAACTACCTACATAATCCACCATTCTTTTCAGAACTTTCTACAGCTTTATCAAACCTACTATAACTTTCCGGAACCTTCTATACTCATCAACATACCTCGCCACTCCTTCCAGAACTTTGTACAGTCCTATCGAACCTTCTAGAACTTCCGACAGCTTTACGGAACCTTCTAGAATTTTTCGGGACCTTCTAGACACACAGACACACTCCTCCACTCCTTTCAGAACTTACTACAGCCTTATGGAACCTTCAAGAACTTTTTAAAGCTTTATCAAACCTTCTAGAACTTTCCGGAACCATCTAGACTCACCGACATAATCTGTTACTACTTCCTGAACTTTGTACAGCTCTAAAGAACCTTCTAGAACTTCTACAGCTTTATGGAACCTTCTAGAATTTTCTGGAACCTTCTAGACACACCGACACACTCCTCCACTCCTTTCAGAACTTTGTATAACTCTATCGAACCTTCTAGAGCTTTCCGAATCTTCTAGACTCACCGTCATTTATTTCTGAAAGCTTCTAGAACTTTCTCCATCCTCAATTTTCTAAGCATTTGTGAACCATCAGATCCTTCTAGACTCACCGACTTACTCCGCCACTCCTTCCAGAACTTTGTACAGCCCTATCGAACCTTCTAGTACTTCCTACAGCTTTATGGAATCTTCTAGAATTTTCCGGAACCTTCTAGACACACCGACACACTCCTCCACTCCTTTTAGAACTTTTTACAGCTTTATCGAACCTTCTTGAACTTTCCGGAACCTTCTAGACTCACTGACATACTCCTCCATTTCTTCCAGAACATTCCAGAGTTTTATCGAATTTTCTAGATGTTTCCGGAATCTTCCAGACTCTTCTTGAAATTTCTAGAGTCTTCTTAGAACTTCCAGCCCTTATATCTTCAAAAGCAAGCCCTTTAGGTAAAAACGAATACCCTTATTCCCTAGGGGGGATAGAGATCTACCATACCATATAACTTTCTTGATTGTGCCGGCACTCGTTTCTGAGTTTTTGCGTTCCGCACGTTTTTTTGGACTTTCTTTTATAATATATATTGATTACCTTACATTGCTTATGAATATCGGTTCGGTACAAAATCGTCGGTTGTTATGCCATGTCGATTCGATATTGTAAGGATAACGATTTCAGTGTGCTAGGACCCCAGGGCGATACTTAAGAGCGTTTAACCAGCCAGCGGACGAAAATCCACATTTCGTCGAAAGTTGTTCTTACGATCATGCAGGGCGGTTACAATGAGAAAGATTAATTATTCTACTTACCAGCTTTTTAAAATTATAGGTAACTCAATATCGATTTTATTTCATTCCAAATTTGCTTTAATTTATACCTTCATCCAAAAATGCTGAAAGGCGTGATGATAAAACTATTAAATAATGTACTTTTTGTAGTTATTTTGTGATTATAAGTATTTATCGTTTTTCAATAATGTCCAAATTTAAAAAGAATGTTAAAAAAATCTGAAATATATTAGTATGTAAGTGCGCAAATAAATACACAAATGGACCAGTTTTGTCAAGAAACACATGTACGACTGTACGTACATATTTTTTAATGATTTTATTGAAACTAAAATTAAAATTCTAAAACATGCGTTTGCTAGATAATGTATTGATTTATTTTACTGCATGATTATATTATTTGAAATCGGTGTGGTATAATACAAAATCTTTTTTGAAAATTTAACAAATCTTCCAACGACCTATGGAATAACCGTATTATACTAAAAATTAAAAAAAAATCTCAAAATTTATTACATGCGAATGCTAGATAAAAGAACAATCTTTCGAAATCCATTTATAATTTTTTGTGGAAAAGAGTCAATACGTCTAAAATCTGATTTGAAAATGACATATTTCTGGTTTTCTCTGGTAATGCCCTCTTAAAGTATTTTACCACTCTGTAACGTGCCACAAACATATAACAGGGTGTAACATATTTGGAATAAAAACGTACCTAATCATTTTGCTGTCTGAGGATATTTTTCTTCTTTTAAAAATACATATTTTTGAAGTAAAACTTCTTTACGCACGCTTGACTTGGGAAGTAAGATGGTGAATGCGTGACGAGAGCGTTACGAAAAGCGAGGCGAACGGTAGTTGAGAAGGAGATATAAGTTAATGAAGATAGAAAGAGAGAGAGTTACGTTTCGTATTTATTACTGTTGGGGCAAGAGAGAGAGGTGCGAGCACACATTTTCTTTCTCTCATATCCAGTTACGTTTCGTATATCTAAGACACAGTGCAGGCTTATTGTACGTATTACACTGTAGGAGCAAGAGAGAGCAGTGCGCCCGCACATTTTCTTTCTCTCTTCCTATCATATAGATGAAGCAAAAGTTTTGCTTCAGTCGTGTGGTCTAAAGCACACTCGTTTTTTTTTTAATCCCACGTCGCCGCTGATCGTATCCCTATACGTCGCGATGTGTAGGGATGGCGTCGTGTGATTGAAAGACATTTATTTTTAATAGAAAAAATATCATCGGATAGCAAAATGACATCAACATTCTTTATTCCAAATATACTCAGGAATTGCAGGTTAAAATCCTTCCTTTATAATTCATTCAATAAAATTATATTTGCATTCAAACTTTTCATTTATTTTATTTCTTTTATATATTTAATTATATTAATATTTAATCTATAAAAACAGTTTATTATAAACAAGTTCTGCTTTGTAATTATTAATACGCGTGACAGCTGTTTCGCCTTCTAAAGGTATTATCAAACTATTTTTAAAGATTAAATAATAATACTATTATTATTTAAATATATAAAAGAAATAAAAATAAAAATTAAATTTTACAAAATAAACTTGATATCAAACAATTTTCATATTTATTTCGAATTATAAAGTTTGTAAGCTTATTTCATCATCTTTCAAGAACAGTATTCAGTTTTCGGATGCGTTCAGATATATTTCATTTATTTGTATTTTATTGCAAAGCGGAAATATTTTGACCTTCCGACCAAATAGGCCCGAGGCCTGAGGGGTTATAGTGTTCGAGAGAAATATGTTATAAATCGGTAAAAATTCGGAATGCGGTGGCTTAAATTGAAAGCGTTCTAATATTTTTTCACTCTAGCAGAGCCGGGTTTTACAACGGGAATATTTCCACGCAATAAATTCCCGAATTGCCTCTCGAGTTGCGAACAATATATTCATATAACAAGGAGTTATCGTCTTGTTTTCGAAGCCGGCAGCCACTTAGGGTCATATTCTAATGTCACCAGCAATCGCCGGCCATAATTGGCTGCATGGGAAAAGCGCACTTAGCGACATTTGCAATCGCGTCGAGTTGCTGGCCTGTGTTAATTAAAAGGCGGATTCTTATCACCCTAGTGCGAATGCGGCCTTTTAGATTAATTGGTCCAATTTGCGAGGTGAATACGAGGTTAATTGGGTAGATGGCCGAATCGTGATGTTATCTTATTTCGAAATGGTTTCAACTGCAACAGAATTCCTACGCAGTTGGAGCCTCGCGAAACTAAATTATTTTATCATCAAGACATAGCAGAAGCATTAGTTTCAATGAAGGTGTAACACTGATAACGTGGTAGATACGAGTAGCACCAGAATTGAACAGTTTCTTGATTTGGCTTTAGTGATTTCTTAATTTGGGAGGCGGGTACGGGTACTGCCGCCACAGAAACCATTTATTGGTTAAGCAACACCTCGGCCACAGGTCGTCCTAAGTGGTTAAAAGGTTTAGTAACTTACCAGGGGTGCTCGGGTTCATGGGTTCATTCAGCTGCATGGCACGCCGGATCGGGAGAGACTGGTTGAGGATCTGACTGGACGGGAGAGATCTTTTGACCACTCCAGCAGGATTGTCTCGAAATCGATTCGATCAAAACTCTCGGATCACCTTACAATTTGGGAGGCGGGAATGGGTACCGCCGCCCCGGGAACCTTTATTGGATAACCAACACCTCTGCCATAGGTCACCCCAAGTGGTTCGCTACGTTTGGTGATTTAGCAGGGGTGCCCGGGTTCATGGGGTGAGGTTTGTCTAGGTCTTGGAGGAGGATGACCAGGACATACTGAACCCCAGATTCCTATCCACCCCTTAAACCCTTTTCCTTCCCCGAACTCTCCTCTCCTTCCTTTCCTTAAAAAAAACCCTCCACACAGCATCCCCAAAGATGACATAGGCCCTGAAGGAAATTATTTTCCTCAGGGCCTCCTGTGTGGAGCTCATGTAAAAAAAAAAAAAAAACCGCAGTAGGATAGATGGATTCATACGTCAGTCACTTCTGGAGACATTGACCCCCAGATTTCTACCTACCCCTCAAACATTTCTCCTTCCGAGAGACCAGAGATAACACTGTTAAATTTGGTAATCACCTCTGCTCTGGACACCTGAAAAACCTTAACTAACTAACCATCACGCCGTTTCCCCGGCAGAGAGGACGGACCGCCAAACAACTCGATCTTGGTACACACTCCTTGCCTCGTTCACATTCATACATCGTCTCATACATACTTTGACGACCTCCGTAGTCCAGTGGCTAAGACTCTTGACTCACATTCCGGAGGTCGCGGGTTCGAACCCGGCATGCGCAAATAAATTTTATTTGATTAATTTGTGTTATTTCACAATTAATTCATTTAAAATAATACATAGTATATTTGCGGCATGTTCCAGAGTGGAAGATACTATCAGTATCGCCCTGGTGTAAGACCACCATTCAGAATTGAAACGTTGCTTGAAAATATCTTTAGCCGTGTTTAGTGACCAGATCTGAATAGCCAGGTACTTCCCAACCTTCCTCTTCCCCACCTCCTTCCCCTCCCCGCTACCTTCAACCTCACAACATACCCCAATTGGGGATGCCATAGTCTCACTGGCTCCAGACGGGAGCAGTTGAGATTCTTGTGCGGTATTCACTGTAAAAAAAAAAAAAATGCTTTTCTATTATTCCGACTTTTCACATGGCCCGACTCAAGTATCTGATTCACTTGGTCGTGCAATGTCTTCCTCGGGCGTCCCTGACTTATTCTACCATTCACATTTGCGTCATATATTCTCCTTAAACCCCTTTCCTTGTCAATCCTTATCAAGACTTATTTTATGTAAAAGCCCTAAGAGCGTAAATAAAAAAATAAAATGACTGCATGACCCTGGATTCGATTTTGTAGTGTTTTTTTTTTATTCAAACTTTAGGAAATTGGAATTTTTTAGGTTAAAACCCGTCTGCTTGTTTAGGAATAAATACATCCCAATACACGTAATCGCGTTATACTTTCATAAGACCAAAAACGTCCCGAGCGACCTTACATTTTAAAAGTTATATATCTTTCTTCCTTTCATGCAAACATATGTATTTTTTCTTTTAACCAGAAAGAGAACGAAATAACGCTTCTTATTGTCTTTGAAGTATGAAAGCTATCTTGCATAGATATTTTACAATCTCGATCCAAAGTGAGGGTTTCAGAATTTTCTCCCGAAACTGAAGCTTCCGGATTGCGAGGTGCGGATATATTGAACCAAGCAGACGGGTTAAATTTAAAAAAAATATGTAACGAAATGCTAAGATTTTTTTGGTTCTCTATTTTATAGATTCACCTATTTCCCGCCGTTACCATTAGTTTCCGGACACCGTGTTTAAGTGAATGTGTTTTACAATTCTCTGCACCTCTCCCATAATATTATTATCTATCTCCCATCATATTCCAGCATCCATAAATCTTCATCAAGCCATGACAGGGAACGAACCTGGCCGCTAATCCAATCAGAAGTGAAGTAATGCTGTATGCTGCACACTGGCAGTACTACTCGCCAGTCGCCAGTACAGTCCAGAGTACGGAGAATGCACTCACTATTTCATTCTCGTTATTGGCTGGATTTATGTGTAACAGTGTAATGGAAGAAGTGACAGTGGTCTCGCGTTAAGAATGCTCTGCGATATCATTTTGTACCTATTGTAACTCTTTAGTGAACCATTTATTATTGGATAAACAACACTCCTGTCGAGGTCACCCCAAGTGGTTCGCTACGTTTGGTGATATAGCAGAGTTGCCCAGGTTGAGGGTTGTCTTAGGTGTTAGCGGCGGATGCGTTTGCCCTGCATAGCGAACTAGAGAAACTAGACCTCTCCAGCCGGACACTCTCGACCTATCTCGCCTTGCACTGCAGTGGCAGGGATGGATTCATACATTCGTCACATTGATACCAGATTTCTACTCATATTATGATACCTTTTTCCTACCTAGAACTTCCTGTCCTTCCTTTCCCGAAAGTTCCACACAGCATCCCCGTAGATGATATCCTCAAAGAAAGCTAGTACGCATGGATATTTAACATCACTTCACGCATGTACCGATGCACCGATGAACCGATGCACCGATGAACCGATGCACCGATGCATCGATGAACCAATGCATCGATGAGCCGATGCACCGATGAGCCGATGCACAGATGCACCGATGAACCGATGCAGAAGTAAACCGATGCACCGTTGCGTAGATTAACCGATGCACCGTTGGACCGATGAACCGATGCACCGTTGCACAGACGAACCGATGCACGGATGCACCGATGCACGGAAGAACCGATGGAACCGATGCACCGGTGAACCGATGCACCGATGCACGGATAAACCGATGCATCGATTAACCGATGCACCGTTGGACCGATGAACCGATGCACCGATGCACAGATGAACCGATGCACCGATGAACCGATGCACCGATGCACAGATGAACCGATGCACCGATGAACCGATGCACTGATGCACAGATGAACCGATGCACCGATGAACCGATGCACCGATGAACCGATGCACCGATGCACAGATGAACCGATGCACCGATGAACCGATGCACAGATGAACCGATGAACCGATGCACGGATGCACCGATGGAACCGATGAACCGATGCACCGATGAACTGATGCACCGATGAACCGATGCACCGATAAATCGATGAACCGACGCACCGATAAATCGATGAACCGATGCACCGATGAACCGATGCACCGATGCACCGATGCACGGATGAACCGATGAACCGATGAAACGATGCACCGATGCATCGATGAAGCGATGCACCGATGAACCGATGCACCGACAACCGAAATTAATACCCTTAATTAACTCAAATAATCGGCTATACAAACTAGTCCCAGCGAGAGCTCCTATTGACATCATCAAAGTTCGTCCTCTTCCTTTTCACGCGTCTTGTTTGAAAACGAAGAAGACAAAAGATACTTGAACGAAGACGTCACGTACGATCTCTCGCTGGAACTAATAAACAAACCCTCCCCTTATAGATAATATACGTAATTACTAAATACATTATAACCTAATTTACCAATTCCACAAATTAATTAAGTATGCCCACTGTTAACAAATCATTCATTTAACTAGCCCTTTCATCCTTGAAGCTAGGACTAACTCTTAATTCAATATTACCACTGAGGAGAGAAAACTGTAGAAGTGTATTGAGGATGTATCCGAAGTAGACTCAATTTTCGGCGACCGGACAACTCAGAATAAACTCAACTCAACACCTCCTTTGAAAACTCATAAAAATGATGAAAAAAATATTCAAATTAATAAAATACTAAGTTTTTACCACTTTTATTGTTTACAAAACCAACATGTTTCGTGAGCAACGCTCACTTCTTTAGGGTTTTCTATTGATACTAATTATAAATAATAGACGTAGACAATGGTGTCAATTGAAAAAGAATGGACATAGACAATGGTATCAATGTAAATGTGGGAGTGGGTAGAGGAGAGAGGGGCAATGGGGGAGAATTTACAAAGGGAACAGGTTTAATATTGGGTCATTTAAGAACAATTTTTGGTTATTAATAATATTCAAATTCGCATTAACACTCTTTCGGATTTCTAAAATTTCTGCCAACCATTTGGTGGAAACCAGTCACACATTTGACTTCAATAATGGAATAGAATTAATGCATTGTAATGTCAATGGCATTCAGTTGAATAAACTAGAAATTTTAGAAATCCGAAAGAGTGTTAATTGTTTATATGTATAATACATATGTAAATTATATTAGAGAAAAACCGAGAAGTTCAAAGAAAACATATTTTTATGCGATTTAAAACGGCTGGCGGGCCGTACTATAGTCACTTTTGAAATTCGTTCTACGGAAGAAATTGGAAAATGGATGTCCTAGAGTAAGTAGGTATTTGATTTTCCCTTTTCAAATATCCAGTGTTGCATTGCAAGCATTGTATAATTAGTGGCGAGTTAATTAGTTTATATGTATAATAAATGCTTATTATAGTAGAGAAAAGCCGATAAATTCAAATATTCAATTCAGGCAGCGGGCAGCTGGCAAGCGGGTGGTGTGGATTTTATTAAGATTGTGTAATGGCATTGTGTTTCGTTAGCCACAGCAACGTGTGGCCGGGTCTGCTAGTAAATAAATAAATAAAATAAAAATCGCAACCAATGAAGAACCAAGGAGCCTTGAAAAGTGAGGTCATAATCAAAACGGCCAATAAGCGCAGACCTAGCATCATTTCCATTCTATATCTCAACAAATGAGCCTTGATAGGAGTTTGATGCTTCGCAGGTGCTGTATGCGTCATTTCATTTTCATCCGAATTCCAAATCACAAAGGGGGTATAGAGAAGTTTCACTTAAAAAAAGATAGCATTTTCTGTTCGGTGGATTGAACCCAATGGGCCAGTCTATTCCAGTACATTCTATGGTCTCAGTTGGGCCAAGTATCGTTTGTTGATTTCGTAGCATAATGTGCGGACATCTGTACTGAATGTGACTAGGTAGTGACTTATTAGCCCAATTGGTCTTAATTGAAAGAAATCTGATAGGAAGAATCAAAGATGCGGGCCTATTCAGTCAACTTGTATGGATATTAGGTTTATTTTATTTGTGGTGGACCACTGCGTCGATACGTTTAATTAATACAAAATAATAATAAAAATAACTGCGAAAATCAAAAATGTTATTTTTTAATTTGTTTTAAACGCTCGTCTGCTAAAAGTATTTACACCACAAGGGAAGTGATAATAATTTAGAATTCATACAACAAGGGTCACTGTATTTATTAGTTAAGTAAAGTTTTTTTATTTTTTATTTATTTATTTATAATAAAGACAAGGTAATATGACAGGAAAAACAAAATATTTTACAGAAAAAGAAAAGTCCCAATATACTACTTTTTAGTACTTTGTCAATGGGTGCTTTTACTTAGAAGATTTAAATAAACTTATTTTACTTTATTTTGCAGTATGTGCTGAAGTGAAAACTTCTTTAGCACCGTTGTGATTTATTTTCCTTTAGTTTTTTCCCATTATATCTTGATACATTTCAAAAGTAATTTTTTTTACATATTATCTAAATATTAGGTCCTTACATTGAAACTGGCGTTTTGCCGTACTGGCAACTTTGATCTCAAATAACTTCTCTTTGGTTAGGAATTCCAAATTCAAATTTATACAGCTATTTACTCATGTATTTGTTTTCGAAAATTATAATTCATTCGTTTTTTTCCTTAATTGTTTTTTTTCTTTGCGTCACTTAGTTTACAAAATGGAAAACTTGAAATATCGCGTTATTTACGAGTACGAGTTCCACCGTGGCACGGGTGCTGCAGAAACGGCTCGAAGGATTAATGATGTGTATGGCGACGGTGCCGCAAAAGAAAACACATTTTTTTTGTGTCGTTCACTACAGCTTTCTTAAATCTGGCCAGACCATTACGGCAGATGTCTATTGTCAGCAACTGCAAACCATGATGGAAAAGCTACTGCTAAACAACCGAGGCTGGTTAATCGCTCTAGGCCACTGCTGCTTCATGACAACGCTAGACCACACACTGCACAACAGATGGCTACCAAATTAGAGGAGCTTCAATTGGACATCCACCGTACTCTCCGGACCTTGCCCCAACAGATTACCACTTTTTTCGAAATTTTGATAACTTCTTGCAAAGGAAAAAATTCAACTCCGATGGGGCAGTCCAAACCGCCTTCAAAGATTTTATTGATTCCCGTCCGAATGGTTTTTTTAGAAAAGGGATCGATGAACTACCCATGAGATGGCAAAAGTGCATAGACCGCAATGGTACATACTTTGATTAAATAAATACATTATATTAAAAAAAATCGACTCTATGTTCCTCCCATACAAAACGCCAATTTCATATGTAAGGACCTAATATATATAACGTAACACAAGATATAAATAATGTAAAAAAGTAAATAATATACATAAGACAAAAGTAGTTAACTAAACTAAGTAAACCAAAGTGCTAAATTACACCAATAAGTGGGTGGTACAAGTAAAAAATGTAACTTTCAGAGTGAAAGTTTAAAAACATAGGTATGTATCTTTGAAAATATTGTAGTAACAAAGTGACACATACAAGTTAGTTGATTTTTTATTACGGTTTCCAGAAGATAAATAAAGTTAGTAGAATGCGAAATTTATTAATTCGCTATTTTTTTATATTTTTTTTTAGGTTTATACAAAATTGAATTGTTTAATTTTTTTTATTAATCCGCATTTAAACAAAATATATGCCTATATCAAATGTAGAATTATATATTTTTTTAAATCTGATTATAAGTAGGTACCTACTTGATCACTTGTCTGAACACATCCAATTGTGAAAATATGAAATCAAATCCGAGTTCTAGAGTTCATAGAACTAGAGTTACAGACATACATACAACCGGAATTATTACTTTTGATGATTTTGCATTCGGCGTCCTGCTGCATTCTTTATTTAACACATTTTTAAAGAATTTTTAATTTGAAAAAGGATTATTGGAATCTATAAAATAGTTGTAGCCTAACTACTAATCACAATATTATAACTGTCGGTTCTTTTTTTATCGGCGCACAGTTTTTCTCAACATGATACATTTAACAGGCCATTCTCCTAACTAGCATTTAATTGCAACAACGATAATTGACGAGCCAACATTAACATCATCCTCCTGGAGTGAAGTGCATGCCATGTGCCATGTGCCATGTGCCATGAGCAATGTGCACTCTGCGGCGCGGTGCACTTGATCCCTTCAAAATGCACTCGTTAATCAATCGCTGATTGGCTGCAATTAGTTTACTTAATAAGATAGTTCACATCAAACCAACAATAGATTAATTAACATTATTATTTTCGTTATTTGTTTTTGGGGTGTTATGCCGTGTTGCGTTACCTCCTTCTTTAGCCAATGTTTCGGACATCGTTGCAGTGTCCATCATCGGGGCAGATCCGGCAGATCCGGTAGATGTGGCATAACACCCCAAAAACAAAAACAATTTGGGAGGCGGGAATGGGTACCGCCGCCCCGGGAACCTTTATTGGATAACTAACACCTCTGCCATAGGTCACCCCAAGTGGTTCGCTACGTTTGGTGATTTAGCAGGGGTGCCCGGGTTCATGGGGTGAGGTTTGTCTAGGTCTTGGAGGCGGATGACCAGGACATACTAAACCCCCATCCTACCCACCCCTTAAACCCTTTTCCTTCCCAGAACTCTCCTCTTCTTCCTTTCCTTAAAAAAAACCCTCCACACAGCATCCTCAAAGATGACATAGGCCCTGAGGGAAATTATTTTCCTCAGGGCCTCCTGTGTGGAGCTCATGTAAAAAAAAAAAAACGAAAATGCTTTTGGCCGTGAACATCTTAAAACGTATCTAACATTATTATTGTTTATAGTTTCAACTTTAGACACGCTGTGTGGAAGATATTTTTGAGAGAAGGAAGGAGTAAACCCGGGTCTTGAAGATACCCATACTACACGAGGGATGAAACATATGATTGGCAAATCATTCCACTGCCGGGCAATGTTGTAGTCGCAGAAATGTCTTGTTTTCAGAAAGCCAATTTCAACCGTGTAAAATTGTATTTCGCGTATTTTTGTCGTTTTTGTGGATGTGTTTGGCGTATTTCTGGACTTTCGTGCAGCGGTGCCGAAGGGATCAATGACGAGTATCTTGCATTTAAATGCCACCATTGCCACCGGACATCTGCGCTCCAAATATTGAAGGTAATCCATGTCAAACTAAGTTAAATTGGGGCATCAGATTAAAAAATTATTATATCACGTTGCTCTCAGAAGTTAATTACAATTAAAAAACAATAATTTAAAGATTTAAAAATGAATATCTTAATATAGATATAAAAAATATGTAAATTAGAATCCATAATACTAGTTGCAATCAAGAAATGTGCTTCATGTGCAACGAACTCACTAATGTCGAAAATATAAAATATTTAGGAGTATCAATAGATATAAATCTTAATTGGAAAACACATATTAATCGAATCACTTCTAAATTAAGATATCTGACCTACATATTTTATAGACTTAAAGAAGTAATAAACATTGAAAAAGATCTACTTTTCCCTAGTGCAATCATCAATCACTTATGGCATTATAGGATGGGGTGGTGCACTTGATACATTTATTAAGCCTCTACAAATAATTCAAAAACACATAATTAAAGTCATATATAACAAAAATAATTTCGAAATAAATGAAAACAGAATGAGCAAAAGAATAAATAATATATTTTACACCCCACAAATCAATACTAAATTATTGCAGACACATAGCAGTTTCATTGGTCCTCGTTCATTTAACCTTCTACCACTACAAACTCAAATGATAAATAAAATGATAAAATATGTAAAAGAGGTAAAATTATGGTTGAATAATATAGATATTGAAACGCTATTTCTATAAATTTATCCTTCCTTTTATAACACACTTTCTGTAACTTTCTAAACTGTAGTACAATATGTTTTCTGTTTATTTTTTTTATAATAACTAAAAAAAAAAAAAAAAACAGTATGTTTTTTCCATATTTTATAATAGCTAAAAAAAACCTATTTCACTTGTTCTACCTATGAAATACTAATTTTATATTTTATATGTTTTTTAAGTCTATTTTATACTTTGGGTACTTAGAATTATAATATTTTGTTTTAATATTACCCACACTCAGGCAGTGCCTTAGTGGGTTTTCATTTCTTGTTCATACTATTTGTTATTATATATTATGTTATTATATGTATACTATTTGCTATTATACATTATATGTACAAAGAAATGAGAATAAATAAAGTTTAAAAAAAAAAAAAAAACAAAGTCGGGTTAGCTACACCATTTATAACTCAAGAACGGCTAGACCGATTTTTATGATCTATGGTTTGTGGGATTTGTCTCCGCCCGAATAGCAGAATAGCTATTAAAACATAGGAAAAATTTACGAAAAAAAATTATGAAGATAATTCTTTTCCTCACACATTCTGTATGGAACGAATTCTCATCTTTTGAAAGAGCTGCAGGAATATTGTGATAAGTATAATATTGAATAGCGGGTGAATTCCAAAAATTCAAAAACATCAAATGTCATTGCGCTGATTGATTTGATTTTGTTCTTAAACATATAATGCTGCCCCTTTTTCTTACACACTAAATGTCAACAGTTGAAGATGAGACAAATGGTGAACGTATGTCTGCACCCCTCCAAAGGAAAAATACAATAATTATAATAAATTTCCCTCACACGTATGAAGGAAATAAAACGCGATTCCCGTAAGTAAGTTGAAAAGTAAGAAAATCACAAAAAATATTTATAAATCTGTACACAGCGCCATGTCTGATACTGAAAAAAATTAATCACGGACAGTTGTGCATCGATAATTACTTCATTGTGTAATTTTTAACGTAATAGCCCTCTGGGTGTAAAATAAAAGACATAAATAAACAACTAAATAAATTAATGTTCTCCAAAACGAGCTTAAAAAAAATCATTTGTCATATATTTGGTTTATAATTGTGTAATTTCTACTATACAAGAAATTCTAAAAATTATAGTTCTTTATTGAATTTAAATAGTCATAAATACATTGGGAATTCATATGTCAAACATTGGTTTATAAATGTGTAAATTCTAATTATGCAATTGTAAATGTTCTCTAAAATGGCCTGGAAAGAATCTCCACCTTGTGATCTCACTAAAGAAACCACTCATTCACTCTGAATGCAATTATTAATGTTCTCCAAAATGACCTTGAAAAAAATCACATCTTTGCGATTCTTTTAAAGACATAAAGAAACCATCCCTTAATTATATACAATTCTTAATGTTCTCAAAAGTTGTCTTGACAGAAGCAAATTTCCGCGATATCTTGAACGAAACCATTCCCTTGTTAAGAATATTATGAACTAAATATACAATTTGGCTGTCCTAAAACGGGTATTCTTCCCAGTTGGACAGAAAAAGTATCATATTGTAATGTATTGTAATATATATGCATATATAAATAAATAAGATAAAAAAATAAAAAAAATAAAACAAATTTAATTCAGCTAATAAGTTAACACAACAGTTATTGATTCTGAGGCGGTACGAAGTTTTTCCGGGTCAGCTAGTATTAATTAAAATGTGTATTCTGGAAAATTTTTAGCCAGATCGAACGTAATCTAACAAAGTTATCAACAAAAAACCGTAGGAGGTCTACAAAACACGTCAAGCAGTGATCGTGACCCGGCATGGTTTTCCAGAATATACTGAAAATATACTAAGCAAAAAAAAATTACCAACAAAGATCAGTTGTTACATACGGTTGTGATACGTAGTGCCTAACCCTAAATGAAGAAACCAATTTATCAGTCTGTGGACACAAATTTCTTGTGCTTTAAAATGATCGTTCAGAATTGAAATGAATCATTAATAATTCGAGAATTAATTGAGCGTGAAACTATCGTAAGATTCATGTTCCAAAGACTGTGATAGCCGATGCCAAAGGAATGCTACTAGATGACAAAATACCAAAAATCGGTGACCCGCACGTTGTTGGTCCAAAGAAGTTTTAATTATTATAAAACTATAATTTTTTACTAATTTCTAATTTAGATTGACCTCCGCATTACATTTGATAATAAGTTGGTATGGATATAAAACGAATTTATTTATAGTGTAGATATTTTATACTTGTTCGCTGGTGTTAACAGTAAAAGGGTACGAACAGGTACAAAGCGGGTTTCGGTTTTCTGATTAGTCGGCGCATGGGCGGCCGACTGGCGCAGGCATGCTGACAAGAATGTTTGTATGTCAACGTATCAGACCGAACATAGTGAAGGCAGGTTCAGATTTGTGTCCGCGCGAGGCGGCGCCGATAAGCTTTACCGGAATGAATTCTTAATTCCTGCTCGCCGGTGACGCCGGTCAGAATCTGATATCAAGATGAGCTACCTGTTAATTGCCGCTGTTTTCAATCAATCGCCGATCTGGGATAAAATAAATACATTCCATAGCACCAGAAATGTTATTGACAAGTGATGGAATGAAATCAACAAGATAAAATTTTGAAATAACCTCAAATGTCACAAGTGAACTCCTTTCAGGCACGTACCTACTTAACATATTATCATGTTCTCCTGAGGTTTTTTTTCATAGTTAAAGATACCAATTACCAAATACAATTGTTTTATTCCTTAATTTTAAGAAAGGATTCTCCAAGAGTAAATAATCGTCGTCTACGAACTCGACATTTCGTAAAAACTGACAGCTGCTGTCAAGCTACCGCGCAGGTAGCTCAAGTTTTATCCGCGTTCTGTTTGTCCACATTTCGGCGTGAACAGCCGCCGGTGGAACAGGGCACTGAACGCCGTTAATCTGAAAACCGAAACCCACTTTGTTTTTGTTCTTACGCTAAGGGTCGACCAAGATCTCGGTAATCGGCATTCTCGGTTACAAATTCTACCGAGAACTCTGAGAACTCTGTCTCGGTTCTCGGCGAAAAATCGCCGAGATTCGGCATGGGTTGTTTCAAAAACATTTAAAAATTGATCAATTATTAAAAGTTAATTTTCACGTTTTACGAAAGTTCTATTGAAGTTCTGTGATTATTTCAGTTTTATGAAGAAATTGTTCTATAATGCTACAATAGAAGAACTTAAATAGAACTTACATAGAACGTGAAAAATATTTAATGAATTGTTCAAATTTTTCGAAATTTAATTGATGACATTTGGACGACTAAATCACTCTGAATCAGTGATACAGTTAAATGGTTGCAAAGTCGAAAAGGTGGAAAGATTTAGATACCTCGGCAGTATTCTCACGGAGACTCTTGACCCAGATGTAGAGGTTAGGTGCAGAATTGAAGCAGCAAGAACTGTGTTCTTTAAAATGAAATCCCTCTTCTGCAATGACAATATCAGCTTAAAACTAAGGCAGAGAATGCTAAAATGTTATGTGTGGTCAGTCTTGCTGTATGGATGTGAAACATGGACCTTGAAAGTAAATACCATGAACAGGTTAGAGGCTTTTGAAATGTGGATTCACCGGAGAATGCTCACGGTCCCATGGACAGGGGAGAAGTATCACTTGCTCCATTTAATATTGAAAGGCAAGATAGAGGATCGCCGAGGGCCTGGTAGGAGACAAATGTCTTGGCTGCGAAATATACGAGAGTGGACCGGCATTAGAAGTGTAGAGGAGCTATTCCGGGCAGCGCAAGACAGAGAGACATTTTCAATAGTGATCGCCAACGTCGGGGGGACCTGATACGGCACACAAAGATAATATTTTTCACTCGAGTCCGTTGTTATATAATTTAAATATCAATTAAATTTTGGAGTGAATTGGTTGAAAACGCTATAATGAGAGACAGAGTATCTAATATACCGAATACTGAATGCAAACACGTCACTTTTGTATTTATCTTATTCTGAATGATCGGGTTACGTATTGCTATGGTTAATTAGCTTGGCGGTGCATTAGCGGCGGCGGCGGTCAATTATTATCCAAAATCAAACATTTTGATAATACGCTCCTAGCGATACTAATTATTCAAACCAGACAGATCACTTCTCATATTTACGGCTCGGGATAATACGGATAAAAGGATCAAGCAGAATTTTTTTGTTCATATTATTTTATTTTTTATTGCATTCATTTAATAAAAAATAAAATAATAATAAGTTTATATTAGTATATATACAGTGGCATAGCTAGGGGGGGGGCGGCGGCGAGGGCAGCCCGTGAAAAAACTTACGAAGGTAGAATATTGCCACAAAAATATTTTACACATGAATACTGTATGTTATTTATATTTTCGTAGCTATATGGCTTTGACGTTCGGGGATATCCCAAAAATTCTGTTGTTTTATTTTCGTTCCTCACTCTAACTATTGCTCGGTTGAGGATTCTCCTGAAATATTCCTTGCTTGTCACCTGTGATATTTCTTTCGTACATTGTGATATTCTTCAAGGTAGGACATTATCCAAAATCTAGTTTGAAGTTTAATCATTTTTTTTATTTTTTTATTTAGTAACTATATAATATTTTTTACATTTTTATATGAAACATATTAATTAGATGTATATATAAAATAGAAAATATATTCGTAGTCCTCCTCACTAGGAGATCCTGTGCTGAGGGGGACTATGCTTTGGATAAGTTTTTCAGCGACTTCTATGGTTTAACTTCATTGTTTGGATAAGGTTTTCCAGAAACTTCTATGATGTTTTAAGTATAGATACTAGTAAGGTCATTTTCCGATAGTTCCTTGAGCCAACATTAAATGTTTTTAATGTAGCTATTTTTTGTTTTAATTTTTTTGATACTAAGTGGGAGTTTGTTATATAACTTTACTGCTAAAAATTCAGAACTTCTTTGACCAAATGAAGAGTTACAATTTGGTATATTAAGTATGTCTGTTTGTTTGGCTCTGGTTTTATGAGCATGTGAGGTGTCTGCCTCTGAGTCGTTTTTATGGTGATGTACTAGAATGTTTTTGGCATAGATTTTCTGTATGCTTGGAACATCAAACTGTTTAAAAATTTCTGTTGTTGACGTCCTTATGGGGACCTTTAGTATGGTCTTTATGATGCAATTCTGAGTTATCTTAAGTTGTTTTAAGTGATTAGATGCTAATTCTTCCTAGATAATACATAACACAAAATTTTTCAGCATAAACATTTTTAACATCATTAATTTAAAATAAAACAATAACTTTGTAAACACCACTTTTATTTTATATACTTTATGCCGACCGGATTTCGCTACAACCGTAGCTTCATCAGGGCAGTATAATTCTCTACTAACATTAGGTTACATGTGTGTTATAATATATAATGGGCTGGACTCGTCAAGTGTAGGGAGAGGAAGAAGACATAGATGGAGAATTGGGAAGGGAACGGACGTGTTCTTTATCAATAGGGAACAATCTTAGTATGGGACTTTTATTTAAATTTAGTTGATTATTAATTACCTTACTATTAGTGTTTATGGCTTTCCTAAGTTCAAGTGCCTCTAAATTATCCAACCTTACACCGATATTGTTTTTATGAATCCTTCTTCCTCCCCCTACACTTGACGAGTCCAGCCCATTATATATTATAACACACATGTAACCTAATGTTAGTAGAGAATTATACTGCCCTGATGAAACTACGGTTGTAGCGAAACCCGGTCGGCATAAAGTATATAAAATAAAAGTGGTGTTTACAAAGTTATTGTTTTATTTTAAATTAATAATGTCGCATCACAAAGTATCCGCTTCATATGAACAAATTTTTAACATCCTTCAGAAATACCGAATAGAAGTAACGCATTCGATCGAAAATTAATATAAGAGTGTATGTGAATGTACCGGGAGCATGTCAGATCCTTATCCTATATTCCTATTCCTACTTACCTAAAATTAATTTTAAGAAATAATAAAACTCCGTCTCTAAGCAACTTTAACATAGCAGACCTTTTGGCTTGACTTCATTTAACTTAATGCATATATTTATTTCTATATTTTTGTACAAGCTGTTTGACTCTTACATAAATGTAGTTCCTATATAAAAATAGTTTGAGAGGTTCCTTATAGTGGCACTTGATATTAGATTAATAGGTTGCCCATAGATGGCAAATAGCTGTCGATAATGCAGGGATCGAGAGTATAATAAATACTGTTGTAACCTCAAGGTCGGGGTCCAGATAATTTCTAACGCTTACTAAATAAGATATCAGAGCATTTGTCATTTATCACGAACAAAATCAAAAGCGTTTTAATGAACTCAGAGTTTTTATTTAAAGAGAGTATCTGTTCGACTCTCATCTTCGACAGTTTTTGGCATGTTTTTTATTATAATTGGCGTGTTTTTTAATTTTAAATTCAAATTTATAAAAAAAATTATAGATTCAAAAAAATACAAGATATTCCAACCAATCCAATTATATTATTCCAACAACAAAAACTTCAATGGCACAGTCCCAGTTTAACTTTCTTGCACCTAAAATTTTTAATAACTTGTCTATTGAAATAAAGTCTAAAACCAAATATCTCACTTTCAGAAAGGCGCTTGCTGACCTTCTGATGAGTGACTATGACAGTGTTTACAACTTGTTTCACATACTCAGATAGTGATATAAATGAATTATTTATTCTTTATTATTCTTTATTCTTTTTTATTTTATTTAAAACCGAGACGTGCAAACATAGCATGCGTATATTATAACTTTATAACAGAGGCATATGTATGCATAAATGTCAAGCAGTATTATCCAGCCTTCTTTAGATGTTCTTGTTTTTGTCACTATTTGCTGACGGCTTGTTTCTGCCATCAAACTTAAGTGTATATATGTATGTGTATGTATACGTAAGTATATTTGTATATATATGAATATACATGTATGTGTGGGTATGAATAAATACATGTTTATGTAAGTATATATACAGGGTGTCCGGGGGTAAAGTGCATTAACTTCGGGAGGTGGTTCTACATGATACAAATAAAAAAGATAAATAAATTGCAATTATAGGTAGAATAAAAGTAAAGTTTGCTGATGATAGTAAATCTTTGGTATGTGAGGGAAGCAGAGGAAAAAAATTTTTTTGCGAAAATATTGAAATAATTTGATAAATTAAATTTTCTTCAGCACCTTGTGATTTAGAACTCGATAAAACGAAAAAGCGACACTAAAAAGAGACAAACACATAAGTCTGTAGGAGAGAATGAGATAGAATATTCGGTCTCTTCTTTGTGCGGTGCTTCGTAGTCTTCCCACTCTTGTTTACTTTAGTTTTCTGAAGGTTTCACTTCTACAGCGTGTGAATTGCAGACTCTGATTTTTTTTAAACATTTATTTTAAATGTGAATAATACACAAGATTCTCAACCGCAACCACAATCCGGAGCAAGTGGATCTATGGCATCCTCATTTGGGGTATGTTGTGAGGCTGAAGGAAGTGGGGAAGGGGAGGATATGAGGAGAGGAAGGTTGGGATCATTCAACACGGCTAAAACAAATTTGCACGTTTAGAAACATTTGCTGACATATTCACCTGCTAGTTACTTTCGCTACAGAATTTCTTTGTATAACATTATACGTGCGAATAATACATAACACATATTCATGATGATTAAATTAATGGTACCTAATATTTTTAAATTACCTGCGTGGCAACTTTCCTTTATCCCTGTCCTCCCCTTACCCGTCCCAATCCAAATACCTGTTTCGCACCCTATTTTCTCTACAGTTATAATCGCATTTATTTTATTGCTGTGTTTTTATATTTAGGTTTATCACTTGTTAAATCTACACCTGTATTATATATATATTTTTTTAATTGCTGCTTTGTCCTGTTTTTTTTTTCTTTTCTTAAATATTCTTGTTTTCATTCAGTTACTTTTATGTTTCTAAATACCAATCTGTGAACATTAATAATTGGTCTTTTTTTTGTTATCCTCTTATGTATATTATATTATTAAGACTGTTTATGTTCCTTAAATAAATAAATAAATAAATAAAACCAATTTAAAAAAAGTTTCGATTCTGAACGATGGTCTTTCACCAGAGCAATAGTGAGAATATCTGTAACTCTTTTTGAATTTTGTATGACTAACTATCTTACGCTTGAGTTTGACACAAAACATTTTAATTTATTTAAAACATAAAAATAAAATAAAACATTTTTTTTTATTTGTTCAAAATTTCCCTTAGTCTTTATTCCACCAGATCGATTGCATAAATATTCAATCGCTGCATATTGTTGCATATTAATAATTCGGTCCGGATCACTTGGCGCCGGGCGCCGATTTGGTTATATTTGAATAATTACACGGGCGAACGGTCAGGCTCCTTCTGATGCAACGGTTAATAACAACAATAATGCACACATGACGTAAACATAATAATAAGTGTGGTATAATAATATGTGCGTAAGGTTATTTTAAATATATGTGCATATTATGTTCGTATGTAGCACTTAATAACACGCATATATTTCTATTTATTTTATTACGTTTGTTGGCTCGTTAACACATATAATTATTACATTAGTTTACAATTTGAACATGGTTTTTTTTTGTACATGAGCTCCCTGATGAAAATATGATGCCTCAGGGCCTATGTCATCTTTTTTTTTTTTTTTTTTTTTTTTTTATTTCATATATTTTTTATTAGTAACAGATATTTGGTTTTTTTTTGGCTACCACACTAGGCTAAGCCCGTGTTGTGGTAGTCGTACATTTAATATTTTAACATTTCAAAAAATATTAAGAAATACTTAAAACTAAAGAGAAAAAAAAAGACCATATTTTAAAGAAAAGTAAAAATGAAAATTCAAATTCAAATTTTGAAATACAAAAATTAATAATAAAAATTAAATGTTAAGAACTCAAGTGTTCTGTATAAATTAAAACATATAATTATATAAATCAAAATTAAAAACATATATAAATTTAGTGAAAAACTAAGAGAAAAAAATAACAACATTTTAAAGTAAAATAGAAATACAAATGGAAATTAAAATTTTCAAATGCAAAAATTAATAATTAAAATGTAGTGTTAGAACTCATGAATTCTTTAAAGTGCGTTCGTCCCCTTTCAAAAATCCAATGTTGTACACGTGTTATAAAAAGAGAATTAGAATTACTTGACTTTATGTCAGTACTCAGAGCATTATATATTTTAGGAGCGATGAACCAGAATTGTCGTTGAGCGAATGAGGTGTTAGTTTTTGGGACCACGCAACCCAGGTTTGATGAAAAGCGGGTGTGTGCTTGATGTTGTGGAGCAATTAGTAGATTATTTTTTCGTATATAACAAATGCTTGTTTTAGTAAATAGCTGTCGAATATCTAAGACCCTGATTTTTGCAAAGAGTTCATTTGACGGATGGGTAGGTTGACATTTAAATATAATTCTCAGAATTAGTTTTTGAACTAAAATAATTGGTCTAATAATGGATTCAGCACAACCACCCCATCCCACTATACCGTATATTGCTATGGATTGGAAAAGGGCAAAGTATACGCTTCTTAGAGTCTGTAAATCTAAGATAGACCTACCTTTGGGGATACTGTGTGGAGGGTTTTTTAAGGAAAGGAAGGAGAGGAGAGTTATGGGAAGGAAAATGGTTTAAGGGGTGGGTAGGTATCTGGGGTTCAGTGTGTCCTGGTCATCCACCTCCAAGACCTAGACAAACCTCACCCCATGAACCCGGGAACTTCTGCTAAATCACCAAACGTAGCGAACCACTTGAGGTGACCGATGGCAGAGGTGTTGGTTATCCAATAAAGGTTCCCATTCCCGCCTCCCAAATTGTTAAAATTGGTTACATTTACAATTCCAATTCTATAGCTCAGCACACCATTCATCTCAACATTCTTAGTATGTTGTAAATACATAGATAATAATAAATTAATTTAAATTAATAAATTACTTCGTTTTTACCACTTTTATTGTTTACAAAACCAACATGTTTCGTGAGCAATGCTCACTTCTTCATTGCTCACGAAACATGTTGGTTTTGTAAACAATAAAAGTGGTAAAAACGAAGTAATTTATTAATTTAAATCAAAATGGTGCCACAAAATAAGTTTGCTGTGTTAGAAGAAATAATAAATTATATTAAAAGTACGTATCTACATAAAATAAGGAGGATAAAATATTACACGTAAGTGTATATGTATGAATTTCTTGCATACTTATACATATATGCATACTTGTGCATACTCTACACATATATATGTAAATATGCATATATGTACGTACACACACGCACATACATACATACTTGTACACATATTATGGTTCTAAGTGAGAAGATCGTCTGGGATCGATAGAGTAACTTCCGATGATTTTATGCAGATATTCCCAGTACGGTTGCACTGTTCATAGCCGAACCGATATTGTTAGGGAATAAATAACAAATCGGTATACGCTGGCAACACTGGCGGATCTGTCTAGGAATTCACATTTCGGAACGTCAAACGCCAATCAATTTTGTAAAAAATCAATTGTTAAAAAATGTTTGTTTAAAAAAACAAATTTGAAAAAAAAAAAAACAACCTAAAATATTAGCGGAGACCAAAATAACATCAATTTTTTTGTTCTCTATATTATATCAGGAATTACTGGTTATAAGTCAAATCCGCCCATTAACACACGGTATATTGTTTTATCTTGTTTTAAAAATACGAACCAAAACGTTTTATATTGTAAAATTGCAAAATACCATAAAAATTGTGAGCACGTCCCTGGTTTAGGCTCCGCAGCGCTGTAAAGACAGCGTATCAATTATGTAATACCGAGAATGTGGAAGGCAGAACCAGTCGTGGTCGCCCCGAATGATCGGCGGCGTTTATAATGCCATCAGAAAGCGATTTGACCCGCGACTTACTGAAAAGACGCACGCGATGGCGTACGGAAGGCTGGGGTGGCCATACGATAAGATATCTTGTTTCAATGCGAAATAAACATTTTAAAATAATTCCTTTTCACGCAGTCTGTGATGTAAGGATGACTGTAATATAAAACCGGTATCGTCGCAGATAAATAAGTGTTAATTTAATGATCTACTTTTGGTGTTTAATATTTTTAAACGACTTCGAAAAGGAGGAGGTTCTCAATTCGACTGTATATATTTTTTTTTTAATGTTTGTTACCTCAGAACTTTCGACTGGGTGAACCGATATTGATGATTCTTTTTTTATTTGAAAGCTGGTGCTTCCCGTGTGGTCCCATTTTAATTTGGTCCAGTTCTGACAATGGCATCCATGAGAAAATCATATAAGTCTTAAATTTGCATCAAGTATGTGCGCGACAAATGGACGAATAACTCAATATCACGCCAACCGATTTCGATGATTCTTTTTTTATTGGAAAGGATGTACTTCAAGGGTAGTTTGATGAGAGTTTGGTTAGGTTCTGATTATGGGATCCGTGACAAAGTAACGGAACTCTCCAATTCTGAAGAACAAATTTACGATACTCGGCCGAATCTTAATCGAATTAGTTAGTGTACTTCAGATTCACTAAAAATCAAAAAATAAACAAAAATTTTAACCAAACAAAAAAACGACTTCAAAAAATGCACTAAAAAGTAAAAAAAAATAATTTCGTAATCTTCTACAACTTTATAATCAACTTACCTTTTCTACTCGTCAATATGTAGGTACGATTGTTATTTTTGGAGTCGGTGTCAACCAAGGTACCCGCGGCCCGGCGTGTTCACTTGGCAGCTCCTCCCTCTCCCGCCGACACCGACTCCAAAAATAACAATCGTACGTACATATTGATGAGTAGAAAAGATAAGTTGATTATAAAGTTGTAGAAGAATACGAAATTATTTTTTTACTTTTTAGTGCATTTTTTGAAGTCGTTTTTTTGTTTGGTTAAAATTTTTGTTTATTTATGGAACAGACTATTTCTATTTTTGAGAGTGATAATTCATGGTGGAATTCCATTATAATATATTATAATAAAACTAATATAAAACTTTATTTCACATTTTCCACTTAATTTTATTTATCATAACCAATAGCTCGTTAGAGCCATCTTCCGACTGGTACAAATAATTCTTAGTCTATGGTTTTTATACACAACATATTGGGGAGGGGGGGAGGGGTGGTCTACAAGGATTTTAATCAATTTTAATAAAATTAGGTCATTAGTAACTCATATTACTTGTGAGGTTTTTCCCTAATCATCATTGAAGTGAGCTACAAACCCAAGGTAATTAGTTACTGGAAATACCAAAATATTTAGAAATTCGACAGTCTAATAATCCTCCAATATGGTCACCCTAGAGCACAGCCCCCTATTAAGCTGACGGATTAGATAGCTAGGTGCACGACCATAATATTTGCCGTATAAAAATTATAATTTTCTTTTCAGAGTCATTTCTGCCATGTCGCCGGTCCCGGTCGCCCACAGGGCCTACCCAATAATGATGCTACCATCAAATAATCATTTGCATGGCGTATTTATTTGGTGATTACGCAAACTGCGGCCCGTCAAACATGATGTGGGGAAATTCGATTATAATGCCCATGTGCGACGAGCTCCAGAATTAACCCACAAAAGGACGATGTATGAAGGCCAAATTTGGTGGATCGATAATGGTCTCGAAAGCAAAAATTAATAAAATTATTAGTAGAATTTTATGTAGACAGATATATAGAAAATCTGTTCACGTATCCCATTAACCCGTCTAATCACTGGAGACCAAATTTGTCCCAGCTCACATAGATCTCATAGTAATCGTTTTTTTTTAATATATATGAATACCTCACAAGAATCCACAGCTGCTCCCGTCTAAAGCCAGTGAGACTATGGCATCGCAGATTGGGGTATGTTGTGAGGCTAAAGGTGGTGGGGAGGGGAAGGAGATGGGAAAGAGGAAGGTGGGGAAGTGCCTGGCTATATAGATCTGGTCATCAAATACGGCTTAAGCCATTTCAAGTAACGTTTCAATTCTGAATGGTGGTCTTACACCAGGGCGATACTGAGAGTATCTTCCACTCTGGAACATGCGGAAAATATACAATACATTATTTTAAATGAATTAATTGTGAAATAACCAAATAAATCAAATAAAATTTATTTGCCACTTCAGGATTCGATCCCGCGACCTTCGGATTGCGAGTCAAGAGCCTTACCGCTCGACCACGCCGGTAGTCATCGTTATATCTCGCTTACTATCATAGTGAGAAATATGATCTAAACGATATTGGAAAGAGAAAACAACACGCTATATTCAAATCTAATAGTAAACGACAAATTAATTAAAATGTACACCTTTATGAAACTAATTTCCGTCCGCAATTTGAAAAAACATTATAAAAACTTTTTAAGAATTATTTTTACAACAAACGACAAAAAAGTGAGGTGACTATAACGTTTTTAATTCATTTTTCTAATAAAACAAGCTGACCCGACGAACTTCGTACCGCCTCAGAATCAATAGCTGTTGAATTAAATTCAGTTTATTTTTATTAAGTTAAAAATTACGCAATGAAGCAATTATCAATGCGCAACTAAAAACAAATGCACAACAATCAACGCATTGACATTTGACGTTTTTGAATGTTTGGAATTCACGCACAGTTCAATATTATACCCCTTACAATATTGCTGCAGTTCTTTCAAAATAGGAGAATTCGTTCCATACAAAATGTATGGGGAAAATAATTTTCTTTGGAGTGGAACACCCTTTACTTTTAGGGGTATGAAAAATAGATGTTGGTCGATTCTCAGACCTACCAGATAAGCACACAAAATTTCATCAAAATTGGTCCAAAGCCGTTTCGGAGGAGTATGATAACTAACACCGTGACACGAGAATTTTATATATTAGATATTATATGTTTTTAATTTATTTTTCATTATTAGTAATTTTGGTTAGAAAAAAAATAAAGTGAACCATTTTTTAAATTTTTTAAAGTTTTCATTAAAAAAATATTTATTTAAAAAATACATGTTTATTTCTAATAATAAAATTTGAAAGCGTATTTCATCACCTTTTAAATACAGTTTTTAGTTTTCGGATACGTTCACAAATATACCATTTATTTGGATTTTATTGCAAAGCGGTAATATTTTTACCTTCTGATATAACATGCCCAATGTTTGAAGTGTTAAAAGTTCTCGAAATATGATTTCTGTCGTAATGCTCTTTTCGAAAAGTCATTATATTTTATACTTTATTTAACGCACAAACAAAATTCCAAATAAAAGTATTTTAACTAATTTGTTGGTTTTTGGGACCCATCCAGGCGTTCTGAGTTCAATTCCTCGGCTGGCTAAGTCCTCCATCACTCCACAAGCAACATTTTCCGATTAGTGTGATGTTGGTAGGAGATTTTCAAATTTTGTCGGCTTATTGGTAACCCGGGAATGTCTGACTTTCTTTAGAAAAAACGAGTGTGCTTTAGGCCACACGACTGAAGTAAAACTTCCACTAACTTATATCTCCCTCTCAACTTCCGTTCGCCTCGCCCGGCCGTTCGCCTCGCCCGATCACACTTTTCATAACGCTCTCGTCACGCATTCACCAGCTTCTATTTATCCGTGGCATATTTTTTGATGTTTATATTGTAAGCAGATTTCTTGTAAAGATTAATCAAAATAGTATCTAAATACGATTTCACGTATAACTTCATCTTAACACTAAACTAAATACTAACCAACTAACTAACTAACTAACCATCACGCCGTTTCCCTCAGGGGTAGGCAGAGAGGACGGACCGCCAAACAACTCGGTCTTGGCACACACTCTTTGCCTCACTCACATTCATACATCGTCTCATACATACTCTTCTATTATTCTGACTTTTGACTTGGCCCGTCTCAAGTATCTGATTCACTTGATCGTGCCATGTCTTCCTCGGGCGTCCCCGACTTCTTCTACCATTCACATTTGCATCATATATTCTTTTTACACTACTTTCTTCGCTCATTCGCTCTACGTGCCCAAACCATCTGAGGGTCCCTTTCTTAATTTTGCTCATTATACTTACCTTCTTTGCGGATATCCACATTTCTAACACGATCATACATGGTTTTACCACACATACGTCTCAGGGATCTCATTTCAACAGCATTCAGTTTACTTTCATCCTTCCTCTGCCAGTTCCATGCCTCACTGCCATACATCAGGGTAGGTACCAGGACTCCATTGTGGACTGCTAACTTCGCTTTTTTTGACAGTTTTTTTATTAGCGCCAACGGCATTCAGTCCTCCATTAATGGAGTTACCGGCATTTACCCTTCTTTCAATATCTCTAGATATTCCATTAGTTAAAATAATATTATAAATTCGAACATTTTGTTAAAAATTCGGATAATTAATTAAGTAAATACCTATCTACTTATCTTTTTGTACAAATGGAATGATATTTGCATATCATAATGTGATTTTTTTTTTAATTCTGATGATCGCCGAGAATCCCAGGCCTCATGTGTTAATATTTGTTTTCTTTGATGTCCAAAAATAGATTACAAATAAATTTATGTACCTATGCTTATATAATAATAAGCATATTACATTAGTGTAGTTCAGATATGTACTACGCGCTATGTAAGCTCATTTTATGAAAAAAATATCTTCTAATATGTTTAACAATCCTCAAATGGATTAAAAAAATAACGCCATCGAAACTGATTCATTATAATTTATAAATAAAAATCGACTTTGGGTCACCGCGGCTTTTCATCCCACGACAAAACATCCTACGGACAAAAAATCCCCCAACAAAATATCTACTAAAACCTAACCTAATCCATTCTACCTGATGATGGACACTGCAACGATGTCCGAAACGTTGGCTAAGAAGGAGGTAGCGCGACACGGCATAACACCCCAAAAACAAATAACGAAAATGTTTTTGGCCGTGAAAATCTTAAAACTTACCTAATCCAATCTAATCTAACCTAACCGAACCTAATCTAATCTAATTTAATCTAACCTAACCTAACCTAACAAAAAATGGGACAAAAATAATACAGACAACCTGTAAAGACAATCAATTATTGTCCCATTTTGAATATTATTTTTGTCCCATTTAGTGTAATAAATTGTTGTTCAAAAATAGTAAAATGTAAAATAAAGTTAGGTTAGGTTAGATTAGGTTAGGTTAAGTTAGGTTAGGTTGGGTTAGGTTTTAGTAGATATTGTGTTGGAGGATATTTTGTCCTTCGGATATTATTTCGAGGGATATTTTGTTTGTAAAACGCGCGGTACCTTGGGTCACTGCCCAACAAAATATCTACTAAAACCTAACCTAATCTAATCTAATCTACCCTAATCGAACCAAATCTAATCTAATCTAACGTAACCTAACCTAACCTAACAAAAAATGGGGCAAAAATAATACAGACAACCTGTAAAGACAATCAATTATTGTTCAAAAAATGGGACAAAAATAATACAGCCAACCTGTAAAGACAATAAATTGTTGTTCAAAAATAGTAAAATGTAAAATAAAGTTAGGTTAGGTTAGATTAGGTTAGGTTAAGTTAGGTTAGGTTAGGTTTTAGTAGATATTGTGTTGGGGGATGTTTTGTCGGTAGGATATTTTGTCCTTCGGATATTATTATTTCGAGGGATATTTTGTTTGTAAAACGCGCGGTGCCTTGGGTCACTGCCTAAGATATGGGCATTGTAAGAAACCTGAGACAAATGCCTTAGAAGACTGTCGTATTCTTACTAGTTAGAGTGAATGAATGATATCCCTGAGGTAAGTTTGATAAAATAGTAGTTGAAGGCGAAATGAAAAAGATTAAGAAAGCGACTCGTAGATATTTACTCGATGATACACTAATATACTTAATTGGAGATAACTATGAAGAACTAATAAATATTTTAAATAATGAGCTAAACAATGTATTTAGATGGCTAAAAATTAATAAGCTTAAATTAAATACAAAAAAAAAAAAACAAATTGTATGGTGATCGGATACAAGAAGACATCCAGTGAAAGCAAAATTAAAATTGATGGTGAAATTATTGAAAATGTTACTGAAATGAAATATTTAGGAGTTATATTAGACTCCAAACTAACATTCAACAAGCATGCTGAATATACACAAAAGAAAATTGGGAAAAAATATCTTTTTTGGGAAGAATTCGGCCAAAATTATCTAGTAAAACTGCAATCACTATCTACAATTCGATTATTGCTCCACATTTTAACTATTGCTCAACTATCCTTTTCCTATGTAACGAACGAGAACAAAATAAGTTTCAAATTCTCCAAAACAGGGCAATGAGAATAATATTACGGCGGAATAGATTTTCAAAAGTAAACAAAATGTTAAAGGAACTGAATTGGCTAACCGTGAAACAGATGCTGACCTTGAATACGATGATATTTATACATAAAATAATTAACAACATTTTACCAAAATACTTTTCAAATAAAATTGTATTCAACAAGGACATTCACAGACATAACACAAGAACATGCAAAGAAATCAGGCTTCAAAAAAAGGATAAAGCGAATACGCAGAACAGTTTGCTGTACAAGGGGATGAAGTTGTATAACAAGCTACCAGAGACTTTGAAGTACACACCAATTGGAAAGTTCAAGACGTATTGTAGGAGCTACATAAAATTACATAAAATTTAGTTTGCAATATGAAATATTATAATTAATTAGAAATTTGTAAACTTAAATTTACAAATTACTAAAATAAAATAAATTAATAAAAATAAATATTTTGGACATGTTGAACAGATGGACTAAAATGAGTGTTAGGAGAATGTGTGGAGAAAAGTAAAAAGATTAAGAAAAAAATTAGAAGACTTTTGAAAAGTCATACCTATATAAAAGTCATTAAAAGAGATGAAAAAAAACTAGACTAGAAAACTAGCCAATTTGAATTTCCATTTTGTTTTTTAAATTAATGCAAATCTTAAAAGAAAAATTAAATTAACCCACTTCCCGATATCCAATCGACGTGAATTTCGGCAGTGGAGGTTATCCACCTCTTACCCGCCCTGGTATAAGTAACCGATGGTTACTCCTTCAAGGCTCTCGCAAGATTCTAATTTTGTTTGTTAAAAGAAGCTACATTTATTTATTTTGAGCGAATCTAAACCTACAGTGCCCTTGCATACGTTGTTAGTAAGCAGTATACAAGTGCTTAACAGGAAAAACAAAATGCAAAAAATAGGCTAGTAAGACAAAGATAAATTAAACAGGGCAAAAGAAAAAAAAACTTTAATGAGGCTCCATGAGGCGGCATTGCATCTGTAAAAACCTGCAAGTACCTGCATAAAATAGATAACATAAATAGTGAATTTTTCGGCAGATAGACTCGTTGTGGATGACAATGCATTCTATCCACTTTAGTGGCACTCACGCACACAGACGCATTTCTCTGAAATTGGCTTCTAGCCGTCCCAAGAGATGGCCCGAAGTAGTAAATAAAAATTTGTTTTTTTTTTATTACGGGTTGCTCATTTCCGTAACTAATCATGACTTTATATACAAACTTTTGAAAAGTGATCTGATTTATGATGATGGTACCCCTGGAAACACCCGTGTACAGAAACACAGTTGTGATCAAGCTGAAACTTAGCAGATAGACTCATTGTCGATGACAATGCAATCTATCAACTTTTAGACATGTACACAAATGCATTTCTCTAAAATTGGCTACCAGCCAGCCCAAGAAATGGCATCAAAATAGTAAAAAAAACATTGTTTTCATTACGGGTTGATTTCTTTCATAACTTTTCGTTATTCTAATAACACTTTTCAAAGTTTTCTGACGTGTCCTGTTACACCTGAAAACACCCGTGCACAGAAAGACATTGGAGGTTATCCACCACTTACTCGCCCTGGTACAAGTAACAGATGTTACTCCTTCAAGGCTCTCGCAGGATTCTAATTTTTTTTTGTTGAACGAAGCCACATTTATCTATTTTTTACTAATCTAACCTTCAGTGTCCCTGCATACGTTGTTAGAAAGCAGTATGCAAGTGCACAGAACGACAGTTGATATCGGCAGCTTGAGACCGAGTCACCACGATCTAAATCACCATGAATCTTGTTTTTCCTGTCGCGCGACCTTCTGAATCGACAGCCTACATTCAGCTCAGCCTTGCAGGCGCTTTATCCTCCGTCACTACCCCCACTAGCTCGGGATGGGGATGATGGCATGTAGCATCCATAATAAATGTACCCCTAATCAGCTATAGCCACGATAGTGTTCCAATAGAAACAGACAGCCAACAAAAGCAGGGCATTAAACGTTCGTGTCGCGGTCGCTGCACGCAATGCGGCCATTATCGGAAACGTCCGCTCGCCTTTTATATTTGCGCCCGGGCCGATGCGTGCTCCGGCCTTTTCGGCTATTGGCTGGTGGTGGCACAGGGCTAGATCGGGCTAATTGAATTCGGAAAATTAGCAGAGTTATAGATAGCCGCCGTAACATGGACGGAATACCCTTACGCACATAATGACGCTATAAAATGAAGACGGCATTTGGGTTCGGGCAATGTGATTGTAGTTTACATAGAACATTCCCACACATGATCTACACAAATGAATCCCTGTTTCCCTTGGTCAAGCAATAACTTCAGAACGACTGTACCTATTTCATTTATCTTTTTTTTAAAGTTTTCCAATATTTTGTAGAAGATTCTTAGGGAAAGAAATTTTTTTTTAAATTGCGCAGAAAATTGGATAATTTCAGAAAACTTAACGACTATGTTAACTTCCCACGTTTGACAGTTCGCGCGTTTGATGAAATTGAATTTAGCAGGCAGCTGTTTTTAAATAAATCCCTGAGACGTATGTGTGGTAAAACCATGAATGATCGTGTTAGAAATGTGGTTATCCGCAAAGAATGTAAGGCTGATGTAAGTATAATGAACAAAATTAAGAAAGGGACCCTCAGATGGTTTGGGCACGAAGAGCGAATGAACGAAGAAAGTAGTGTAAAAAGAATATATGATGCAAATGTGAATGGTAGAAGAA
This sequence comes from Limnephilus marmoratus, assembly GCA_917880885.1. Taxonomy (NCBI): domain Eukaryota; kingdom Metazoa; phylum Arthropoda; class Insecta; order Trichoptera; family Limnephilidae; genus Limnephilus; species Limnephilus marmoratus. The sequence continues at coordinate 21,261,867 of OU862932.1, read as the reverse complement.
GTCGGGGACGCTCGAGGAAGACATGGCAGGATCAAGTGATTCAGATACTTGAGACGGGCCATGTCAAAAGTCAGAATAATAGAAGAGTATGTATGAGACGATGTATGAATGTGAGTGAGGCAAAGAGTGTGTGCCAAGACCGAGTTGTTTGGCGGTCCGTCATTTCTGCCTAACCCTGCGGGGAAACGGCGTGATGGTTAGTTAGTTAGTTAGTTCTGTTTTTATTTGTATTATTGCCTATGGATTTTTTAAATAATAGATATACCTATGTTAGGTACCAATTTTGATTGAATGTTCTTATAATATACTTACAAAATGAAATTTTTTTTGTAATAAACGAAAAATGAAAATTTGAATAAAAAAATGGTTATAGGTGGCACGCGAGCTGTATGAAAACTGAATGTACTGGGACTGAATATATGGAACGCGGGAGGGGGGTTTGCGGGACGGGATAGGGGGGAGGGGAACGGGGTCGCACCTGTTCTTTTTAACGCTTATATACAGAGTGCGATAGATGACTTGAGAGAGAGAATGAGTCACAGAAAAGGTGTAAAGATACACGGGCTGACGATATCGCTATGGTTGCTGAAAGCGAAGAAGAATTGCAAGAGGCCTTAACAACCATGTAAAGCATTCTTCAAAACAATTACAACATGAAGATAAATAAAGACAAAACAAAACTGCTGATTGTAGGCCGATCGCAACATCAAATGAGAGTAGAGATGTCAGGAGTTCCACTAAAGAACACCAAGGAGTTTGTCTACCTCGGGAGCAAAATAACATGGGACGGTCGGTCTAAGAGCGAGGTCGACAGCCATATACACCAGGCTAGGCTTGCATTCAATAAAAGGTCGAAAATAATAGAATCGAATAATATAGACCTAAAACTGAGAATACTCCTCATCAAGACCTAGTATGTACGGCTGCAAAACATGGTGCCTCTCCGAAAGAGATAAACGGAGACTAGAGGCTTTTGAGATGTAGTCCTACAGAAGACTATCAGAAATTTCCTGGAGAGACCACATTACAAATTAGTTCTACAAACAATAAATAAAATTTATGAAAAAAAAGGTAATTTCACCGGCTTTAAAGCTTACCACGTCGCAAGAAATAGATATGTTTTATTTTTAAGGCGATCCACTAGTTCACTACTGTGCCGTGGACAGTAGCTCTTCGGTGGACGCCATAGGGGTCACTTTGAATAACAGAATTCGTCGACTAGCGGCCGTATTGTAAAATATCAACGCGAAAATGCTTATTTTATTTTATTTTGGGAAGATTGGGTGTAAATATGAACTTTTTTTTCGATTATTATAAAATAAACTGAATTTGCCACATTTCACAATAAAACCATATCCGAAAAGGGGTTTATAAATAGGAGAGTTTGAAATTGAAAGTGTGTTTTTTAGACCTAGTACTTTATTTTTTTATAGGCTTATTAAAAAACTTATTAAAAAAATGACCGATATTTTTAAGGGCCAAGATATGTTCTACACGCAGTATTTAATTGAAGCATCTACAATACTTCTAAGCGATCAAATTTTCAAAACAAAAACATATGATTTTGCATTATTTACTATGACTTCATCTTAAATAACATCGATATAATCAGAGCAAATACTCATTAAATGAGTATTTGCTCTAACAAATTTTGTCAATATTGTATTTCAAAGCTGTTTATTTTTATCGAGTATGATATTAAAAAAGCTTGTTTGTTAGGTTTTTTCCAGTTGATTGAGAGCATTTAACGAAATTTATGGCGTATATCAGGCTTTCTACTAATATTTGAAAAACTTACATTATTGATTGACTTTTTTTGTAACGAAAACATTTATTTCACAGAAATTCAAATGAAACAACTTCAATTTATTGACATTTGAAAGGTTTCCGTTAAAGGCCAATTCTAGGAACGTTTCAGATTTCTATAGAATTATAATAAACTGACGAGCTTAACAACATGATAGTTGTCCTCTTCTGCCGATCACAATTTGTTCAAAAGCTGAAATGGACATAAAATCAGCATTCAACGGGGACCTCCTTTCAACTGTTAAAAAACAAAATGGCGCTGAATGGTTATTTGATGACAATGTTATATATGAATTTATGCGTAACAACTTGTTTTTCGACTGTTTTTATTATAAAAAAGAGTAAAACGAAAAGCAGAAGAGACATTTTCAAATGATAAAAGTTGCTGTAGAATCAGAAATCTTTCTAATACTATAAAGAGGAAAGATTTGATTGTTTGTTTGCATTGAATAGGCTCCGAAATTACTGAACCGATTTGAAAAATTCTTTCACCAATAGAAAGCTACTTTAACAACGAGTAACATAGGCTATACAGGGTGTTAAGGGACGTACTTGACTTACTTTAACCAGTGATTCCTGACATTATTTGGAGTAAAAAACGTAAATGAAATTTTTGTCTCCGGTGACTTTTTTTGATGACTTTTTTTTTTTTTTTTAATTTTTTTCTTAAAATTTAAACAAAAAAAATTTCTTCCGCATGTCATCAGTGGTCACTCAGCCGAGTAACAAACCAACCCCTCACTCCGCCCCCAACTGTCCAACACCTATAATTTTTTTATGTTTTTGTAGAAAAAATAAATAAAAAAAACATCAAAAATTTCACCGGAGACCAAAATTTCATTTACATTTTTTACTCCAAATAATGTCAGGAATCACTGGTTAAAGTAAGTCAAGTACGTCCCTTAACACCCTGTATGTAATGGTAAGATCTTGCCTTATGAAATTTGTATAAACGAAAATATGTGTATTTCATATATTTTAGCGGCAGGTAGGAAAGGCAGGGAGAAGGTGGGGTTTGCGGAGATGGAAGACACGAGGGCGGGGGAAGGTGGGGAAAGTGGAAGGGAACGGGGATGCACGGGAAAGGACATGCAGGGAGAATCAATTTTTTTCCTTGAATGGCATAGCAACGCATGCCGGGAACCAGCTAGTAAGTAATATTTAGGCATTTGACGAAAATTTTATTATCTAAATGTAGGTACTATACTAATCCCAGCGAGAGCGTCATCGACGTTCGTACTTTTGCTTTTTACGCGTTTCGTCAGAAAGCGAAAAAGACAGAAGATACTAGAACGAAGACGTCGTATACGATCTTTCATAAATAAATAAACTAATAAATAAAGTTACATTTGATATGAGATTTTCATGGCCAAACGAATTATCGTGATATATTTTGGCTATCATGCCATGTTGCGATTCCTCCTTCTTTAGCCAACGATTCGGACAGCGTTATATTGTTCATCATCTGGGCAGATTTGTAATTACATTCGGATAGCGTTACAGTTTCCGAAACGTTGGCTAAAAGGAAATAGGTAGCACAACACGCCATAATATCTCAAAAATAAATAAAAATATAAGAGTGTGCAATTCACACGCCGTAGAAGTGAAACCTTTAGAAAACTAAAATAGACAAGAGTGAGGAGAGACTAGGAAGCAATTTTTTTTTTATTGTGAAGGATGATTTTTGTCGTCGAATTTCAGTGCACCTTTTCCTAAATATTTGGTCATCTTATTAGTATTTGCGTTTTCTTATTCGGAGTCGCCAAATGTCGCTTTATTTTGTGTTTTCTTTGTCTGTTTCTTTTTAAAGTGATTTGAAGATTGGATATTGATTTAACAATTTTTTTTTTGAATTTCGTAGGATTTGATCCTTAGGCTGCGGAATGTCTGCCCGCTAAGATGATAGCCATGTACATGCATAACCCTAAGTGACCAGCTTAGGTATGGTGGCTCCATCGAAGCCAGAGTAAAGTTAGCCTCCTAGAAACTGGGCGTACTGTACAGGGCCCGCAGACACTTTAATAGTGCCCAACTGCTAACCCTGTACAAATCGCAAGTGCGCCCCACGGTTGAATTTGGCAGCCACCTCTGGTCTGGAGCTCCAAAATACCTGAAAAATACCCTCGACTCTGTGCAGAAACGGGCGGTCCGTTTGATAGATTCTCCCATCTTAACAGACGGATTGCAATCTTAAGAGCACAGGCGTCGGGTGGGAATGCTATCCTTGTTCTACCGGTATTACAATGGAAGATGCTCCGAGGAACTAGCTTCATTGATCCCTTCAGCACCGGTGCATAGTCTGGAAACACGCAAAACGCGTGCCCAACATTTGTACACGGTTGACATTTGTCACATGAGAACGGGTCGTTTCTTCGACTCGTTCTTATGTTCAACAGCTCGGCTGTGGAATGATTTGCCGGCCTCTGTGTTTCCTCCTTCCTACAACAAGGGTCTCCTCAAGAGCAATGTTCAATCCTTCCTCTCCTCAAAAAGACCCACCACACAGCATCCCAGATGACATAGGCCCTGAGGGAAATTATTTTCCTCAAACCTCCTGTGTGGAGTTAATGTAAAAAAAAAAAAACATTGTCATTGGGACTGCCTGGTGGTTTGTGGAATACCTTCTCTGTATATTTTCTTTTTATGCATTTTATCTTCTCTCAGTTATTATTGTAAATACTTGCATTATATTATCACTGTTACCTTTTCGTTATTTCTCTTATCCAGATTACCTCAACCGGGCGCAGCTCTTATTTTTCTTTTCATTTACTAACACCTTTATCTGTATATATTTTTCTCTGTAGATTTCAGAAGAATTATTCTACGGGCTGCTAGATTTATTATTCTTTTGTATTATGTTAATGTAAGTATTTGCATACTGCTTTCTAACCCCGTATGCATGGACATTGGAGGGTCCAGAGTCGTTTAAATAAATGTAGCTTCGTTCAATAAAATAGATTCTTGACGTGTGCGGTGAAGGAGGAAACCATATGTTTCCTTATAACGCCGTTGGGAATGTGGTGGGGTCCACTCCAATTGCCCGCTAAGATTCTTCAGGCGCTTTATACCATTAAAGGTAAGACCACACTAAGCCCACGCAACGCCACGCCACGTGGGTTGACGTCACCATTTCCATATCTGGACTGCTTACCATCCACACATTTTCTATGGAAACGGGTGCTTTAGAATCAGACTAGCTCCACGCAACGCAAACCGACGCCCCCTACGCGACGTTGATCTGCCACAGCCAGATCGGCGTGGGCCATGTGGAAGGTGGAGGGGGTATGCTCACGCCTACTACGAGATGATTTTACATCTTTTTGGTGTTATCTGAGCATCTAACGTTGTTTCGCTATATCTATGGTTGTTTTTTTGACAGATATTATTCAAAAATGGATGACGAACAGTTTATTGAAGCTTTTAGACGGCACGAAGTTATTTATAAAATCAAATTACAGGATTATAGGGATTCTGCATACGCAGTGCAACTTAGGAAGAAATTTCAGCCATTTATGGCATGATTTTCAATATTATACCCCTATAATGAATGTCAATCAAACTTTAGATCTTTCTCTGGTCCCAATTAACTTTCGAAGATGTGTGTTTTCTTTTTTTATGTCATATTAAATAATTCAATTATGCTGTGAAGCTCTTCAAATACCACTTTACTCATACGGAAGTACATGAAGAATCGTCCGTCATCAGATTCTAGTTCCTTTACTAAAGTATGGAACTCTCCAACATTTGTCTTTGTTTGTTAATGTTGTGGACCCAAATACTTCTCACTTTTTTTCTTTTTACGAGAATATTGATTTAACAATAATAATCGTAGCAAATCATCTTCAAATTCACTTTCAAGATATGGCAAAGCTGTCATCTGCTAAGAGAATCACATAAACATAACCTAAAAAATAAATGTCAAATGTGTCAAATCAAACGCGCCTGCGCACAACCAGAGACCCCTTGTCACGTGGTCACAGCGACGCGTACGTACGTCTGGCCAGTGTGAACGGTACAGGAACGTTGCGTGGCGTTGCGTCTGCTCAGTATGATCCTTGCTTAAGGCTCTGCAACCGGGCCCGAAAAGAAGAAGATGTAGAGATACGAAATTACGAATTTTAGACGAGAGCGCTTACATTTACAGCGACAAAATCGATGCGAAAATGTTTAATAAAACACGACTCGTTTAAAATAGAGCAAAAAATCTCACGGGCATTATCTTAAACAGCATTTAAAGAAACACTGTGAATTTTGTTCATACGTATAACTTGTAAAATAACTGAAACAAACGTATTAATAATAATTTTTGGAGCATATTTGCGATTTTTTTCTATCGAGGGAATTTTATATAATTTGCGATTCGGCGCGGGCAGTCTAGATATTATCTTCAAGAATAACATATATTTTTTTAAGAGCTTTAAAGTTTACCGTGTTTAAGGGAAATATGTAATAAATCGGTACAAATCCGGGTTGCGGGCCCTTAAGAAGACCTGCGTGGGACTGTGGATTTTTCATATTACATTGGAACCGAGTAACCGTGAAATAATTAAATATTTTAGAGTTTCATATCACAACGGTGCTAAAGAGGTTTTCAATTCAATAAAAAATTAAATTAGAAGCATTTCTCCTCTTGTTTCATCAAGTTCACCCCTGAAAAACAAATAATAAAAGACAGGGGTAGTTATGACCCCATTTATTGATACAATCATCATAGAAGAAAGAACGATAAAAAGGGTCGATATTAGTTGACACTCGTTCGTATTTATTTTGTTCGATCGACATTTTTTCGGGAGTTCATCATACAATAGATAAGGAAATAGACAAATGAAACATATACACAATCATTATTATCCGATGGTGAAACAATGAATATAGATAGGAAATTAATAATAAATAAAAAAATTTATCGAAAATTGAGGTCGACATTTTAATGTATTTTTGATGAGTTTGATAGTAACTGTGATAGTTTTGACTTTTGGGTTCATGGTAACGAGTTTAAACGTATACTGGTGAGTGGAAGTGAGGCATAGAATTGGCAGAGGATGGATGAAAGTAGACTGAGCGCTGTAGAAATGAGATCTATAAGGCGTACGTGTGGTAAAATCATGTAGGTTCGTTTGAGATTTTTTTTTTACATTAGCTCCAAATAATTTACCTCAGGGCCTGTCATGTTCAGGGATGCAGTGTGGAGGGTCTTTTTAGGAAAGAAAGGGGAGGAAATTCTGGGAAGGAAAAGGTATGAGGGGCAGTAGGAATCTAGGGGTCGGTGTGTCCACGAGTGACGGATGTATGAATCAATTCAGGCGATGGATCGAGAGAGCACGGCTGGAGAATTCAAAGGGACCCCCTCAACCATTTTCTCCCGGTCCGGCCTGCCATGCAGATGGTGGGCAACCTCACCCCAAGAACCCGGGCACCCCAGCTAAGTCACCACAGGGGTGACCTATGGCAGAGGTGTTGGTTATCTAATAAATGGTTCCCGGGGCGGCGGTACCCATACGAATGTGGATCACACGTCGGATCGGGAGAAATTAGTTGAGGGAGACCCAGCCGGACTAGATCCAGCGTCTTGCACCGCAGTAGGAAGAATGGATTCATACATCCTGTGTACAAGGACCACCAGATTCCTACCACCCCTCATACCTTTTTCCTTCCCATCACCTCCTTCCTTTCCCTAATAAGACCCCCCACACAGCATCCCCAAAGATTACGCAGGCCCTGAGGGCAATGGTTTTCCTCAGGGCATCCTGTGTGGAGCTAATGTAAAAAAAATCTGTATTGCGGTCTCTCACCATTGGAGGACCCACCACTTACCCGCCCTGGTATAGTAACAAAGGGTTATCCCTTCAAGGCTCTTGCAAGGACTCTAATTTTTTTTATAAAAACGACACTACATTTAATAAGCGATAGACCTCCATTGCCGCCGCATACGTTGTTAGGAAGCAGTATCTAAGTCAGTGGCGGCTGGTGCTCATAAAAATGGGTGGTGCACTAAAATAATAATAATAATAATCTTTATTTTAGGATGTGGGGAGGTGAGTTCAATCCCACACATCCCATAGAGATATCCCATAAAACTTGGACCTACCTACTCTAATTAAAATAAATTCAATTATGAAAAAAATCATACCTATTTGTAAATTAGGTCGATCCTACATTGTCTCTGGGTGCATGGAATACATTGTTAAAGAAGAGAAAAAGAGTTATAAAATAAATATTGATCCATCAGTATTTGTAAAGTCGCCGCGATAGTAAATTCAAATTCAATAACAGTTCATTCCTTAATTTAAACTTATCCAGAAAATTGTATGGAGATACTCTGGCACGAAAATCGAGTTCAGAAAATCGAAAATAAAATCAGTTTATCACACATCCAAAAGTCTCCCTAACGCTCCGAAACTCGAATGAATATATACTATCATAACAAATGTCCGCATTGTTTATGTTGTTACGTTGTCGTTGGTCGATGCTGAGTAAAACATTGAATGAAAAAGAGTAGACATTAAAATAAAGACACGATATGGATAATAATATGACACAAACGTGTCCCCGTTTAACATGCTACAGAACGAACCGTTCCTTTTGATGTGGTGGAAATTTTTCGAGCGCCGTCCTCAATTTTGTAAAATTTGCAAAGCATTCAACCTACCTACGATTTTGGCTCATAAAGAATTATGGAAGAACTCTTGCAAATCCTGTGATCGATTTGCAAAGTGAACCACCAGTCTGAAGATAGGCACACAACGATCTGCTTTGTTACGCGCGCAGTCCAGGTACTATGATGTATGCATTACAGGTGACCGAACAACTCATAATGAAACCAACTCAGAAGCAGATAAGTTTTAAAAAAACTCAGAAGCACTTCAGAAAGATCATTAACAGTCATGATAAAAAAATATAAAAAATGAGTTAAATAGGTTAAGTTAGGTTAGGATTACCGGCTATTTTAAAATTATTTTTTCATAGCTTTTAATGACATTTCTGAGGTGTTTATGAGTTGGTTTCATTCTGAGTTGGCATGGAACCGCATTACAACCGAGTGTATATTGTGAACTGTGATGAGACGTGTCGGAAATAAGTATGTTTTTTTAGATTACTTTAATTTTTTACTTTAACTTTAATTTTTAGATTACCAGAAATTTTGGGAGTGCGGCACTCCTCCGCACCTTAGAGCTGACCGCCACTGATCTAAGTGCTACTATGTACAATTGTTAATAAGTATAAAGAAAATCTTCCTAGACATCTTTTTTCTCACCAGCTCACACAGAGTACATGCTTTATTAAATTTGATTAATTCAAAATTTTAAAAGCGCAATTAAGTCCACGTGCGCAAATATCCCGCCAAACTTAATTTACTTCTGTCTTTGTAGCCAGGTGAGTGAGGGGGAGACGGTTGCAGAGGAAGAAGTAGTCAGAAAGTCACCCCAGACCAAGTAAAACCAACAAGGGCGGTTAATTTCCTAGGCTTACCTCTAAGTGAATAATAAAAATACTTAATGTACCCTGCAGCATTCCAACTACAGGGCAAAGCCTCCTAAAGCCCGCATCACACTAAATCACGAAGAAATTGTATCCAGGTAGGAACCACCTACCCCCGAGAAAGAAGATTCATAACTTTGTGTGTGCATCTCTTTAGAATTGCAAAATAAATCAATAGCAGGCGCTCCCGACTAGGCTTCTACAATGTAAATGATGTTTTCATGTGAGTGCATACCTTTACGTTTTATATACGTGCTGTATTAAGGAATAATAAATGACTACTTCGTACAAAGCACCTTTGACGAATGGCATTTTAAACTAAATTTGTACTGTAACCATGGTTCAACAGCACTATTTATTCAATACTAGCTGGTCCCGGCATGCGTTGCTATGCCATTTAATAAAGAAATTGTTTCTCCCTGAGTGTCCTTTACCATTCGTCCCGTTCCCCTTCCGCCTCCCCTTCTTCTCCTGCGTCCTCTTCCCCTCTCGCGTTCCCACTCCGTCACCTCCACCTTCCCTCTCCCCACTCCATTCCCCCCCCTTCCCCCGTCCCGCGAACCCCCCTCCCGAGTTCCCCTCACACGTCCCCTTCCCCTCCCGCATTTGCCTTCCCTCTTCCCTTTCCCACTCCCTCGTCCCGCCAACCCTCCTCCCGCGTTCCATATATTCAATCCCAGTACATTCAGATCTTAAACAGCCCGCGTGCCACCTTTTACAATTTTTATTCAAATTTCCATTTTTCACGTATATTAAATTTGGTCCCTAACATAGGTACCTATTTAAAATATCTAAAATTCTTGATTCGATTCAAACTATTAGGGGAGTACCTACTTTAAATAAATTTATCAACTTAAAGATTTTCAAAAATAGAATCTTGTTTTGCAAAATGTCATTCTCAACACGCGAACTGTCAAACGTGCGATAGTCGTTAGGTTTTCTGAAATTATCCAATTTTCTGTGCAATTTTCTTAACTTTTCTCTCCGTAAGAACCATCCTCGTACTTCAAGGAATATTCTAAAAAAAGAATTAGCGAAATCGGTTCAGCTGCTCTCGAGATTTGCGCTTAGCAACACATTTAGCGATTCATTTTTATATATAAGATGTATATATATATTATTTGTATTATATATTCACCTACTTTACTACAGCTCCGGTCAGTGGCTGAGTGGGCATCGCGTTTGGGTCCCATCCAGGAGTCGCGTGTTCGATACCTCGGCTGGCCTCCATCACTACACAAGCAACGTTTTCCGCTTACTGTGGTGGTAGTAGATTTTCAAACATTGTTGGGTTTTTCGTAACCCTTACCCTTGTCTATATTTAAAAAAAATCAGAGTGTGTAATTCACAAGCAGTACAAGTGAAACTAGAGAGTCGCTAGATGTCGCTTTCTTTTCTTTTGCGTGGAAGATACTCTCAGTATCGCCCTGGTGTAAGACCACCATTCAGAATTGAAACGTTGCTTGAAATGGCTTTAGCCGTGTTTGGTGACCAGATTTGAATAGCCAGATTCTTCCCCACCTTCCTCTTCCCTATCTCCTTCCCTTCCCCACTAACTTCAGCCTCACAACATACCGAAATTGGGGATGCCATAGTCCCACTGGCTCCGGACGGGAGCAGTTGGGACTCTGGTGCGGTATATATATATATATTTATAGATATATATACTATACATATAAGCAAACATTTTTTTTATTAAGTACATATGACAGATAAAACCTTTAAAATATTTTAAAAAAATTGGTGTTTTTCATCGTATTGGAACGATAATACGATGTGGAACTGATATCCTGCTGACAAGCTACTGTCAGTAGCTTAGCGGGTGTAAATTCCCATTGTATGCAATTTTATACAATAAAAAAAAAAAAAAAACAATACAAAAAAATAGTTTAATTTTAAAAAAAATAATTTACAGTGTGACACGCATTATAAATATAAAGATAACATAAGAACAAATAAAAATAATTAAGGATCGCTGGAGCCATTGGTCGCTGAAATAAAGATTGCAAAGTAGCAGGAAAAATTGACGCCACGAGGAACATTTTTCACAAGCTCTATGCGAAATACGGGATTATTTGTTTCACAAAGTTAAAAGATATAAATTTTTTCTTCATGTTCCTTAGGAAGAACAGGGAAGAACTCTGGTATTGAAAAGTTTGAATAAGTAAATATTGATATCTCATTGTTGTAGAACAAGCAACAGTACCTACCTCCAAGGCCTGGCTAAGACAATCTATGTTGCGTCTATGCTGCATGGGTACAAGTATCCAGAGATGAGCGTTGTCTATGTTCAGTTCAAGAGTATTACGTATCCAGTACTGGGTAGTGGCAGTTCGCGGAGGTCGCGTCTGCTTCTCAAGACTATTAAATCGCCCGGGGATCCGGTAGCTTTGTTTTTATACGCTGAGGGGGTCTGCATTGCATAAGGCGGACGAAATGAAGGCATTAAAAGGGGTTTTCAATTATAGCAACCTACTTGGGATAGGTAGTTTTGTTTGCAAGGCTTGTCGAAGCTTCAGAGACAGTTGAAATGTTGTTATTTATAAAACAAAACATAACATTTTTGTACTGAGATCGATTACGCGATTCAAGGAATTCAATGAGACGCAAAAATAGTAGGTATGGTAGATTTTTTTTACAATAAATCCCACACAGGAAGCTCTGATGAAACGATTTCCCTCAGGGTCGATGTCGTTTTGGGGATACTGTGAAGGGTCTTTTTAAGGCAAGGAGGGGGAGAAAGTTCTGGGAAGGAAGAGAGTAGGAAGGGTGACGGAGGTATGAATCCATCCCTCCCACTGCAATGCAAGGCGATGGGTCAAGAAATGGACTGGAGAGATTTATGATCCTCTATCTCCCGATCCGGCACGCCACGCAGTAGGTGGGAAAACGCATTCGCCGCTAAGACATAGACATCAGATCCCATGAACACGGGAACCGCTAATAAGCCACCAAATATCCAGTTGTTTTCCAGCCTGGAACCGAAATGATGGCCGATTTCAAGTATCGAGCATTATTCTGTTTATCTATGGAGAGAATGATATTTGAGACACCCAGTCTACAAAAGTTATACATATGTGGTTGCTCGCCACGCCCATCAAGGGTGCTGACCGAGATGAGCTAAATCTAATATTTTTTGAAAAAGTGATCCGATGGATCATTCGTAGTTCATGATCGGGTCAAACACAATCAACCTTAGACTAATCTTATTTTCTAGCTATCTATTTATATAAATAAAAATGAAACGCCGAAATGTATGTACGCGCATAACTTCCGAACGACTGCACCAAATTAGATAATATTTTTTTTGTGTGTGTTATTGTCAGGACAAGGTTTGTATAAAACTACTGGTATACTACTCAGGCATTATGAAATTTGTATAAACAAATTGCAATAGATGGCACGCGAGCTGTTTGAAAACTGAATGTACCCGGTGTATGTGAATGTACGTCAGTTTATAGAAACAGGCAATGAAAAATTAAACTTTTTGGATTTAACTTTATCTATTATAAATAATAAAATCGATTTTAGAATATATCGCAAGCCCACATACACTGACATAGTATCTAATTCATAAGACCTCTAACCGTCCTGTCTCGCAAAAACACTCCACCTTCCATTCCATGATACACCGCTTAGTAAATGTCCCAATGTCTAATAATAATTTCCTTTCTGAACTTTCAATAATAAAACAAATTGCTAATTGTAAATAACGGATAACCAAGTTTAATTGATAACATCCTAAATAAAAAACTTAACAAAATTTCAAAAGATAAATATCTATAAAATTCTAATAATATTAATGATAAAGAATGGCGTAAAATTTTGTAAATTAATAATTTTTCAGTTCAATGTTGCAAAAATCTCCCTTCTAATATTAAACCAGCTTTTTATACAAGAAATAATATCAGTAATTTTTTGAGAAATGCTAAAGATAAAGACCATAAATTGACTAATTCCGGAATATATAAACTCAAATGTAATGATTGTCCCTCATTTTATATTGGAAAAACAACTCGTAATTTTGAAATCAGAATCAAAGAACATTTAAGGTATCTTAATAATAACAATTTTTCTGAGTTCGCTAAACATTGAAAATAACCAGAGTTTTGAAAAAAATACGGGGATAAATATTCTTCATATTAATCATAAAGGAAAACGTTTAGATAACTTAGAAGCTTTGGAAATAAAAAAAAATCCCTTAAAAATAATGAATCTATTATCAACAAACATAAAATATTGTCTTATAGCCCAATCATGGATATGTTCCCCTACCCACCCACTCTTCATTAATACCTAGCAACGGCTCCACCCCTATAATACATTGTTCTCATCCATATTTCAAATCTGTCAAATTAGTATACGCTTGCCCTGAAGAAGGAACGGTCGTTCCGAAACCGGTCGGCTTTACTCAAATATATAAGTGGTTCAAACAAATTTAAATTGTTTAATTTATAAAATATTCTGTTCAGTTACACGTTCCGCCATTCTTCCTACCCTGGAGGGTCGCATCTTAACATGTTTACCGGGGCCCATTTAAAAAATACTAAAAATTCTTTTTACATGCGTAGGTACACGGCATTATTTACATACGAGAAAAAAAGAAATTTTGTGATTTCTACGCGATAGAAGAAGTCAGAGAATGTGTTCAAAAATACGCAATACCTAATAAGTAAACCCGAATTTTTTTTTTTTTTTTTTAAATCATAAAAATACTAGTCTTCTTCTTCAGTTAATTTTGAAACTAAATTATAGTAATACCAGCTGGTTCCCGGCATGCGTTGCAACGCCATAATCAAAGAAATAAATTGATTTTCTCTGTATGTCCCCGTTCCCCTCCAGCATCCCCTTCAATGCATTCTGTCAATGCAACTTTTGGTGACACTCACGCACACGCACGTTCACAGAGGAATTTCTTTGAAATTGGATGAAATGATGGCGCAATTAGGTCGTGCCGTTCTTAGTTTTTTAGTTTCTATATCTTCTATGCATAGTTGATTTCTTCAATGAATATTTAAAAAGGCCATACTATTATCATTATTTTTCGCAAAAAATGACGTTATATAAATCAGTTATTATTATTATTATCTTCCGCTGATTGTTATGGCCAACTGAATAAGTGACTTGAGTTTCTGACCGATTTGTATGATGAATATTCTTCGTATGGATTGTTTTTTAAGGTAGGTACTACAGCTTTTCAGTCGTTATGAACTGCACGTCACTGCTGCCTACTACCCGGTTTCGCCCCATATTAGGATTTAAAAATATGGAAAAAACAACTTACCTGGCAGCGATGCTTTGGCAGCTTTTACAATTATGTATTATACATATTACTTTTATGAAACAGTAATCATGAAGTAAAATATGCTAATTAAATTATATAGATCCATACAGAAGAATAGTAGGTATTATGCTAACATTATTATTGTTATTGAGGTATGTCATTATAGCCTGCTTGTAATTATATTCCGTGCAGTTGAATACATCTATTACTTCTGAGAAAATATTTCCAACTGCATACAATCTAGGTACAAGCGAGTATTTAAATGACTCATTTTTGTTGCAATTAAAAATAATTTCACATCGTGTAGTTCTTGTTGGTATATGGAAGGTAATTAAGATTAAGAAAAAAAAAACTATGAGTACTTATTACAACCTACCATTAAAATTAAAAACCATCGAAAATATGCAGGAATTTAAGCCCAAATTAAAAAAATTACCTTAAACTGCTATAAAAGTTCCAAAATATGTGCTTTATATCTTAAGAGGGCATTACCAGAGAAAACCAGAAATATGTCATTTTCAAATCAGATTTTAGACGTATTGACTCTTTTCCACAAAAAATTATAAATGGATTTCGAAAGATTGTTCTTTTATCTAACATTCGCATGTTTTAAATTTTGAGAAAAAATGTTTATTTTTAGTATAATAAGGTTATACCACAGGTCGGTGGCAGATTTGTTAAATTTTCAAAAAAGATTTTGTATTATACCACACCCATTTCAAATCATATGTTTATGCAGTAAAATAAATCAATACATTATCTGGGTATCGCATGTTTTAGAATTTTAATTTTAGTTTAAATAAAATCATAAAAAATATATATACGTACATGTGTTTCTTGACGAAAATTGGTCCGTTTGTGTATTTATTTGCGCACTTACAAATAATATATTTCAGTTTTTTTTTAACATTCTTATTTAACTTAGACATTGTTGAAAAATGATAAATACTTATAATCAAAAAATAATTACAATAAGTACATCATTTTAATAGTTTTATCATCACACCTTTCAGCATTTTTGGATGAAGGTATAAATTAAAGCTAATTTGGATTGAAATAAATTCGATATTGAGTTATAATTTTAAAAAGATGGTACGGAGAATAATTAATCTTTCTCATTGTCACCGCCCTGCACGATCGTAAGAACAACTTTCGACGAAATGTGGATTTTCGTCCGCTGGCTGGTTAAACGCTTTTAACCTGTCAAGGGCCAGGGTTTTTTGGAAAATTTTTTGGAAATTACCTTAAGAACAAGAATGGAGGAAGCTATTCTGACTTTTTCCTTGGTACAGTTTCTTTATACAAAAAATTTAAAATCGCATCCAAATTATTTGAATTAATATTCTTTTTTGAAATTCCAGTCTCGCGCGCGGGCGCGTTCCTGGCCTTTGAAAGGTTAAAGTCTGCTATTTTATAAATCGTCCATTCCTTCTTTTTCTTTCATTTCTTAGTTTCTATTTCTTTAAGTCTACTATTGTATAAATCTTGCATTCTTTCTTACATATCCTATACTTACTTATTACAATAATTTTTGTTACAAACTTACATGATTCTTTCTAATGATTTTTTTAATTTATTTTATGATTTTTTAAAATCTTCGTGATTTTTATTTGTAAATTTATACATGATTTTTAATCTACTTATTATTTACAATAGCCGTTATTACTAACTTACACGATCTTTTAATTTACTAATTGAGCTAGAACTCCCTCACCAAAACAAGGGCATTGTCTCTTTATGGTGAGGAAAAGCAATTTTTTATTTCTTTAAACCTTCTATGGCAGCAATACAACTCACAAATAATTTTCAAAGTAGCCTCTAAAATCAAGAAACACTAAAATCTTTAATGGCCTAAATCTTATAATTTTAAGTGAAAATAAAAAAAAGTAGCTCACATCTTTACTAGATATTTGAAATACCTTTTGATTACAAAAATAATTTTTCAGTTTGGTTGGGTATTTTGATCAGAAATCCAAAAATAAGATTTGTATGAAACGGGCCGCGCAAACGTTCCCGCCTTCGACCACCATACTAGGCATGTGCCTGCGAATAATCCACAAATATGTTATCATCAAAGCAATAAA
The DNA here is from genome assembly GCA_917880885.1 of Limnephilus marmoratus. NCBI lineage: Eukaryota > Metazoa > Arthropoda > Insecta > Trichoptera > Limnephilidae > Limnephilus > Limnephilus marmoratus. Next base: position 21,245,214 of record OU862932.1, on the reverse strand, counting down.
TAAAGAAAAAGAAAAAAAAAGTATTATGTATTTATTTTTTTACATTAACACCACACAGGAGGTCCTGAGGAAAATAATTCTCCTCAGGGCCTATGTCATCTTTGGGGATGCTGTGTGCTGTGAAGGGTCTTTTTAGGAAAGTTCGAAGAAGGAAAAGGGTTTTAGGGGTGGGTAAGAATCTGGGGGTCAATGAATCAAGGAGTGACAGAAGTATAAATCCATTCCTCCCACTGCGGTGCAAGGCAATATTCCTAGAGAGTAAAGCTGGAGAAGTCAAAGGGACTCCCTAAACCATTCTCTCTCGTTCCGGCCTGCCATACAGCTGGTGGGCAGACGCATCCGTCTCCAAGATCCGGACAAACCTCACTTCATGAAACCGGGCACCCCTGCTACGTCACCAAATTCAGCGAACCTCTTGAGGTGACCTATGACAGAGTTGTTGTGTTATGGCAAAATTTCGTATTACTAACTATACTAGCGACATACACGATTAACCTATACACTTCAATGTATCAAGGAGTGACGGACGTATGAATCTATCCCTCCCACCGCGGTGCAAGGCAATATTCCGAGAGAGTAAGGCTGGAGAAGTCAAAGGGACTCCCTCAACCATTCTCTCTCGATCCGGCCTGTCATACAGCTGGTGGGCAGACGCATTCCTCTCCAAGATCCGGACAAACCTTACTTCATGAAACCGGGCACCCCTGCTAAGTCACCAAAATCAGCGAACCTCTTGAGGTGACCTATGACAGAGGTATTGTGTTATGGCAAAATTTCGTATTACTTACTATACTAGCGACATACATGATAAACCTAAACACTTTTGGACTTTTGTAATTGAATTCTGGTCTTATTCTTTTTTAGCTGTTTCCTCCGATTCCATCATCGTTAAGTCTCCTCCCCAGACTACCGCACACATTATTCATAATATTTAGTCTCTTAAAATTATTTATCGCCTTGGGAGGGTAGCAAGGTACGTAACATCCTCCCCCGCCCAACTCCACCCCCTTTCCCGCCACTCCACCTTTCCATACAAAAATATTATTCTCGCCTACCGCGGAGGGAAATTCGTTCAAATTCCGGCTCATTGTGTTTACAGAAATTTATTACGGTTTTTTTAAACGCCCGTCTGTCTTTCTTTGTACATGGTGCCCGAGAACAATGCCATTCAGAAATGTATTTAAAAGGAATTTAAATAACCATTATTGAAACTATTTTTATTATCAGTTTATACGCAGTAAAAGATCGCACGGGAAAATGGGTTATTGTTGTGAAAGGGTTTTGGAAATCAATCTTCAGATTATGCAAATGGGTGAGTTGGAAATCAGTTTTCACATTCGACTAATGGGTGAGTTGGAAACCAGTTTTCACATTCTGCTAATGGGTGAGTTGGAAATCAGTTTTCACATTCTGCTAACGGGTGAGTTGGAAACCAGTTTTCACATTCTGCTAATGGGTGAGTAGGAAATCAGTTTTCACGTTCTGTTAATGGGTAAGTTGGAAATCAGTTTTCATATTCTGTTAATGGGTAAATTGGAAATCAGTTTTCACGTTCTGTTAATTGGTGAGTTGGAAATCAGTTTTCACGTTCTGTTAATGGGTAAGTTAGAATTCAGTTTTCACATTCTGCTAATGGGTGATTTGGAAATCAGTTTTGACACTCTGCTAAGGGGTGAGTTGAAAATCAGTTTTCACATTCTTCTAATGGGTGAGTTGAAAATCAGTTTTCATGTTCTGCTAATGGGTGAGTTGGAAATCAGTTTTCACATTCTTCAAATGGGTGGGTTGGAAATCAGTTTTCACATTCTGCTAATGGGTGAGTTGGAAATCAGTTTTCATATTCTGTTAATGGGTAAGTTGGAAATCAGTTTTCACGTTCTGTTAATTGGTGAGTTGGAAATCAGTTTTCACGTTCTGTTAATGGGTAAGTTAGAATTCAGTTTTCACATTCTGCTAATGGGTGATTTGGAAATCAGTTTTGACACTCTGCTAAGGGGTGAGTTGAAAATCAGTTTTCACATTCTTCTAATGGGTGAGTTGAAAATCAGTTTTCATGTTCTGCTAATGGGTGAGTTGGAAATCAGTTTTCACATTCTTCAAATGGGTGGGTTGGAAATCAGTTTTCACATTCTGCTAATGGGTGAGTTGGATATCAGTTTTGACACTCTGCTAAGGGGTGAGTTGGATATCGGTTTTCACATTCTACTAATGGGTTAGTTAGAAATCAGTTTCACGTTCTTCTAATGGGAGAGTTGGAAATCAGATTTCACATTCTGCTAATGGGTGAGTTGGAAATCAGTTTTCACATTCTACTAATGGGTGAGCTACGAAGGCAAACATTAGACCTGCCATTATCTGCGTTGAAGTCATTATTAATGCGAAGCACCACGACGGGTAACTTTCGGAATCGGGCCACTAACAATAACACTCCTTATGTAAATGGTAATAAAGTCGGAATTCCCGCTTAACATCAGCCGCCTTTTTCGATTTATGTGAAAGAAAACATCGCCATGTTTTATTTTATTTGGTGAGGTTCAGGCACAAATATTGAAATGTAGTCCGAAAGTTTTCTAAATAACGCAATTTGTCACATTATACAATAAAACCATAACGAAAGGGGGTTCGTAAGAGGGATATTTTGTACTTTAAAATGGTTTTTATAGGTCTAATAAAACAAATAAGTTTAAAAGATATTTTATTTAATTTATTAAGGGGCTAGAATTCCAATACTTCATGCGCTAGGTAGCTGAAAGACGAGTTGTGATCTAGCCTCCCACCTACATGGTAAGGTAAATTCACTAGTAAAATTCGTGTTAAGGGCCCGCAACCCGGATTTGTACTGATTTATTACATACTAGTTGGTTCCCGGCATGCGTTGCTATGCCATTTAATTTAGAAATTGTTTCTCCCTGCGTGTCCTTTCCCATTCGTCTCGTTCCCCTTCGGCCACCCCTTCTTCTCCCACGTCCCCTTCCCCTCTCGCGTTCCCCTAATCTACACCTTCCCTCTCCTCACTCCTCCCTCCCCCTTCCCCCGTCCCGCAAATCCCCCTCCCGAGTTACCCTTCCGGTTCCCCTCCACCCCCTCCCGCGAACCCCCTACCCAAGTTCCCCTCCCCCTCCCGCATTCCATACATTCAGTTTTCAAACAGCTCGCGTGCCAAATTTCATAATGCCAGAGCTCACCAGTAGTTTTATACAAACCTTGTCCTGACAATAACGAACACACACAAAAAAGAATTATCCAATTTGATGCAGTCGTTCGGGAGTTATGCGCGTACATACATTTCGGCGATTCATTTTTATTTATATAGAAGATAGATAGATAGATAGAAGAAGAAGATAGAAGATAGAAGAAGAAGATAGATTTCCCTTAAACACGGTAAGTTTTAAAGCTCTAAAAAATATATACGTCATTCTTGAAGATAATATCTAGACTTTGCCCGCGCCGAAACGCAAATTATATAAAATTCCCTCGATAGAAAAAAATCGCAAAGTATGCTCCAAAAATTACTATTAACACGTTTGTTTCAGTTATTTTACAAGTTATATGTACGAAAAATTTACAGTGTTTTTTTAAATGCTGTTTAAGATAATGCCCGCGAGATTTTTGCTCTATTTTAAACGAGTCGTGTTTTATTAAACATTTTCGCAATTTTCGCACCGATTTTATCGCTGTAGCGCTCTCCTCTAACATTCGTAATTTCGTATCTCTCCATCTCCTTCTTTTCGGGCCCGGTTGCAGAGCCTTAATTTTAGTCAAAAACATTTTTACTGAAACGTTTAAAGTTTCTCTCAATAAAAAAAAATTCTTTACATTTTTAACAAGGGTCTATAATTCCAATCTTCCATGCGATTGGTAGCTGTAAGATGAATTATTGTAATCTAGCCTCTTTTGTACAGCGCTCTTGAGGCGATTTTTCGCGAAAACAGCGCTATAAAGTTATTCAAATTTATTGTTATTCTTAAGTACCCACCTTTTTTTCGGAGTCCCGGTTTGGTGGAAATAATAAATGGTCACGTTATGTATACATAATACCATAGTATATTCATAGTACCACACTACATAACTTATGTCTTCCACACATCTAGTTACGAATGAGTTAAATAAGCAAATTCCAAACTAAGAACTGAAAACTAACAGCCTCAAGTAATCTCTAACTTTAAAGGATGATAGTTGATGATATTATAGTTCAAGTTAACAAGATATTACCTCATCCAACTACATATTATTTAGATTGCTTGTTATTTTAGCGCAGCAGTTTCCCGCCACCCTGTAGCGCCATCCCCGAACTCCTTCCTTCTCCCAGTGTCGCTAATATTCCGTAGACACTCGTGTAATTGGTTGAGGCATCGCCGCGGGACCGGTGGGTGGGAGTTGCGAGGGTGAGCTGCGGGCGGCGGCCAGGGAGAAACGAGAGCCGGCTTCCTCAAAGCGCTGGAGTAAGGCTCTACTACATAACATTATATAAACTAGTAGAAATTATACTAATACTAGCTTTTTTTTACATGAATACCACACAAGAGTCCCAAATGCTCCCAGTGAGACTATGGCATCCCTAATTGGGGTATGTTGTGAGGCTGAAGGTAATGGGGAGGGGAAGGAGATAGGGAAGAGGAAGGTGGGGAAGTACCTGGCTATTCAGATCTGGTCACCAAGCCTGGAAGCCATTTCAAGCAACTTTTCAATTCTGAATGGTGGTCTTACACCAGGGCGATACTGAGAGTATTTCCACACTGGAACATGCCGCAAATACACTTATATTATTTTAAATGAATAAATTGTGAAATAACACAAATTAATCAAATAAAATTTATTTGCCATGCCGGGATTCGATCCCGCGACCTTCAGAGTGCGAGTCAAGAGTCTTACCACTGAACTACGCCGGCCGTCTAACTGGTCCGCGTTGCTATGCCACTTAATAAAGAAATTGTTTCTCCCTGCGTGTCCTTTCCCATTCCGTCACCTCCACCTTCCCTCTCCCCACTCCCCTTCCACCGTCCCGCGAACCCCCCTCTCGAGTTCCCCTCCCCCCTCCCAGGTCCCCCTCCTCCCTCCCAGGTTCCCCTCCCCCATCTCTCCCTCCCTCCCGCTTTCCATACATTCAGTTTTCAAACCTCGCGTGCCACCAACAGCAATTTTTTATACAAATTTCATAATGCCAGAGCTCACCGGAAGTTTTATAAATACCTTGTCCTGACAATAACGAACACGCAAAAAAAAAGAATTATTCAATTTAGTGCAGTCGTTCGAAAGTTATGCGCTTAGCAACACATTCAGCGATTCATTTTTAAATATAAGAAGATATCCGAGCGGACAATGTTGGAAGAAAACCAAAATTTTAATAACTAATGTACATATCTAATATTCGTTTGTTATTATATCACACTCTTAAGCTGAGCAGCATTCGGAAGGATCGAACTAACTCCTTTTCAACACGTGTTGTTGCACTTATTGGAGGGAAAATTCCCGGGAAATTATTTTTGGGGAATATTCCAGAGACGGGGAATTTTTAAATTTTTTTTTTTTTTTTTAAGGAAAAAAAACATTTCCGGCTTACGATAACCCGAAAACATTTGAAAATCTCCTACTACCACCACAGTAAGCCGAAAATATTGCATGAGTCGTGACGGAGGACGTAGCCAGCCGAGGAATCGAACACGGAACGCCTGGGTGGGACCCAAACACGATGCCCATTCAACCACTGACGGGTCAACCAATATTGCGAGAATTTTCATAAAAATGGTGAAATTCCCATTAGGTTTTTTTTTTTAAATTTTATTGTTTATGAACGCAGAGTCAACGGAGTTCAACGGAAGCAATCTTCCGAACAGGCCCTCCATTGATATGCTTGGTGTAACCCTAAGTGACCAGCTCAGGTATGGGGGCTCCATCGAAGCCAGAGTAAAGTTAGCCTCCCAAAAACTGGGCGTACTGTACAGGGTCCGCAGATACTTTAATAGTACACAACTGCTAACCCTGTACAAATCGCAAGTGCGCCCCACGGTTGAATTTGGCAGCCACCTCTGGTCTGGAGCTCCAAAATACCTGAAAAATACCCTCGACTCTGTGCAGAAACGGGCGGTCCGTTTGATAGATTCTCCCATCTTAACAGACGGATTGCAATCTTTAGAGCACAGGCGTCGGGTGGGAATGCTATCCTTGTTCTACCGGTATTACAATGGAAGATGCTCCGAGGAACTAGCATCATTGATCCCTTCGGCACCGGTGCATAGTCGGGAAACACGCCAAACGCGTGCCCAACATTTGTACACAGTTGACATTTGTCACATGAGAACGGGTCGTTTCTTCGACTCGTTCTTGTGTTCAACAGCTCGGCTGTGGAATGATTTGCCGGCCTCTGTGTTTCCTCCTTCCTACAACATGGGTCTCTTCAAGACCAATGTTCATTCCTTCCTCTCCTCAAAGTCCCAAGTGCTCCCATCTGGAGCCAGTAAGACTACGGCAACCCCAATTGGGGTATGTTGTGAGGCTGAAGGTAGTGGGAAGGGAAAGGAGACGAGGAAGAGGAAGGTGGGGAAATACCTGGCTATTCAGATCACCAAACACGGCTAAAGCCAATTTGGGAGGCGGGTATAAGTACCGCCGTCCCGGGAACAATTTATTGGATAACATGCACCTCTTCCACGGTGCTGAAGAAGTTTTCACTTCAAAAACTCTCCACGCCGGATGCCCTACGTTTCAAAATTGAATGGAGGTCGAAAGGACGAAACTGAGAGTATGTACGACATCGTCTAAATATTCATTACTGTATCTATCCAGGATATTAAGCATGACCATATATATTCAAATATGTATTCCTATACGCAAATGATGTTGAAAAGGTGCAAAAAAAGTTCATGCGGTACCTGTACATGTGAGAGTTTGGGTACTACCCTTTGTTGTATCCCTCTGATTTTCTCGCGGGAATGCTGGGTCGCGTCTCGACGTTAGGAGAAAAATTGCAATGGTACTAGTAGCACACAAGCTGCTAAACGGGCACATTTGTAATCCTGATGTCCTGCAAAGGATCTCACTTTATGTCCCCGATAACTTCACCAGAGCAAGGCAACACAGACTTTTTATTTTTCCTAGAGGCAGGACCAACCTACCAATGGTTATGCCTCTGGGGAGAATGACCTCACTATTAAACCTTTCTTCTGAAATTGACATTTTTCAATCGAACTACAATCATTTCAAGAGCGAAATAAAGGTATTCTTTAGCACCTGTCATTATTAATGTACCTATATAATTAATGTATTACACTATTAACTAAAAATTGTGAAATGTAATTGGATATATATATATGTTAACTGTTTTTCACAATAAATAAATAAATATCAAAGACTTTTTCGTCAATATATTATACTCGTATTTTAAAATATGTATTCCTAAACGCAAAATACATAATAATAAGTTAAAATGCTAATAAAAAGATAATAACGATCGGCGTTTACACAAAAAGGTTCATTCGAAGGTCCCTGGGAACAAACAAAATGTTGTAATTAAAATGTTCTCATATCAAATAAAGAGTAGGTAACGAGTCTTCAATATGTTTCATTAAGCGAATGTTATCCCAGACCGCAAATTAAAATTGCCAGATTTGAAAATGAAACTCAAAACGGATAATAGAAAAATAAGTATTATTTTATTTTATCATATCCGAGCAAATACTTAAGGCGGTACACAATCCTCATAATTTTTGTATGCTCAAAACTCACATTTTAATAATTTCTGGCGAATCCGAAACTATAAAAACTTTTTTATTTCCATGCCGCACAAGAAATGCGAGTTATTTATATATTTTATCAATGAATTAATAATTTCGGGAGGACAACATGGAGACACATTTTAAATATTTGTAGCACGTTCTTCAGAATTAATTAAAATGAACGCGGCAGAAAGGTCGAATCTCCAGGCCTGCTAGGGTGAATTCGACCGTACGCTCGTACAATACGCCGTGCCGCGGCGCTTTCTTCACTTACGTCGTTAAAATTCCCACATTATTTATCTTCTTCTTCTTTTCTTTGATACAGCAAATTCGACAGTAGGTTTGTCCAATACACGGATCGCGGGTCGCAATTAGTATACACGGCTTCTTTACTTACGTCGTTAAGATTCTGAATATATTTTAGGGTATATTGTCGTCTTAAGGCTCCGCAACCGGGCTCGAAAAGAAGAAGATGGAGAGATACGAAATTACGAATGTTAGAGGAGAGCGCTAACATTTACAGCGACAAAATCGATGCGAAAATTGCGAAAATGTTTAATAAAACACGACTCGTTTAAAATAGAGCAAAAATCTCGCGGGGAGCATCTTGTATCATTTAAAGAAACATTGTGAATTTTTTCACATATATAATTTATAAGATAATAGAAACAAACTTGTTTTTAATAATTTTTGGAGCATACTTTGCGATTTTTTTCTATCGAAGGAATTTTATATAATTTGCGTTTCGGCGCAGGCAATGTCTAGATATTATCTTCAAGAATAACATATATTTTTTTAAGAGCTTAAAAACTTCAAATGTTTATGGGAGATATGTAAGAAATCGGTAGAAATTCGGGTTGCGGGCCCGTGGAACGTTCGCGCGGCCCGTTTCGACCAGTTTCATACAAATCTTAATTTTGTATTTGAGATCAAAATGCTCTACCAAACTGAAATTTTAAGCTACACTAAAAAGAGACAAACACATACATCTATAGGATTTAGCCTGCGAGAGAATGAGTTAGAATAATCGGTCTCATCTTTGTGCGGTGCTTCGTAGCCCTCCTACTCTTGTCTACTTTAGTTTTCTGAGGATTTCACTTCTACCGCGTGTGAACTGCAAACACGTTTTTTTTAAATAAAATGTATTAAAATAATTAAAGAATTGATAACCACAGTTAAATTAGTTATTTTTTTTCTCCAACAATGACGAAGTTATGCGCGTTCAAAATGAACATTGCTAAAATGTATGCAATTAGTGTCCAGTAACGTCACACGCTACGCCAATAATTCCTAATTCGAATGAAAGGACTGCAGTAGGTACCACGGCGCATGTCCCGTGATGTCACGTGATCTACCGAAAATTAACATTTTGACGACTTATAAAATCTTCGGTACTATACGAAATTTACCAAAAAATCAAAATGTTTTGCTTTCAATCATAATTAATATTAGGTCCTTACTTATGAAATTGGCGTTTTGCCGTACTGGCAACTTTGATCTCAAATATCTTCTATTTGGTTAGGAATTCCAAATTCAAATGTATACAGCTATTTACTCATGTATTTGTGTTTCGAAAATTATAATTCATTTGTTTTTTCCTTAATTGTTTTTTTCTTTACGTCACTTAGTTTACAAAATGGAAAACTTGAAATATAGCGTTATTTACGAGTACGAGTTCCACCGTGGCACCAGTGCTGCAGAAACGGCTCGAAGGATTAATAATGTGTATGGCGACGGTGCCGCAAAAGAAAACACAGTGCGTTTTTGATTCCAACTGGAAATTTCGACCTGCAGAACAAGCCCGTGGACGGCCGGAGACCAAAGTTGATAATGAAGAATTGAAGGCTATTGTGGAAGCGGATCCATCGCAAACCACGTCCGAGTTAGCTGCAGGCTGCGGTGTTAGTGATAAAACTATTTTAATCCACTTGAAGCAAATTGGGAAGGTGAAAAAGCTTGAAAGGTGGGTACTTCACGAATTGAGTGAAGCAAATCAACAAACGCGCGTTAGAACGCTAGACCACACACTGCACAACAGACGGCTACCAAATTAGAGGAGCTTCAATTGGAATGTCTAAGACATCCACCGTACTCTCCGGACCTTGCCCCAGCAGATTACCATTTTTTTCGAAATTTGTTTAACTTCTTTCAAGGGAAAAATTTCAACTCCCATTCGTATTTGGCACCCCACTAAAAGTACCAATTTATAAAAGTATTATAAAGTTGGCCTTCAAAGGGTTAATAATTAAACAAATAATATCGACAAGCGAATATTAAATTCCGGGACATTGTTCAAACAATATGGGAGATGTAAAAAGCACATATTATAACTTCCGCTTGATATTGGTCGTGCAGGGGTTGTATGTATGTTCGGGCAGTGAGGGGGGGGGAGGGGTAGCGAATAGGTAGGGGTAGGTAGGATAGATCTACATAATAATTTGGGAGGCGGGTATGGGTACCGCCGCCCTGGGCACCATTTATTAAATAGCCAAAGCTCTGCCATAGGTCACCCCAAGTGGTTCCTGGGGGAGGGAGTTGGGGGAGGTTGACTGAAGGTTGAGGGAGATTGACGGAGGTTGAGGGAAGCCTTTTGACCTTTCCAACCGGACTCTCTCGATCCACCACCTTGCACCGCAGTTGGAGGGATGGATTCATACGTCCGTCACTCCTGGACACACTGACCCCCAGATTACTACCCTCACTATTCCCTCACACCCTTTTCCTTCCCAGTACTTCTTCCTTTCCTAAAAAGACCCTCCAACAGCATTCCCAAAGATGACATAGATCCTGAGGGGAATTAAGTTCCTAAGGGCCTCCTGTGTGGAGCTAATATAAAAAAAAGGATTCACTACTATACATTCATAATCCTTTCTTCACATTAAACACATACTGGAGTACGCTTCTACAGTGTGGACCTCTCATTGTTCTACATATAAATCAAATACAGAAAGAGTTCAAAAAAAGTTTATGAAATATGTCTCTTATTGCGTGCGAAATGATGAAAAATATGCCCCCGTAAACCTTAAATCTCTTGATCAACGCCGAGATATCAGAGACCTATTAATGCTCCATAAGATTATTCATAACTTTATTGATAGCCCATACTTACTACACAATATTCAATTAAGATGTCCATTAAGAGTTACTCGATCTCCGGATACCTTTTATATCACTAAGAGCAAGACAAATAATCTTGAAAATGTATTTATAAGAAGAAGCTGTAGCACATTTAACAGATTATGCAGAAATATCGCTGTGTTTAGACAAACCTTGATAAATTCACAGCATGCATAAAAAAATAACACTATTGAATGCCACATGTTTAACTAATAACTTAAAATTTCATTGATTTCTGTATTTCTCTTTTTTTTATTTTTAGTATCACTACGTTTTCTCTCCTACTTTTAGCAGTTCGAATTCGAATAAAATTACTTCCTGAAAGATATTATTGATATCATCAAAATTTAAATACACACCCTTAAAAAAATTTCATTTATCACTTTCTGTAGATTCAAGTAAGAAGATGCACTTTATCAGAATTGTTTATATCAGGTATAGGTATTGTTGTGTATTTTTGTATTATGGTTTTAAATTTCAATTTGTCGTTATTTTATTGGTCAATGACACACATATTATTATCACTGTCATTTATGAATTTATACAGGAGGCGTCTACTAATTTCTACAGGAATTCCAAAAACTGAAAAAATCGAACTAATATCTATGAGAACCAAAGTGCGTACGAATATCTACAGCTCAAACTGCTGACTAATATCTACGAGAACCAAAGTGCGTACGAATATCTACAGCTCAAACTGCTGACTAATATATATGAGAACCAAAGTGTTGACGAATATCTACAGCACTGGCAGAGGTTGGATTTGCAATTATGTATAGCATATTGGAATAACGTAATATTTCGTATGCAGTTTAAAAAACTTAATTTATAGTATGTACGTATGTATGTAAAAATCCCTAATATCGGACTATTGGACACATTTAGCTGAATATTAAGGATTTGGGTTTTTGTTTTAACAGCTTTTTTTTTTCGAGTGCTTCTAAATTATTTAGTTTGTTACCGTGACCATTTCTATGTCAGTTAGGTTAGGTTAGGTTAGGTTGTGGTGCCGTGTATTTCGAAATAAATAAATATCTTTATATTATGACCTCCATGTTTGTTCAATAAATTATTGTCCTGGTAAACAGCAAAATACGTAATATTATGCTAAAACTTCATGTACGTACTTTAAACGTAATTAGTAATTACGTAATTGAAGTAATTTATGCTTTTCCGTACAACCTCTTGCTCAGCTGCCCCCTGTAGACATTAGTCCAACCTACGATCTGTAGATATTAGTTCAACCTTCGCTCTGTAGATATTAGTCAACACTGGGATCGTGATAGATATTCGTCCGACCTTAGCTCTGTAGATATTAGTCAACACTCTGAAGTTCGTAGATATTCGTCCGACATACAGGCTGTAGATATTAGTATCTGGAGTCTTTATACAGACTGTTTATAACGCTAATAAATAAAATAAAATAAAATACCCATAGAAATCTGAAAAATTTTCTTATTTTTTTTCATTTCACCGGTCTAATTTAACACGTATATATTATTTTTATTTGCGTGCAATTTCTTTATTGCCACAAAAAAACATCCTTATTCAGTAGCTTAACTTAATTCAGGACAGTGTTGGGGGTTTCTCTAGCCACCCGTTTTTCCGATACACTTTATCAAATTACCACCAGCAGAGTGACCTTTTATTCGATTCACCCTGTACTCACTTATTACCCTATACAAAGTCTTCAATTCGAACTCTCTTATAAATGTCAAGGAAAACGCCTTCAGAATACTAACACAAAAACTATGTATTCGTCGAAAGTTGTTCTTACGATCATGCAGGGCGGTTACAATGAGAAAGATTAATTATTCTCCGTACCAGCTTTTTAAAATTGTAACTCAATATCGATTTTATTTCATGCCAAATTTGCTTTAATTTATGCCTACATCCAAAAATGCTGAAAGGCGTGATGATAAAACTATTAAAATTATGTACTTTTTGTAATTATTTTTTGATTATAAGTATTTATCATTTTTCAATAATGTCCAAGTTAAATAAGAATGTTAAAAAAATCTGAATTAAATTAGTTTGTAAGTGCGCAAATAAATACATAAACGGACCAATTTTCGTCAAGAAACACATGTACGTATATATTTTTTAATGATTTTATTTAAACTAAAATTAAAATTCTAAAACATGCGATACCCAGATAATGTATTGATTTATTTTATTCCATAAATATATGATTTAAAAAGGGTGTGGTATAATACAAAATCTTTTTTGAAAATTTAACAAATCTGCCACCGACCTATAGTATATATAACCTTATTATACTAAAAATAAATATTTTTTCTCAAAATTTAAACATGCGAATGCTAGATAAAAGAACAATCTTTCGAAATCCATTTATAATTTTTTGTGGAAAAGAGTCAATACGTCTAAAATCTGATTTAAAAATGACATATTTCTGGTTTCCTCTGGTAATGCCCTCTTAAGTTATTCATGTTATTACGTTATTATTAAGTTCTGCAAGTATTTCCCCAGTTCTAGTGGGTTTACAAAAATTAAACAATATAACGCACTTAAATAAGTCATGGCAGTAACTTCACTATTAAACAATAAAGAACTTTAGTGCGGGAAAAACAGATTTCAAAATACGCCGCATAACAGAGTATTAATTTCTCAGCAAATTGGTTTAACCGGTAAATAAGTCGTCTCGAAGTGGTGAAACCACAGTTTTAAAATGTCCGAAACTGCTGTCACAAAAATAAAAACTACAATACTTGCAGAACTTAAATAACATTATTAAATTATTTTTTTTAAAAAAGGATTCCGTCGAATTAAACACAAAAACAATTAATAACACTTTACCCAATATAATACTATTTTCCGAAAATGTGTGTTTTTTTAATATTCTTTAAATTTTTAACTATGCTACACATTAATTGTTAGTTATAATATTGGTAAAATAGACAATATTATCTTTTTTTATTTTCTAAATTAAGGAGTAAAATCTAAAATTGTAATATTTAATCACTGATAAAATATTAGGACCTTACATATGAAATTGGCGTTTTGTATGGAAGGAACATAAAGTCGATTTTTTTATAATATATTATATAATCAAAGTATGTACCATTGCTATTTATGCACTTTTGCCATCTCATAGGTAGTTCATCGATCCCTTTACTAAAAAAAAACATTCGGACGGGAATCAAATCTATGAAGGCGGTTTGGACTGCCCCATCGGAGTTGAATTTTTTCCCTTGCAAGAAGTTATCCAAATTTCGAAAAAAATGGTAATCTGTTGGGGGAGAGTACGGTGGATGTCCAATTGAAGCTCCTATAATTTGGTAGCCGTCTGTTGTGCAGTGTGTGGTCTAGCGTTGTCATGAAGCAGCAGTGGCCTAGAGCGATTAACCAGCCTCGGTTGTTTGGCAGCTAGCTTTTCCATCAAGGTTTGCAGCTGACAATAGACATCTGCCGTAATCGTCTGGCCAGATTTAAGAAAGCTGTAGTGAACGACACAAAAAAAAGTGTTTTCTTTTGCGGCACCGTCGCCATACACATCATTAATCCTTCGAGCCATTTCTGCAGCACTGGTGCCACGGTGGAACTCGCACTCGTAAATAACGCGATATTTTAAGTTTTCCATATTGTAAACTAAGTGACGCAAAGAAAAAAAACAATTAAGGAAAAAACAAATGAATTATAATTTTCGAAACACAAATACATGAGTAACCAAAGAGAAGATATTTGAGATCAAAGTTGCCAGTACGGCAAGATGCCAATTTCATATGTAAGGACCTAATATTATATAAGTCTTCAGCAATTAAATTGTCAATTAGCGGAGAGTCGCTAACACTGTCTTCAGTGATTAAATATGACATGTTAATGTTTTACTCAGTTATAAAAATTTAATAAAAAAAATGATAAACTTATCGAAGACACTACTGACTACACACTGTATTTAAATACATATCATTAGTTCGAGAAGAATCTTGCAACCATACATAAATATAGAAGTCAATAAAAATTTGCGTTAAGAAAGTGTAATGTCGGCTTGTAGAAAAAGTATCGATATATCGATATTTTTAATTCAATACATCGACATTTTAGACGATATATTTTGATCCGATATATCGAAACAAAATATCCAATATAGAAAATTGTATCAAAACGATATTTTTTTAATTTATGTGACTTAAAGTCACTAGAATCCAAAACGTATGGGAACGAACGTAAAAAAGTAACTTTATTGGGTCATGACATCTGGCGGTTGAGATTTTAACTATTAATAGCTTACAAATCTATTGTCTTTGTATCAGTATTTGTGATCTCTAATACTATCTCATATGTGTAGGAACATACATAGAAATGTATGCTATTTTTCGCCATTTTTTTCTAAGCCACTCCCATGTGTTGATTCCCAATTGTCTATGATTATTGACTATACCTTGTTCCAAACACGAAGTCCTTTTCAACAGATTAATACGCCAATAGAATGTTACTGAGACGCGTACAAACGTTGTATGCGTCTCAGTTTACATTTTAGTTAGAAGACAGCTTTTTAGTTTTTGATATTTTTGTAATTATTACCTAATAAAAATGAATACAGATAAAAATACCTTCATTTTTATTGATATTTTTGTACATTAAAATAATGCACATTGTGTATAAAAATTACTATTGATAATATTGATGTGAATACACTATTATTTAAAAAACGCAAAATCTTTTGAAAATTTGACCGATATATCGATACATCGATAATTTTTCCTCGATATATCGACGTTGATATTGATATTTTAATAAATATCGATACATCGATATATCGATATTTTTTTTCACTTTCTACATCCCTAGTCGGCAGTTCTTAGTCGAAGTATGATACGGTTAAATATGACTGAAGAGGATAGGGTCCCATAGCTCGGTGGAAGAGCCTAGGTTCAATTCCTAGATGTACCGATTTTTTTCTGATTTTTCTGTTTCAAATTTTTGATTAAGAGTCGCTATTCTACAGTGACAATATTCTCACCTTCAGGACACGTACAAAATTCGAACAATTAACTAACATCCTCCTAAACTAATCATGCGTTTCCCTGAAGGGTAAGCAGAGAGGATAGACCGCCACACGGCTCTGTCTTGGCACCCACTCACGTTCATGCCTCATACACACTGTTGACGCAACCATATGCACCTCCCTTTAACAAATGTTCCCTCATTCCTCAACCCAACCTAATGTCCATTACCTGTCCCTGTCTGACAGCTTGGAGTTCAAACCTGAGTGACCTTGCAACAATTGTACCAGTTAGTCTATTACGAAAGCTTGTGCAGTGATCAAGTGATCTCTGAGTGAAAAAATATCGATTCTCACCAAAATGTGCAGGGTAAAAATAAGGCAAGTCAGATTCTTTTCCAATTTCACTGTTCACCACGCTATTCCTGTGATTATCACTTTTTGTATTACAGTCCACCTTATGTACGAATATAAAATATAAATTAATTCGCAGTCAAATATTGCGATAGCACAGATTCTTCTGTTATTCTTACTCTTGACATGGCCTTTTAAGTCACTTGATCGTGCAACGTCTTTCTCAGGCGTCCCCGACTACTACTACCATTCAGTCAATGTACCAATAAACGTGGTTTTGACAATTTTATTCCTGGGTTTTAGAGTATTTTATCTGTCTTAGTTCATTATCTTTTCTTGCAGATGCTTGCAACATACGCAAGATGCCATTACCCTGCGAGCAGCCGCCTTTTATGTTTTTCTCTTATCTTTTTTAATTTGTTTATCCCTGACTTGCTTTATATTTTTCGAATTTTGTATATTATGTAAGCACTTGCATACTGCTTCCTAACACTGTATGCAGGGACACTAGAGGTCTAGATTCGTTCAAACTTAAATGTAGATTCGTTCTTTCAAAAAAATTAGAGTCCTTGCGAGAGCCTTGAAGGAGAAACCATCTGTTACTTATACCAGGGCGAGTAAGTGGTGAATACCTCCACTGTCTTAGTTCACGTTGGAGTTGAGAGGTAAGAAAGCACCTCTATTTTTTACATTAACTCCACAGGAGGCCTTGAGGGAAATAATTCCACCCAGGGCCTATGTCATCTTTGGGAATGCTGTGTGGAGGGTCTTTTTAGGAAAGGAAGGTAAGGGAGTTCTGAGAAGGAAAAGAATATTAGGAGTGGGTAGGAATCTGGGGGTCAGTATGTCCAGGAGTGACGGGCGCATGAATCCATCCCTCCCACTGCGGTGCGAGGCAATGTTCTGAGAGATTACAGTTGGAGAAGTCAATGGGACTCCCTCAACCATTCTCTCCCGATCCGGCCTGCCATGCAGCTGGTGGGCAGACGCATCCGCCGCTAAGACTCGGACAAACCTAAAACCATAAACCCGGGCACCCCTGCTAAGTCACAAAAGAGGTGACCTGTTATGGCAGAGGTGTTGGTTATCTAATAAATGGTTCCCAGGGTGGCGGTTAACATACCCGCCTCCCAAATTAGAATTAGAAGAACTCTTGTGCATTAGAAGGTTTTAATAAAAAAAGACTTAACCTCGTTTCTCCTGAGTATAAAACTACAACTGAAATAAAAAATAATATTGATCCCATAAACTGCGGTGTGACGGGTGTAAGAAACACAAAAGATGGTGGAATAATTGTTGAATGTAAAAATGCATCGAATATAGACAAGATGTGTGAAGAGGTAAGGGGAAAATTAGGAGACAAATACGATATTAAAAAAATTAAAGCGAAGAAACCAAGTATCAAAATTGTTGGAATAACTCAGAAACAAGACAGGGAGGAAATTGAAACAAAAATAAAATCACAAAATGAAGACATTTTCGAAACAAGCTCAAATATTGAGGTTACTTACATAAAAGAGTTTAAAAATAAAAGAGACCAGATAAATTACACAGTATATGCGGAAGTCGACGGCAACACGTACCAACGAATAATTAAGGCTGAAAAGATATATTTAGGATGGGACAGATGCCGTGTTTATGACAATGTAAATATTTTGAGATGTTTTAACTGTAACGGGTTTAACCACAAGGCGATACATTGTAAAAATGAGATATCATGTCCAAGATGTGCAAAATCCCATGATATTAAAAACTGTAATGAAGGATACGATGCCTGCATCAATTGCAAAAAAGCAAATGAAAGACTAAAATTAAATTTAAAAATTGATCACCCTGTATGGAGCAAAGACTGTCCAGTATACTGTCGAAAAATTGAACAGGAGAACAGAATGGTAAATTTTTTAGATTAAACCGAAACTTCATAACAATATACTCCTTAAACATCTCTAGTTTACTAGCACATATCGAAGAAGTTGAAGACATACTAAGAGAATACAAACCGCACATGGTAATGATGAGTGAAACTTGTGTTACCGAAGAAATCAAACTACACGAAATAACATTTCAGGGCTATTCGACAATCAGATGCGACTCATTTAGCAGGCATACGGGGGGAGTTATAATATTAATTCAAAATAATATCTCTTACAAAGTTACAACAAATACGGTTCTAGATAAAAATAATACCTGGATGCTTGCTATTGAAATTCAAAAGGATTTTAAGAGGGGAACCTACGTAGCTATTTATCATTCTCCAAATCAAAATGATACAAAATTCTTAGATTTTTTTGATGAATGGTGTCGTAAACAAATAAATACAAGAGATTTAATAATAATCTGCGGAGATCTTAATATCGATATGATGAAACCCAATGCAAAAAGCACAAGACTACAAAGCATCATAAATTGCCTAGGCTGGAAGCAACTTGTCAACAATTATACAAGAATAGGAAAAACCTCTAAAACCCTGATTGATTTAGTAATTTCGAATGACTTTTATGCGGAAGTTAATGCTGTAGAAGAACTCAAAATATCTGATCACGAAACAATTGTTACAAAAATTAAATATAGTAGTCCGAAGCCACAGGAAATACGAAAGATAACGTATAGGAATAAAAAGAACTATGATAAGGATAAGTTGTGTACGGCATTAAAAAACAAAAAGTGGGTTTGCGATAACCAAGGAAATTTGGAGGAAAAAGCTGATGAACTAGTAGGACATCTGAAAACAGTAGTAAACGAGCTAATGCCTATAACTAATATTATATTAGAAGATACAAATAATTGGTATACGAAATCTTTACATCTTCTACAAAAACAAAGGGATACAGCTTATAAA
Organism: Limnephilus marmoratus; assembly: GCA_917880885.1. Lineage (NCBI taxonomy): Eukaryota > Metazoa > Arthropoda > Insecta > Trichoptera > Limnephilidae > Limnephilus > Limnephilus marmoratus. The sequence goes on along the minus strand of OU862932.1, from coordinate 21,226,226 downwards.
GCCTGTAAAATGCAATTTACGGAAGAAAGATGGGAAACCTATAAGAAACTTAGAAACATGTATAGCACAGAAATAAAACAAACCAAAAATTCGTATATTAGACAAAAAATAATTACCTCTCAAAGTGATTCAAGGAAAATGTGGACTACACTCAAAGAAATTATAAGCGGTAAACAGAAGGGAGACACTAAGGAAGTTCAGTTCCCCGATGGAGTTGAAGATGATAAACCTAAAATAGCCCAAAAATTTAATACAAATTTTATACTCAGTGTCGAAAACATAAATAAGAGCATTCCATTAGTCACAGACACATTTTCTCAATCAATGGAAAGAAGAGAGAATAATAATATTTTCAGGTTTAATAAAATAAACATGGAGTATTTAATGAAAATTCTTAATGCAATGAAACTAAAATCGTCCACGGATGGAATTACGATAGGCATAATCAAAGATGCACTGCCAGCTATAGGAGACAGATTAGTTGCACTAATAAATGAATCTCTGTTAGAGGGAATTTTTCCACAGTCATGGAAAACTTCCATAATAACACCAGTACCCAAAATCATAAATGCTAAAAATTTCGAAGACTTCAGACCAATAAATGGATTACCCAAATATGAACAATTACTAGAATCGATAGTTAAAGAACAGATAAACAATTTTATTGAAAAAAATAACATTCTTGCAAAACAACAATCTGGATTTAGAAATAAATATTCCTGTGAAACAGCAATTAATTATGTCATAAATGAATGGAAAACAAGTATGGATCAGAAGAAAATCATCATAGCAGTATTCTTAGACTTTAGACGTGCTTTCGAAACGATAGACAGAGAAAGACTTATAATGAAATTGAAAGACATGGGAATTCATGGTAAAGAATTGCAGTGGTTTACTGATTACCTAAAAAACAGAAAACAAAGAACCAAATTTGGAGATGCTATCTCTGAAGAGCAAAAAGTTAACCTTGGAGTTCCTCAAGGATCGGTCTTGGGACCACTACTTTTTATTATATATATTAATGATATAGTGAAGTGTCTAAAGTACTGTTCCATCAAACTGTTTGCTGATGACACACTTTTATATATCATAGCAAATAATATTGAAGATGCATTGTCAAAAATACAAAGTGAACTTCATGAAATATCTAAATGGTTATGCATAAATAAACTCAAATTAAATGTAAATAAAAGTAAATTCATGGTATTAGGGAAAAAACAAAATGAACTTATCACCCTAAATATAGACAATCAAAATATTGAAGAGGTAGAAGAAATTAAATATTTGGGAATCATTATCGATAATAAGTTAAAACTTAACTCTAACTTCGAAATGCTAACTAAAAAAATTGCCAAAAAGATTAATTTCTTAAGTAGGATAAAGGGAAAATTAGACATTAAAACTAGAAAATTGGTCTATAACACAACTGTAGCATCCCATCTGAATTATTGCTCAAGTGTAATCTTTCTGAGCAATAAAACACAAATTAAAAGAATGGAAATAATTCAGAACAGAGGCTTGAGATCTATATTGTGCTGTAGCAGATATACAAGGATAAAAACCATGCAACGCCAACTCAATATATTAAGTGTGTGGCAAAGATTAGTTTTCAATACCCTAGTTTTTATTTATAAGTTAAAAAATAAAATGTTACCTGATTATATGTTGAATAATGTTAGAATCAACAGTACAGTTCATTGTTATCCTACGAGAAACTGCAACGATTTTAGGCTTCCGAAAACAAATTTATCGGGAACACAAAATAATATTTATTATAAAGGTTTTAAAATGTTCAATGAACTCCCTGTAAATGTTAAGGAGGCTAAAAGTCTTGCAGTTTTTCGTGGATTATGTCTTAATGTTGTAAAGTCCAAATTTTAGTCAGTAGGTAGTAAATAATATTGTAGTAGTCATAGAAAAGATAACATTAGATATAAGATGTCAAATTTTATATCTAAATAAAATATACAATAAAAAAAAAAATTATTCCGACTTTTCCCCTTCTCTTCCTCATCACGTCAATCATAAAGGAGCACTCAAATGGCGGTTGTATGGTCGCCTTAGCTTGTGTAAGTAGGCACTCCTATAGACGGCTACTAGCAATTCCAATGGTGCTATACAATGTATACATCACCGACTATTTTATTCATTCACGTCACGTATTTGGTCGCCACCTATTTTTCTGGCGCCCTCCGATAGGGCGACGTCTATAATAAAGCGAGGCAGGGTTGACAAAAACTTCAGATGTTTCGTTATAAAAACATCGATGAGGTCCCGTACGAAATGACTAGCGGAGTTCAAGCATGGTGATGTAATTGGTTTCAGCATCGCATGTAATACTTAACTTTCCTCAAATTCGGCTCGTTTTAACGAGAAAAAATAAATAATCCAAACAATTAACATTTACAATAAGCGGAAATTTGTTTTAAACTATATTTATTTTTATATAAAAAGACTGGCATTCAAGCTAGACGGTGAATATTAAAACAAAAGTTGAACAGCATATTAATTAAAATAAAGAAAGGAACGCTTGGGTGGTTTGGGCATGTAGAGCGAATGAACGAAGAGAGGAGAGTCAAGGAGTTAAGGAGAATGTATGGCGCGATTTGAATGACAGAAGATGTCGGGGACGCCGAAGGAAGACATTACTCGAATAAGTGAACCAAAACTTCTAAAAATTTACAAAGATACTAAATAAAACTGCACCATTTAAACATAACGGAAATCTTAGACAAACAACAATTATTCTCCCAACTTAAAACTCAAAATGTAAAAAAAAAACAATAAGACAATTCAATTATAATTATCTTGGGAGTATTTGTTTTTAATTCGTTACTAAAAGATTAAAAAATATAAAAAAATAAAATAATAATAATATAACTGTAATATTATAGTGACACCCCCATACACACAAGCTCAGCTTAATATATATTTTATTATATTAAATTATTGTTACATTAAGATATATTATTGTAGTTGATGTAATGTTACTTTTTTTGGAATAAACACATTAAAAAAAATACTTGAGTCTAGCCATGTCAATATTCAAAATAACAGAAGAGTAAGAAAATGTGAGTAAAACCTCAAATTGTAATACTTAATTAAATGAAGACAATATTGACGAAACTCAATCGAACATTGGGAAACAGAAACATCATAAAAGGATATTTGCATCTCTGGAACTCGAACCCAGGACTATTCACTTTCCGGGCAAATGCGCTAAGGGGGCATGCATCAGATTAAAAAATATAAATAATATAAGAGCACGTGTGAATGAGACAAGGAGTTTGTGCAAAGACCTAGTTGTCTGACGGTACTCCCCCTCCGTCTATCTACGATAGATTGAAAATAATTAAGAGGTATAGTTAAGTAAACTCAACCACCGAAATTTTGCAAACATCGACGTTCTCCATAAAACATCTAGAATCACTTCGATGTTTCCAAAAAATAACAACCCTGCGCTAATCCCAGTTAGTTTCTTCTTTTCTTCAATTCATTTCATTCCATTCCACTTCGCTCTCTTTGACTTAATTACTGTGACACTTTGTACCTTTAATCTGCGGGCCAGAACATCCCACGCACCTTAAACAGGCCTCTTCAGCTCTCCACAAGGGCAGGTGGAGAAGTTGAAAGGGACAAGGGTGAGTATAAAAATGCAACGGTTCCCTTTTATATCTATCTCCACACAGCGCCGTTCATTAAAAAAAACACCTTAGGAACCGTACAATAATAAATACTTAAAAATAATTGGAATTTTCTGTTTTTTTTTCGATAATTATCATATTGCAATTCATATCCAAATCATACATTTAGGATGGGCTGTGTTCGCGCATTTTTATATGGGATTGATTGTGAATTGCATTCGCAGACTTGGTGGGTAGATATGTCAAAATCCTGAATTTATCCCACGTACCTAATCTTTCCTTCCTAAATGTCACCATAAAAATTGTTGCAAGAAAGTACTCAACTTTGGAGAGGTGACAGGGTGCTTTCCTGCTCAGTACAAAATAACATCGCTTGGGTATGTATCGTAACCTCTTGTTATAAGAATATTGCGAATTTTAAATTAAACAGTGAGAAGTGTACACCACAAACTGGAGATCAGCGAGGCCCCATCTGCAACGGTGAGTCCTATTTTCTTTATTCCAGTCTGGGCTTATCTAATTTTCCAAAAGCCCAGATCTCAACTATCGACTGACTATCCATCAGGTTTGCGAGTGTATGCTATTTAGTCGTCCCATGTAACTTAGCGTTCACGTAGTTTCGGGACTGGTCCTTCGAGGGCTGCATAGGCTTTGCTCTGCAACAATTACCGCCAATTTGCAGTGGAGTCGCAGTTTCGCGACACCAGGTTGTTTTAACAATTCATCAAATAATTAAAATTAATTTTCACGTTCTACGTGGTTCTATTAAAGTTCTGTCATTATATCATTACAGGCCAGCTGCTTTATAAAACTGAATTATTTTTTTTACATTAACTCCACACAGGAGGCCCCGAGGAAAATAATTTCATATCATCTGAGATGCTGTGTGGAGGGTCTTTTTTAAGGAGAGGAAGAAATGTACATTGGTCTTGAAGAGATCAATGTCGTAGGAAGGAGGAAACACAGACGCCGGCAAATCGTTCCATAGCCGAGCGGTTGAACACAAGAACGAATCGAAGAAGCGACCAGTTCTCACGTGACAAATGTCAACCGTGTACATATGTTGGGCACGCGTTTGGCATGATTCCCGAATGCGCACCGGTGACGAAGGGATCAATGACGCTAAATCCAACTTGTACTTGTAAATTAGAATAATTATAAAATTTGATTTTGTTAAAATCAGCACCACTACCATTATACCTCTAAAACACGTACAGACAACATTAAATGTACGGGGTTCTCTTCATAACTTCTGTCAAAAAGTCAAACCAAATGATAAGTTCGCAGAGTACAAACAATAAATCTAGTTAGCGTTAAATGTCGCCTGAAATCAAAATGTTGCCATATAAAAAAAAAATCAGTGTGGAATTTTACAGAATTAATAGAACTTTTTCGTAGACGGGACATTTTCATGTAGTGACGTCACGAGCCCAAATAATGGATTCATTTATTTTAAAAAACTGTACATTTCTAAAAAATTTTACTAACATTTTCGTAATCTTAGTAAAAAAAATCTATCCACATAATTTTTTCCAAGTCGTTATGAAATCCAAGCAAGTGGCCTATTGTAGAACAATGATAGCATTCCCACCCTATGCCTGTGCTCTAAAGATTGCAATCCAATCTGTTAATAATCACAGAACTTGAATAGAACTTGGACAGAATGTGAAAATTATTTCATGGCGGATTATTAATCTTAACCATTGCTATCCATTGATATCCTTGATTAATTAATAAGTGTGGATTAACGCTAAGTCTAACTTCTTTTTATAATATACTAACGATTATCCGGCATGCATTGTAATGCCACTCAAAGAAAGAAATGATTTGTGCTTTAATACTGTTTATTTAAGGCTCTGCAACCGGATTCGAAAAGAAGAAGATGGATAGATACTAAATTACGAATGTTAGAGGAGAGCGCTAACATTTACAGCGACAAAATCGATGCGAAAATTGCGAAAATGTTTAATAAAACACGACTCGTTTAAAATAGAGCAAAAATCTCCCGGGCATTATCTTAAACAGCATTTAATGAAACACTGTGAATTTTTTCATACATATAACTTGTAAAATAACTGAAACAAACGTGTTTATAATAATTTTTGGAGCACATTTTGCGATTTTTTCTATCGAGTGAATATTACATAATTTGCGTTTCGGTGCGGGCAATGTCCAGATATTATGTATTTACATATGGATTTAATAAATTCGCTCCCCCTCCCGCATTCCTTCCCGCCGCTAAACTATATGGAATACACACATTTTCATACAACTCGCGCGCTATCTTTTGTAAATTTTTTAAACAAATTTCATAAAGCCAGAGCTCACCATTATATGTCTGGAAACATTCGAAGGCGTGAGCATAATAAATCACCAAAGTTTCATCGCAATCGGATGAATAGTTTAGGATATAATTTCATAAAGCCAGAATTAACCATTATATATAGAAACCTTCGCGGGCGTGCGCACAACAAATTACCAAAGTTTCATCGCAATGATTTTCACGGCAAAAGCATTATAGGGTTTATTTTTGGGGTATTATGCCGTGTTGCACTACCGCCTTCTTTAGCCAAAGTTTCGGGCAGCGTTTGAACATCTGCCCTGATGACGGACATTATAACGCTGCCCGAAACGTTGCCCAAAGAAGGGAGTAGGGCAACACGGCATAACACCTCAAAAATATATCACAATTTTGCATAATTTATACGTAAGAAGACTCCAGATACTAATATCTACAGCCTGTATTTCGGACGAATATCTACAGCTCATATGTTGAACTAATATCTACGAACTTCAGAGTGTTGACTAATATCTACAGAAGGTCGGACGAATATCTATGACAGTCCCAGTGTTGACTAATATCTACAAAGCGTAGGTTGAATTAATATCTACAGAGCGTAGGTTGGACTAATCAGCTAAATGTGTCCAATAGTCCGATATTAGGGATTTTTACATACATACTTACATAAATTGAGTTTTTTAAACTGCATACGCAATATTACGTTATTCCAATATGCTATACATAATTGCAAATCCAACCTCTGCCAGTGCTGTAGATATTCGTCAACACTTTGGTTCTCATAGATATTAGTCAGCAGTTTAAGCTCTTGATATTCGTCAACACTTTGGTTCTCATAGATATTAGTCAACAGTTTGAGCTGTAGATATTCGTCAACACTTTGGTCCTCATAGATATTAGTTCGATTTTTTCGGTTTTTGGAATTCCTGTAGATATTAGTAGACGCCTCCCGTAAGAAGGCTTGCAGGCATTCCAATTAAGGATAAGTAAGTATATGAAAATTCTATGTTTACGCGTAGATTACGTTTTTTTTCAAACAGCTAATCTAGTAAAATAAAGGTCACATTATCGCCACTATAATCAAAAGTAATTGATTACCACACCTGTGTAACTAAGCCGTATTAAAAAAGACACGAAATTTCAATTTAAGAAATTAAGTAAACGCCATTAATACCAAATGTGCGCACATAGTAAAAAAAATACTTTCCAAACTTCGAATATTAAAAATGATTTCATCCATACTAATATTATAAATACGAAAGTGCGCGTGTTTGTTTGTTACGCTTTCACTCCTAAACCACTGAACCGATTTTAAAAATTCTTTCTCCAATAGAAAGCTACATTATCAGCCAGTAACATAGGCTGTTTATAATGGTAAGCTCTGGCGTTATGAAATTTGTATAAATAAAAATCCACATTAATATTATAAATGCGAAAGTGCGTGTGTTTGTTACGCTTTCACGCCTAATCCACTCAACCGATTTTAAAATTCTTTCACCAATAGAAAGCTGCATTATCAGAGAGTAGCATAGGCTGAAATTATGAAATTTATATAAATGAAAATGTGTGTATTTCATATATTTTAGCGGCAGGGAGGAAAGGTAGTGGGAAGATGGGGTTCGCGGAGTGGGAAGAGACGAGGGAGGGGGAAGGCGGGAAAGGTGGAAGGGAACGGGGACGCCCGGGAAAGGGGTTGGTCGGTTACTCGGCTGAGTGACCAGTGACGACATGCAGAAGTTTTTTTTTTTGTTTGATTTTGAAGAAAAAAATTTTGAAAAAAAAAGTCATCCAAAAAGTCATCCAAAAAGCCGGAGACCAAAATTATATTAACATTTTTTACACTGGTTAAAGTAAGTCTAGTACGTCCCTTAACACCCTGTATGGATATTCAAATCAAATTTTCGGTAGTGTTTTTATTTGTCCAAATGTAACTTAACATGTAACAAAAGTTTGGTGAACGAAAAAAAAATTATATCTTTGAAAAAAAAATGGTTTGTGAAAAACACTTGGCTGAACCTGACTCCTCTCTTCGAGTAAAACCTCAAATTGTAATATTTAATCATTGTAGACAATATTAATGACTTCCTAATGAAAAATGTGATACAGAAGAGACAGAAAAAACATTTAGTCGCATCTAGGAATTGAACTCAAGACCTCTTCGTTACCGGTGAATAGTGGGTGCTCTGACTACTGAGATAATTCGACCATATCGATTTCCTCCATACTTTCATACTTTGACTGAGTTACCAACATTATCTTCATTTTC